>CM053770.1:652204350-652534049 GCA_028658325.1 Potorous gilbertii | reverse complement strand
TTTATCTTTCATTTTCAAAGACCAGTGACATCACAGACTGAAGTCTTGACTTGTACATGAATTGGAGTTGCACAAAGTCATCAGCCTCACTCTCCCCTCCTGAGTCATCAAAGTCCAGTGGTGAGATAAAAGTCAAGGGACTGGTGACAGCCCAGGATGCCGTGGATGAGCTTGGTGTTTTCTATGCCTGACCAAGCCCTAAGCACTCTACAGCACCTGCTTTAGCTGTCTTGCTGGCCATTGGAACAAATTGTTCTCATCCTCCCATTTCACCATGAAACATCGTCACCTGCTTGGGTGTCTGAAACATAATGCCATTGGTCACCCTCGGCATGCTTTAGCCCGTCTGGTGATCTGGTTTACCAGAACACAATAAGCACCATACAAAGGCTTATTCTCTCCCCTTTCCATCCCTAGTTACCTCATCAAAATAGGGGTGATAATATCACCTCTCTCCCAGGTTGTTATGAAGATCCAATGAGATATTTGCAAAGCACTTAGCACAGTACTTGGAAGACAGTAGGCATTTATAGAAATGCTTCCTTCCTTCCTCCCTACATTATAACTACAGTCCTTAAATAGTAATTAATTGTTACCCTAGAGTAGGATCAAAATTTGAAAGCAGGAAGGGACCTCAGAAAGGATCTAGTCCAATTTCCTCATTTTAAAGGTGAGGAAACTGAAGCGACAAAATACTAAGAAAAGTGCCCAAGGTCACATGTGGGACATGCATCACAGATAGTATTTGAACCCAAGTTTCCTGGCTAATGAACCAGTACCCTTTCCACTATCTCATCATTCTCCTCTTTAACATGATTTTAAGGTAACACTTTCCAGTCTTTGTGAAGTACGAGGGCATTTGTCTCCCTGTTACTAAGTCTACAGCTTCTCCTTGTACTGAACTAGCCTCATTTTCATGTCAAAAATGATAGGAACTGGACTTGTGATTTCTTTATAAAGACAAGAGAACGTTCCTTCTACCAGTGCTAGCCAGCACCTTCTCGGAACCTTATACTCTTAGAGAATGAATAGATCACTATGAGGCTAAGTGACTTACCCAAAAGCACAAAGCAAGTATGTATCAGAGATGAAATCTGAACCCAGGTCTTCCTGGCTTTAAGACTAGCCTTCTATCCAATATTTTATGTTTCCTTTCATTTCCAATCGGTTTACCAAATTGGTGAATCCACTGAAGTTTTGTGAACTGGGAAATGACTTATCCAATATTGTACATTAGGAAGAATATCCTGACAGTTGTGGAAAGGATCGATTGGAGAAAGAAGGAGGTAGAAGCAAAGAGAACAGTTAGAAGACTTTATAATAGGGCAGATAGAGGAAACAGAGGCATGAACTTGAGCAGTAGCTGTATGAGTGAGGAAGAAGAGAGGAATTTGAAAGCTCATCTTGAGACAGAATTGTGCCTGAATGAATGGGAAGATAATGATGGTGTTATCAATTAATCAGTAAGCATTAATTAAGTACCTAGGTGACACAATGGATCAGTGTCAGACCTGAAGTCAGAAAGACTCATCTTCCTGAGTTCAAATCTGTCCTTAGACACTTATAGTTGTGTGACGCTGGACAAGTTACTTACTTTGTTTGCTTCAGTTTCCTCATCTGTCAAATGAGCTGGAGAAGAAAATGCCAAACCACTCCAGTGTCTTTGCCAAGAAAACCTCAAATGGGGTCTCAAAGAGCCAGACATGGAAAAATGAACTGTCTTCCAAGCACTGTTCTAGACCTTTGGGAAGCTCCAATACTCAAATAGATCCCTTCTGTGATACTGATCACAACCTATCCATGTCCATCTGTTGACCTTATATCAGAGGAATGACCAACATGTCAGGAGCCATCCTCACTTTCTCCTGATGTTCCAAGGCTACCTGTGGAACACTGAGGGTTCAAAGGCAAAAGTGAAACAATCCTTGCCCAGTCACAAATAACTATCCTTAAAACACTTGGAGGACAATCGTATGGAAGAGGAACCCAACTTATTTATGTTTCTCCAGAAAGGAGGGAGGGACAACTGGGTGGCACAGAATGCCAGGTCTGGAGTCAGAAAGACCTGAGTTCAAGTCCATCCTCAGCACTTGCTAGATGTGTGAACCTGGGAAAGTCATTTAACCTCTATTTGCCTTAATCCACTGGAGAAGTAAATGGCAAACCATTCTAGTATCTCTGCCAAGAAAACCCTATGGACAGTAGTGACGTACCATCTACTCCATAATCTTTGCCAATAGAACCCTATGGACAGTACAAGAATGTTATGGTTCACAGGATCACAAAAAGTCAGACACAACTGAAAGACTGAACAACAACGAGAGAATAGGGGCAAGAAGAGGGAGAAAATGGGTAGAAATTTAGAGGGATAAGTAGCTATAAGGAACACTTTCACAATTTGAATAGTACAAAAAGTAAAAAAATGGAATTTTATTGAGGTAATGACCTCTCTAATAGAGGAAGTTTTTAGCTAGTGGCCACTTCTCAGAGAAGTTGTACAAAGAATTCTTTCCTTTCAGATTAGGTAATCCCTCAGATCTCTTCCAATACAAGGATTCTCTGATACTAATATAGAAAAGCCAATTAGGCTTACATTTTTAGTGAAATTTTTTTTAAAATATGCAAGAAAAAGCTAAATAGTCGTTAAGTGGATATTGGATTGAAGAATCACAGAGTCTCAGATATGGAAGCAAGCTTAGCAATCATTTAATCAAAATTCTTTATGTACATTCCCTACAAACCATTATCTAGCCTTCACTTGTGGATGTCTTTTTAAGGGACAAGTCAGTCTATTTTACTTTGAGATAACGTTGAAGGTTCAGAAACTGACCTTATATCAGGCCTAAATCTATCCCCTTGAAATTTTTACCCATTACCCCTAAATCTGCCCCTGGGGGAAAGAAAAACTTTCACTCCACATGACAATCCTTCAGTTATTTGAAAACCACTATCTCATCCATCTATTGATGCTCCCCCATTCCTTCAATCAATCCTTGAGGAGCATCCTCTGCAGTCCTCTCCCCAGCCTGATTAACTTCCTAAGTATCAGTTTATCAATATCACTTATTTCCAAGTCACAGTCAAATCAAGACATCACCCTTGTGAAGGCATTGTTCCCTTTGAAGAACAACAAGAATAATCTTTTTAGCAGTCAAAGCTGTACAACATACTTGGGATGTGATATGAATATTAGGGAATGATCATCTCCCTCCTTTTGGATGTGACATCTCTCAAAGAACAGCTTATGTTTAGAATGGCGGGATTTTTTGGCCACTATTTCACAGTGTTGTCACATTGAATTTTCAAATCACTCAAACACCCAATTTTTTTCATATAAACACTTTTCTAGTTAAACCTTTCTCTTGCACTCACTAACTTGCTTTTATGAAGTTGATTTTTTAAATTTATCTTTAAACTTTAAATTTACATTTACCCCTATCAAATTTCATCTTCTATCTGTCCTGCTATTCCAGCCCAGAGGTGGCCCATGAAATGTATGTAACCCATAATTCTTCTGAGTTCTCCTGAACCAAATTAAAATGCAATTTCTTAATATGTTGAATTATTCATGAATATATATGTGTGAGTGAGTGTGTGTGTGTGTGTGTGTTTTCCTAAGTCTATGTGTAGGGACTGTTGTATAGTTTAGTGGTCTCCCTTTATTTTACAGTTTCCCACCACTATTTGAGTCCATGGAGAATGTTTTGTATTGTCTCTATCTTCTAGGATATTAGTAATCCCTCCTGATTTTATGTCATCTGAAAATCTGATAAGCATGTCAACCAGAACTTCAGCCAAGTTACCGATAAAAATGTTGAGCAGGCCAAAACTACTCTTTAGCTCATCACCTTATCCTTACTCTGTGTCCTAGCATCACTGACTTAACTGCATTTCTTTAAATACAGCACTTCATCTCTCATCTTACTGAGGCAGCCAGGTGGTGCAATGAATAAAGTGGATAGAGTACTGGGCCTGGAGTCAGGAGCTTCAAAGTTGGCCTCTGATACTTAGTAGCTTTGTGATTCAGGGCATCACTTCTATTTACCTCAGTTTCCTCAACTGTATAAGGGGGTTCAAATAATACCTACCTCCCAAGGTTGTCATGAGGATCCAATTAGAAAATATTTGTAAAAGCACTTAGCACAATGTCTGACACATAATGGGAATGCCTCAGTGTTTTAACACTTGCAGTCTGCCCTCCATACCTGAAATGTTATACCTCTTCACCTCTGGCCTCTTGGTTTCTCTGTGTTCTTCCAAAACTCAACTCAGACACCACTTACTACAGGAGGTCTTTCCTGGTCTACCTAGTGACTAATGCTTTCCCCTCGCAGAATGCCTTCTATCTACTTCATAGCTAACTCTTTGAGAGCAGGGACTATGTGTTTGACTTTCTTTTTATCTGCAAGACTTAACATTTGTAAGCGCTGAATAAATATTTGTCAATTGACTTTTTTGAAATTGACTTGACTCATTGAATCCTGCAACATCATCAATATGGAACACAATTTTGACCTTACAAAGAAATTTGCCCCAGATTATAACTTTAATATTTCACTAGATCGATGATTTTATTAATTCTGTCCAAGGAGACATATGGCAACCCATCCATACCTGCCCATCTTTGGCAAATTTTCCCCATGTTCTGTGCATCTTCCACAAAAGTCCCTCCTACCATGCCAGTGACTTCTTTTGTGTTCTCATGACACAGTGGGGTACCAGAGGAGTACTAAAGAAAAATACCTGACTTCTTAATTAGCCTGTCAAAGGGAGTGCCAATTAGACTATTAATTTCTTTTAGTCTGTGCCTTTGGTTTGGTTCATTGCCTATAGAAGCCAATAAACCAATCAACCAACAAGTATTTCTTAAGTGCCTAGTGTGTATCAGGCCAAGAGAATTAGAAGACTAAATACAACTAGGTGAAGGTATTAAATAATTTTAGAATGAATATTAGGTGTGATTCTACTTAGATTGGTGCTTGCTATTTCTCAAATATATATTCCTCAAATATATTTCTCAAATATACATATATACACATATGACATAGTATTATATATATATATATTATCTATTATATACTACATGTTATATATATAGTATATATTATATATACTTCATATAGCATATATAGTATATTATATCTAGTGTGTATATATGTTTAATATAAAATTTAGTTTCGAATGGCTAATATTTACCAAATGCTTTTAAGTTTACAAAGCATTTAATATAATTTGATTTGATCCACACAACTCTGAGAGATAAATGTTATAATTTTCTCCATTTTACAGATGCAGAAAACAAGGTTCAGAGAGATAATAGGACTTTTCCAGGGACCACACATTTAGTAAGCATCTGAGGCAGGATTTGGATATGGCTTTTGAGAATTTCAAGGTCAACCAGTGCCCAATCTACTATGCCATTCAACCTATTTAAAACTAAGACCATTCTAAATTATAAACTTGGGCCAGAATTGACTTGAATTCTTAGGTTTCTAGTTGCTCTGAAGCAGGAGATGGTTTCATGAATCCCTATGGTAATCTGATGAAGCCCAGAGACCCCTTCTCAGAATGTTTTTTTTTTAATTATTGTAGGAAATACTAAATTTCAATTAGAGATGATTAAAAATAAAGATGCATTTTTTTCTCACCCAAGTTTATGAACCTCCTGCAATCTATCCAGGATCCTCCAAGAATCCCAGGTTAAGAACCACAGTTTTAAAGTCTAGATTGATCCTTCCACAGTCAGAGGTAATCTCCCCATTCCACCCCTTTGTAATTCCCATCACAACAGCAGAAAAGGTCTGCATTGCTTTGGTTATGAAGGCAATATTCGATCACATAAAAAAAAGACATAAGACCACCAGATGGCTGTGGGGGCAGGGAATTGAGTTCTATATTTAAAGGGGACTGCACTACGTGCCAAAAAGCACATGTTTAGGGGAGAATATGCTTGCTGAGATGAGAGGACATTAAAAAATTAGCATAGAGAAGACTCTAAAACAGAAGAAAAAATAAATACGATTCAGGTTCCCTACTTACTCATCTTATTTGTTCTAGGTGACAATTTCAACTAGTCGCTGTACATTTCAGAAACAACAAGCTCTGAACCAAAAGCCCTCAATTTAATGGCAGTCTTTAAATAGTCATAAAGATAGATTTGCAATGAACCTAAAAGCATATCGCCAAAGTGAGCGATATGATGCATGAGATGTCAGCTGCTTTGGTCAGAGGCTTTGTTTGGCATCTATTGTTGACTGCTGAGGGGGTGGACGATGTGATGTATACAAATAATAAATAATACAGTTGGAACACAGAGGACGTAATGGTGAGGTCATTATTTTCTCCAGTTCCAGATGAAAAAAGAGAAAACTCTTTGTTCCAACTGGTTCATTTGTAACTTTACTTGTCATAACAACATGAGGCAAGCCTGTGGGAGGTAACCTCACTAGGATAGCATTTCTACAACCCCAGTTTCCATAACAACTCAACACAGCTTTTGATATGGGGAGACTTTTCAGAATTTCTCTCTCCCCCTCCACTCTCAATATTATTTCTCTAGCACAGGCACTGTGGTGATTAGCTGTGATATACTATGAATGGCTTAGCATTTAAGGTGGGTCTGGTTCCATTCCAAAGTTACCTTTGTAAATTCACAGATGCTATCATAACTGGCACATATTTCTCATCTCCTAAAAATGGGAAACATTTGAAATCCAAGGGGGATTTTTTTTATATATAAATATATACATTTATATAGTTGTCTGTGTGTATTTACTGACATTGTTTTGGTACGATGGAAATATAATGAAATCTGTTGAACATGAAAGTCATGAAACTAAAACCTATCCCAGATGGAGGAATTCTGACTGGTTTATGAGCTGTATTGTGGGAGGCCATGGGAAGACTTGAATTTGGAGTCAAAAGGCCTGGATTCAAATCTCAGCACTGTGACCTTGGGCAAGTAACTTAAAATCTTACCTATAAAATCAGAGGGTTGTACTATGATTTCTGAGGTCTCTTCCAGTTCTGAATGAACAGGTTACATTGAAAAAGAACACAACACTGGAAGCCCTGAGATTTCATCCTAGCTCCATGATTAAATTATCATGTGACTTTTAAGCAAATCATTCACAGTCTTGAATTTCACCATCCTCATCTATAAAATGAGTTTGTAAGTCTCTGGGAGTTTCCGGAAACCTCTCCTGACCTTACTATTCCCACAGAGGTATGTTACTACAGATCAGACATTTAACCCAATGTGGCCAATCTTGATATCAGCCTTTCAAAAACATTGCGGTCAAAGAAATGAACTCTTTTGTTCTAAGTGCTACAGGCAAATTGCATTACCTATATGTTCTTGGGCATTTTCATGGTCAAAAGACATTTCAGATTCATTGCCTTTTTTCTGAGAAGTCCGGCTTTCCTGTTACTCAGAACGGATTAGGCCTAATAATTCCAGGAAGAATAATTAATTAAAATAGGAATCTACCCTAAACCTAATTCATCTCCTACTGCCACAACTACATTTCACATGAGCTATCCTGACCTGGCTGTGTTTTGGCCTTCGAGGTCAGTGACCTCCTAAGCAGTTGCCCAGCCGTATCCCAGAAACTTACTTTGCCCAAGGAAAGAAAGAAATATTTATTAAGAATTGCTATATGTTCAGCACTCTGCTAAGTACTTCAAAATATTATCTCATTTGAGAGATAATAGGCCTTAGGGACCTTGTACCCTTCTCCCCTCCCTAGATACTCCTTAAAAAGTTGATCTGAGGGTACATGGTGTGAAACTCCCTGAGGCCAAAATGGTCAGTCACCCAGATATAAGAATTTGTGGTTGTTTGGTTGTTTCAGTTGTGTCTGACTGTTCGTGACCTCATTTTGGGGTTTTCTTAGAAAAGATACTGGAGTGGTTTGTCATTTACTTCTCCTGGTAATTTTTTTGACAGATGAGGAGACTAGGGCAAACAGGATGAAGAGACTTGTCCAGTCTCACATACAGTCAAGATCTGAGGTCATCAAGATGAGCCTTCCTGATTCAAACCCAGTGCTCTGTCTCCTAGATGCCTATCAATAAACATTTATTAAGTACTTATTATGCACCTAGCATCGAGTTAAGAGCTGGCCAAAGAGACAGGAGTCATCTCTGCTCTCAAAGAGCTTATATTCTAAGGGACGAGACAACATGTAAATAAATAGGTACACACAGCATGTCAAAATAGCATATGGGACTAACTGAGAAGGGAAGGCATACAGACTGCATTAAATAGGGAACAAGAACAAACAAGGAGTGTGAAATATATTTCTTCTGAAACCCATAGCTAAGCTAACCAAAGGTATTGTGTACAACAAAAGAAAGACTGAGGAAGAAAAAATCCTCCATAATTGAAGGGATCTACTATTCTATTAAGTGTAATAATAACTAGATATTTATGTAGAGCCACAAAGTTTATATCATTCATCTGAACCTCATAGCTAAACAAACAAAAAGATAACTTTACACATTACTATCCCCATTTATAAAAGGGAAACCAAGGTTCAAACAGATTAAGAGATTTGTCCATGGTCACCCCTTTGGTGTCAGAGGTGGGCTTCGAACCAACCTGAACTGGTCCAACACAAAATTGGCTATGCTATTCTGACTTGCCATGTATGTACTCTCTGTTCTTTTGCTTCTACTGTCCATTTAACCAGATCATACCTGTTCTTCAAGACCCAGATCAAGTCAATCAACAAATTCATGGGAAATATCTAGATCAGTTCTTGTGTGTTTATCCTTCATTGCTGAAGAAGACCATGCCACCAGAGAAATAATGACATGACTTGCTCTTGACTTTGTTTTGAGTGAAGGAGGGCTGCGCAGGTCACCAGCTTCACTTCTCCTCCACAGCCATCTGAATCCAGTGACCAGATATTCATTAGGATGACTGGAGATGACCCAGGATGAGGTAATTGGGGTTAAGTGACTTGCCTAAGATCACATAGCTAGTGAGTGCCAAGTGTCTGAGGTGAGATTTGAACTCAGGTCCTCTTGACTTCTGCACTGGTGCTCTATCCACAGCATCATCTCTTCCATGAAGTGGTGGAAGACTGTGGAAAGAATCCTGATTCTAAAATCTGACAATCTGTGTTGGGAACCATTTTCTCATGAGGACTCCTTGTGTGGTGAGACTTTTGCAGCCATAAGGCGTTTCTTGCATCTGTAAAAAGGAGATATTTCAATGCAATGACTTCTAACATCTCTTGCATCTATAAATGTATAACTTTGTAAATTTTTTTCTAGTTTTTTTTTTAACTAATAACTTCTGTAAAGGGGATTGGTCAAGAAATTTCTTATTCATTTGGTGATTTACCCAAACAGCTCAATCTTGTTAAGCATGTGCACCTTTTCCTAAAGATTTGTGTTGTATCTTCTTGTTGAGAAGACACGGGAAACTCCTCTAATTTGTTCTCAGTGACTGAGGCTGCCTCTAATGATTGATGACTGAGAGTTTAGGGGCAGCAGTGGAGAGAAGGGGCATAACATTTGAGCCAAATTCCTGACAGAAACGTTGTCCTTTCCCCATGGTTTATAAAAGCAAGCTGTGAAACAACATGGCCTTTTTTCCCCACATACTTTCTTTCCCTTGGTCTTCCAGAGAGAGAGCAGCAAGAGGGGAGGGAGGGGAGATTTGATCCCTTCCTCCCCACTCCAACCTAGGAGTAAGAATGGTGCTTTGCAGAAACAGCAAGTCAAGACTGAGAGGGACTTCCTTGCTCATCCTCTGTTTTTCTATTTCCTTCTCTGTGTTTATGTCAAAAACTAAAAATACTGAGAGCACACTTTTCTTACCCTGTGGGTAATCTCACAGTTGAGAGTTCCCAAAATATACATGGTCAGGCCTCCTGGAAGAAGATTAATTTCATACTCTGGTTCTTAGAACAGGAAGTGGGGGCTAGAAACTTGGCCACTTCATACTGGACTGTTAAACAAAATTGAGTAGCAAAGGTAAAAATGAGCAACAGGAAACGGGCAGCAGATTATACTGGACTAGAGTTATATCTATCTGCTCCCTTAAATATTATTAGTCTAAAGGATGTGATTTCAGATTTAAGCTAAACTTCTGATTATGATTTCTTAATGGGGAAAGGAGGACCCAAGCTTTATATCAAACACTTGACAACTTTCCCACTAAATACCAGTTATCCTAATGAACACAGATAGCATGTAGCAAAGAAATCCATTTATTCAAGTCAATAGTAAAACAGAAACCAGAGAAAGTATGCATAGGGAAATATATACTGGACAATAAAGAGTGAATGGGAGGGAGGTAACCCAACTTAGCCAAGATAGAAGGTCCTGGGTCTCACCCAAGAAGAAGCTCCCCAGAGTCTCTAGTGTAAGAAGACATGGAGAGGAAAAGACAGAGACCACCCGCTCCTATCATGTCAGCTTCTTTTAGCATTTTATTCTTTAGCAACTTGAAGTAGAATTATCACCTTCTAACTTCTCCCTCTCAAAGCTGCAAGTCAGTAGTGGCCAAAATGATTGCAGCACCAAAGAGCTTGAGAAGACAGAGAAAGTTCCAAGAGAGTAGAGCTCACTTTGTCTCAAGGTGTGAACTCCACCTTGCCTCTCACACAGATGTGGGGTATTGCTTTTCACCAGTGAAGATGGAGCCCCCATACCAAGGGGCTCTGGAACTTGGGTTGCTGGGTCTTATGCATTTTCTGTGGTGAGTTCAACAATTTATACCTCATTAAAAGGAAAATTCTTCATTTGGGCATTCACCCTGATTAACAAGGCAAAACTCAGGACCAAGAGAATTAAAATGATTTATTTTAAATTCATCAAGGTAGCCACAAGTTGATGGGTTGATCACCGGAAATCAGCAATGACTTCAAGGTAGGGACAGCTTTTATAGGTAACTTTAAAATAATCTAGATAAATCCACCTGAGTCAAAGAGGGCCTTTTAATCTCAGTTCCTCCCCTAAGGTAACAAGTATGTGGCACTTTGCAAGTAGGGGATATGACAAAGAGCAAGTAATTAAAAAAAAACAAAACTGCAGACTTGATGTCTCCTTCCCCAACACTATTTGATACGCAGGGCTGGGAAAAAAAAGTAACTTTCAACAACCTGATTCCTGGTTGGTTGTTGTCCTTCCTTCTTGAAGAGGACCAAAATGACATCACTATGATAAAGTCAAGTTTCAATATGTCCGATTGTGGCTGATCAGACCAACACAGATTGGGCACAGATAGTCCGTGTAAACGTTGCTCATCCTATGTTTCCTTTGAGCTGTTTCAATTCTGCTTTGGTCATAGAATACAGCACCTTTTCTGATGTGGACACGCCATGCTGACCAGTCCTGTGCCAGTGTCTCCCATGTCACACAATCAGTTCCAAAGTTCTTGAGAGAAATTTTGAGAGTGTCCTTGCATCACCTCTTCTAACCACTGTGTGATCACCTGTTCCAAGTGAGTTCTCCATGAAATAGTTTTTTGGGCAAGTGTCCATTTTGTATTTGAACAATGTGACCAGCCCATCAGAGTTGTTCTTTCTGAAGCATAGTTTGAATGCTTGGCATTTTAGTTTGAGTAAGGACCTCAGTGTCTGGTACCTTATCCTGCCTGATTCCTATATTGTATCTTGAGTGTCTGTGTGGAAGCTGGAAATCATGTTACCTACATTTGGGGAAACAGACACAAGTTACCTACTCTTTTCCTTAAAGAATTCTATGTGAGGAAAATAAAACAAAGAGAGAAAATGATTCTAAAGTCAAATGTCAGTCTGTGTCTTGAGTCTTAGGGGACCCTAAGGGGACTTAGACATCCAGAACATGTTTTCAACAAGTTACACATAAAACAAGTTTGAAAGCAGCTTTACACTTCGAATTTCTCAATGTTGCCTTAATCTTTTCTCATTTCAAAATAAACACATTTCTTGGCTCCCATCTACAGTGGGCACAATTTCTACCCATGAAAAGAGAAAAGAGGATTTGGGCTCTTTAACCATGCATATCATCAGTACCATATGAGTAAATGCCAATCAAAAAGAAGAGTAAGCATCACCAAATAAGGAACTCATTTGAGTTTAGAGAGCTTAACTAAACATAACTGTATATCATTATAGTGTGTTTAAAGGTTAGCATGGTGCTAGAGCTCTGGATCTGCAGTTAGGAAGACCTAAAATCAAAGCCTTCCTCTAATAACTTACTAGCTACATGATTCTGAGCAAGTCACTTAACCTCTGCCTCAGTTTCCTCTTCTAAAAGTGAAAATAAAAATAGTACCTACTTCCCAGGGCAGTTGAGTCACAGTGATGATATTTGTAAGGCAAACCTTAAAGCTGTATATAAATTTTACCTATTATTATTAAAAAGCAGCTGCCCAGACTGAATGGACAGAGTCTTCAAGTCATAACTGGTGGAACCTTTATGTTATAAATGCGAGATTGATCTTGTATATTTTCTTCAACTTCAAAGACACCAGCTGGGTCAACTGGAAAACACAAAAGCAAGACGTTAATTAAGCTCCAAGCACCATGCTAAAAACCTTGCAAATGCTATCTAACTTCATCCTCACAGAAACCCTAATAAAAAGATGCTAGTATCACCTCTATTTATTACCCCCATTTTACAGATGACGAAACTGAGGCAAACAGAATTAAGTGACTTGCTTAGTTTCACACAATGAGAAAATATCTGAGGTTAGATTTGAACTCAGGTTTTCCTGACTCAGAGTCTAGGGCTCTCCCTACTGAGTCATCTAGCTGACCCAGAACCTGAAGACGTTAGGTTCAAATTCTGGCTTTTCCACTTACTTTTGCTTATCTTCTCTTACTCTCAGTTTCTTCCTATGTCAAGAGGTGATAGTAACATTTACACAACATCCTCCATGGAATCATTTTGATGAACGTAAATGCGGATTTCCTTATAATCACTATTTACTCACTTTTGTCCTTTGGATTTGTATTGTACTTTTAAATGCTGCTGTAATCCATATAAGCCAGGGAGCATTGGGAAAGGGTAATTATATCAGCTCCCATTCTCAATGGCAATTTTTAAAAATTAATTTATTTTTAGCTTTCAACATTCAGTTCCACAAGCTTTTGAGTTTGAAATTTTCTCTGCCTCCCTTTCCTCCCCCCACCCCAAAATAGGCTCAACATATACGTTCATATTAAACATATTTTCTCATTAGTCATGTTGTGAAGAAGAATTAGAACCAATGGGATGAACTATGAGAAAGAAGAAACAAAAAAACAAAAGAGAGAGAGAGAGAGAGAGAGAGAGAGAGAGAGAGAGAGAAAAGAGATGGAAAGAGATGAGAGAGAGTGAGAGAGGAGACAGAAAGAGACAGAGAGAGAGGGAGAGACACAGAGAGAGAGAGAGAGAAAGCACATAGTATGCTCTGATCTGCATTCAGACTTCACAGTTCTTTCTCTGTATATGGATAGCATTTTCCATCATGAACCTTTGGAGCTGTCTGAAATCCTTGTGTTGCTAAAAAAAAAAAGTCAAGTCTATCAAAGTTAGTCGTTGGATAATGTGGTTGTAACTGTGTTCAGTGTTCCCCTGAATCTGCTCACCTTTCTTAGCATCAGTTCATATAAAGCTTTTCAAGTAGAACTACAGATGGAAAAAGGATAAATATTAGTGTTTCTATACTTGCCTTACATCAATAAGTCCTCTGTTTCATTAATCTTATAGAATTTTGTTTGGATAATTTTTAAATCTATTGTCCATTCTAGTGCTTCAGAAGTATACTTCATTATTCCAAAGACTAGGAATGAACAGTGATAACACAATCTATACCACTTACATATGTCCAGCACTTCTGTTAGTAATAAATATTTAATTGAAAGAAAAATTTCAGTGCTGTTGTGTTCATAGACTCTATTAAGGGATATATTGTAAGAAATCATGGTATAATGGAAGGGGCATTGATTTTTGACACAGTGCTAGATTCAAATTCAGGATCCGGTACAGATTAAGTGATTAGTTTGTCTTGAACCTTTCTGGATAGGAGTTTCTTCATCTCTGAGGTAAGAGAATTAGGTGAGATAATCTTCAATGTCTCTCTCTGCTTTTTAAGTCTATGATCTGATGACTCACAGCTCACCAAAAAAAATGTTTATTTCCCCCATTTGCTATTAATGTAGCTTCACAGCACCAAATCCATGATGTCAAATTCAGCTCATGCTTTTCCACATCCTTCCTCCCATCCTTATGACAAGGGGAGGTCAGTCACAAGAAATAAGACTCTAATGGTACATATGAGCCAAGTTTTGCAAGGAAATCCTCTTCTTTTTTTAGAAAATCTGCTTCTCTAGGCTTGGATTTCCTCATCTGTAAAATGAAGAAATTGGATGAGACAATCTCTAAGGTGCCTTTCAGTTTTAAATCTATGATACTATGAATGAAAATTCACCTAAAAATGAAGTTTCCTTCCATAAAATTGGAAATGGTTGGATTTAAGTGACAGGCCATATGAGTATCAAAGTAACCAACGCCCCACATCAAAGGGCAAAGCAGTCACCCCAAATTGACTTACTAGTAATTGAACTTCGGAAACTTCATTCACAACTGACCAAAAAAGGATAAGGGAAGAGTCCCATCATTAGGCTAACTAAATGTTTTGGCTGCTTAAACTGGAGAAAGCTAGAAACTGGACTGAGAATTCTTCTCATTTGCTGTATACCACCTGCCTTGTTCCGATCCAAACCAGTGACCTGGACATGATGGGCCATTACCAGACCTCTACTGGCTCTCTGAGAGGACGAGTAAGCAGACAAGTTTGGGAAAGGCAAGGCTGGCAAATGGAATGTGAATCACTGAGGACTAAATGACTTCCTGAGTTTTCTTGTAGATACCTCAAACACACAGAAGTCACAGAGGAGAGACACCACATGAATCAATGGGGACTATTCACCCAAAATAAACCATATTTTTTTCAATAAATACTGACATGCAACATGATACATCATAAAAAAACCACTCTAAATAGAACCTTTCATCACATTTCCCGAGGCAATAGAAGGGAATTTTTTTAATATAACAATTATTTCTTAGTTTTCTCTTTCCTGTCAGGCATGCAATAGCTTCTCCTTTCTTCTGAAGCAGCTCACATTATGATGAGTGAAAGGAGGGAAATAAAAAGAGGAATGATCATGTCAACCACAACTGAACAAATACATTTATTAAAAAGGACTCCCACCAGAAATCTTCGACACCTCCCATCAGCTCATTCTTTCTTTTTCATAGACTAACTCTATTATGAATTGAAAATGTCCCTTTCTCTTATTTTAAACTATTATCAGACCCAGTGCATGTACCAAACGGGGATTTATGCTGTCAGATGATGGTGTTCTCGGAAATTTGGTATCTGAATGGCTAGGAAAGGGCTAATAAAGAAATTAAATCAGATGTCACTCTCCAGAATGTAGTTTCCTTTTTTTAAATCATTAACAATAAACAAGAGAAAAACAAAGAAAGCTTTCTTTCAAATTGAAAAACCTACTGAAACCACACCGAGACAAATGGCAGAGAGCTAGGAGGTGGCAGGAAGGGGGAATTGCCACTTCTGAGACCAGAGTTTTTCCTGTGGCATACTTTCGTCCCATGCCTTTAGGATTGCGATGTCTGAAAGCTAACTTTTATCTCATCATACTGTACCCTTGCTCCTCTAAACCCAACACAATCCTCGAACCCAGGCCCATAATTTTCCTATGCATACAGTTTTACACAGCTGATGACTATAACCCACCATGGGTAAACAGCAGGGAGGGGCTAAATGGAAAACTCATTTGTTAGTTTTCCCACTCGGAGGTTGTTATATGGTAAATTAGTGACACTGGGCACTGTGGGAGTGCCCTTTTTCATACACATGGAAGCACTCCACTGGCCCCAGGAGTCACAAAGACTAGTGGATTTTAATAGTGATAGATCTTAAATGGAGGGTTAGAAATTGTTTCTTTTCATTACAATTACAACAAGGAATTAACCCCAAGGGTATCCACTTAATTTCATAATATATAGACTGGAACGCTAATGGGGCTCTTCTATAGTGTAATAAAGAGGCAACTGGCCCTTCGATCCCTGGGGTGGGTTTCTGTAAAAATCTATTGCAAAAAAAAAAAAAAAGTAAAACAAAGACGGTTTTCAGTTAACAAGCTTCCCAACGTCACTAGTTCTTTTACAAGAAGTGATCGGGACCTCACAGACATCAAGCAATGGCGTTGGGTTTTGTGGCAGCAGGAATTCAATCCTTACTCATCCTTGGAGTCGTTTCACTGATTCATTGAAAACCAAAACTGGGGAAAAGCTGTATAATTTACTATAAAATACCCTACAGCGGCTGACAAAAGAAAGGACAGTGCAAAGACATGATCATTCAACTCTGGAGCAAAAAATTCTTTGACCTGTGACTTTTATGGTAGATTCACCCTCACTTGTGAAAACTAGGGGCAAAATCATCACACACTGAGTAGGATATGGCTAGACAAACTGTGGTACATGAATGCAATGGAGTATTTACTCTTATGCCAAAGAAATAAGAGACATGAAGCATTCCAAGCAGCATGGGAGATCTACGTGACATGATACAGGATGAAGTAGAAACCGAAAGAACAATAACATATACTATAAACAGTGACTACAATAAGTAAGTGCTGATAGCATTGAAACACAACAAAACTTTTATTGTCTGTGATAAATCATCTTGGTCACAGAGAGTAGGAGATGAAGCACATCTTGCTTTTCTCCTAGAGAGCAGAGGATTATGGGTATGGAAAGAAGTGTTAAGATCATTTAGAGTTAGAAGAAACCTTGGAAGTAATCTAGCCCAATCCATTCAATTTACAAATGAGAAACCTTAAATCTAGAGAAGTTAGTTACTTTTTCAAGGTCATATCAGTAGCAAAAGATCAGAGACCACATTTAAGATCAAGTCTTCGGGCTCAAAACCTGCCGTCATATGCACTGAACCACACTGTCTCCTTGTCACTAAGACAAGTCTTTAGTTCCAAACCCAAGATAAATATACATGGTATCATTCTATCAATAAGCGTTTTTAGGAACCTACAAGGCATCAGCTATATCGTTGGCAATATAAAGCCAATATCAATATGATCCCTGCCTTCCAGGAGCATTTATTCTAGATGAGGGGAACAGCTAGGTGGTGCAGTGGATAGAGCACCAGTGCAGGATTCAGGAGAACCTGAGTTCAAATCTCACCTCAGACACTTGACACTCACTAGCTGTCAAGCTTGGTCAACTCACTTAATCCCAATTTCCTCATCCTGGGTCATCTCCAGTCATCCTGATGAATATCTTTTCCCTGGATTCTGGTGACCTGCACATCCCTCCCTCACTCAAAACAGAATCAAGAGCAAGTCATGTCATTATTTCTCTGATGGCAGAGTCTTCTTCAGCAACTAAGGACGAACACACACAATTCTAGATAAGGAAGTGGTATGAACACATAAAATACCTTACAAAATAAATATAAGGTAATTTGGTAGGAAATGGGGAGGAGGTGCAGAGGCTGAGCAGTATCTGACATTCTTATCTGATCACTTTATGAATTATTTTTGCTTAAATGTTTCCTTTTATTACAAAGAAAGAGTTTGAATTAATTGGGAGGGGAGAGATTAAGAGGAAATGAATGTGGTTTAAAAGCAAAGGCAACTGGAAAAAAATTTTTTTTAAATTACAAATAGTCCCACAAAGCCAAGAGAGAGGAAGAAAGAGGAATTTAGGGCAGAAGAAATGAATGATAGCATTTGTGAGATTACATGGAGATGAAGAAAAGTTAGCTTTGCCCCTGGCATAGTTTTAACCCCTTGGTCTCTGCCAGGGATCTCAGACTCACATGATGGCAGCACTGTGATGAGGCCTCTTGCCATCCAGATGCCCCCCTCTCCTTTCTGGAACAGCAAATCACATGAAAGATTGAGTTTTCAGTCATCAGACTCCGCGAATATGAAGCCAGTTCCTAGCAATGAGTTGAAATGCCAGATCCCCCTTGGTTTTCCATCTTAAGTTAAAGGCATTTGTATTCCCCGATACTTTCTCATACCATCTGACTTTGCTCGGCTCTCTGGGACAGACAAGGAGAAGGGCATTATTTCAAATCTACACCCTTTGGAATAGGGGAGCCAGGCTGGTGAGGAGAAGAAAAAAGAAAACTCCATAAAAGCACAGCCCAACTCTGACAGAAGAAGGCCATTCTCCCAAATGATGCCTCTCCAGAAAGTGCATTGTAACATTTGGCCTGCTCAAGGTTTCCAGCTGAGGCCATAACCTGGGGCTCTCTTCTTCCTTTCCCATTGAAAATGTCAGCGCTGTGGAAGTCTGCAAATTTGCCAGTCAACTGGGGAAAAACTGATGATCCGGAGAGAAGGAACGGGAGATCACTCAACTCATTTGTTCCCATTTATCATGCAGATCACATTTCCAGAGACAGATAAGGTTGGGTAGGAAAGCCACAAAAGACACTCTGGCTCCAACTCAAATCACCCCCTTTCAAAATCCAACGTTGGGAGCTTCCCTCCTGAGATGGGGGGACTGCGGCATGAAGCAGATGTCAAAAGGACTGCCAAGAGAGTCTGGGAGATGGGGAGTCGCTAAAGAGGGCTGAGGGACTCATTCAACCCAGGAAAAAGTTTCAGAAGCTGAGCTTCTACTCTCACTGAATGAGGAGTGACTATTTCAAAGAGAATTAAATATTGCCAGCAAAAAAACAAATAGGGGAGGGGATGCACTGAATGGGGGGAAAGAACTATTCTCCTTTCACTAATAATAAAGCATGATAGCCAGGCAGCTAAGATGGTATAAAGAATATTCAAGAGATTCAAAGGAAAGGTGCCATGTTTGTTACCCTGCCATGCCCTGTGGCATATGAATGCCAAAGACATGCTCATCATGTCCCATATCTCCCTTTCCTTTGCCTGCTATCTCTCCCCAATCCCCTGATTTAGCAGCTAAATAGAAAGAGCCTATAGTCATTGAACTTGGAGTCAGGAGACCCTGAGGGGAAATTCCACCTGAAGAACTTATTAGCTATGTGACCCTGGGCAAAATCACCCAAAATCCTTCAGCTTCTCTTCCTTATCTGTAAAGAGGAAATAATAGTAACATCTACTTCCCAAGACTGCTGTAAGGATTGATTGAAATAATATATTGTAAATAGCATAGTACCTAGCACATAGTAGGTGCTTAATAAATATTTATTCCCTTTCTTCCATCCCTCATAAGGTTATTCCAAGGATCAAATTGGGTAACCTATGCAAAGTGCACTTCAAAGCTAGGGGTGCAATATAAATTCTAGCTGTTATTGTTAATATTATAATATTTCAGTTTTTGACTTATGGAAGTTGTGTATCTCCCAAAAATAAGTTTTTAAGTATTTTCCCCTCAATGACTTTATGCTTGTTGCTCTGCGTTTATAAACTTGAAAAACTTGGAGCATCTAAAATAAAGAAAAAGAAAAAAAGGAGTAAAGCTAAATAAATAAATGGAAAGTGAGGCTGGCACCCAAGTGTTTTGTTTTTCCTAAGCCCAATGCATTCTAATTTAATTGGCTCTTCCCTTAAAAAATTATAATTAAAAGAAGCAATCTCACCTATATGGTAATTTCTCATTTCTTTATTTACCTTAAATCTTTTCATGCAGGAAACCCTTAATGTGTTTTGTTTTGTTTTCTAAATAGAAATAGAAAGCTAAGTAGAAAACTAAACAGAACCCTCATTAGAATTAGGTTGTACATGTGCTTTGCAAGGCATGATTTTCTGAATTCCCCCCAGACATTTTCAAATTCAGCCTGATATTCAATATCAATCCAACCAATAAAAAGCAATCTAATTTCTAATTAGTAAAAGACCTAAATTGACAGGTTCTTACATTTATTGTCCCCGTTCATTTTTAAGTGAGTTTTTTTAATGAAGCTAGATTAGAATTTTAGAGGGTTCAAATTAAAATCATAAAAATCTAGATTTTGAAAAGACTGCTTAATAAAGTTCTTCATACATAGTAGGTCTTTAATAAATGCTTGTTGACTGAAATTGAACCCAGGTTCTCTGACAAATAGAGCCATAATTCTTTCCACTGTACCACATTTTCTGACCAGATGGAAAATTCCTTGATAGCAGAATACCTAGTAATATTCTTCTTTTGTTTCTGGGACATAGTATTGGCTCAACAAATACTTATTGAAATGATTAGTGCCCAAATTCACCAATGAACTTACAGAATGCCTCTCCTCACAGAGGATATGGATGTTGAAAGTTTTCATTTTCATTGCCCTCCTTTGCTTTGATACCATCTTGATTCCTGGACAGATTTTTCCCTACCACCCACAAGTATGATAGAATAAATAGATTACTGAACTGGGACTCAAGATCTGTCTCCTACCTCATAAACCAATAGGAGTTCCTGAGCCCCAGTGTGGTGGAAGAAGCAAACCCCAACACCAGAAACCCTCACATGCCTCACCATAGCCAGGGTAAGAGGCAGACTCCAATGACCAGACAGCCACAGGCTTCAATGTAGCTCTCAGGAAATATTCCACTGGCCTCAGACACCAGCACTTGGACCATGCTGTTGTGCACGGTCTGTTGTTGTTTCATCAACTGGCCCTTCTCTCTCTCTTTCCCTCTCCTTAAGCCTCCCTTTTCCTTGAAACACATTACTGAAATTAGGTGAATTAATATTCCTAAAATGATCATTAAGTGGTCAAATGAAAGAGTCAATTGAATTGACAAATTACATTGTTGTCTTATTTTAAGAAATTGCCATAGCCATGCCAGCCTTCATCAACAACTGCCCTGATCAGTCAGCAGTCATCAACATGGAGGCAAGACCCTCCCCAAGCAAAAGATTATGACTCACTGAAAGTTCAGATGGTTAGCATCGTGTAGCCATAAAATATTTTTAATCAAAGCATACACTTTTTAAAGATAGAACACTACTTCACACTACAGCATAGTACAATCATAACCTTTATATAGACTGAATAAACAAAAACTTCATGTCTCACTTTATTGAGATACGCAACCGTCTAGAACCAAACTCGCAACAGCTATGTGATATAGCTGTAAACATACATGTGTCATTGTAGTCTCTCTCATTAAATGTAAGGTTCTTATGGGTGAAGATTATTTCATTCTTTATACCTGTATCCTCAGTGCCTAATACAGTGTTTGGCATAAAGGAAGAATTTAATAAATGCTGGCTGATTGAGGGATTAAAATGTAGACACACACATATTCATATATACATACCCACATATACATTTACATATATGCAAAGGATATACAATGTAATTTAAGGCAAGGAATAGGGACTGGGGGAATTGAGACGCCAATTTTTCTAAAATGAAACATTTTAAGAATGACACATCTAATATCAAGCTTTTTTCCCTCCATGATGGAGAATAAATAGTTTTTGGTTGCTATGAATGTGTTATTTTAAATGGTTCGAACAAATCATACAAACAAATCTTATCTGTGAGTATTCGTGCCACATAAGCTGGTTTTAGGTTTTTTTTCTTCCCATCGATGACCTGTGACAGTTTGGATCAATCATTTCCTCTCTTTGTCCTCCATTTTCTTCACCTTTAAATGAAGGCCCTGTGCTAGATGACCCAATGTCTTTTCCAGCTCTAAAATTCTGTGACTTTGTGATACTGATGTAAACTAAAAGATTCACAGGTGTGTTTTAGAGTAGGAAATATGTGTATTAAAGTGAGAAAGAACAAGAAAAAGGAGAGGAGAGAAGAGAAAGGAAGGCAAGGCGGGGAAGAGAAGGAAAGAAGACAGAGAAGGGGAAGGGAATCCCCAAATATGAGAGTTGAGCAACCTCAGAGACCCTTTATTTTAACCTTTAACAAGTAAGAATCTTCTCCACAATCCTCCAAGAAGGGCTCGTTCTACCTACATGTGAAGCCCTCTAATTAGAGAGGAACTACTACCTGGGGCAGCCTCTTCAACTTTGGGACAATTTCAGTTGTCAGAAAGTTTTCTGTCATCCAGTCAAAATCGGGTTCTCTCCTACTTTCAGCCTTGTTCCCAGTTCTGCCATCTGGACCCAAGCAGAACAATTCTCATCTTTTTTCCCATGGGACATTACTTTGAATACCTGAAGAAAGTTAGCATGTTCCCCCATGACTCTTCTCTTACCCTGTCCCTTTAGCTGATTGTCCTTTTCTCAGCTTCTTACTATCTCTTTAGCATATACTCTTATAAATAAGCTTCAGCATCCAAACCTGAATCCAATTCTCCGATATGGCCTGAACAGAGCAGAGTATAGCTGTTCTACAACACTTCTCTATTCTGGACCCTCTGTCTCTTATAAGGCAGCCCCAAGCAACATTAATTTTTGAGTACACAGTCCACCAAAACCCCTAGATCTATTTTTTTTTAATTTCTTTCTGCTAAATTCATAGAGGCAATACATAAGATAAAATTGAGAGTCAGGGAAGAGATTGTTCAGGGCACAAAAAAGCACCATAATTCCAAAAACATTTCCTAGAAGGCAATTATTGGTGTGTTTGTTTAATCTGTTATGTTTATTTTCCGTAATTTCTATTAACATTTCCCAAACTCACCCAGAGGGGTCAGTTAGTAATGTTGTCATCCATTTTGCAGAATGGCATCCTGAATCTTGAAGAGATCCCCACAAAGCAAACAAGGTCAGAGTGAAAATTCAGGTCAAGTTTCTGCCACTTTATTTTACCCAACCATCCTGATGCTTCTCTACGAGGAAGTCAGTCATCAAAATCATGATAAAACCATAAACAGTACCTAGAGTCACTTATTCAATCCCTTTGTCTCCTTTTCATTACTAACTGATTTTATAAGACCAGCATATCATCAGAATATTTGGGAGTTGAAAATGGTACATTATGGCCAATACGGGCCAAAAAAGTCCTGGTGGTGGGGACAGGCCAGTGGTTAGCGCTCCAGAGAACAGGCAGTTATTCCCAGTAAAAGGAATAGCTGCTAAAGATCACTGGGGGAAACAATCCCCAAATCAAATCAGTTTTGCCTTGGTCCCATGCAAAGAATGCTGGATTGGGAGCAAAGAACCTTGATTCAAACCCCAGCTCTACTACTTACTTCCTGCATTACCTTAGCCTGATGGCTGATATTCTACACACCTCAATTCCTCATCCACAACATGAGGCAAGATGGGCAGATGGCTTTTGAGGTCCTTTGTAGTTCTAAATCTATGTCCATAGGCTCCTATGGAAAATTTACGGTGCAGAAGGAGTGAGTCTCCCTATTCCTCAACATCTCTCAGCATCATCTCTCACAGTCCCTTCCATTCCTCTGGCCACTGAAGAAAAGCTAAGAAGCATTAAAGGTGAGGTTTGAGTCCCTGATATTCTAGACTTCAAAACCAGTTTTTCAACCCCCATACAGCAACCTTTGAGGTCTATTTTTCATGGATCTTTGGTATCTTCAATTTGCTCCCTCTTCACTCTATAAATGCCCAGGGTCCCTTTTCCTAATAAAGTCTTCTCTTAGCCTCTCTATTCCACTCAGATACTGTATCATCTGTCCTCTCCTTCCCCCCACCCCAGACAAACTTTTTGAAAAAATATCCTGCAGCCAAAGCCTCTACAGATTCATCATCTACCCCTTTGCTTCTTTCTTTTCTTTTTTTCTTTTTTTTTTTTGAGACTGGATCTCTCTCTCCAGCTAGAACCATAATGCCCACCCAGTAGTCCAACCCCACTTCTAATTAGCACAGAAGCTTTGATTTGCTCCATTTCCCACCTGGGTTGGTTCATCCCCCATTAGGCAGCCTGATGGCCCCTGATATCATATTGATGTCAGACAGTACAATTGCCCAATCAGCTTTAACCCTAATGTAGCTCAGAACTTCTGAGTTCAACTGATACACAAACGCCAAACTTCCCCAATAACAGATTACATGCAGATGCACTCCTGGACCATTCACTGGCTCTTCAATCCCTTACAATCTGGCTACTGTGCCAAACCGATAAGTGAAATTATTCACTCTAAGATCATCCAATAATTATCTACACAGTTGGTCTTTGTCCTGATTCTTATCCTTCTTAACGGTAATGAAACTTTTGACAATATCCACCCCCTCCTCATAGATACTCTCCTATTCCGTGTTTCTAGAGAAACTCTTACCTCCATTTTCTTTTTTTCTCCTCTTAGCTGGAAAACTATTCCTTCTTTGTTTCCATCTTTGTCCTCTTCCTTCTCATCTCTCTGTCTCTCTGTGTCTCTCTGTGTCTCTCTGTCTCTCTCTCTCTGTGTCTCTCTCTGTGTCTGTCTCTGTCTCTCTGTCTCTCTGTCTCTCTCTCTCTCTCTCTCTCTCTCTCTCTTGCTTTCTCTGTCTCCCCCGCCCCCATCTCTCCAGTTTCTCATTTTGGCAATCTAATTCAATTCATTCTTCGTTCAACTATCAACTACTCAGATAATTCTCAAATCTTCGTCTCTAGAGTTTCAGACCCACAATTCCAACAATATGTAGGTATCCCCACCTGGATGTCCCACCAATATCTCACATGCAATAAAAAAATTTAAAAATAAAAATAAATCTCTAACTCAATGGGTTTTTTTGTCTTAATTCTCCTCCTTGCTTTTGCCTTCACTATTTCTGTTTTACTCAGAATTACTTTCTCAGTCTTCAATGATGTAAACCTAGACTTTATCTTTGAATATTCCCTCTCTTTCACAACCCACATTCACTCAGTTACCAAGTCTTAACCTCTGTGACTTTCACACCCATTCGATCTCTTGCATCCTCCTCATCCTCTTTTCCCTACTGCCAAGTTCCACAAAAAGACTTCATTAAAGCTTGGCTGCAAAAACTCTCAAGATCTCTAGCCTTTCTCTTCTAACCAATGCTTCATATAACTGCAAAAAGAACATTTATGTACAAAACTAGTGATGTCATATTATTTTTCAAAATCTTCATTGGCTCCCTGTTACTTAAAGAATGAAACTAGCATTTGTCTCACCTTAAGGGCCTCTCAAATGTGCTACCCCCTCCACTTTTCTATTGTATTACTCCTCTCCATGTGTACTGCACAATCTCTGAATTGTGCCTCCCAAGTACATTCTGCATTTCCCTAACTCCTCGGTTTTCCTCACTCTATTTCCTATCTCGTGTCCTTTCTTCCTAAGTTAAACTTCTATTCATTCTTTAATTGCTTCCTCTCCTACATGAAACCTTCCTTGAATTCTCCTGATAGTGAGAGTGTGGGATATACAGCCATTTTTTTAGTAATCATCTAATATATCAACATAATTTGCATTCTGGTTTTCTGCATCTGTATTATTCTACTGCTATATTATAAGATGAGAGAAAGTACCTACTTAATGAGTTTATTATGAAGAAAATCTTTTGCAAACCTTAAAATAATATGTAAATATTAGCTACTGCTATTGCTGGATCTGATCTTTGTATCTCCCACAGTACCCAGGATTCTACACACAATTGATGCTCAGTAAATATTTGTTGAATGAATTAATGGATGGATGGATGGATGAATGAATAGGAAAAAAGCCAAGATATTCTGCATATAGTCAGGTATCATGGGACCTTCGCCAGCTTGCTTTATGAAGATAGCTTTACATTGCTTTTCACACTTTCTAAATTGATACCAAAAGAGCAGAGAAACTTGAGAAATGGCAAACAAGGACTTGTCTCTACTAGAAAAAGCAAGGGAGATGACTGGAGCACAGAAGAATTTTTGATGAAGAAGAAAGAAGTTTCCTCTCCTTCTGATAACGAGTATCCCTTTTGGAGATCACTTCCAAAGTCAACATGTTAAAATGAGCTTAGACTAATTGACAGCTGACTAAAGGATGTTACCAAAAAGATGTGCAGTTGGAAAAGGAGGTAAGTTGGCCATGTATTTAGAGAAAAGGACAAGAAATCATTGGATTGCTCCATTCATTGATATTCACTGGATATCAAGGGAATTCAAGGAAGTCACCAAACATGTCCAGTGGACTCCCCCTTGAAAGATTTATGGAAAGACATGGACAAGAGCCATACAAGCTGAAAAGGCAAAGATGGGTTGCATTCTGCACATATGTAGAGTACGCACATTGACAAGATTCCAAATCCATCAAAAAATCACAGTATTAGATTCAATTCCAATACTGCAAGGACACATTTTGAAATACTGACAGTTCCTTTTTTAAATCCATAACTCCAAATGAAAACCAAAATGCCATTCTGACTTTCTCTCAGCAAAGAGAATAAGCATTGTTTTTCATGCACAGCAACAATAATCTTCTGCCTGGAGCATGGAGTGGCTCCCTTCGTACCCTTTCTTGTCAACCACACAAAAGAACTTGCACAAATGAAAAACAAAACCATGTTGGTTTGCTTTGTTCCTTTAAATGCGATGTGCCATCAAGGGGCTTTTTGTTGTAGCTGCTGTCAAGAAAATTTCTTCAGAAATATGTACGAGCAATTGAGGATCTTTATTTTTTAAAGAATCTCTTTCTATTGGGTTCTCCAGTTTTGGCCTTGTCTCCAGTTCTCCATCAAATGGGCTCTTTTGTGGTTGACTCTGGCATGTTTTAAACTGTGTTAGTGGTCGATCATAATAAACCCAGTCAACCGAACTGTTCAGTGATCCAGAGCAGTTGTTAAGATCTGGTTATTTTATGTACATTTCTTCATAGTTCCTCCTACTACGTCCCTTCCTAATCTTTCTCCTGACCACATTGGCCAACAACAAGAATGCTTAATCAGTCCCCAGCTCCCTCTCAGTTCTCTGTATCCAAGGCTTACTGGCTTTGGCTTGGCCCAACCTCAAATAGATGTAATCAATGTGAGTTCAACAGCAATCTTCTAAATATTTCATAGACACTCCCTTTAGCAATGCAGATTGCAACCCATCTATGCCAGCCTATCTTTTCTACTATTGTCTAAGTGTTTCTCACAAATCAGCAGTGGAAGGTCCATCCAGTGGACAAGGGGACCTCTTCCATTCTTCTTGACCCTGCAATGAGGGAAACAAAGGAAAGAAGGAAGGAATAGAAGAAAGGAGGGAAGGAAGAGAAGGAGGGGGGAAAGAGGGAGACAGGGATGGTTAACTGGATATCAAATAGTCATTTAAAAGCATAAGTAGCCACATACCACTGCCTTATGTAGTAAGCATTTAATGTTTATTGAGATGAATTGAACTGAATGTTAGAATGCTTCTTTGGAGAAGGTAGATTTGCTTAAATTGTATAAAATAAGTTTTAAAAGAAACTCTTATACATCCCTTAGGGGAAGTTATGTGGCACCATTGATAGAGTACCAGACCTGGAGTCAACAAGACCTGAGTTCAAATCTAGAATCAGACACTTATTAGCTGTGTGACCCTGGTCAATTTCCTTAACCCTATTTACTTCACTTTCCTCATCCCTAAAATGAACTGGGGAAGGAAATGGCAAACCACTCTAGCACCTTTGCCAAGAAGATCCCAAACAGGGTCATGAAGAAGAAGAATTAGTAGCAATGGTACTGGTAGCAGCAGTAGCAGCAGCAGCAGCAGCAGCAGCAGCAGCAGCAGCAGTAGTAGTAGTAGTAGTAGCAGCAGCAGTAGTAGTGGTAGTAGTAAGTTCCCCTTCACTGAAGATTTTCAAGTGAAGGCTGGATAACCACTGTGTCAATCTCTGCCTCCACTGTCCTTGAGACTTTTTTACCCAAGAAATCCTTTCCTGCTTACCTTTCTCCTTTATGTGTTATCTCCAGTGGTTAGAAGGTAAGCTCCTTGAGGATAGAGACTGTCTGCTTTCATATGTGTATCCCCAGCATGGAGCACAATGGTTAACAAAGAGTTGATAAAGGCTTTCTCATTAACTCATTTATCCATTTCTTCGCTTGTTGAGGAGGGAATTCATGACAAGAAATGAATGGGACTGGATCACTCATGAGGTTTCTTCCAGTTCTGAAATTTTAGGATCCTATGAACCTTAGTCACATAGCCCTAATTCCAATCCTTTCTCCATGATCTTCCCTTGTACTGGCTCTGGAGTCAGAGAACTTGGGTTCAAATCCTTCTTGTTACCTATGCGATCTTAGGATTATTATGAAACATCTTACATATACTTATATAGGTATATATTTATTAAGCATCTCAATGGGGCAGTAGCTAGAGCACAGGAGTTAGTCAGGTAAACCTAAGATCAAATCCTGCTCCGTATATTTACTATGACCCTAGACTAGTCACTTAATCTCCTTGTGACTCAGTTTCCTCATCTACAAAATGAAGAGATTGGACTATGTAGTGTTTAAGGTCCTCTCCTCCTAGGTATCTATTATCCTGTGATACTATACCTATTTCTGGTCAAAAGGCATAAGCCAAATCCTTGCCTCACCAATCCTTGCTTTCTTAGATCATAGATTAAGAGAAGGAAGGGACTTGATAAGGTTAAGGGAAGTACGTCTATGATGGTGCTAGTAAGTTGCATAGGTGGAATTAAAACCAATGGCTTTTAATTTGAGATTCAGAACTCTTTTCACTCCCCCACTATTGTCTTTCTTGTGAGCTGACATTTATAGCTTTCTGGGATCCATTGATAAACCCATCAGGGTCAGGAATTCCCTGTGTTAAAACTCCCTCTACTAATACAGAAGGCACCTAGTGTGTAACTGGCTCTTAAAGAATTAACTAAGAAGTTGACCATGCTATGGTTATATAGTTAGTATCTGTCAAATGGAAAGCCTCCACTTTGCCCTTTCTAATTCTTAGGCTAGCCCTCTATCTGCTATGTCAGGCTACCTCTCTACTCAGTTAATCAATATTTAATAAGATTAATTGCCAGGACCAGACTATAAATTGGTAATGAAGCTAACCCTAAGCCTTTGTATCCAGGCTAATTAAGGACAAATCAAACAAATCAAGGCACAATGGAAAGAACACTTGATTTGGAATTAGAGGAACTTAGTCCCAACCCAATGGTACTGGTAGCAGCAGCAGCAGCAGCAGCAGCAGCAGCAGCAGCAGTAGTAGTAGTAGTAGTAGTAGTAGTAGTAGGTTCCCCTTCACTGAAGATTTTCAAGTGAAGGTTGGATAACCACTGTGTCAATCTCTGCCTCCACTGTCCTTGCGACTTTTTAACCCAAGAAATCCTTTCCTGTTTACCTGTGGTCTGTGGTTCAGTTTTCCTGCCCCATGTAGATGGGAATAGTCCCAACCCTATTCTATCACTATCTACTTTTGTGATCAGGGACAAGTCATTTAAATTCTCTGAACTTTAATTTCCTCATCTGTAAAATGAGGAGTTTGGAGTTCCTATCAAAGTCTAGTCGGGTGAAAAAAAGATAATCAATGCTGAAATTTGTCACCTAGAAGAGACCATCATCTCTGACTCCACTATTTCTTCGTTTCATTTCTTCCTCTCCAATCTTACTGTCCACTCTAGGAAATATCGGTTTGGGAGAAAAATATTTTAGACCATTAATATCAACAGGGCAATAGAAGGAGAAAGAATTGAGAATCAGTTATTTTAGTTCAGAAGTGGATCTTTAAGATTCTTTCCTCAATAAGAAAACTGCAAAATGGAAATGTGGGTGGAATCAGATGGAACGCTATGAGCAGAATGAAACATGGGCAACCCTAACCACTTAAGAAGAGTGTTTTTAATGCCCAGGTACTATAATGCTGCATTTTCTTCCTATCCCCTGCCCCCCAGCTGTCTGTGTAAGCTTGATTTGTCATGTGTATCAGTGACCCCCCCCCAAACATTCCCCACTATTAGAGGGAGCCCTTTACCCAAGGAAGACTATGAGTATATTTTCACTTTTCATTACTTTCACTTTTCATTTCTATCCATAAACTCATTGTTTTCTTATTCTAATTGAATCTTCCATGCTTGAGGGACTGATCCTCTATTCCCAGAGGCAAAGTCAAGGAGAGAACAGGGCAATTATCTATCAGCTTTGATCAATACAGACAAGCAGTCTTACGGAGACACTTTTTCCTGATAACACTAGTGCTTTGGGGGTGATTCATTTTGTGATTCTCTTAGTAGATTTTGCCTCTGTAGCTACAATTCCCATCTACATGGGGCAAGAAAACTGGACCACAGACCACAGTCTGGGCTATTTATTTCTTCAAGCCATCTTCATAGTTCTTCACCAGTGCAGCCAAAACAATACTAACTCCATTGCTCATTGAGATAATTAATAACAGTGATAATTAACACTGAGAATCTACATTTGTGAACATGTGAGGATTACCCAAGCTCTTTCCTCAAAGCAATGTTTTAAAGTAGCAGAAATATTATGGTTGCCAATTATAGAGGAGGAAATTGAGCTTGAGAGGAGTTAAATGATTTGCTGGTGATTGTAGATATACCAAGTGTGGGTAGCTATGTGGGCCAATTAGAGATTTTAATGTGAAAAAAACACATTCGGTCTCATAGGTATCACTGAGACTTGTTAAAATGGAAACAGAATTAGAATATAGCCATGGATGGATTTGTCCTATTCACATGAAACAAGATAGAGAAGGGGGGAGCAGGGAGGAAACGAGGTAGGATAATGTTTTCATAATGGCCTGTGACCTGAACAATTTTTAGCTCTGCAATTATCAAGGCAACACTATATGAATGTAAATTACAGAAAAGTTGTCAACCCGCATTGGTAAAGGAACTTACCTCACCCCAATGTTCCCTTTACCAACTAAATCACTGCTCCTGTCCCTATCTCCATATTCCTATGGGGAAAAAAGCCAAAGGGAGAGAATGGGGGGTTGAAGATCAATAGAGGAAGAACCAGAACTGATATTGTCATCAGATCATTGTGCAGATCACCGGGAAACAGATGAGGAATTAGGAAGAGAAATCACAATCTGGCATGGAGGCATGATAGAGAGTAGTGATAGATGCATCCATTATCCAAGGTGCTGCTAGAGCTGCTAGAGCTCACTTTACACAAAGCAGAGCAGCTAACAATCTCTTAACTTGCCTGCATGGTGATTTTATCTGAAGAAAGAAAGAAAGAAAGAAAGAAAGAAAGAAAGAAAGAAAGAAAGAAAGGAAGGAAGGGAAGGAGGGAGGGAGGAAAGAAGAAAGAGAATGAATGAGGGAGGGAGGAAAGGAGAGAAGAAGGGAGGAAGAAAGAGAGAGAAGCTTGTATGTCATAGAATATGCCTGTAATCCCCACTGCAGAGCCTGAGGCTGGTTGGTCACGAACTCAGGAGTTCTGAGCTCCAATAAAAGCTGAACTGGTATCTATACTCAGTCTTCCACTCATATGGTAAGCCCCCAAGAGCACTGCATCACCAGATTACCCAAGGAAGGAAAGATCAGCTCAGGTCAGAAACAAAGGAGGTCCATGCTGCCTACAAATGGCAACCATACTTCTCATTCAGAATTGGAAGAAACCTTCCAGGTAATCTAATACAATCCTCTCCTTTTACAGATGAAGAAACTGAGGCCCAGAGAAGTTAAGCAGCTTGTCCAACATTCCACAGGTAGTAAGTGGCAAAGTCAGACTTGAATATAGGTCCTCTGAAGCTGAAGTCAGTACTGTTTCTAGTGTACCAAATTAACTCCCTTTATGCTTAGATAATATAAAGTTGTAAGGAACTGACAGAACATTGAATTATAGGTTATAGAAAAGAAAAAGACCTGACTTTCTAGAATATTGGGTTAAATTGAATAGGGTGCAAATAAATAGATTTCATATATATACGGAAAGAAAAATAGATATAGATAGATATGCATGTATACATATACATACATATATACATATATAGTCTTACATACATACACATATACATATATAATATAGTCTTATACTTGATTTTAAAAACTTCACTTCCAACCCATAAAATGGGGGACATGTAAAGAGATAGCAGTCCATCTGAAAAAAATAGCTCTAATTTTTCTGTGATTGTTTCATTTAGGGTTAATCTTTAGCTCAAAATTTATCTGGTAACTGAAAAAAGTCAGAGTCATTTTCGTAAATTCTCACTTTGTACAATCCACTTCACTGGGAAGTTAAAAGATTCAGAGCTGACCACTTGTCAGGAGCATTACAGTGAGTAGTCCTTTCATACGAGTCCAAATAGATGGCCTCTCTGAGGTCCCTTCTAATTTTCAAAGTCTATGATTTTGTGATATAATTATGGCATAGCTCTTATTCTTATGAATTATGAAAGTGAGACCCCATTTAATTGCTATATTTTCTTTAAACTTTTTTGCTTCCTAAAAACTTTAGATTTACTTTTAACGAAAATACATTAACTATTGTCAACATACTCATTTATAGATAAATGTTATAGTTTACAAAGCACTTCCTTAAAATATGTGAAATATGTAAAGAAAATAGTCAAGTCAAGTAAACAATCAAGATTTGTTAAGCCCTTATTGTATACTAGACACTAGTCCTGGAGCCGGGGGGTGTGAGGGAGAAGGGAATAGAGAGAATAGAAGCAGAGATAACTCTCCCTGATCTCTAAGAGCTTACATTTTAATGGGGTAGACAATGTTTAGAAGGGAACTGAAAGGGAGTGGGGGAGAGATTCAGTATCTGTGTGGAAAAAAATGGTGGAAAAAATTCTAGAAAGTCAAGAGTGGAGTCTAAGGAAGAAAAAAGATGTAGTTAAACTGAGCACCATCCTTAAAACAGAGGTTCTGAGAGTAACCAATGAATCTGAAGTATCTACAGGAGCATAGTGTACTGCCAGCAGAGGTTCCCAAAGTGGCCAATTCCACCCCCTGGCAGGTGCTGGAAAGATGGGGTAGGGAGGTGGTAGTAGCCTCAGGTGCGATTGAGGGAGGCATTGAATAAAAATAAGGGGGTTGAAGCATAAGAAGAGAAGAAAATTTTGAAAAATTGTTCCCACATGTTTCATCTGTTGTACCACAGAGTTAAAGTTGTAGTGATTACGTTTTCCAAATAAACATACAAAATGCAAATTATAACTGATCAGTGGTCAAGTCTGACAGCAGGTCTTAACAAGCAGGTATCAGAAGGCAAGTGTGTCACACATTGTCAGGAAGTCTGGCGTGCATCAGCCAGAATATGTGATGACTTGTTTACAATAATGCACTATAAAGTTACAGATGGAATATTGCATCATCAAAATTTCAAGGTAGAAAAAAATTACAATAAACTATTAAATTTGATATGTCTTTTTTTAAAAAAAATATTTTATGTGTTTTAGAAATGATGCAAAATTTTTTTTAAAAAAACCTTTATAGGGTAAAAGAAAGTAGATTTTCAGGGTAGTGCTGAGCATTTTTTAAAAGGGGGTGGCAGTCCAAATAAGTTTGGGAACCTCTGTTCCAGTGTAAGGAGGTTGTTATGATTTGCTGGGAAAAGTTCAGGGAATCAGGAGTGAAGCCTGGAGAGGACTACAGATAGTTTAGAGGAGAGCTCTCCTCCAGAAGAGCTTTCCTGGTCCTTCTACCTATTGAGGCTTTACCCTCTTAGATTTCCTTCCACCCACTCTGTATCTGTCTTATATATACCTATTTATGTGTGAGTCCTCTCTTCTATTAGAATGTAAGTTCCTTGAAGGAAAGGACTGTTTTTGATCTTTTATTCATATCTCCATCACTTACTACAGTTCTTTACCATTTTAAGGGCTTAATATACGCTGGTTGATTGCTTGATTGATTAATGCTGGAGAGTATACTTGGAGCCCAAGGCAGGCTGGAAAAAAGGCAAACTGGGGGCTATGAAAAATGGAACTGTCTCTTTAGTATTACTAATAGAAAAATAAAATTTAAAAATGATCTACTACCTCCTGCAACTACCTGAAAAATTACAATGTGGGATTTTATTAATGCCTCAATTGAATTTCAGTAATGTCATCATTCACATGATAAGTATGCACACAAACTGAGTGATCTGCCTCAACTGCTTAGGCAACCCATGTAAAACAAAGAAAAACCAGGAAAGGAGTCAGTTTCAAAATCAGATTAAAAAAACAGAATATTCATGAGTATGAATAATCAACAAGTCCTTTTTTTAATTATAAGAAAGTTTGTGGAGAAAAGTCCTGAAAAAGAAATGCCAACATTAACCACAGAAATGCATAAATTTTCCAAGAAATACAAATGATATGATGAAGCAAGGAAAGTAGCAAATACAGAAAAGATATATAAGGACCCCGCTAAGGAACCAGGCCTGTTTGCATGAACTGAATGGTCTATTCTTTGGTTTATTCCATTTGGGGGGTATAACAATGTCTCACTTACTGAGGAAAAAAGCAACATAATGGGGAAAAGGAGCAGCCTTAGAGTGAGGGTCTAGTTATGATTCGTCAACTTATATAACATTCACACCTTAAAGTGCTATATAAATGGGAAATATTATAAATAAGTTTCAACATATCAAAAATACACGTTCAATTAAAAGGTTATTAAGGCCTGGCTTAAGTCAGGCAGGCCTGGGTTTAATGTATGCTGCTGAGTTTTCTGGCTATGTGACCATGTATAACACACTTAGCCTCTCAGTGAACCCAGGCAATGCCCTAAGACTGAGTGATGTTCATGTTCTTATCTGCATTAAGGCAGGGACTTTCCAAACCAGTTCTCCACATCAGTGTAGTCACAGATCTAGACAACTGAGTCCTCTTCCTCCTCTATGCCCCAACCAATTAGCGAGCCCTGAGCAATCTGCCATCACTTGTTCATAGGATATAGATCATTAAATTTAGAGTTGATGGAGACCTTAAACACAACCCTTTAATTTTACAAATGATGAAACTAAGAGCCTCTAGAGTAGGGATGGGGAACCTGTGACCTTCATATGGCTACACATGGCCTTCTAGGTCCTTGGATGCAGGCTTTTGACCGAGTTTTACAGTCCAAATTTTACAGAATCCCTTTTTTATTAAAGAGATTTGTTCTGTGAAGTTTGATTTCAGTCTGAGGGCCACATTTGAGGTCCTAGAAGGCCACATGTGGCTGCAAGGCTGCAGGTATCCCAATTCTGCTCTAGACTATAATCTATCACACATCTAATAAATGTCAGAGATAGAATTCAAACTGACGTCTACTAGCCATTTGGGCATACAGGGTATTCTGGTGCGAAAGCTGCTCATCCATCTTTGATGCCCATCTGTCACCAAGCTCTTACCTGTGTCTCCAAGAAGCCATATCATGTTCAGTGGCCAGATCCCAGTAAAACCATCTTGGCAGATGGGTAGATGTCAGTTACCCTGTTGAGGGTAATGGGTAACTGACAGGCTTCAAAAACCTGACTGAGAGTAGCCAACAGACTTCAAATCATGAGCAAGTTAGGGGGATGTGAAGATACCCCAAAAATGTGAACACTTCTCCTGGTGGGATGGGAAAATTGGGAACAATTTGTTACAGTGACCATGGAGATGGCTGAAGCAGGTGCTGTGGAATACACAGAGCATGGTTGGACATCTAAGATGCCAAGGTCATCCATTGCATCTCAGGCTATCACCAGTCATCCTGACTTTTGTCTTGCCGCTGGGTTTAAATGACCCTGGAAGAGGAAAGACTTTGTGTAACTCTGCCTCAATCTAGCTCACTCACAAGTCAAGACATTCCCCTGTGATATCATTGATCCTTTTCAAAAACAAAGGACAAGCAAGAGCAGGCATTCAACACGTGTTCATAAAGTTGAATTGATCTAGAACATACTCAAGAAATAATCCTGTTGCCAACTGAGTCATCTTAATTATGCCACAATCCAATAATCAACCTAAATAAATGGTGTTTCAATTGGATCAGTCCAAAGCCCCAGATTAAGAACCAAGTATTGAAAGGGGCCCACCATTCATTGTCTATCCCATCATACTCCTTGAGTATTTCAGTTCATGCACTGCTGATATTTAGATATGTCACCACAAGTAAGAAGTGAGAAGCATGCTGGAGAATAAAAAGATAGCCATATTGTATAGTATTGCAGGTGATCAGAAAGCAGACCTGGCACCTTCAAACAACTGGAAATTATTAGGAAGAATTCCCTCAGTTAAAGATTATAGACCCTGGAATCTTGTGAACCCGGAAAAAGGTAAGTAGTCTACAGCATCTGAGAGGAAGCTAGAAGTACTTAAGTAAGAAAAGAGTCCAGACCATTTAGGAGATACCAATCCATCACACAAAGCGTATCTTTCTTCCTGGAGGTTACAGTGAGTCGGAAGATGCAGTTTAGAAGTCTACTACGCTATGATTTATTGGGATGCTTACAAGCTCACTGATACAGTTCCACCTGACTTCCTGCCATGCAAAGAAAGCTATGAAGAGTTCTAAGGTAGAAGACTTTTTTTTAAATCTACAAACCAAATATGGTAATTAAAAAGACTAAAGAAGAGCTCAGATGGGCCTGCATTCAAACACCAAAGGACTTAGGATGTCAAAGTCATTTTGACACATTGAGGAAGATGCAATGTTTCATTTTCTCAATATTTCCCTTAAACGTTCCTTTGTTTAATATTCCTCTCCCCTTCAGGAAATGAATGTTTCCAAAGAACCCAAATAAAAGAAGCTTTTCTAGCCCGTTGCCAAAGAAAATCACTGAAATTTCAAATATGCCAGCTCTCAAAATTCTTAAATTCCTTAAACTAAGTAGAATTGGATCTAAAAAAATATAATCTTTCATCCAGAAGAACAGTTGATGTTATGGTTAGAAAGATGAGAGATGGACATAGATGGAGAGACAGAGAAAGGGAAGATGGGGAATTAAATCTGTATTATGTGCTAGGCATCATGTTAAGTACTGGGGCTATCAATAAAAACAAGTAAACCAGTCTCAGTCCTCAAAAATCCTATATTCTGACAACATGTAAGGAGGTTATGGAAAGGGAGGGGGAGATGGCCCAAAGAGGAAGGTAGGGTTGTTAATGAGTAGGGGAAGGAGATGGCAGGAGGGTAAAAATCAAGGAGGATAAGCCAAGTCAAAGCTAGCCTAATAAAGCCAAGAGTGGTTCCTGGGGTAGAGTCCAGAATTTCTGATGGGAAAGCGGTGGAATTGATGGCCTGAGCAGAGAAAGTGGAGATGTCTAGGAATGTCCTGGAAGTGACTGAAAGTATTACTGTAATTTGAGTGAGGTGTGATATATTCCCGCTTCTCCCTAAACCAAACCTGAATGAAAAGAAGAAGCAGTCTTCTACGAGAGCTGTTTGAGAGGAAATTAAATCCTCCAATAACATCTCAATGTTTTAGAACCACCTTCTCCAATTCTAAACTCACCAGTGGTGTCTCCTTTATGCCCTATTTCAACACATCTCTTCCACCACAATGAGAAACCATTCCTCCCAGGACTCATTACAAATATATTCATAAAACATATGTCTGACTAGGAATAGATTCTCTCTGCTCAGGGAACTTTCAGTACCAATTGCCTTTAGGATTAAATACAGTCTCTTTTTCTTGTCACTAAAAGGCCTGGCTCCAACCTGTCTTTCCAGATATAGATTATATTATTTACCCAAGAACTATAACTTCCAGCCCAACTGTCCTATATGTAAGTCCCTACACGTGATCTTCCATCTTTGGCCTCCATGCTATCCTGCTGGCTTCTCCCAATACCTGAAGTATATTCCTGCAGCAATCTACAACTTAAAATACCTGCCTCCATTAAAGGGTCCATTGAAGGATCATCCCCTACTTGAGGACATTCACAATTTCTCTTGCTGTTAGCTATACCCCCTGAAATTACTGTGTATATATGGTTTATTTACTTACCTGTGTATGTTTATTTTCCTTTTAATAGTGTATAAGCTCATTGAGGGTAAGGACTGTTTTCATTTTTGCTTTTCTAACCCCACTGCTTGATGTCAAGGAAAATCAACATAAGTAAGGTTTTACTATGTGCCAGGCACTGGGGGTAAAAATGTAATAAGGCCATGTGAAATCTGTGATTCTTGCCAAGCAGACCTGGAATAAATGCATGCTGAACTAAACTGAACCAAATGCTGTCCTAGAAAGAATTAGACGCTCAGAAATGAACAAGTAGCTTTGCTTGTCTCCTTTACACTGGGGAGAACAATTACCCTTCTACACTGGGCTCCAGGGCAGAGCATATGGCCTTCTGTGTATGGCCTTCCCAGGCTGCTAGGTCCCAGAAGGACTTTCAGCCCTAGAATGGACAAGGACAGAGAGCAAGGGAGCACAATCCTATCAGAAATGTGTGTATTTTGCAGCCACTGCTCATAGCTGGAGGCATGGCTGTTGGAGTAGCTAAGCCTTTCTCTGGGGTCTACAAACCAAAGGCCAGCTGCCTGGGGCAGGACAGAGGAAAGGCTGAGGGATGATACCTCCTCCCAGGTGGCTGGAAGATGCCCTTATCAGTGCCCTCCTAGACAGCAGGGGAAGAATCAAGCTGACATTTTCAAATTCATCTCCTAAACTCTATTCTGTATTGCCAAAAAGCATTACAGGAATGTCAACATTTCAGAGCTACTGGTAAGGATCACTACTAGCTATTCAAACACTTTGGTGTCCTTCTGGTTAAAATGTGCTAGAATACAAATGATTATAGATGTATATTCATACATACATATATACCCATACATACATATACATATATATATATACATATACACGTATACACAATATACATATATATATATATACACATATATATATATATATATATATATATATATATATATATATATATATATATATATATATACCAGAGTTGACCTATCAATCGCTATTCTGTTCTTAGAGCTCTAGGGAAATGTCATCTGAGTACTGCCCATTGGGAAAATGACTATGACCGGCTGAGGTCATCATAATGGTTATTATAACATCCACAGCAGGATGGGGGTGGGGGTAAGGGGGAATGGAATTTGGGCTCATGATTTCACCATTTCTGGGAATACCTGGCACATATACTTCTTTTGCAAGAACTCATTTTCAACTTACATTCTTAGGTAGCTGAGAGGGAAGATGACCCAGGGTCACATGTTTAATGTAAATTAGATGCAGGGCTTTGAACCTAGGCTTCCCTAACTCCCAAGCTGGCTCTCTACCCACTAGGCTACTATATGACAAAATCAAAATATTTGTTAGGTGAAATTGGCACAAAGACCATAGGATCATGGAGGAGAGGAGGCAATGCCCAGTCTCAGGTGATACAGCCCCAAGAGGATCAGACTGTAAACACAAAGGAGGAATTGATGAGCTTTTTCTATAACCCCACAGGGATGTGCAAAAAGTTCATCCTCTCTAAATTAATGCATTCTCTCTCCATTTCACCTATATACACTCTTTTGAATAATAGGAGCTAAAGGATGATGATAAGGAAGGAGAAGTAAAGTGGAGGTAAGAAAAACAGAGATAGCACTATATGTGAGGATATAAGTAGATCAGAGAATATATGGACAGGACTACTATGTAAGATCCCTGCTGGATATAAATTTATGAAACTATGATCCATCTTTTAAAAATCTAAAGCCTCTTGGGAATACAGTATATAGAGCACCAGTCCTGAAATCAAAAGGCCCCCCATTCAAATCCAGACTTAGGTGCATACTAGCTGAATGGACCCTGGGCAAGTCACTTAAACCCAACTGCCTCTAAAAACAACAACTGCATTTTGGATTTAATTCAATTTAGTCATAAGACAGAATTTCTCCAGAACAGAAGTTCTCCATGCTATTATTTGCAAAAACTCAAGTCTGGTAGTCAGCAAAGTTTTCTTTTACAACTTTTTACTCTACTTTCCAAACCTAGCTCTGCCACTATGCCAGTGATGTAACTTTGGACCAATCGCCTTCCCTCTGTGAGCCTCAGTTTCCTCATTTGTAACAGGAGGGAGTTGGACCAGATGAGGTTTCCTCTAGATGTTAATCTGGTATTGTGATCTGATAATACTGAGATTACAGTAAAATACAATTTCCCTCCAAGAGGCTAATTCCAGTTTCCTAAACATTTCCTCCAAAACAGGGTTGAATTATTTCTCCATATTAAGCCAAGGAAAATGTTAGGATGCCAGGCCACCGAGTGTGGGATGTGGCCACTGGGGGCATGAGGGATGGAGCTCCCAAGACAGGGAGTCAGAACTCTCACCCTATGGAGCAGTCAGACAAAGGAGTCAGTAGAAATATAAACAAACTCACATAAGAGTTTGCCAAGTCCACCACATAATCACAGCCAACAGCAGAGCCATCCATTCCAGGGAGAGAGAAGGATCATGCAATGATAGCTGCTCACCAGAGGTGGTCCAGCTGTTGCTATATTTACTTACCACTTCTCTACCATACAACCAATCATCAGCCTGAAATAAAAGCCAAAAAAACTGTCCCTTGGTGAATGGTTGGTCAAAAGCCCATCCTCAAATGTAGCAGGGTTAACCACATTATTGGAGTTTTTTGAACTGTGTATTGGGCAGGCACTGGATTTCCTCAAAGCCACAAAAACAGGTAATTTCCTGACCCAAAGAAATCAGAGAATTCCTTTCCTGTCAATCAATCTGTGTGAGCTTTCTATGCCTCCCTGGGTTCCTCTGTTACTTAGCTGCAGACACTTCAGAATATGTCTGTACAAGGGCAGAAGAGGATCTTTAAGGAGAGTTTCCCTTAGTCTATGAGACTACCTGAATACCGCCTCTTGTATAGAGTATCTGGGTTAAAATTTTCCCTTGGACATTTACTATCTACCTGGCCTTGGACTTAGGGTTAGGGTTAGAATTGGATAGAATTGGAGACATTTAGAATTAGAGCTTTTAGGGTAAGGGTTAGGGTTAACTTCCCGGGGCATCAGTTTCCATATCTTTAGAAGGTGAGAGTTGGACTAGATAGCTTTAGAGGTATCTTTCATATCCAAGCCTACGCTCCTATGACCTTCTGTTCATTTCAATTTTATCTTTCCACTGTGACTTTAAACAGCAAACACAAATATGTCAAAATATAAAGTTCTTCTATAAGAAACCTCTTTAAAAGCTATAACAGGAACAAAAGAATAATTCATTACTCAAGGAAACCTGTGCTAATGATATCCTGTTATGAAGCCTCCTTTAATCAATCAATAAATATTTATTATGTATCTACTGTGTGTCAAGCACTGTGCTAAGTCCTAGAGATACAAATAGAGGCAAAAGACAATCTCTACCCTGAAGATGTTTACAATTCAATAGAGGAAAAAAACATGTAAATAAACAAATCAAAAGCAAGCTGTATAGTCACAGGATGAACAGGAAATAATCAATAGGGGGAAGGCATTAACATTAAGAGCTGTTGGAAAAGACTTCTGGGAAAAGATGGGATTTTAGTTGAGACTTAAAGGAAGCCAGGGAAGTCATTGGGTAGAGATGAGAAAGAAGAGCATTCCAGGCATAGGGAACAACCAGAGGAAATGCCCAGAGCTGAGAGATGGAGTATCTTGTTCCTGGACCAGCCAGGAGTCTGGTATCATTAGACCAAAGAGTACATATCAGGGAGTAAGGTATAAGAAGATTGAAAAGGTAGGAGGTAACTGGGGCAGAGGAGGGCTTGTCAGTGTGTTCTATTGGAAGTTTTCCTGGATTCAGATCTAGATCTGAGTTTGAATTCTGTTCCTGACATTTGACCTCAACGTAATCGTAGGTCTAACATTTAACACTAATGTTAGTTCTATAGTTAATTTCTTTACTTATAAAATAGGAATAATAATGTTTGCTCCACTTACCTGCATGGACTATACAAATGCCCATTATTATTGGTAACTTTGTGGCTGCTTTGAATGTTTATACTCATATGAAAACAATATCTACATACAAATATATATATAAAATAAATAAAACATAATGGGGGAAGCACTAGAAACAAGGGAGGGAGAAGATCAAGATATTGATTAAACTGAGTTTTGAAGGAAACTAAGTATTCTGAGAAACCAAGGTGAGGAAGCAGAGCATTTTAATCATAGAGCACAGGTTGTATGAAGACAGGGAGAGAGGAGAAAAATGAATGCTTGCTGTATGAAAATATCAAAAACACCAACATGGCTAGACTATAGAGCTGTGAAAGGTATAATGTAGAATAAACCTGGAATGTCAGTTTTAGAAGGACTTTAAATGCCAACATGAGGCATTTGCATTGGCTTCCTGTAGCAGGGAGTCAATGAAGTTTCTGGAAACAAGAAGCAATGAGTCAGATCTATGCTTTGGGGCTATCACCTTAGAGATGAAGAAGACAAGTTGGATAGAGGAGAGATGGAATGCAGGGAGACAACTTAAGAGACTATTGCAGTGGTTTAAGCAAGAGGTGATGAGGCACCAAACCATGGTGGTGTCCATTGGACTGGAGAGAAGGAAATGAACATGAGCATCGTAGAGGCACAGTCCACAAGATTCGGCAACCAAGAGGATATAAGGGGTGAGGGGAAGTAGGGAATCAAGGATGACTCTAAGGTTCAAAACCTGAGTGAAAAAAAGAAAGATCTCAACTGAAAAGTTGAGAAAAGGAGTAGGTTTGAGGGGAGGGGGAAATAAGGAGTTCTTTTGTGGGCAGATTGAGCTTCAGATGTCTATGAGACATCAGGCTAGAAATGGCCAGTAATGTAGTTAGTAATGTAGGACTTGAGCTCATGAGTGAGATCAGGGCGGGATTGACACATCTGGGATAGAGATGCTAATTGAAGACTGTACTGCCCAGGTTAGGACTACAAAACCAAATCAGCATTCTGTTGTTATTCTATTGGTACACATAATTTGCAAAGGAATTTTGGATGGAAGATAAGACCACTAAGAGCAGGAGTATAAAGAGAAGTAATTCAGTGTCATCAGTGGAGTCAGGACTTGCATCATTGCCCTGTAAAGAAAATGAAGGGATGGTCATATAGGTAGGAGAAGAATATAGTGCACTATTTATTGGCTTACGGCTTTTAGTTCACTATATACTAAATAACAAAATCCTTTATAAACCCAGGCATTGTGAAGCAAGCTGGAGACCCCCTGCCCATTTTCCTAGAACATGCCTTTGTCTGAGAGGAGACACACTTTGGATTATCAGTTTTAAAACTGGGAGGTGAAAAGCCCAACAAAAATATCATTTTCTTTCAGCATCTCTGTTATTATGCTGAGATGTGTTATTTTTAGCTTTCAACTAAAAATAATAATAAATAGTACAATAAATAATAACTAGATTCTTCCCTGGGAAACTTCCTCTGCATGACTCTTCCCAATGCCAATAACAAAAGACGTCAATTTTACCTCCTTTCATCTAACAGCATAAGCTAAAATTTATATAACTATTCACAATATAGGAATCAAAACTCCAAGAAAAAAGAAAGAAAGAAAGAAAGAAAGAAAGAAAGAAAGAAAGAAAGAAAGAAAGAAAGAAAGAAAAAGGAAGGAAGGAAGAAAGAAAGAAAGAAAGAAAAGTATTTTGGTTTTTCTGATGTCAAAATGGTATATATCATGGGAAAGAATACAATTTCATTCAACAAGAGATTATTAATAAATCACAGAACTAGGGACTGGACAAGTCATTTTATTGATATAGGGAACTTCATGTGAAGAAATTAAATCTTAGAGTTACCTAGGGCATTGAGAGGTTAAGTGGCTAGCCCGGAGTCACACAGCAAGTGTGGATCATTGGCAGAACTTGAACCCAAGTTTACTTACTCCAAAACCAGTTTTCCATCTGCTATGCCATGCCATCTTTCACTAACAAGTAATATTTCTTTTTTTCTTTGTTAATAAACTTATCAAGAAGACATTGGTAGGGGAAGCTAGGTGGTGCGGTGGACAGAGATACAGCTGTGGAGCTAGGACTTTAATTCAAATTCAGTCCCAGGGACGTACTGGCTGTGTGACTCTGGGCCAGAGAAGAAGAAAGAGGAGGAGGAGGAAAAAGCAGGAAGAGAAGAAGGAGGAGGAGGAGGAAGAAGAAGAAAAAGGAAGAGGAGGAAGGAGGAAAAAGAAGGAAGAGAAGAAGGAGGAGGAGGAAGAAGAAGGCATTAGTAGCATGTCATGGTAATGTAGATGCACCTAGAGGTCATGAGTCTTGCTCTTGTATCATAACACTGATTTAGATTGCAGCTGTAAGTTCATTCTGCGTAAGTAGATCTGAATTTACATGCAACCTTTGATGGACAGTGACTGTGATCCTAAGCAAGTCCCTTAAACTCTCAGGGCTCCAGCTAGCTTTCCGTTCTGGTGATAGAGCAGACAGAAGGTTGGATTTGGATTCCAAGGACTTAGATTCAATTCCCAAATCTGCTATCAACTACCAGTGTGGCTATGGGGAAGCCACTTAAGGAAGCTTGGAGGTCATTGAGCCAATCCCCTCACTCACGGATGAGGAAACAGTCTGACACAAGGTAAGGGACTTGTCCTGAGCTACTAAATATGTGAAGCAGAACTCAAAGTCGGGTCTTCCTGACCAGCACTCTCTCTTTTGTGCCACCTAGTTTCCCCTCTGGACCTCAGTCTCCTCACATGTAAAAAGTGGAGACTGAGCTGGGTGGGAGGGTGATGGAAAAAAAGTGGAGATTGGACTTAGTGCTAAGAGCCCCTGACATTCTCAACCTGAGATTCTATGATTTAATTACTTCAGTTGCAGAAGGGGTGGCCAGTGTGCATTTGTGGAGGGAGTTTCCCCACTGGGTAATAAAATCACAGTTCTGCCTCCTCCCCCAAAAATGAGAAAAAAAACCCCATAGTGCCTGCCAAAAAAACCTTGACCATTCACAGAGTCGATTACAATTGTGGCCACTGGTCAAACAGCCAAGCTTGGTGAGCTCTCCCTGCTCTCCCCCAAAGTGCCAGAGTCCCTGGAATGGCAATTAGCCAAGGTTGTGGAAAGGGGGAGAAGAGTTGAACAGGAAAAAAGCCTGATGAGGCAAATTGCCTTTAATTATCCCAAACATATTCTTGTCTTTCTTTGGTGCCATAAGACCCCCTGGAATTCCAGAATAAAATAAGCCGTCTTTTTGCTTTGCTCTTTTAAATAGAACATAATAGCCGCTATGGAAACATTCTTAATCAATGGTATTAAGCTCCCGGCCGTTGGCTTCCCTTGAAATTGCCAGGGTTCCTTATTACCAAGGGGTGGGAGAAGTCAAGTCACACTTTCACTCCCTTCTTAGTGAATTAAAATATTAATTACAAAATACGTTATTTTTATCTTATGACTAAAGCTATTAGTAACTATTGCTGGAGAGAAAGGGAGGGATTCATTTTGTGCCCAAGTCATTGGGCTAACAAGGCTCCATGTTTCCTTCTGAGTCGTGGGAAATCAAATCAGCCCATGAAATGTAGGGTTTTGAGAGTCATCTGGCAAAAAAAAACCAGATAGCAAGTTCATTTATTTTTTTGTCTTGAAGATGAGTGCAATTAAAGTCAATTTACTCCTAAGTTGGTGACATGTGGTCAGCCAGATGAGACGGACCAGTAAATAAATGCCAGACTTTGCCAAGGGAGGAAACAAGAATGGATCCTTTCATTCCCACAGCACCACTTAGTCACTGATCTTATTTTACTCATAGTGTCATGTTCCACTGCCAGTGGCAGAGCACCCCTCGCCAGGGATGGCAGGAACCATGACCTCAGCAGACAGAATTGGATACAAAGGGCCTTTGAAGAGCTGGGACTGGAACACGGCATAGTCCCCCATCTAAGGGCAGAAAAGCTATCCAGGGTGGGTGCACATACCATGGGTCCTTCCGATGGCCTCCCCCAGGCAGATTAACAGCCAAGTCCTTCAGTATAAGGAGAAACTTCCTCATAACGTGGAACCACTTGCTGCTCCCAGCACAAAGCTTTCGATCATCTGCCTCTACATCTTTGCAGACTATCTTCCCAAGCCTGAGACTGTCTCCTTTTCCTCTTTTGTCTCTTGGAGCCCTTCAAAGCTCAAGCAGGGCTGTGCTAGAAAATGGTTAACAGCCAGAAAAGAAAAGTTGTATGTCTAACGCACTTGTTTAGTTGAATGTGCATTCTTAACATTTTCTACATCACATTCTTAAGTCCAGGCAATCAACAAGACCATAAACCATGCCCTGAATTTTTATTGCTAAAGTATAAATGTTCACACTGAAGATTTAACATTCAGACCCCGAAAAGGCCCAAGCTGGCTGTACCATCATGGAGGATACAATGATACTCAAGTTGTGGTTGTGGTTGCTGTCCATTTTTGAAAAGGATCAGTGACCTCACAGGTAATCTCTTGATTTGCTCATGAACTGGATTTAAGTGAGGCAGAGTTGCACAAGTCATCAGCCTCATTATCTCTTTAAGAGTTATGAATATCCAATGGCAGAGCAAATGATGGGATGACTGGCGATGGCCCAGGATGCAGTCTTTGATGTCTTTGATATCTGACTGAACTCTGAGTGTTCCACAGCACCTGCTTCAGTCTTCTTCGTGGCTTTTGGAACAAATTATTCTCATCCACCCATGCTGCTGGGGAAGGTTTTCACATGCTTGGGGTTGACATCCCCCCTTAACTCACTGAAGGGTTTAAAGTGGATCCCCTCAACTTGGTTTAATCCATCTGCCAAGAAGGTTTCGGGATGCTATGGCTACTGCAAATGCTGCAGCTTCTTGGTCCCACAGGTAATAGTTGGGTGACAGGTGGACCCCAAAGGTAGATGAGCAGCCCTGAAAAGAGCTCAGCAGCCCTCACGTCACAGGTGCTAATCCTTCCTGAGCTCCTCATGCACCTCATGCTCAAGTAACATTTCCTACAAAAGGTCTTCCCAAAAATTCCAATTGTTAATGTGTTTTCAATCTGCCCTTCAGAAATGGCTTTGTATGTACTTTGCATATACGTTATACTTACTTGTCATGCGTCACCCTGCAGCAGAATATAAGCTTCTTGAGAGAAGCAACTATTTCAAGTTGTGTGTTTTCTTAATCTTCAGGTTTCACAGTAGACACTTAATAAATGCATCCAAAATTTGTCAAATTAAACTGAATTAAATTAAATAGATTTGAATGACTGGGTTCACCCTTACTGAATTCTTTAAGAAAAGGTAGAATGCCCAGTGTGTTATAAAGGAAGGTCCTTTTCCAGTTACAGGCTCCATGAGATATTTGCCAGGGTCCTGGTTGGCTCCGAAATTTGGTGATTCTACAAGTACAAATACATTCTCCCCCCGCCACTTGCCCCCCAGTTTCATTATGGTGATTAAGAAGAGACAATATGCTTATGTGATGGATAGAGTTCTGAACTTGGAATCAGGAAGTTCTGGGTTCAGATCCTGCCTCTGAAACATAATAGCTTTATGATCCTAAGTCAATTAGCCTACTGATCAACTTTATATTTATGCTGTGTATACATTCATATGTTTATGTATATGTGTATACACACATATAATCTGTATGTCATTTTCCCCATTAAAATGTGAGTTCTTTGGCATCAAAAATCCTTTCATGCTTTGTACTTCTATCCCCACTACACAGAACGAGGTCCGGCAAATAGTAGACACTTAATAAAAATTTGCTGATTGATTAACCTCTTTGTAACTCAAGTAACACTGGAGGAGTTGTAGTCTAATTTGTGACAGGTTTGTGATCTCTGTTGGTGGAGGGCAATTCCTGTACAGAAAAATAATCACAGACTCTTCATGCATGCTCCATAAATGAGATGATTTATATGTCTGGCTTTCCAAATTTCTTCATAAATTCTTTATTCCCTTGCACAGGATTGATTTTGTTCATTTATATATTTGTTTATTTATTCATTGGGTTTTTTATTTATTTGTTTGGATTTTTTGGTAAAGACATAGAGAGAGCAAATAGGAAGACTCATCTTCATGAATTTAAATCTGATCTCAGACACTTACTAGCTGTGTGACCCTGGGCATGTCACTTAACCCTGTTTGTCTCAGTTCCTCAACTATAAAATGAGCTGGAGAAAGATACAGCAAACCACTTCAGTATTTTTGCTAGGAAAACCCCACATGGGGTCACAAAGAGTTGGATGTAAGTGAAAGGACTCAGTGAAGACACATAGAAAAGAAGAAACTTCAGGAGCCCAGAAGTTCTGCTCAGGTAGTTGGCTTTCTTGATAAGTCTCACTAGGCTTTTGCTCCCAAAATCTAGTGTATGATGCAGTCTAGATACCATCCACCTCAGCTGATCTAAAAGTTCTAAAGCCATCTCCTTCCCTTTTCTCCAACACTACACATGCCTAGCAGTCTCACTGCTATTTCCAGATTGAAGCCACTAACATCCATCTCAGGTCCTTAGCCCCCATCTTTGCTTATTCACCACAGTCTCTGCTGTTGTGGGTGAAAGCTTAGGTAGAGATGTCCCAGGGGAGAGGAGGGACAGAGCTTATTCCTCGTTGGACCCCATTAGACCACAAAGAACAACTGGATTCCTGAAAAACAACAATTTTACGGCATATTTTTATATGTTCTCAGGAATATGTCTGACATCTTTTTTCCACCTGCTCTAAACAGAAAGGGTTAATGGAGATCAATACATCAAAAGCAGCCAATTGAACAGGAGGCATAAGACATAACAAAAGACCATTTGACCAGGTTCAAAACCTACCTTTGTCATTTCCTACCTCTGCGACCTCGGGCAAATACTTTAACTTCTCTGTTGTTCATCGGTAAAATTAATTAGGGTTGACTCGATGGCCTCTACAATATCTCCCAGTTCTTACTTTATGCTCTTTTTGTCTTGTACTATAAATAAAAATGTCATGTTGTGGACAAAAAGTGTTGGATTAGCTATGAGGAAAGCTAGAGGTTTAAAGACCAGCTCGGATTTTTTTCTCTCTGGGACTTGGGGCAAATCATTTCATCTGTTCCAGTCTCAACTTTCCCATCTATAAAATGGGGATAGTAACATATTCATTATCTCTCTTGGAGTATTTGGGAAGAAAATATAACATGCCACATAAATGGCACCCATCAACAGTTATAGTCATAAACACTCCCTAGTGCATAGTGGTTTAAGCTTGATATTTTAAAGAGCCATTTGGAAGGGAATTTAAAGGCTCAATGCATAAAAAAAAAAAAAGGTAAAATCAATAGAGTGCTCTTCCTGGAGTTAAGAAGAGATGGGTTTGAATTCTACTTCCAGTACCTACATAGGCAGGACACTTCACCTCTGTGGATCTCAGTTTCTTCATCTGTTAAATGGACATAACATTATAACCTCTCCCACAAGATTATTGTAAACTCCTCCGATTGCTGGTACCTTCCTCTTTTTGTTGTTTTTCAGTCATTTCAGTTTTGTCTGACTCTTTGTGACCCTATTTGGAATTTTTCTGGCAAAGATTCTGGAGTGGTTTGCCATTTCCTTCTCTAACTCATTTTACAGATGAGAAAACAGAGACAAGGTTAAGTGACTGACCCAGTGTCATACAGATAGCAAGCGTCTGAGGCTAGATTCGAATTCAGATCTTCCTGACTTCAGGTCCCATGTTCTATCCTCTGCACCACCTACCCACCCAATCTTCCTCCTATCCTCCTCAAGAAACAAATCACTTTGTATCTATTCTGTATGTACTTATACATGTGCATATTTTCTTCTCTGGCTAGACTGTCAGATTCTTAGTCTTGAGCTGTTTCCATTACATATTTCTATCTCCAGAACCTATCACAAAGCTCAAAGGCGCTTGATAAGCACCTATTAATTGAGAGATATGATGATGCAGCAAAAATAATGGTGATTTTGGAAACAGAGGCCCTTGGAGCCCAGGCCCATACAGTCTTGGGTAAGTCACTTTTCAGAACTCAGTTTCCTCTTCTGCAAAATGAAAGAATTGGACATGATCCCATAAACCCTTACAAATGATAGTAGTTATGGCTATAAGTATTGCATGTTCTTCCGCCAAACCTGTACAGAAGACTGAAAGCTAACTCTTACAGACAGAGTCCATTCTATTAACGCCATAGGCATGCTTTGAAATCTTTCCATGTTAATGACAATGGATGTGCACTGTCTCTCCCAGGCCGCCTTGCAACCAGTGCTCCACGGCTTTGTAAGATTTCTGAGATGGATAAGAGGGACAATGTGGCCACGCACCAGTGTTTTCTCTGTAGGAAACTAATCAGTTTGTATGGGAATCAAACACCCAACTTTGGCCTTGTTAGCACCACGCTCTAGTCGACTGAGCTAACATGTATCACTTTCCTAATCAAATTTTCTTCACTGGATGTTGTGCATAATTTGCCAAGCTGCTTAGCCTGATGTTTGAAAACATTTCCATATTTTCTATATGCTCAATCTTTTACCCTTAAACATCTTGTTCAGGACTTTCTTAAGGAGCAAATTACCCAGAACCTTGTGCTTTGGGGAAGAAATAAATGAATGCCAAGTCTCTGCCCACAGTTCCTTCAATCTGTAGCCACCAATTCACATGCCCACAGGCCTCTGTGCAGTGAAGGTCTGAAAGCACAGGGAATGGACAGAAGGCACTTTTCTCTCAGTCCTTATAGATATAAATTTGGCCATTTTATTTTTTGAGGGGAGCTAGTCCAGTTTAAGCTATGGCTTGTCCCCAAATTCTCTCTCATTTGAACTCTTCCATCAGAGAAAACAACGCACAGCCAGATGTCTGTGGCAACCATATTAAAGGTGTTTGTAATTGAAAAAGAAAGAAAAGATTATGAAAAAAGAAAAGGATTTCATGTCAAACAGACAACAACAAAAATGTTCCTATTCTCTCCTCCAACCAAACAAGCAAGATCACAAAACGTTGTAGGTGGGTTAAATAACTCACATTTCCAAGCTGGTGCTCACAAAAATTGACCCTGAAACACAAAGCAATTGAGATAGAAATAAGAGAGACAGAAAAACTATGTGGAACGATGTGGTGGGGGGGGGGGGGAGAGAGAGAGATGGACAAGGAGAGGGAATGGAAGGAGAGAAAGGTAGAGAGAAAGAGATTTTATATGTATATAAATATAGGTGACTTAGATATAGATATAAGTGATATAGATGATATAGATATAGCCAGGTCCCCAGCTTATACGAAACTTACATGATTGGGAGGGTGCTTTGTTTTAACCCTGGCTTTCCTGAAACTACTCCAAGTCCATACAACTTATAATACTTTAATTTAGTGGAGGAGAGAGGGGAGGGTGAATTTAAGGTACATAGGCAAAGCTATCTTGAGGTCACACCTTCTTTGAACTCCTATTGTTAGCAAACCAAACCCTCAAGCTCGATAAAATTATCCAACAAATCCATCAAAAAGCATTTCCTGAGCATCTACTCTGTGCCTGGCACTTTCCTAGGTGTTGAGGATACAGAGACAAGCATTAAAAGGCTGTGTTTTCAAAGAGTTTACATTGTATTAGGGAAAAATAACATGTAGACATATAGGCAAATATAAAGTTAATATAGAGTAATTTAGAGAGGGAGAGGACTGAGGTCATGTGGGAGGATGGGTGTCGGGTTTGGGGGGACTCATTGTAGAAGGTAACTCTGTAGCTGAGTCTTGAAGAGAAGGAATCTCTTCAGAGATAAGGCAGAAATGAGATGAGGAGAGAAAGCGTTCCAGGCATGGAGAATGGTTAATACAGAGGCGTAGAAAAAGATGGCAGAATGTCATTGTTGACAAGTAGCAGGAAGGCCATTTTGGTAGGATTGTAGTGCATGGGAAGAGAAGAAACGTATGAGCCTAGAAAGAAAGGTTGAGGCCAGGGCGTGAAGGCTTTAAAGACTAAGAGCAATTTATATTTTATCCTTGAGGCAAGAGGAGACAGTGGCATAGGAGAATGGAACAGTCATGTCTGAGCTCATAGAAAACCATTCTGGCACTCTCTGAAAGACTGATTGAAGTGGGGGAGAGATTGGCGGTACAGAGAACAATCAGAGGAAGACTGCAGTTGTCCAGTCAGAAGTTACAAAGACCTTCAACTAAGACAATGGCTGTAGGAAGAAATAGAAGGGAGCCAATATAAGAGACGTTATGGAGTCAGAAGAAAGATTCATTAATTACTTGAATGCATAGCGAGAAGGAAGCATATAGATAAATGACAAAGTTGCAAACCTAAGAGACTAAATAAATAATGGTTTCCTCAATGGAAATGGGGAAGCTTGGAACATAAATGCACTTGGGGGGAAAAGATGAGCTCCATTTGGACATATTGAGTGAAAGACGTCAACAGGACATCCAGTTTGAAATGTCCAGCAGGCAGTTAGGTAATATGAGATTATAGTTCAGGAGTGAGACAGGTCTGGGCATATAGATCTGGAAAACATCTGAGTAGAGATGATAATTAATTCCATGGGAGCTGCTCTAGGAAGGAGGGACATTTCTCAGTCTTCATTAAACATATTAAACAAAAAAATATGATGGTGGATTTTTCTTTTCCTCTAATCATTCATTTCAGTCATGTGTGAACCAATCACCCTCATTCCAGAGTTGGAATATTCAGAGAGAGAGAAAGGGGCGGGGGGGGGGGCTTCAGAAGAGATTTGGAAAGAGTACTTAGCAAAATTTCTTAACAATCCATGAAAATAGGGAAGAAAGAAATATCTTCTCTTTATTCCAAAATATTCTTCCTTATATCTTTAAATCTTTCTTATTTTTTAAACCCCAACTCAAGTTCTTCCTTAGAATTGACCTCCCATTTACTGTATGATTTTAGCATTCAAGTAAAAGTGTTCTTGTCTTAGTCTCTAATTGTTTCCTTTACTCCTTTACCCAGATAATAAACCCCTCCACAGAACAAATATGCCCACAGCTGAGCACATAGTAGGAATTCAAATCAGTTGTTGCTGTAAGTAGAATGTTAAATTAAATTTGAGGCTTACACTATCAGGGAAATTCACAGCTTCCATTTTTGACTGCCAAGTTGACTGAGCATTTCCTTCTATGTGGAAACTCAAGGAAAAAAAAAGAGAGACATGAGTTTCAGTCTGAGTTCCTCCATGTTGAGTGTAATATTCAATTTGATATTTCATCTGGTCTATATTCATCTCCATTTCCTCTGGGTGACCTTTTTATCAGTCAATGCCCTATGTGAACACTGTGAACCACCTTGGGACTCAAGGTCCCAGTGATGAATCAATCTCTATGGATTAAAGTAAGGCTAAGTGATAGGACAAGTCCCTTTAGGGTGACTACTAAACTGCATATTGAAACTCCCACTCAGGTAGATTTTCTTGCTCAGTGGAAGAAACCCATTTCAACTTTTAGCTTGCATCATAAGAGTTAATGGCTTTCTTTGTATATGACAATTTTATGTGCCTTTATACCTCACCCATTAAAATTCCAACGATTTTCTTTTTCCTTTTTGTAACTTTTGCAAAGTCTTATTGTGCAAGGTTTGTCACTCTGTCACTAGAATAACGGAAGACTTTTCAAGGTCACCCTTAGATAATGAGGAGAAACTGCTCAGAACAAACTTCCTGTTCAGATTACAGTGTAGGGCTGCTGAGGGGCTGAATATATTCCAAAGCCAAAGGCCAATTATGAGTTCAGAAAGTGTCCATGAGCTCAGTCATCAACATCTTAGCCAATCAGTGTTACCCAAACATTCCTGGTAAAATCTAAGGTAAGACCTTTACTAATAAACTACAGAAGAAGGGAAGTATTTTCTCTATGAGTCACTCAGCATCAAATTAGACAGCACTTGACATAACTTGAAGATAACTGGAACATCTCCACTAATGGGAAGGGAGGAGCACCAGTCATGGTTCCGGGTTAAACACACCCAGTTCCTTCCATCAGTCCTCATATTGCATGAACCCTAGGCTTTCACCATCCTACTTTCCCTCTTCTAGATATTATCCAAGTTACCAGCACCCTTTTTAAAATGTGTGCCCCAAATCCAAACACAAAATACTCCACACCAGAGCATAGCAATGCTATTATCTTATTCTTTCTGGGAGCTATGCCTCTCAATGCAACCCAATATCTCATTAGTATTCATGGCTAGCATACCACATTATTAACTCATTGAGCTTAAAGCTGATCAGTTTTCCAAATAAACAAATGTTTCTAACAATTAAGCTAAATACTAGCTTACCTGGAAAGCTCTTAAAAACCTCATCATAAAAATTGGACCTTTTAGTTACAACAGCCATCCTACTTTGAAAGCCACTTAAAAGTGGCTCTGAAGGTGACCTGCCTGAGGTCATGCACTGACTGAATCAGGGAAGAGTCAGGAATAAAAACCAGCTGTTTCAACTTCCAACTCAAGGCTCCCAATAACCTAGACAAGCTGCCTTCTCTCACTCCTCATTATTATAGAGTCAATGACCCTATACTTCTGCCCAACTGGTATTCTGGAACAGATACCAAAAACTGATACCAAGATGTTCTGATACCACAAACTATCCTTCCCCTTCCCAAACATGGCTTTGATGTGTGACAGGTTGACTCATTACAATGGCAGAATTTTCACGACAAATTGCAGTGGCAAAATTCAGTCATTTCATGTTTTGTTTTGTTTCTAAAAGGGATCCTTTTTATGGTGGAATGGAAAATAATTTGGTTTTTGAAACCAGAAAACAATTGTGCTAAGCTCTCAAAACTTTGCACAAATGTCACTCAGCTGTTTGTTTTCCTCTTCTCTACAGTAAGAGTTTTCCACTCCTTCTTAGCTCTGTCCTATCACAGAGCCCAAGAAATCACCTTCATTTGTGTGGTTGGGATTAATGTGAAAACATTGCTTAAGGCAAAGGATTAATTTGTCAGAAAGAAGCTTAGCTACATTTAAAAATAAGAATAAAGGTGGTCCAGTATATTATACATAGTGCACATTAACTCTGAGAACTACTTATTCTGTAGTCAGCAACTTGAACCATCAAAACTTCTGTTTTAACCCAGGATTGAAAATTAGGAAGGTTTATAGCTCAGCCAAATGCCCACCCAAAAGATAAAAGAAGATACCATGACTTTCAAGTTTGGTCATAGGAAGTGATGACTAAATTTCACAAAGATCTCCCTGAAAATAAATGTCAAAGATTTACGCCCTTATTTATGTTCTTTCAGGCTCCATTTCTTCTCTGGCTGGTTGAAATCCAAGCCCAGATAATTTGATAGACGCTATGTTAATTAGGCAAAGGAAATGCAGCAACCCATGACAGGTCACACACCAAAAAGCCCTCTCCCAGTCAGGTCGTAAACAAGCTCATTGCCTTGTAAAGGCTGGATAGAAAGCCAAGACTCCCTCTGCAGAGTTCAAACATTTGATGTTCTCAAAGTGAAATTTTGTCATCTGAAAAAAAATGTGACCAGGTAAGCAGAGTTTCTTGAGAGCCAGAGATAATTAATAGTTGACTTCCCTTTGAAATTTTCTCATCAAATCCAAAGATGGGATTTGTAATGTTGGGTCATAGACATAACTAGGAAGGATCCCAAAAGCCATCCAGTCCAAACCTTGCATTTTATAAATGAGAAAACCAAGGCTCAAGAAGGGTAGCTGCCTCACCCAAGTTACACAAGTGATTAAACAACACTGCCAAGTTTCAAAAGGAAAGTCACTGACTCTAAATCCAGTTATTTCCACAGCACTCTCATCCTTGATTCAAGTCTCATCAAATGAATTTCCTCACTAGACATCTTCCTTTTAGGAAATATCTAAGCATACCCCAGTAGTGAGTAGCAAACATGATCAACTATTTGGGGACTTTAAAGAGGACAGACCTGATCCCCATGGGGTCATGAGATAAAAAGAATTAGAAATGAAAATAAATCCCAGAAAGAAAAAAAAAGACTTCCATAAATGTTGCAGTAATGAAGGACTCATTTCACCCACTGATGTGAATGTGAATCCCATTAAAGAGAGTCACTACCACGGGGACCCACAACAGAGAATAAAGGCTTATAAAAAAAAAATACACAGCTCATGATGCTTTGTTTTATAGCCCAGTTAAGAAGATAGCTTAAAGCAAGCATGTCAAATTCCAGCCTCCTTTCTTATGCCAAAGCCCATTTTGAGTAGCTTTTGTCTGCTGTTGGCATAGTTCTCCCAGCAATGAGTCCAGGATAGTTTCATTTGTAGATTAATGTTATAATATGCACAACAGATTAAAAACACGGGAGTTGGAGTCAGGAAAAATTGAGTTCAAATCTCATCACAGACATTATTGGCTATTGTGATCTCGAGCAATTCTCCTATATATTTTCAGCTTCAGTTTCCCCATCTCTAAATTAAGGGGGTACTCAATGGATTCAATGGCCATTTAAGTCTCTTTCATCTCTAAATCTATACTACTATGATCTCTAAAATGGAGACAGTAATAGTGTTTACCTTCCCGGGTTGTTGTGAGAATAAACTGATATAATGTGTGTAAAATGTTTTATAAACATTAAAGTTTTATGTAAATTTAAGTTATTGCCATTATTATTGAGAGATAGTATGGTATAGTAGATAGAAAGCTGTCCTCAAAGCGAGGACATCCTAACAGTGAGTGAGCCTGAGTGGGTGATTTAACCTCTGAATGCTCTAGGCAATTCTTCAGTAGTGTGAGCTCAAAGAAGGTGTCAAAATACATGATGTGAAGGGGTTCCCTATACCAGAGAATTCAGGGTCTTTTCCCCCTGATTTTAGTATTATTACTAAATTCAGAGCATTTTTGAGTTAGAAGAGAGAGACTGGGAAATCATTGCATCCAGACTCCCTTTGGATCTTTACCAATTGAAATAACTTAAGAATATGGAGACAAAATCATTTGCCCAACATTGGTCAATAACCTTAACCTTGAGCCTTTGGATTTCAAGATAGATACATTTCCCAAAGCACAAACAGCTGCCTCTTTCATAGGCACAACACACATTGTCTTTTCCAAGAGTTGTAAAGTTATTGATTTTGAAAATCTTTCAACTAATTAGTACTTGTCCTTTGCATTGGACATTTTCATTTTTTAATTTAAGGAGATGGCATTGGATGACATCCATAAACTTTGCATCCATAAAGGGACAACTTGGGTTTCTAGTTATTAGTATCTGTTACTGTACCTGAATTTCAATTCAAGCCCTACTACCAATGTCTCATCACAGTATGGAGGGAACCCGAAGTTCTCAAAAGGAAACCTGGGGGACCACAAGTCTGGTAGGGTTCTACCAAGCTGAAAAAAGCTTCAAACAAGAAAAATAACTAAACCTCAGGAACTGTACTTATTATATCACAGGCTCTAGAATCTACCCTCTTTACCATTGCAAGTCAGCAGTGGTACTGACAAAGGACGTGATATTAAATCTTTCTGGCCTATTTCTTTATCCACAGTATCAGACTGTCTATCAAAGGTTCTGGGCATCCAAGACAAAATCTAGACGAGGGATAGGAAACCTGCGTTCTCAAGGACACATGTGACCCTCTAGGTCCTCAAGTGCAGCCCTTGGACAGAATCTAAACTTCACAGAAAAAATTCCCTTAATAAAAAAGATTTGTTCCATAAAACTTGGACTCAGTCAAAAGGCCATGCTCAAGGACCCAGAAGGCCACATCTGACCCTGAGGCCACAGGATCACTACCCTTGATCTAGACCATCCCTTCCCTTAAGAAGCTTACATTCTGAGAAAAACAACCTGTGCATGTGTAAGCAGTGACAAAGTAAACAAAAAGCAAGTTTGAGGTCTTTTTAAGAGGAAGGACACTTAGTCTCATGTAGAAGGTGCCTCAAATTGTGTTTTCAATGAAGCTAAAGATTCTAAGAATGAAGATGACAAAGGATGGCATTTCAGGTGTTCAGTACTGCCTATGCAAAGATCTGTAGAGAGGAGTGGAAGAGACAGCAAGTAGGATCAGCTTAGCTGGGTGAGAGTGAGTACTGGCTGGTATTTACACAGCTCCTTAAAGTTTGTAAAACACTTTACATCTCTTATCTCATATGATCATTCCAGTGACCCTGAGAGGCAGGTGCCTGAGACAGTAACATTCTCACTTTACAGGTTAAGAAAGTGAGAATTAGGAAAGCTAAAGTCTTTGCCCACTTTGCACAGTTTTCCAAGGCAAGATTCAGATCCGGCCCTTCAAAAGATGGGATATTTATTTTCACAACATCAAATTCAAAGAAGTGATTTTACCCCCAAGACAAAATGTGAAATCCCTTCCCAAGACAGGTTGGGGACGGGGAGTATAGTCAGTCCACAAGTAGAGGGAGCATCCCTATGAATTAAATCATAGAATTTACAAGTTGGAATAGAGCTCAGGGGCATCTGGTCCAAACCACACTCAAAAAAGGAATCCTCACCACAAAATATCTGGCAAAAATGTCCTAACCTTTTTCCAAGATCACAACATCTTTGAAGAACTGACATAAGGAATATCCTGGAAATGGCTGATTAAAGGCACAAAATGGTATCTTTCTGTTAATCAAGTCAACAAACATTTATAAAGTCCCGACTGTGTACAAGGCACCGTGCTTGCAAAGTAAAGGGCCAGCATCTCATTTAGATGTGGGGAAAAGAGCATAGGCTTGGGATTCTAATATGAACTCTGCCTTTGTACCTCAGCTTTCCCCTTTGTAATGAGGGCACTGGACTAAATGGTCACTAAAGGCCCTCTCGGCTCTAATTCTGGTGACCCTCCCTGGCACCCTGGGTCTGTTCTCAGGCCTTTTCTGACTTCAAAGCATTCTTTAAATGACCGAAACCTGTGAATAATACAGACATAACGACTCAGGAAACATTATTGTTCACACTTAATATCAGGCAGGATGCACTCATATAATATTTTACTGCTTTCCTTTGTATAAACTATATGCCCTCCATTTTATTTCTGCTTCTTATTGGGTTTATACTTTGGAAAGAAAAAAATTTCCAATAAAAACTTTTATAATCATAGTAGCTGGTATTTCTAGACCTCCCTCCTTTAAAACTTGGAACCTTTCTGGCCGTCTTCTCCCACAGTCATCCCCCAAAGCACTAAATCAAGTTTACTTTCTTACCCATACCCAATCTATGAACGGGTAGAATGGTTTCAGTCCCTGTCCCACCCCAACATCCCCCATAAGTTTCTACCATTTGCTACAGGGAATTCTTTTAACAGCAGTCAGAAACCTAGGTCCACAATTAAAGATCTTTACATAGAATCATAGGAGATAGAAATTATCGTTCTTTCTTCTAAAAATTTAAAATACATTATCTGCTTCCTCATATACAACACATATATACTTATTACTACTTAGCATCACAAAATTTCCAAAATGGAAAAAATCTCAGGAAACTATCTTTTCCAACCTTAGCAACAGCAACAAAAGAGGAATCCCTCTACCACATGCTGAACAAGTCATCATCCAACTTCTGGTTAAAGCCATCCAGGAGTTTTAAAGAAGGATGGGAGAATCCACTAACTCCTGAGTTGACCCATTCCATCTTTTTTATTTCTTTTATTTTTAATTTATGGAATAAAACAAGGATTTTCATATAATAAAAAAGAAGATTGCACATAAAACTGCGAATCTATTATGTACAACTTGCTATCTTTGTATATAATCATAGTAGGTAAAAATTATCATTCTTTCTTCTAAAAATTTAAAGTATGTTTTCTTCTCTCCTTCACTCCCTGTCCTAGAGATGGCTACTATTAGACACAAATAGGTATATGTATATAAAATTACTCTATACGTACTTTGATTTATCAACCCTTTCTCTAGATACAGATACATCTTTCCTCATATGTCCTTTGTAGTTAGTTCAGGTAATTATTATAGTAAAAATGACTTATTCACTCAAAGGCGTTCTTAAAATAATATTGCTGTTATTATATATAATGTTCTCTTCTATCTGTTCATTTCAATCTTCATTGTTTCATGCAAGTCTTTCTGTGTTTTTCTAAGATCATTGAGTTCGTCATTTCTTATAGCACAGTAGTATTCCATGCATTTGTTAAGCACCTACTCTAAATAAGGCACTATATTCTAGGCATTGGGAATTCAAAGACAAGTAGGCAATGTTCCCTGTCCTTAAGGAGATTTCATTTTATATAAGGAAAAGGAGAGTTGTGCAGACATGAGTATTTATAAAGTACAACCTAATGGGGAAAGGTGGGAAGACGTGGCTGGCAGGATCACTAAAGGCTGTGTGTTGAGTTGAACTTTTAAGGAAACAAAGGATTCCAAAAAGTGGAGGTCAGGAGAGAGAGGATCCCAGGTTATGAGAGATGGCCTGTGGCTAAGCGCAGAAAAAGAAGGTGCCATAACTTGTGAATTACAGTAGAAGGGCAGTTTGACTGGACCACAGAGAATGAAGAATGTGTAGAGTAAACCTAGAAAGGTAGTTCAGTGAGAGGTTGTAAAGAACTTTAAATGTGGAGGCATTTGCATTGAACCCTAGAAGTCATGGAGAGCTACTGAAGTATACAGAGCTTAGAATTCTGCCTTCTGGGACCTAGCAGAATATATTTAGTATTTCTTCCAGCCTCCCAAATACTTGAAGATGTCTAGCATATCCCTTTTAAGCCTTCTCTTTTTGGAAGGGAGTCATTTAAATTCATTGAAAATGTATTATTTTTATTTGTTGTCACTATTCAGTCTTGGCTGACACTTCATGACCCTGTTTGAGGTTTTCTGGGCAAAGATAGTGGAGTGGTTTGACATTTCTGTCTCCAGCTCATTTTACAGATGAAGCAAACAGGGTTAAGTGACTTGTCCAGGATCACATAGCTAGTAAATGTCTGGGATCAGATTTGAAATCAGGTGAAACAGGAGAACAAGTGAGTCACGGGGTTTAATAAGGCATACATTAGAGCCTATGGTAAAGAGAGCAGACTGCAGCATTAGGCTAACACCTCATGAGTCTTAGGCAAAGGTTTGAGTTGTTCAGGTATAACAACTCCCTTTAAAAGAAGAGGATGCATTGTAATGACTCCTTCCCTCGTAAACCTCATTACCAGAAGGAGAAATAATAGGAGGTTCAGGGATACATCCCAAGGCAACCAGCAAGGAGGGATTGGGGTATGGAAATGTCATTAAAGAGCAGTTCATTTCACATCAAATATTCCAGAAAATATAAATTATGCACCTGGGAATCTTAGGGCGGAAGGAAAGGTTAAATGGGGGGATGAAATGTTGAACTCCGTATCATGGCAAAAAGTGGTGGTGACAGAAGGACGCTTAACTTCCAGAAGTCTCCACCAGGCCAGTTTATCTGTCCCAGGGCGGTGGAGTCCTCTTTTCTCAGACACACAACTGGGATACTCTTCTTTCTAACCATCTCCTCCCCCAGAAACTCCCCAAAGAACTAAATCAAGTTTCCCTTCAGTGCCTGAATGATGAATGGGTAATGTGTGAGCTCAGCCTCTGCCCTACTCCAACGCAGAGAAATTTTTCAACATCTCTTGGGGCTGCCTGAAATTCCTTCAATGGGGACAGAAACCAGTCACAATTCGAGGTAAAAAAATTCTACCTAAAGGGTTGTTTACAACTAACCAACTAAAACTCATTCATAAGAATAACAACTAACATTGAAAGAGTACTTTCTATTTTTATTTAGCACTGTGCTAAAGAAGCATTTTACAGTTATCCTATTGGATTCTCACAATAACCCAGCAAGGTATGTGCTATTATTAATCCCATTTTACAGTTGAGGAAACTGAGGCAAACAGAGGCGTAGTGCTCAGTTGTGATTGGACTTAGGAATCACAAAGACACCCAGTTATTTTCTCTACATGAACTCCAAATTCCAGACAAAGTGGATGGAGTTAGTGCTCCAATGGGAATTGGATAATATTGGTACGCCATTTCCCACATTTGTGCCCCTGCTCTACCTCTCTCCCACGCCTGGAATATTCTCCTTCCTCATCTTCAGAGACTTTAGTTTCTTTCAAGGTCTGCCCAGGTGCCTCTTCCAAGTTGAAATCATTCCCAAGCTTGCCTAGCATCTGTCTCTCTATTTATTACTCTCTGTTACAAGCTCCTTGTTTTGTTTTGAGGGGTTACCCAGCACCAAGCACGGTGCTTTACGCTTTGTAGGTGCTCAATATATGCTTTTGGAAAATGGGAAGACATCAGTTCAGAAGATCAATGAGAATCTTTAATGTGAAGTGAACTGTTCTTGAAAAGGGAGAAGGGGCAAGAAAAAGGGACACCTGAAGGAAAGAGGAGGGAGGGGTCAATGCTGAAAGAAGAAAAAGTAGCAGAAAGGAGAGTCTGGGGACACTAAAGACAAATTTCAGGGCCTTCACAATTTTGCTTAGGGTTGACTGTGTTTATCTTAGACAAATATTTATTGTGTACTAAGGTATTTTTGTCCTTCAAAGCTGCATACGTTTGCATCTTAGGCAGGACGTCCCTGCTAAGCTGTATTGACAGAGGCCAAGGCTTTCATAAGATATATGTGGGTCTTTTTTTTAAAATGACTTCTCATTTTTTAAAAGAAGCTTTCCTGGAGGATTTCTCAGTCAAGAAGTTATTGTAGCAAAAGAACCTCTCTGGGAAAGGCTTTTAGCTAATAAATTGTAATTCAGGCTCAGAAGGTTGTTCTGTGCATAGTAACATGGCCAATGAGTAAAATGGGCAGCCAAGATTCACACTCAGAGTTTTGTTATAGAGCAGAAAAAGCCCTAATGTTGGCATTAGAAGAAGCTTGAGCTTAAATATCAACCCTGGTACCTACTGGGTGAGGGCTTTGCCTAAAGGAACCTTAATTTCCTCATCTATGAAATACAAGTACAGTTCTCCCTTCCACATCATGACTTTCCCCACAGCGGTTTCTCTATATCATGGGTTGGCATAAGAAACTAAATGGGGGTCTTGGGGGAGTTTTATGGAAGCCACAAATGACATGCGAAGGCCAGCATATTTCACAGAAAAAGTTTTGAAAACTCAGAAATGCATAAAATATATGTATATTATGATATATATCAACATATTTTATTATGTAATACCATGATAATTCAGATTTCTTCTCTGGTATAAAGGTATAGCCAAAAAATTTCATGTGGATTTTCCAGATCATAAGGGGCACCCAGTCCTCCCACCCCAATGTGGAAGGGATGACCGTAATATCCTCTGTAGTACTGACCTCACAGGTCCTTTTAAGAGTTAGTGGCTTTGGACATAGAACCAGAAAGCACTGGGTGATATCCTGTCACTGATTAGTTGTGTGACCATAGATGCACTTAACCTCTCAGCCTTAATTTCCTCATCTGTAAAATGTGGAAAACAAGATCTGTTATAACTATTTAGTATGGCTATTGTGAAATCAAGACAGATAATGGATATAAAGTGCTTGTATACTTTAAAGCACTCTTATAAATACCATGTGTTATTATTAATAGTATATCTTTAAGCACTATTGAAATGTAAGTTACTTTACTTACTCCTGGATCCAGGACCAACACACTGCTGTCTGGATCATCTACCTGGGAAATACAAATGCCCTGAGGACAGGGATTGTTTCACTTTTGCCACCATGAAACCTCATGCCTGAACTCTTGCAATTATCCTCTTGGTTGGTCTCCCCACTCCAGTCCCCGCTCCATTCACCTGCCAAAGGGTCTTCCAAAAGTACAAGTCTAACTAGGTCATCTCTCTATTCAATAAACTGCGGTTTCTACCCTTTACTTCCAGAAACAAAGGTACAATCTTCTTTGTGTCTTTTAAAATCCTTTCCAACCTGATCACTTCCTACCGTTCCCATTTTCTTACACCGTACTCCTCTTCATAGTTTCTCCCATACAGCTACATGGGCTTCCTTGATGTTTCTCTCACACAATACTCCATGGACCCATTTGTGACTTTTCCCTGGCTCTTCCCCCATCCCTCTTGACCTCTGCCTCCTGGCTTCCTTGAAGATTCAGCCCAAAGCCCACATCAGCAGGGAAACCTTTCTCAATGTGCCCCATCCCCCTCCCCCACTCCCTTGCCACTAGTGCCTTCCCTTGCAGATTACTTTCTATCTGAGCACCAGTGCAGGAGTCAGGGGAACCTGAGTTCAAATCTCACCTCAGGCACTTGACACTCACTAGCTGTGTGACCTTGGGCAAGTCACTTAACTCCAGTTGCCTGATCCTGGGTCGTCTCCAGTCATCCTGATGAATATCTCGTCACTGGATTCAGATGGCTCTGGAGAAGTAAGGCTGGTGATCTGCACAGCCCTCCCTCACTCAAAACAAAGTCAAGTGCAAGTTATGTCATCATTTCTCTGATATCTTGGTCTTCTTCGGCAACAAAGGATGAACACACTTTCTATCTACCTTGTTTAAAATCTGTGTTTACATAATTGTTTGCTTGTCATCTCCTGGATTAGAATGCCTTGAAAACAGGGACCCTCTTTTTGCCTCTCTGCATCCCCAATGCCTACTATACAGTAATCAATTAAAAAATGCTTGTTATTAATGATGACAAAGATGATTTCTATCCCCAGTCCCTATCATAGTGTCTAGCACACAGTAGGAGCTCAATAAATGCTTGCCAGTTGATTGATTGAACTCACAGCATAGACCCCAACAGAATCACTAGAGTGAGGTTCACTTCTATTTGAACTAGAGGAAGACAGCTCAAGTCACTGTTGAACAATGTGTCAGTTATTTTTAAAGCAATCAGTTATAATATAAGCTCACTCATTAGGACAAAGGAACAGAATTTTTAAAAACTCATCACTCATACTCTTCTCAGTTTCAATATGTACCCTCTCCCATATGCATTTATTAGGTAATATATATTTCATGACACTACAGTTTATATAAGAAGATATCTGTCAAGATACAGTAGGACAGTTATTTATTAGAAACAGGTTTACTGAGGTTTAACAGGTATATAATATATGTATATTTATTCATCCTTTGTATCAATTACATAGACATTGGGCTGAAGAAATATGCTTTAAATAGTCCATTGGCATTTACTTAATATGTGATAACTATCCTATTACATAATAATTATATGATAATTAGGACAAAGAATTCAATGTATCAACAAAAGAAAACATGTGATCATGCAGAAACTTGCAAAGGAGGTGTTTTGATCATTGTTTCCCAGCTCACTATTCACCTAAGCAGATGGGGAGCTGTATTATTGGATATGCTGCATAAAGCTAAAGACGTGGAAATTAATGGAGACCCAGTCGCCATAGGACACGACTACACCTAATGGGCTATTAAAAAATGATTAATATCTGTCCCAGTGGACCAGCCAAGAGAAGAGCCATGAGTATGCATAAAAATGAAAAATTAATTTGACTGTGATCATGGCAAAGAAAAGGACTAGTCATTGGGTCAGTGATAAGACTCTGAAAACAATCTAAATACAGCCATTATGTTTCATAGGTATTGAAGATAAAAGGTGGAAAGTGCTGAGATGGTTCTCCCTGGATATCGGAGCAGCAGCATGGTAGAGCTGCATATGGAGTCAGAAGACGGAGGTTCAAATCGTAGCTTTGCCATTGACTCTGTGGCCTTGGGGAACTCACTCAATCTCTGTCTTCCCTTTCTTTCACAGTAAAATAAGGGGGATGGAAGAGATACCCTTAAAGTTTTCTTCTGTTCTAAAACAATGATCTTATTAGCCTTTGACAACTATGTTGTAGATGGCATGATAGGATGCTTTTAACTCTCTTGACTTTCACTTAAAGTCCTTTACAATCTGAATCTTATCTCTCTCAAGCCTTATTTTCTGTGTTTCCTCTTCATGGACTCTCCATTCTAGTCAAACGAGCTTGCTAGCTATTCTCCATAGAGGGAATTCTATCTAGCACTTTCATGCCTTTGCACTGACTGCTCCCCATGTCTGGAACAATCTGCCTTCTTATCTTGACTTCAAAGAAATTCTAGCTTCCTCCAAAGAATAACTCAGGTACTTTTCTTAATTCTCTGTGCACACCCTGTTCTCTATCACTTTTGTTATTGTCACATCTGACTCTTTTTGATCCCATTTGGGGTTTTCCTGGAAAAGATAGTGGAGTGGTTTGCCATTTCCTTCTCCAGCTTATCTTATATATTAGGAAACTGATCAAATAGGATTAAATGACTTGTCACATAGCTAGTAAATATCTGAGGCCAGATTTGAACTCAGGAAGATGAGTCTTTGTAACTTCAGGTCCAACATTCCATTCATTGCACCACCTCATACCCTCCTCAGTTTCACTTACTCCCTTCCAAATCTCTCCTTCTTGAAATCATTCTTTATAACAGTATGTATTTTGTATGTATTTATCTGTGTACAAGTATCCCCAGGAAACTATAAGGTCCTTGAAGGCAGGGATTTCTTCATATTTTTCTTTGCATCTTCACCATTTAGCACTAGAAGTTCCACATAAGAGGTACTTAATGAATGTTTGTGAACTGAATTAAGTGAAATTAATGCATATTCTCTCCTCCAAATTATCTGCATGTGTTTAGCTGTTTACATGCCATTGTCCACCCAACCAAATATAAGACTCTTGAAGGAAAATCTTTTCTTCGCATCCCTTGCACCTTGAACAGTGCCTTGCATGCAGCAAGCACTTAACAAATATTTGTGGAGGATGTTGTGGAGAGGATTCTTGCTCAGCTATAATTGGACTAGATGACTTTTAAGGTCCCTTCCAAGCCAGAGATTTATTTTACATTCTGTTTGGTTCTGAATACAGTTGATGCCTTGTTTCAATCCTAACAGATATTTTGCACTGGTATGTCAGTATTCTATGAGGCAATTATATGAGAGAAAAAACCCAACACGGTGCTTGTGGGGGAAATATCAAATTGTTAAATATATATTCCCATATATGCAGGGTCTAGATTCATCTTTCTGAGTTCAAATCTAATCTTAGACACTTACTAGCTGTACGACTTTGGGCAAGTCACTTAACATTATTTGCCTCAGTTGTTCATCTGTAAAATTAACTGAAGAAGAAAATGGTCAACCACGCTAGCATCTTTGCCAAGAAAATCCCAAATGGAGTCACAAAGAGTCAGACATGACTGAAATGACTGAATAACAACAGAACATTTATACATATACGTATTTGTATATATGTGAGTGTAAATGTATGAAAGATGCAATGTAAATGTTAAGAAATCATTAGCTGTTACTATCTAGAATGTCAGATTTTGTAGAATTTTCTGTTTTCAGGATAATACCATAGATTCATCTATTTCCTTCTAGAACAAAAAGTACTCTTGGCAAATGACAAAGAATCATGCATTCACATATCCTTCCATGTTGGGCCTCACAAATACCTTGGATTTTTTCTTGTTGAGAATATGAAGTTTCTCAAATTCAAATCCTTTTTTGAAAAACACTCCCTCTCCAAAGGCTCTATGTTCTTTTGTTCTTTGGAGAGGCAAGGAAGTACAGGTGTGTGTGTGGCGGAGGCGGGGCCAGGGGGTGGATGGGGAGGGGGCGGCGTGATGCTTATGTGGGTCCTTTGGTTTTGCTTAAATGTTTTTCCTTATCATAAAGAATGATTGCTATGAATATAAAAGGCATTCGTCAACCATTAAAGAAAAGCACTCCTTTTTATAGCTTTTAGCCTTTTATTCAGTTGGACTGCCTCTTGCTTAATAGGGTCTGATTTCAAATCCTACTCCTGATACTTATCCTTTTTGGGTAAGTCACTTGACCTTTCTGGGCCTTAGTTTCTTCATCTGTAAAGTAAACTAAATGGGTAAGTATAAGTTGAACTAAGTAGCTTCCATGGTCCTTTCGAGATCCAGATCTATGATCCTACAAATCTATGAACCTGTTACTGATCAGTGCTCAGTCAAGGAATGAACATCTGAGCTCCAGGCAATTCTGTACCCATGGTAAATTCAGTTGGGTATGAGTTGGGAGTATGAGCTCAAGCCCAGAGTATCACTGACCCGAGTGTAATCACACCAGAAGCAAGGACAGCCCACTCTTGGAACAGTCCAACTCACACTCTGAAGGTACAGATAACTCTCCCAAACCTCACAAATCGTAGGGAAAATTACACAATGGGAGGGTAAGTCAGGCTCTGCAGTAGAGGAAGCATGGTAATAAGGGGAAACCAGGGGGAGTCAAGCTACACAGCATAGACAAATGGAGGACAGAGAGGCATGGGGATGGCAGTCCACATCTCCATTACAGAAAGAAGCATCTCTCCTCCTCAGGATATTATTGTGCTAGTATTAAGCCCCTACTGTTTCACCTTAATTATAGCTCTAAGGCATAACTTTAAGGACCACAAGTGGCAGACCACAGCAAACTTTATTCCATGACTAGCCATGAGCTTTGGACAGTCTTAAAGAATGTTAATAAAATGAAATAAATGGCTGAAGACACAACCATTTTTCTTAAATGGTTTCAGGAAAATGGCAACATTTTAGCTGTTAAGACATGCTCGTATGAATCATCTCTAATATAGCATTTGAGCTGTTGAAAAACACTTCTTTGCATTGTCAACATATCATCATGGTGGAATGGGAGAGAAATTGGAACAGCCTTCCGAACTCACATTTTCCATGACTCCATTATAATTAACTAAAAAGTGGGAGAAATCTGTACTTTGCAGAAATGGGGGCCTATGGGAAAGAAACTATGCTTTCAACATGAGACTTTTTTTCAATATCTGCTTAGTACTTAGCAGAATGACTGCCATATAGTAGGTATTAAAGAAATATGAAGTGAGGCTAAAATAATTGTTTTTTTGAAAGTCATATAACAATGCCATGTTGGGGTGGGGGGAGGAGAAAGATGGGGAGAAAATTTTGAACTCAAAATCTTGTGAAAGTGAATATTGAAAACTAAAAATAAATAATTAATAAAAAGATTATAATTTCCTAAAGAAAAAGTTAATAAAATACTTTAATAATTTAATTAATTAATTCAAATTCATATAACAAGTAAAATATTTAGAAAGCAAGGAAATCAGTCTGAGGCAATTTCCTACTAGAAGGATAGGACTGACTCAAACAGGCATGAAGGAGGTAGGATTTGAACCCTGGCCTTCACATCTCCAGATACAACATTTAACCTCCTAGATCACATTGTCTCTTTGCTTAGAAGGATGAATACTATCAACCTTCCATGCCCCTCTTTCCTACACAAGCAAAGAGGTCACACGGTTAGTAAATGTCAGAGGTAAAATTTGAACCTAGGTTTCCTGTCTCGTGGTACAGTACTTAATCTATCAAACCTTCAGAAATGTGAATGAGAGGGGCAACTGTGTGGAATAGTGGGTAGAGTCAGGAGGACCTGAGTTCAAATATGAACTCAGACACTTAATAGTTGTGTGACCCTGGTCAAGTCACTTAACTCAGATTGTCTCAAAAAACAAAGGGAAAGAGAAAGAAAGAAAGAAAGAAAGAAAGAAAGAAAGAAAGAAAGGAAGGAAGGTTGGAAGAAAGGAAGGAGGAAAGAAGGGAAGAAAGGAAGGAAGGAAAGAAAGGAAGGAAGAAAGAAAGAAAGAAAAAGAAAAAGAATAATTATATCAAGTTTGAGTGAAAAGTAAGAACAGGCATAATAATCTCAACTTTAGCTACATTTTGAGGGAGAGGAAGTCTTTTTATATTGCTTCTGAGAAATATTACTTCACATCAGATTTGAATCATGTCAGACTTAGCGTAAGCAAATCTGGTTCAAATCCCAACTTGGACACCCCCTAATTCTCTGATTTTGTGCATATTATCCTATCTCTAGAAGCTCTATCTGTAAATGCACCTGTAGTATCTATTCCATGGGTTTATTGAAAAGAAGGTTCACAAGAGCTAATGTTTGTTCAAAGTGGCATCCACTGACAAATTCATGTAGCCTGAGATTATAAGATCAATAGATGTGGAGGTAGAAGGGATCTGAGAAGTCTTCGAGTCTTATGTCTTCATGTTATAGATGAAGAAACTGGGGCACAAAGATGGTAAGTGACTTAGGCCATTTTGCAAACTTCAAAATGCTAGATGAATGGCAGGATTTTTACTACCGTTGAAAAGATTCCTTGCCAACTACCTATAATGTTGTCAGTGGAGGATCCATAGGAATGGCCACCCATCTATAACTATAGATAAGTCTTAGAATTGCCTATGGTTCTGCAAGAGTCACATAGCTAATTCTTGTCACAGGCAGGATCTGAACCTACATCTTTCTGTCTGCAGGTTTTTTGATCCAGAACACTACACTTCCTTTTCCCTTGAAGACATGAATACTACCAATTTTCCAAATCCCTCTATTTTTCCTACATAAGAAAAAGAGTCATTTGTTGCTATAAACAATATTGTGGAAAAGAAAAAGATCCAATTATGAGCAAACTCATTATAGGCTTGAGTTGGTGCCTTCTTTAAAAAAAAAACAGATTTGTAATGAGTTCATGCATATCATTTAAATTCTTTAGGCTCCCTGAGATGCTTGCTTTAGGAAGTGCTGCATTAATTTTACCTAGTCTGACCCGGGAACCAATCTGAGTTCCGGGGTTCCCTGTCATAGGCTTAAAATAAGAATTCTCTCTTCTTGAGCCATCTCACCAATTTTTGTTCAGAGATGGCTTCAATTACAACTTGCGATATATGTTTATGTGTGTGTATATGTATATATGTATGTATGTATGTATGTATATATATATACATATACACACACACACACACATATGCAGAGAGAGGGAGAGAGAAAGGGAGGGAGAGAGGGAGAGAGAAAGGGAGGGAGAGAGCATTTTCCAGAGGCTGAGTTGTCAATTTATTAGCTTTAATAGAGAGAAGAACCGCCCCCCCCTCTTTTTTTTAATGAAACGGGTGGTAAGTGGTGTGCTTCTTTCTCTTTAATAATTTAGCAAATTACCTGCCATAAAATCTTCACCTGTTCTTTGTTTCCTCAGCACCACCGAATTGGGATTCCATATAAAGACTTTCCTTTGGGAGATTTATACCTAGCACAGGAAGAATATCTCCACTTAAATTTTTATGAAACATCAAAATTACGACTAAGTTTAGCAACACCCTCCAACAGCTTCTCTTCATTCCACAAGATCTATTTCCAATATTTGTGGACATGGTTCTTTATCTCCCATTTAATCTTTATTTTCCTGTGGCAGCTTCTTCATCTTCTTTGTTTCATCCATTTTTCTGCTTGTATGAGCAAGGTGCTAATTTGTCTCTCATTACATAAAGTGCCAACTGCCAACCACAGAAGTGAATCTAGGCAAGAGGGGAGGCCCCCAGGATGCCAATCCTTCTCCCACCCCTCAAAAAAGGATAATGTCAAGTTGCTTCTTTCTCTTTCCTTGGCAGTGTGTAGTCCTTTGCTGGAAGAAAGGTGAAAGGAAGAGGAATAAGCATTCATGTAGTGTCAACTATGTGCCAGGCACTGTGCTAAGAACTTTTAAGAATGTCTAAGGCTAAATTTGAATTCAAGTCTTCCTGATGCTAGACTCAATGCTCTAAGAACCGTGCTACCTGGATGCCTTGGAGAGAACAAGGAATCAGATCTCAGTTCAGGGTGCTGCCCAAGCTGAGCTTACATTAATGAATGAATCCATATTCTGTCCATTATGATTTGGAATTGGGTGTCTCATTCTTTAATTGCATGTTTTAATAAAGGATTTATATAGTATCCACTGAGTCGTTATCAATTAATTACCCATGGAAATTTAGGGCATGTTACACAGTGGCAGTTATCACACCCAGGGTGGTTGGCATATGTTACATAAAAGATGCAGTCACCTTGAAATTATATCAGCAAAGCTGCCTTTTACCTAGAGAAGACAAGGCAGTGCTAATGTGAGTATTGAACAAAACCCATTAGCAGGAATGAAATTTTGCAAACTCTTTAAAGCAGATGGGACCTAATTCATTCAGGATAGTTTTGGGAACCAGAGCTTGATGGGTTTTAGAAACCCTTTGGACATTTCTAGTTACATGGAACGTGATTTCCCTTCCTCAACAAAAAGTGCTTCCATTGAAAACTCTGGCCTCCTTGACTTTTAGTTCTTAGAACAGTGCCTTGCACAGGGCAGGAGCTTAATAAATATTATTAAGTGGCGGATGGATTTTGTGGGGGGAGACCCTACCTCAATGGAGCACCCTCATCATCTCTGACTGAAAATCTCTAGCTTCTTTCCAAGCTCAGCTACAGAGCTTCTTCCTCCATGAGGGCTGTTCTTGATGCCCTCCACTCTCAGGAACTGGCTCCTGTTCCCCTCCCCACCAGAAAAATTTGTTTTATTCATTTGTGTCTCTTTTGTATGTAATTATGTACATCTTTTGTTTTTTTCACTGATAGAACATAAGCCCCTTGAGGGCAGGGACTGTTTAATTTTTGGCTTTGTACTCCCAAAGCCTACCATGATTCCTGGGATATAGGAGGTACTTAGTAATCTAATTTGTGGTGTCATCGAAACATTAGGCTGGTGAAGGTCGAGGGCTAGTGCTACTTGCCATTTTTGTGGTACTGAAAGTGCCTTCGGCTACTCTGCAGACGGAAGCAGGGAAGAAGAAGAAAGAGTAAGAAGTTGAGAATAGATGGATGGAGAAGGATGATGCAACCATCCTTCCAGTCCTCTAGATGGATGTCAGCTTTGACTTTTCCCTTCCCTTTCCCCTATGCCCATGTCCTGCTAGTTGCCAAGTCTTGTGGATTCTGCTTCTACAGAATCTCTAGCATTGATACCTTTCTCTTGACTCATACAGCATTATCTTCATCATCTCTCTCATACACAATTGCAATATCCTTTTAATTTATCTATCTGCCCCAATCTCTCCCCATGTTCAAATGCTTTTCCACCATTGCCAAACTGAAATTCTTAGAACACAAAACTTACCATGTCATTACCTTCCTCCCTCACAAATTGAAAATGTTCTCTAGTTCTCTATTGCCACTAGGATGAAACCCTAAGTTCCCAAGTCTGGAATTTAAAGTCTGTAGAATCTGGCTTCCACATCAAATTACCTTGCATCTACTTATATGTGCATAACTACTTATGTACTGTCTCCGTTATGACAAACAAATTCTTGTTGCAGGAAAAAGGAAGTTCGCTATCACTTTTACATAGAGAGGTTGCATCAGCTAAGCAATCTGATGGGGTGTGCCCATGCATCAGAACACTGCCCCCATTACTCTATGATTTATATGGTGCTTTAAGGGTTTGATTTAGCTTTGATCCTCCCCTCCCAAATACTCGAGGAAGGTACAGTTATGATCCTCATGTTACAGATGAGGAAACTGAGGTTCAGAAAGGTTAAGTGAATTATTGAGAGCCCCACCGCTAACATGTGAGGTCAGATTCAATCGCAGGATCCACTGTACTGCCTAGCTACCTAAAAAGTATCAGCAGTGCCCTCTTTATAGCACCTAGGACAGTCTGGCATGAGACCCTCAACTGGAAGTAGCTGGTTTAAGACAGATGAGTAAAATGGGGAACATGACTTATCTTTTCTCTGGAACAAGTTGATGGTAGCTAGGAAAAACTAATTCCTGCTAAACATGAATTTAAACTGAGGGGGACAAAAAATGAAATCCTGAGAGCACAAATACATTCCAATTATACAGATATTGAACCCTGTGTCACAATTGCTCTTCTCACTAAAATCTAGGATGTAGGTGATGAAGGATTCCTTTTCCCATTGGACCAGTGATTTCACTTCTACAAATACAAACTGATACCTTTTCTATAGTTTAGAGCCTTGGGGAGTTATATGGGGCACTGAGGGGTAAAATGACTTGCTGTATTGTTAATGTATTTTTGCATAATGGGTTACTGTATTTTTACTTAAGGGAAGATCTTTCCCATCCATTAACAGGCCCATGTGACATGGAACCCTGAGTCACATAAGTGTAAGTCATATAGAAGAGGAGGGTGTGGAGCAGGAAGGTAGAACAGGAAAAGATGGAGTTAAAGTGGACCTGAGAGAAAACACAGTCAGAGCAGTCAGAACTGAGGGAGAGAATGAAAAGCAGGCTGTTGGCTAGCATTAGATAGTGAGCTTGTTTGTGATTTTGTTTAAGGGAGCTGGTTTGTGGGAAGCCTAACAGAGGGTAAGTGTGGGGCTGGTGTTGCTCTCTGCATTGTCATTGTATATAGATTTCTTTGCTACTATGATGGGTTTGACTTTCTGGTATCTGAATAAATGTTTTAGTTCTGTCTTCCAAGTGGAGAGTCTGTTGTGTTTCAAGATTCAGAATTGTGCTGGGATATTCATGACCACTGTAGTCATTGTAAATATCACATTGTCGCTACACTTTCCAAGAGTCATACACACAAAAGATTTGAACCCAAGTCTTCTCACAGGCCTGTTTTCTATCCACTTCACCACAGCTGCCACTCCAGTGTAAATTTTACGGAAATTTTGATGTAGAAGCTAAGGCTTACAGAGGTAAGGTTTTATCAGTGAGAAGTCAGGGTCTGAACTTGGTCTCCTCTAAATTCATCATTTTTTTCCTTCCACATATATTCTACATGTTTATTTTTAGTTTCAAGATGAACCACAATGGATGTTTTCCACAGGCATAGTAACCACCAAGAGATAGCAATAGAAACAGGGGAAGGATGTTAACTTCAAGGCCCAGGTAAAATCCAACCTTCTGCAAGAAGCCTCCCTCAGTCCCTCTGAATGTTATTGCCTGCCCTGAGAGTACCACTAAATTATTCCATTCGTATTCATTGTGGTGCCTAATTCTTTGAACATTGTCTCTCCCTTTAGACTATGAGCTCCCTGAAGACTGGACCATGTATTTGCCTTTCATTGTGTTCTCACCACTTACCATACTTTCTGGTACACAGCAATCACTTAATAAATGCTTGGCTGTCTCCACTATTTTGTCTAATAGTAGCCATCTCTAGGGAAGGAGAGAGGGGGAAGAAAAAAATTTACATGATAATGTTGTCTATTTGAAAGGAATACTTTGCTATTGCAAATTGTGTATAGTAGATTTGCTGTTTCATGTGTAATCATCTTTTTTTATTGCACTGTTATGAAAAAGCTTGTTTTATTCCAAAAATTAAAAATACAATTTTAAAAAATAAATGGTTGATTTAATTTCAAGGCAGTACATTTGACAGGTTGTCAAAAAAAATTGTTATTCAACTCAACAGGCATTTATAAAGCACCTACTAGATCAATCAAAAAGCGTTTATTAAGTGCCAGCTATGTTCATGGCCTGGGCTAGCCACTAGATAGATAAGAGTTGTAATAGAAAACAGAAGTGGGGAACCTGTGGCCTTGAGGTTACATGTGGCTCTCTAGGTCTTCAAGTGAGGACCTTTAGGAACCTAGAGGCAGTCAAAGGGTCACATTTGAGTACATAGATTCTTCATTCCTCTTAAGGATAAAAAGATAAATATTCCTTTCCCTCAAGGGTCTTTCAATCTACACTAACTATAGCACAAGTTAATAAGGTTGTTTAATGCATAAAGAAAGAGTTCAAGGTGAAATATAGTTAATGTAAAAACAAGAGATTTTACTAAAAAATCTATAATACATTTCTATAGCACTGTACAGGAATTTTCCCCTCCTCAGGGGTGATTGCACTTATTTTATTTTTTTTTGATCATCAAAAAAGCTTTGTGATTGAGCCATAGTAGAGCTTATTATGCCTGTCTTCTAGATGAGCTCTTTGAAGTTCAGAAAAGCCCTGTGCCTTACATGGATCTCACTGCTCAGGGTGCTAGGTTTCCTGACTCCCAGGCCATAACTTTTCCACTGAACAAATGCACCCTTTTCTTGAGCCAAGAACCTAAAATGCCTGTTCTTATGTCACCTGTAGAGTCAGACCAAACTTGATGGAGAAAATTTGCTAACATTTAGTTGAGGATAAAGTAGCATCTTAAAAATTCATTGTGAAAGAAATGCCTCCTCTGCAGTGTCTTCTGACTTCACGCTTTATTCCATTTCTTGCCAGCTGCGTGGTGGGGAATGAAAGCCAATTGACAAGTAGGGTTTCAAAGACTGGTCATATAATGCAGCCATGCTGGAAAATGACTGGGGAATTATTATTTATGACACTATAGGATGGCAGCTCCATTTTTAGTCAACCATTAAGTAGACAAAATATTTCTAATTAGATTACTTCAGAAAGAAGGTAAGTTTAAATCAACTTGACAGCCAATTCAAATAATCCAGGCTTTTAAAAAATAAAGACTAAAAACACTATCTGCTCTGATGCCATGAATTATCCAGAGTGGTGTTTACCTTGGTCAAGTTTATTGGGTCAAATGCTCACTTCCATTTCAATCCAAATGGTGTTTATTGAATGCCTACAACATGGCTCCTCATCTCTCACCTGCACTATTGCAATAACCTCCTAATTGATCTCCTCTACCCATTCTAATCCATCTTCCACATAGCTGCCATAGTGGCATTTCTAATGCACAGGTCTGTATATGTCACTATCCTAATAAACTCCTGCTGTTGCTCAGTCATTCAGTCATGTCCAAGTTTTTGTGACCCCATGGACCACACTGGCCATGAGGTTTTCTTAGCAAAGATACTGGAATGGTTTGTCATTTCCTTGTCCAGTGGATTAAGGCAAACAGAGGTTAAATAATTTGCCCAGGGTCATACAGCTAGTAAGTGTCTTGAGTTAGATTTGAATAAACTCAAGTAACTGTTGATTGTCAGTAGCATCACATGGGAAGTCCTCTACTTGACCTTTAACATCCTTCACTACTTTGCTCCAACTTACCTTTCCAGATTTATGACATATTATTCCTTTTCATATACTCTACAGTTGAGTCAAACAGGCTTTCTTTCTGTATCTCAGGCTCAGGATTCCATCTTCCAGCTCCACATCTTCCTGCAATTTGCCTCTCTTGTGCCTGGAATGCACTCCATCCTCACCTTTGCCATCTAGCTTCCTTCAAAGTCCAGCTCAAGCCTCTCCTCCTGTATGGGTCCTTTCCTGATTTCCTTAGTTACTAATAGACTCTCCTCATTCCATTACCTTGTCTTTATTTTGTTATACTTAACGTGCATGCATTTTATCTCACCTTGATGTAAACTCCTTGAGGGAAATAGCTTCTTCATTTTTTAAATTTTTATTCATTCTTCATTTTATTCTATATGTTATTTATTTTTCACTTTTATTTTATTATTATTTATTTTATTTATTCTTGGCACCTATCACAGCACTCAACATATAATTAGAACTTAATAAGTATTTGCTGATTATGTGTAGATAACACACAGATAAAAGGAAAAGCTACTCCTGTCCTCAAGGAACTTCACTCTACTGAGGGAAACAATGTAAACAGCTACAATATACAAGATATATTGAGGAAGAAGAAAAAACTCTCTTAACAAGGGATCAGGAAACACTTCATGTAGGAGGTAGAACATCATTTATTTAAACCTTTAAGACAGTGGGGGATTCCAAGAGGTAAAAGCAAGAACTAAATGCACTGCAGGCCCCAGGGGCAATATGGGAAAAAGCAAGGAGGTGAGAGATGAGATAAGATGATAAATTCAGGGATTAGAAAGTGAGCAATTTGACTAGAACTTGGAGGAAAGAAGGAAAGAAAGAAAGAAGGAAGGAAAGAAAGAAGGAAAGTAGGAAGGAAGGAAGGAAGGAAGGAAGGAAGGAAGGAAGGAAGGAAGGAAGGAAGGAGAGGAGAGCATGATGGAGAGGGGAAGGAAGCATTTATTAAGCTCTTAAGATTTACACACTCTGCTAAGTATTGAGGATACAAAGAGTGAAGTGACAGTTCCCGCTCACAGAAGTCCATGCTCCAGTGGGTGAGACAACACATATGGAAAGTTTTTGCTCTGTCAGATGGAAAAGTTCCATGGTCCTTAGGGTACAGTGGCAAAGCAGATGGTAATGCTTCTTCATTGCCACTAATACATTTATATCAACTTCTTATGTTGAACCATTTGACAGTAGTGAGGACTTTGGTGACAGGAACTTTCTTTTCTGAGTCTTTAGTAGATGTTACTGTAGCATGTGCAAGGAGAGGTTGTCAGGCTACATCTTGACAGAGATGGTTTTTGGGAATGATGGCTGCCGGCACTGGGTTGGGATCATTGCTGTTTCCAAGGCTCTTGGGGTCAGGGTCCTGGGCTGTCTCTATCAGGGTGTGAGAGGTGGTGTTTGATGCTCCCTGACAGAAGCTGCCTCCTGTAGCTCCCTCAGGATGCCTTCCTGCTTCAGCTCCACTGGCCCATCTGCCCTGTGAGTGGCAGTTGGCAGTTGATGAGGATGGTTGGCCATGTCTTAACAGAAGTTGCTTCTCCAGATGATGATGGCTTCGAGGGTTGGGCTGGAAGTATTTGAAGGAAGAACAAAGAACAGACTTTAAAAGAAAGGCAGAAGCTACATTGTGAAGGACCTTAAATACAAAAATGAAGGGTCAGTATTTTATCCTGGAAGCAATAATACCTTGGTCAGGACAGAGACATGGTTAGATTTTTGTTACAGCAAGAGCATTAAATAACAGTCGTGTGGAAGATGGTTTGGAGAGGGCAGAGACTAGAAGCACTTCCTTTTGGGTCATTCATTCAAGGCCAATACTAGAGTAAATTTTAAGGTTGCATTTTCCACAAATTTTACAGTATCTGCTGGCTGTAAGAACTCTCCCATATAAGTGAATAAAGTACTTTAATGTTGAATAAAACAATACTGTGATTATTTTTCCTACTGTCATGAAAAGACACATATTCCTCCTGAAGTCATCTAGACTGTTGCTTTATCTCCCTCCCTTTTGACTTTTGAAACTATTCTAAGAGTAGCATCTCTTATAACAATAACTAAACAATACATTTATTCTTCTGGTCTTATTGTCATAGCATTTAACACTTCAAGGGTATTATACACTCCTGATGGCCCATTGTGCAGCATATACCACTCATAATTACTGCAATCTGAATAGCTGCTAACACTGAAAAGGGTAACTGCCACTAGAAACCTAGGAAAAGTAAATTAATTAATACATTTCATTATGTAAGAGAATTGTCAATGTTCCCTTTTTGTATTTTGTCAAAAATACAAAGCGTTCCCTCCTCTCCCCTCACCCCAGCCTCTCTTAGATTATGACTGAAATAGTTGGTAGGATATACAGCTCTACAAGAATGACCTGGGGGCCAAAGCCTGAATCAAACTGAGTATAAGATGGGAACGATGAAACTCTGGAGGCAGGTGACCCTTTGGGACATACTCATAGCAATCTGTAAGGGAAGCCCAGTGTCAGAATCACCATTGGGAGAGCAGGAAGAGACTATTTTTCTAGCATCAAATAACAGTTGGTTTCTTCTTTCCACACAAGCCTGACCTAAGGTGTTTCAGAAATGACATGTGATTCTTGCTGTGGGTCCCAGCTGTTCAACTAATTTTCTCCCTGCAACTTTTTTTTCTTTCTTAGCCAATTTCTTAAATCCTTTTTTGTGGCAGAGTATTTTGAGCTTTTGTTTTTGCAAAAGGTCAACAGTGTTTCAAATGTGAGACAATGAAGTCACCCAGTGGGCTGGGGTTGCTTTCCTAAGGGGACAAACCTGGTAAAGTATTTCTATACTTTCTTTTTTCAAATCAGTTAGTGTTACTGGACAGTCTTGACATAATATTGCTCAGCCCAACCTAGGCTTAAAGATTGTCAGAGGACCTGATAGAGAAAAGAAAAAGTAAGCGGTACAAAAATGTCAACCTAAAAGAGAGTTTACCAGTATTCACTCTGACAAGAATTTCAAAGCATTTCATTCTTCACCATCATGCATTTGTAAAGCAATGTGGTTTTTTTTTATTGTAGTTGATACACATACCATCCTTTCACAGCCCTGCATCTCTAGATACATCTCCTTAATCTAATTATACCATCCTGCTGCTCAACAATTCCCAGGGTTCTCTGTTGCTTATAAAAGCACAAATTCCTTGATTCATCTTCTACAGGAAGGTTTCCCAACTCTTATGATTCAAGTACCTTACTTCTCTTAATTATTTTCTTTTACCTTGTATATAGCTAATTCGTACATATTTGTTTGCTTATTGTCTCCCCGATTAGATTGTGAGTTCTTTGAAGGCAAGTACCATCTTTCACATCTTTTTTTAATCCCCAGGGCTTGGCACAATGTTTAGCACATAGTAGGTGCTTTATAAATGTTTCTTCACTGACTGATTGACCTGGATTCAAGAACCTCTATAATGTGGCACCAACCTATCTTTCATCCTTATGTTTCACTAAATGTCTTTATACCTCTATAATGTGGCACCAACCTATTTTTCATCCTTATGTTTCACTAAATGTCTTTATAACCTGCAGGTAAAATGAACACTTTATAATTGCCCAGATACATTTGTAACCTTAATAGTTAAGGTTAGTAAGACTCAGGATGACGAGTCTAAGAGACTTGGTAAACTGGGGTGTATATGGGTATATATTTCAGATTTATTAGGTGTTTCATTCTTTTAGCCCTTGGAGAGAGGGGAAGGAAGTAAGGGAGGGAGAGATAGTGGGATAAAGTGGGTGAAGGAGAGGGAGGGGACTGAGGGAGGATAGTGGAAAAGGGAGAGGGAAGGAGGGAAGAGGGAAAGAGGGTAGGATTAGGGAGGGAGAAAGAGCAGGAAGGAAGGGGAAAGAGAGTGGGAGGAGGATGACAGAAAGGGAGGTTGTTGTATTTCTTAAAAAAGAATGAGATTGTGAAGGTGATGTCTTGACTTGTGCATGAATTGGATTTAAGTGGTGCGAGAGAGGAAGAGAGAGCTAAGACAAGCCACTGGCCCACTAGTTATAAATAAAAGAGATAATACTGACAGCAAATATGCCATATTTGCTAGAGGGAGTGGATTAGAAACAGTCAAAGAAGGTACAGATTGGTCAAAACCAGAAATAAAAACAAGACTGAAGAAGACCAAATAGCCCTTGAGTAAATGATAATGGTGGTGTCTAGTTCATAGCTTCTTTCTCCCCTTTGTTTTCCCAAAGTGCAGTGCTGGGAAAACCTCCAACTCATTTATATGACCTAACACTTTTCTTTACATGCCCCCTCCAAGACCAAAAAGAAGAAATTGTTGGGGAGAAAAAGAAAGAAATTGACCCAGGTTAATAAGTTTATTTCATCATGCTATGTATTGCTTTAATGTCTATTTGAATTTCCTATGCTGATAAATCAAATAATTTTAACAATGAATTGTTCATTTCTGAATTTAAGAAGGGAACATAATTTGAGAGCATGAGATAGGGGTTAGAGTTATATGAAAAGAGATGAAACATTTTGAGTAATAGTTTTAGGATATTCCAGAATATGCCCATTAGATTTCTATTGAACCTATGGAGAAAAAAAAATAACTGGGAGACAAGCTTTTAAAGGAGATAAGCTAAATATTCAGCACAAGTGTTTGTCTCTATTATAGAATATATCTAGCACAGACCCTGAATGAAGACAAGATTCCTTATAAATGGTACAGTCTTCCAGACGCTGATATTTGCAGAAGATATTTTGTTGATTGATTCAAGATCTAGAATATAGAAAAGGCTTTTATATTGGATACATAATCACAAGAGAGAGTTCTGCCAAACTTCACAAGGAGGGAAAAAAATCGGGATGAGGAATGTCAATTGTTCAAACAATAATAACACAGTTAGAGAGGAAATTCAAGACTTAGAACATCAGTGCATATATCTTAGAAAAATGTTATACATGAACATTGAACTAAGTTCAGCATTTAAGAGGAGAAGAATGGACTGGATTTCATTTCAGAAAGTGCAGAATCTTTTTAATGATGTCCAGTTTCTCCTGGAAATTATAGCCCATTTTTAACATCAGTATTCTTCTGGTTAAACTTTATAGTTGTAAAAAATGACATACCTTTCTCCAAAGAATTAAAGTTGCAGATCATCTGAGAGTTCATGGAAAGATACATAGTGAGTTTGAATAGGTTATCATGTATTATTGATACATAAGTCCACAGAAAAGGCAAAAGATGTATTGTCAAAGACATGTATGAGCAAGAGATAATAGCTAGCATTTCTACAGCACTTTACAGTTTGCAAAGTACAAATATTATCTCGTTTGATATTGACAACCACCTTAGGAGGCAGGAACTATTATATTCATCATACAGGTGAGGAAACTGAGGCAAATAGAGGTTAGTGACTGACAAGTGCCAACTAGGTAGTAAGTGACTGATGCTAGGTTTGAACTCAGGTCTACCCCAACTCCCAGTCCGGTGCTCCATCTTGCTGATAGTCTAAATGTTTGTTGGTAAATATGCCATGTTAATATTGAGCAGGGGTTCCTTACCTGGAATCTGTGGATTTTTTAATTGATTATTGGCTTCTTTTGTAATCTTTTGTATTTTGTTTTACACATTTCACAACATTATTCTGAAAAGGTTCATAGATTTCACCAGCTCATAAAAAGAATACATGTCACAAAAAATATTAACTGCTCCAAATCTAGAGGAAGACATATTGTATTGAGCCCTTGCTGAGGTTTTGCAAAAGGACATGGAAATGACTTGCAGAGAAAGGGCAAGCACAGAGGAATTGTAATATGTACCACTGGAGGGAAAGATATGGTAAAAAAAAAAAAACCATTTATGCAGCAAAGTATTTCATTGACATCTATTTTTTTTCTGAAATGAACTGAATATATAATATGAGGAACAAAAAAAGGGCAAAAGATAAATTAATGACTGTGTCCTACCCTGGTTAACATTTCCTAAGCATTGACCACCTATCCCGTTAACCAATGAAATTAATTTGCCCATACAGAAGTCAACCTAAGGATTTTAACAAAAAAGAAATTCTACCTAATTAGCTAGGACCTAGTTAGGAACTAATTAATTAATGACTAATTAGTTAGAAATTAGTAGATCCTGTAGAGCTGAATGACATATCTACCAATACCACAAATTGACCATGACTAGACGTCAGTCCAAGTCTGGACATATTAATAACTAGAGAGGATTGGTAATTAGTAACTATACCTAAAGATATATATATATATATATATATATATATATACATATATGTGTGTGTGTGTGTGTGTGTGTGTGTGTGTATAATTGTATATGGATGTATAATTGTATATGGTTGTTTTTATAGTTATAATTCAATTCGACAAACATATTAAATAAGTCATTATACTAAAGGTTTGGGATATGATGACACAAGTGAAATGTAAGTGATGTAAACTCCCCTCCGTGGTTTTATATTCTACAGGGAGAGGAGATAAGACATGTATCTAAAGTAGTACGTTACGTAGAAATTTAAAAGGAAAGAGCCACAGCTAGTGGAATGAGGAAAGACTTTTTGGCAAGACCTGACACATAAGTGAAGTTAAGGGCTAGACACTGCATGATAACTGAAACTCTAGGAAAGAACAGGATCACTAGGGAGGAACTGATGAAAGAGAAGAAGAAAAAGTCAAGAATGGACCACTGAGGAACATTCAAATTGAAAGGCTTAGAAAGAAATTCTGAGCCAGTGAAGAGATAAAAGGAGTGGAAAGAAAGGTAAGAGGAGATCCAGGAGAGAATGGTGACTTAAGAAACCAAGAGAAACAAATTACTTTAGTAGGAGAAAAGGATCAATACTGTCAAATGTTAAGAATGAGGACAGATTTAAAGGTCATTGGAAATGCCAATTAGGAGCTCATTGGTGACCTTTCAGTCAGGGGTTTAATAAAATGGTAAAACCCAAAGTCACATTAGAAGGAATGTGGATCAGTGGATTAGAAGGAATTGAGTATCAAGCAGGTGATAGGGAAATGATGGTCTTGGTTGTAAACAACTTTTCCAAGATTTTTAGCATCAAAGGAAAGGAGATGGACAAGATTGCTAGTGAATGGATTTGTCAGATCAAGGGAATGTTTTTGTTTTTAAAATTTGAAGGATCACAGCTTGTTTCTAAGCAGATTTCCAGTCAGATGTGGAAAAGTATAGATTGTACATGGAAAAGTGGAAAGTGTGCTGGATTTGGAATCAGAGTCTCTTAGTTCTGGTCTTGGTTCTTATGTGTGACCTTAGACCAGTCACCTGTTTTGGGGCCTCAATTCATCATCCATAAGATGAGGAAGTTGAACTTGGTGTCCTCCAAGGTCAAGGTTCCTTCCAACTTCATAATAATAAGTTGAATAAGACAGAGGAGTGATTTTTTGGAGCAATCTGCCAAAAAAAGTATTTATTAAATTCCTACTATGTGCCAGATACTATACAATGTCTTAAAGGTGGTAGGAAGGAGTATAATCTATACAAATCAATCAAATAGACATTTATTAAGTGTTTATTTTATTAAGCAGAGGACTATACCATAGACTTAGTATACAAAAATAGCCTAGTCCCTACCCTTGATTAAAGTCAGACAGAATTGCAGGGAGGAGGGGTGGTAGTATGATATGTTTAAATCACTACAATATAAGTTAGAATGTGATGAGGGCAGAAGAAAAGTTAGGCTATCATTTATACCTAAGAGTATGGATGAGACATGAAGGAACACTTCATGGAGAACACGATTTTTGACACGGACTTTGAATGAAGAAAGACTTTGATGGATACAGATACTAGGCAGGGAGTGAACAGTAACTGTATGGAATCTGGGTCAAACACAGACACTTGATGGTAAACCAAAACATTGATTTTGTTTCGATAATCACAGTTGATGAATCATATGTTGGAGGATTTGTGGTTTGGGGGAGTATATGAAGGGAGGTTCAATTTTCACTCTCTGCCACATCTAAAAAATATACTCAGGATTCTTCCAACATATCTTGCTCATTTCCACCTCCTCACCTTTTCTCTTGTCATGCTTGCTCCTGTGGAAATGTCTTATTCTCCTTCCCTCAACCATAACTATCTTTCAAGACCCATCTTGAGTACCAATTCTTCTATTATTAGTACCTCTACAATGATTTCAGTCCAGTTCTCCCTCTCTCTCTCTTTCTCTCTCTCTCTCTCTCTCTCTCTCTCTCTCTCTCTCTCTCTCTCTCTCTCCCTCTCTCTCTCGCTCCCTCTCTCATTTAAGGATTGATTAATGTCTTTAGCATTCAATCAACATATCCCTTGCTGCTTTGTATTATTACATTTTTTTTAAATGGAAGTCACATTGCACCAGTTAATCAATAAACATTTATTGCGTTCCTACTATGTTCCAGACACTATGCTAGAAGGCAAAGAATATAAGCTGCCTTCAAAAAGCTTATACTCTAAAGGGGAACAAAACTGTATATAAAATATAAAAGTATATACTAAGTGCATACAAACTAGAATATCATAAATCCCTTGAATGGAAAAACATCATATTTTCTTCTGTTTTAAATTCTTCATACTTCCTATCCCAGGGAAGTACTCAAATATCTACTCAATTAAACTGATCTTATCCTTACATCACTCTACATAAGACCAAAGCCATTTCAATATTTTTTAACACATTGCGGGATCTATTAAAACAGCCAATAATAGTAGATGATTCTACTGATCATTTTAATGAATTGACTTCATTGAACAATGGATTTTGAGTGTTGCTGCCATAAAGTGAAGGCCACCAAGAGGTCATCATTAATTCCAGCTGTGCTTCTCATGATGACCCAAGGCCACATTTTGCAGAATTGTTACCTAAAGTTTGGGGTCTCTTCATTGTTCCTTTCATAAAATAATCACTCCATGGTCTGTGTAGGGGAAGGATTATTAAAGCAAATGGCAAACTGTGTTAATGGCAGTCGGTGAGCAACTTAATTATTCTCCCAATTTCCAAAGGCAATGATGTATCACATTAATACTTTTCCTCTGCTTTTCCTACACACCAGTAGCTGAAAGTGAAATTATGCCCCAGTCCCTGGTGTGTTTGCAACGGTGTCGTAAATTACATCACTGAACCAATGGCAACACCTCCACGTAGGAAGAGCTATTCCTACATGATGCCAATGAACAACTAAACTCATGAGCAGAACGAAGAAATAACTCCTCTATTCCCAATTCTTCGTTGGGTCGACATTCCCCTTTCCTCAATATTTATGGAGCTGTTTTGCATTTAGAAAGGCATTCTGGGTGAGTTCACAAGTCTTCAGATAATTCGATTGCTCAATGGATATTGCAGAATGTTTGTAGTAGCATCCTCCAATTCTCTGGAATTTGGGAAATGAAATTCCCAAATTTGCCAGATATACAGGTATATTTCTATCTTACTGGATACCTCAGAATGAGACCGATAAAGTCAGTCAATACAGTTCTCTAGAAAACATCTTAATGGGAGTGAAGAGACCTCCATGAAGCAGCTGGTCGACCAGTCAGCCAACAGGCATTTTTTAAAGTGCTTACTATGTGTGAGGCGTTGTGCCAAGCACTGGGGATACACAAAAAAGAGGCAAAAACAATTCTTGCCCTTAGAAAGAATACATTCTAAAGGGAGAGAAAATGTAAATAAGTTGGTCCATACCAGAACATGTGTAGAGAGTAGACAGAAGGCTATCTCAGAGAGGGAGTCACTCACTTTCCCATTTTGACCTTTTTGATTGCTCAGTCTCCTTCAAGGCACAACTCAGGTTTTATTTCCATATGATCATTTTCTCTCCCCTCAGTTTTTTCTAGAGGGCTTTGTATTATCTCTTCTTTGTTCCATCACTTCCTACCCCATACTATATTTAGTCATAGCCTTCTAATAAAATGAAAGCTAACAGAATAGAAGCAAAGATAGTATTTTTTTTCTCTGTCCTTATTGCATTTGACAATGGTAACCTGTAGTTAGAGGCAGCTGGTAACTCAGTGGATAGAGTACTGGACCTGGAGTCAGGAAGACTTATGTTCAAATCCAGCCTTAGACTCGTTCTAACTGCCCTGGGCAAGTCACTTAACCTCTGATAGCCTGACAAAAGGATTCACTAGATTCACTGGAGAAGGAAATGGTAAACCACTGCAGTATCTTTGAAAAAAACCCAACAAACCAACAGAAGGACAGTATTGTCCCCAAGGTCAGACAGAACTGAACATCAACCTTATATTTAGCAGGGACTAAACAAATATTTGTTGATTTACATGAAAGCCAATTGGACTGACCCAATTTTACCATATGACTTAATTCAATCATAGTCTCAGAGATCCAGCCCACATCACCTTAGGCAAATGGTAACCTGCATTTGGTCTCCTGGAATATCGAGTGGAATCTCTTGGTCAGAAAGATCTTGAAAATTAGCAGTGAAATATTCAAAACACTCAAAATATTAGGAAAAATATACTGTCTTGTAAATTGAAAATACTATCAAAACCAAAAATGTTCTCAATGTCAGGGCTGTCATCGCTTACATTAATATCAACTTTCCATGATTAAATAGTATATTTATTTTTATAATAATTAAATATTTTCTGTGAAAAATAAATAGTTGTAAAGAAAATTGGAATTTTACTTATTCACCAACATTTGTTCCAGTCATTCTCCAGATACATTACTTACCCACATCCCATAGCACTACTCTTACTCCAACTGTTTTCCAGAATCTAAGACCAAGAGAAGAATTCTTTCCATCATGGAACATAGGGGTCATTCCAGTGAATCAAACATAAGATGAAGTCTCAGAGTAGTAGTCATTCTTTATATATATTTGCATATATTTATATATATGTAGTTTGTATGTATATATAATATACATACATATGATATGTATATCATATATATATAGTTTATATTTATATGTGTATTATTTTAAAGCCCTTGCCCTATGATGAAACCCTAGTTTTGTAACTTGGTTAATCAAAACAAGATACCTTGAGACGCTGCATAGTCTAATGGAAAGAGCACTAGGGTAAAATTTTGAAGAATATGTTTCTGATTTCAGATCATTTATCAAATTAGACTTTAAACAAGTTACTTAACCTCTCTTTTGTGTTAGCTTTGTGACAGTTAAAAATTCTGTTTCTTTTTACTACATGGTGATGTAATGAGGATATATTTGATAATGTAATTAGAATTCTTCGAAAAAGTTGCTAACTTTTAAAAATATGCTATTATCATTAAAAGACACCATCTTCTTCAGACTGTCATGAAAGCCAGAGTAATTAGGTAAAAGGTGAAAAGTCTGCAGGGAATACACAGGCATACTAAATAGTGACAAATTCACAAGGTTCTTTAAGGTTCATAGACACTTTTCTATACTAGATATCCAAGGGAAAGAGAAGAAAGTAAGACTCAGAGAAATAAATGACTTGCCTTGGGTCTCCCAGCTTATGAATATCAGAGACAGGGTGCAATCCCGTGTCTCTGACAGCCAAGGCCAGTGCGCTTTCCTGTGTACACACACACACACACACACACACACACACACACACACACACACACATACTTCAAAGGGCACAAAGGAAAGAAACACATCTTTTAGTGAATATCATGCTCTATCACCGATAAGGACACATTTCATGTGTGCACACACACACACACACACACACACACACACAATTTATCTTGATGAACAAAATATTACAGTTGTCAAACAACCTAAGAGGCCAGAAAGTCCAACATGGTACCTGAGCAAGAGCTCTCTGCATGGTTAACTTGTATTCAGCAACTGGTCATTCCATTTGAAGACCACTCTTAAGGAAAAGCCCATAACTACCTAAGGCAGCTCATTCCATTTTTTGAAATCTCTGCTCCTTTGGAAATTTAAAATTGCCTCTTTGCAATCTCTACCTACTGATCCTGATTCTGTTTTCTATGGCATAGCAGAAAATTCCTCTTTCATGTGACAATTCTTCAATTTCTTAAACACACCTGTCATATGCCATACCCTCTCCATGCCCAGTCTTTTCCTTATGAAATATTGTTAGTTCCTTCAACTTATCTTCTTATAGCATGTCATTATCTAGGCGTTCTCCAACTTGTAACTGGTTCTTAAACTGTGGTACCCCAATAGTCTAGACATGGTCTGACTATAGCCAGAGTACAGTGAGACTATGTCTTTCTAGTGCTAGATGTTATGCCATTCAATCAATTGAAACTGAACATTCTTTTTTTTTTTGGTTTTCATATTATCCTGTTGACTCATATTAAGATCACAATCCACTATAACCCCCAAATCTTCTGATAAATCATTGTCCAGCACTTTTCATCCTCACCCCACAAAGAATGAACTTTAAAATTCATCTAGCCTAACCTTCTAATTTTGTAGATAAGGAAACTGAGGCTCAGAGACATGAGTGACTTGCTTAAGATCACAGATGGTAAATGCTGAGTTGGGATTCAAACCCAGATATTTGACTCCAAAGTCCGACTCCTTAGACTATCACTCTCTTAAGAGGAGAAAATTCTTCAGAGTTCAGTAAACAGACTTCAATAGTTTGATCCTTGAATTAGAGGAACTATCATGTTGAGAGAGTTGATGTTGTCTTAGAACCTGGAAAAGTCATGAATAGCTCTGCAGAGCCCAGGCTTTAAGTCTTCATTTTCACTTATAAGACCATCCCGTGACTTTAATGACTTGAAAGTGGTAGCCAGCAAGAGAAATGACTTCACAACCATAGAGTTACAAGGCCCAGAAGTGGGGAAGTCACGACCAGAAGATGACACATGGTACAGTTAGTTACCTAAGGAGACCTAAGGCATCAAAAACCACAGTTGAGAGTTGTAACTTTTCCTACTTATAGTCATTCCTTTTAGGTTTCTATAAATTTATTCCCATTCTCTCCTATGGATGCTGTGAACATTAGTGGGAGTGTATAATCTAGTTTTATATATGACCTCATATGTTATGATCATTCCTGTTTCTGCCATCTTATTTAATAAATGTTTCAAGTTTAAGAGTTAATGGTGTCGTCTTGGCTGAATTGTTTAAATGGGAAGCACACCAGTGGGAATTCAGGGAATATCCATTGTTGTTAGGAGATATATAGTCTCTACACCAGGGTTATACCTTGCCTATTGAAAGTGAATTGTAGCAACATGACATCCTCTTTGGGGAACCACTCTGACCTGCCAGCATGGTAAGCACTTATGGTAAGCAATCCAACCTCATCCCAGAATAAGAGAAAATTAGCAGGTCAATGCTGCATGTACATTGTTTTCCTAGTTATGTTCACTTTACCTTGCATCAGATCGTACATTTTCCCATACTTCTTTTCGTTCATCATATTCATGATTGCTAATAACTGAGTAATAATTCATTGGCTTTTTTGTACAGTACCTTGTTTAGCCATTCTCTATTTGACAGAACCCAGGTCTACTTCCCTCAGCTTGTTCAACTATACCAAGGCTCAGAGACCATGATGGGTTCTCTTCCAAATTAACTCATTTGAAGTGCACGTTGACTAGCAGGAAAGAACATTTTCAATCAAGATATATGCTGACTATATATGTAGTCTTTTAGCCACTTGGCATTCGTTACTGTTTTCTTTCCAATTCAACAATCCTAGATTTTGGGAGAACAGATTTCAAAATCTCAATAGAAAGATTGGTGGGATTCCATGGAGTAAAAATCTCTGGTTGCAATTATCTAAGTAAAGTTTGGAAACTCTCAAAAATAAAATTCTAAAGGCCCAAAAAGAAATCTTATGAGAAAGAAAAGTGAGGGAGAAGGGTGTTGCTTTAAGTGACCTGCACGGATTCACAGAAAACTCATCAACTTTCTTAAAGAGATTTCTAAAAAGACAGACTATTAAACCAAGTTCATAGATGACAGAAGAGAAATTTTAAAAAGTGTGGCATGGCCCTATGAGCATTGCATCCTAAGCAGTAAAACTCAGAGTAAACTAGTTACTCTGAGTTATTAGCAGGGAGAATGAAGGAAAGTTTAAAATCTTGGATTTTTTAGAAGTTATTTTGGAAAAAGGAAGTCAGGATCAAGGAAAGGATGGAACTTTTCCTCTAGGTTGATGGTACCATGATAATGGGAGGAGCTAAGGTCACTTAATTTGTATTTTGCTTTGGTTGTCTAAGTGAAGGAGAATAATCTTTGGACTGGAAAGGACAGAAGAAAATGGATAGTGAAGAGTTGAGATAGTAAGAGAATAACTAGTTGTCTTTTCTAAGTTCAAGTTACCAGGCAAAATGAATGGATGAATGTAGGAATTAAAATGATAATGCATTTATTAAGCTTTTACTACATGATAAGCAGTGTGCTAAGTACTGGGGATACAAAAACAGAAAATGGGACCATGTGTATCCGAAAAAAACTTATAATCAAATAGAAAAAAATAAGACATATTAGGGTAGCTAGCTGATCTAGAGGATAGAGTGCCAGGCCTGGAGTCAGGAAGTCCAAATGTGACCACAGACATTTACTAGGTCTAGGACGCTGGGCTTGTCAGTTATCCTTATTTGTGTCAGTTTTCTCATTTGTCAAATGAATTGGAGGAGGAAATGGCAAACCAGAGTCAGATATGACTGAAAACAACTGGACAACAATAGAACCATCTAGGTGTATATTTGTCAGGGAAGGGATTTTTGACCTGAGGAGTCGCAAATTCATATGTGTGTGTGTGTATGTATATGTGTGTGTATGTATATGGAAATGGATGATTTCTCCCAGGGCTCAAGAAGGCAATCGGTCTGATTTTCAACAAAATTAAAAATGGGGGTTGGGGGGGAGAAAAGAGAATGGATTCTGCAAACCACAGTCCAGGGAGCTTTGCTTCAGTTCTTACAAAATTCTCAACTATATTATTAAAAAATGGTTATTGAATTTCCAGAAACATCACTTTTTATATCATTTTGAGACTGGTTGATCAAGGAATGCTATAAATATAATTTGTCTCAATTTTTGCAAGATATTTGGTAAAGTCTCTTATGCTTTTCTAATGATAAAGAGAGAGAGATGTGGATTAGATGATCATATCATTAGGTAGATAAGCAACTCACTGAAAATCTGGTTCCAAAGGCTAAGCATTAATGGGTCAATGCAAATTTGGAAAGAAACCTTTAGTGGATTGCCTCAGAGATTTCCACTTCTCCCAACGCTATTGAGCATTTTTACCAATGACTCAGACAAGGGGAGGGAACAAGTCTTTGCTAAGCGCCTATTGTGTTCCAGGCATTGTACTAACTGCTTTACAGACGTTATTGCATTTGACCCTTATAACAGCTTTGGAAGGGAGCTACTATTTTGAGCCCCATTTCGCAGTTGAGAAAACTGAGGGAGATGGTGTTTTAAGATATCAGACAAGCCCAGCGTCCTAGAACTAGTCAATGTCTGTGGTCACATTTGGTCTGCAAAGTAGTCAAATGTAAATGAACTGCTAGGAAACAACACACTGTGACCATCTTTACTTTCTGCAAGTCTGTGCTTGTCCTTGGGGGCTACTTTCTCTCAGGCACTCTAAGAACTATCTATGTTTCTGCCCAGATATTAAAGGGTTACTTTCTCAGACGTACTCATACACATGAGTTTGCCCCCTCCTTTCAGTAAATAAAAAGGTTAAAATAAGAAAGCAATACCTTATACATACAATATTGCAAAACAGCGTAAAAGGAAAAAACAGCAAAAATGAAACAATAGAAACTGAATACTGTGAAAAGGTATTGAGAGAGCCTTTACAGAGGTAGCAGGGCTATGCACATGAATTGCTATATAAAATATAGAATTTTTTTTTTGGATAACCTTAATTAGTTTTGCAAAATGTTTTTTTTTCCCTTTTCTTTTTGTTATTCTTTGTTATAATGGATGAATCTCAAGGACAAGTTGCAGGATATATTGAAAAAAAAGTTGGGGACAAAGCAGGCAGGTGGCACAGTGAATAAAGTACTAGCCCTGGAGTCAGGAGGACCCAAGTTCAAATTCGACTTCAGACACTTGACACTTACTAGTTGTATGACCTTGGGCAAGTCACTTAACCCCAATTACCTTGCCTTTCCCTCTCCCCCAAAAAAGTTGGGGATATAAAAACAAAAGATATCAATGGTTAAGAATTTCAAGAATTAAATCATATGGTTAATTCCTTTATTGATTTTTCCTAACCCCATGATCTTGGGTAATCAGTTAGCTTCCCCAGAACCTTCCCTCATCAATCACATGCAGATAATAGTATGTGTGATACCAACCGCACATGCCTATTATGAGGGAAAAATAAAAAATATGCATGATATCACTTGGTAACCGCAAAGCACTATGTACAGGAAAGCTACAATTATTATTTTCTCCAATCATCTCAGTCTTAGGTCACTGGGCAATCAATAAATAATAATGGCCCAGGTTTTTGCTCGCTGATTCTCCCTCTGCTATCTCCTAGTCAGAACTGATTGCTGGCTGAGTCGGTCCAAGCTTTAGATGGTAATCTTCCAAAGTCTACAACTTGGATCAGCAACGTGAGGTCTCGCCCATTACGTTTCTTGCTGTGATACTGAAGTTGGTGGAACACAAAACTAAGAGTTTGCTAGAGTTCTCCATGCCAAATATGGTGCACTCCAATTTGTCAGTTTTCCTGACTGTTTTATTTCCTACCTGTTGAGAAAAAAGTGATTAAGCAGTGAGCATTAACTTTACTTGCAAGGCTCAAAGATATAGTGCATAGAAGTGGAACATACTTTGCTCTGTCTAGTTAATGAAGCAAAGACTGGCCCAGATATGGAAGGAAGAAGAATGCAGGCATCTCTAGCCAAGTTCTGGAGAGAACCTTTCATGGGAATGTTCCCCAGGTACTTTTGCCTTTGGGATGAAAGGATTTTCCATGTGGGGCTTCCTATGTCAAATGGGATGCTTGCCTTCACTTTTCATCCTCTCTTTTCTTAAGTCAGAGATGTCTATTGTGGTAGGAAATGTTAGACCCCATGCCATATTCAAGTTCTCCTTCAAACTTCTAGCACTCTTAAAGTTTCGAAGATGCAGTCAGAGTTAGACATAATAATTGTCACCTGAGGTGATAGAATTCCCATGACAATCCACATGTAGTGTGGAATGGTTTTGGATAAACTATGGATCATTTCACGCTTCCTAAAATGTGTCAGGAGTATCAAGTTACTGGAGAAGCAGCAAGGTAAAACAGAAAGACCAATGACTTGGGAGTCACGGAATCTGAGTTTGAATCTTGCCTCTTTTCATTCACTACTTTTGAGAACTTGGGTAAGTCAAAAGCTCTCTGGGACTCACTTTCTTAATTTATAAAATGAGAGTATTGGATTCCATAGCCTCACTCGTCCCTTCTAACTCTGAACCCATGATTCTATGAAAACAAATTTTTGTAATGAGAGCTTCATCAGATGGCCAGCCCTCCACTTACACAGCATCCTTACATGGGACATCACTACACGGGGATACTGTGCTCAACAATGCATCATAGTATGCCAAAGATCTGAGATTTCGCCAACATGCGGAATAACCAACTCATAGGCATTTATTAAGAACCTCTAATATGAATTGGATAAGAATAAAAAAACAGAAGTGAAAATATCCTCTGTCTCCAAGGAGCTTCCACCAATGACTTAATATTTAAGTCCTAGGAGACTTAGTGGGGTTCAATGACTTATCAAGGCCATAAAGCTTACAAGTATCACAGGAGGGGTTTGAACTCAAGTCTTCCTGACCACAGGTCAATATTCAATCCACTGTGCCAGCCTGGACTGATAAATTTAAATAGACACAGTGCAGAAATCATATAAGGTTATAACCATTTACAAATGAGCAAAGTCAGTCTTAGAGAGGTCAAGTGTCTTGCCCAAAGTCAAACAGCTAAAAAGCTATGGAGTCAGAAAGACAATCTAGTTTTCCTGCCTCTGAATTCAGTGGTCTTTTGACAAAAGTATCCTCCTTTTTTCCTCTTACAAGTCCATAAGACAAAGCACACAGCAGCAGTGCGGTAGACACAGATTTTTCCAATCAACTAGGATGATCTGAGAGCAAAGGTAAGCCTAAGTCTATGCTGACCAGACTGTAAGTTTCTGGATGGAAGATTTTTACTTTGTTTTGTTTTTAATCTAACCTTTGCATCACCCTTGGTGTTTAGAATGGCATCCTGCAAGCAGGAGGCATGATATAATATTTATCATATTATATCATATTGCTGCATTAAGAACACTTAATATACACTTAACTTGGTATTTGAGGAATGAGTAAATACCATGTTTTGCAACTATTTGGAAAAAATAGAAGGAGAAAGGGGGAGAGAGAGAAAGGGAGAAAGGACTAGAGAAAGAAAAATGAAAAGAAAGAAAAGGAAAAGGACAGAAAGGGAAAAGAGAGCTAAAAGGAAAGAGAAAGAAAGGAGAAAAAGAGATAAAAGGAGGAAGGGAGAAAGAAAAAAGGAAAGGAAAGAGAAAGGAAAATGGAAAGGGAAAGAAAAAGAGAAAAATAAAGGGAGAGAAAGGGACAGAAAAAGAAAATGAAAGAGAAAAAAGGAAGGAGAAAGGAAAAGATAAAGGGAAGGGGAAAAGGAAAGGGAAAGAAACAGATGGAGAAAGAAAGTGAAAGAGGAAAAAGAAAGGGGAGAGGAAAGAGAAAGGAAAAGGGAAAGTGAAAGAGAGAAAGAGAAAAGGAAAAGAAAGTCGAAGAGAAAGGAAATGGGAAGGAGAGGAACGAGAAAAGGAGGAAAAAGGAAAGGTAAGGGAAAGTAAAACTCCAGAAGGCTTTAACAACTGTTTTCAAGTATTTGAAGAACTAATGTGGAGAAGATGCATTGGATGTGTTCCATCTGGCCCCAGATGGCAGAAGTAGGAGATTCAAGAAGCCTTGATGTCAGGGAATAGGATTCTAACGATCAGCACTGTCCTGAAGTAGCCTCTGTTGACTCGAGAGGTGGTGGATTTTCTCTCAATGGAGGTCTTCAGTGAGAAAATCCTTGTTGGATATAGAGCAGTGGAGATTATTTTTCAATTATGGCATATATTTAGGGGTCACTGAAGTGCCTTATAACTCCAAACTCTGGTCATTTTGTGATTCTCTAAGGAAGAGAATAATCACATTTTAAAGAAAAGTGAAATAGACCTTTGAAAAAGCCACTGGAAAATATTTGGTAAATGGGATGACAGAGTCATAAATGTAGACCTTAGAAGTCATTTAGTCCATTCCCCTCATTTTGAAGATGAAAATAATTGAGGTCCTGAGGTAAAGTGACTTACCTATGGTCACACATGCTGGTGTTTGAATTTGGGTCCTCATACTCCAAAGCCAATCTCTACATTTTACCACACTGCTTCCAAAGGAGAGGAATCCAGGTCTACTGTGATAATACACAAAAGCACAGAATTGAGGGATGGGAGCAGAGAATGAATACCCACCCCCGATTTTAAAAGGGACAAACATTAGATAGAGCACCAGCAAGGGGACCATAGGAAGAGCTGATGGAATAAACCAAAACACCAGAATATGACATAGATCAGAAGAGCTGGAAGCTCTTGGTCACATAACATGAGAAAGCTAGTCTTGATGCATTTGTAACACTACAAAAGTCAATTTTTCTTGGCCACAAATAATGTCATTCCATATTTGAAGGGTTTGAAATATTGCCACCTTCTTAAACTGTGGCTCTCATCCTCCCTTGCAGTTAATGTTTTCCAAGCTTGATATTGTGAACAGGAGAAAAACAATAAAACCCCTCCATCTTGGGATGTCCAGTCTTAATGGCATAAGAGTTCATGCCAGCAGACTCACTTTGTTTCGCTCCAAGTTTATCTTGCTTCTAGTGGATCTGAATTGCCTGAAATCTCTTTGTTCCTCAGCCACTATTTGAGCATGTTTGGTTTCACTTTTCATGTGCTGGGAGCCCCAGGTATTCGACACACTTGTACAAACCTGAATAAACAAATTAAAGACTAGCAAGTCAAAGTTAATGTCTTGGACAAGCCGAGCATTTCAGAATTCACGGCCAATCGTGTATGAATGATCTACCTCCTGGAATGCAGCCCTACCACTTTTCCCATAATATTAATCCAAAATGGTCTTGTTGTGCACCCACAGTCCTGCTAGCCAAACCAATGGAATGTGCATCATCTGAGCTCACCTTGGAATTGTCTAAGCTGTTTCTTCATTATTCAGAGGAAGATATTTTTCTCTTTGAAATCAAATTTTCTAAGAGATTAAATCTCTGAATTTCAAGTTATAAACTGTTGCTAATTGCATGGCCTCTTAAAACAGGACGAGAGAGCCAAGTCTACCTGGAGTGTCTGTTAGCCTGCAGAAAAAAGAAAATAAATATCAGGTTATCAACCACTTTCTTAGTTTACAAGGTAGCAAACATTTTGTAAAAACTGAATCCGCTTATTATTTTGCCATTTCTGCGAGGTGATTATGTCGGTATGTGGAAATCTTCACCTAATACAAATCAAGTCATCCATAAGTAATGGCCTCCGAGAGTAGCCTTGGCACTTCACACTGAGAGGTACAGTGACTTGCCAGGGTCATATATCTATTCTGAATCTAGGTCTTATTGACTTTATTGCCTCTTCCACCCTATCTTATGTGACATAACCACAGCCAAACACACTGCACCCTGACCCCAATATCAAAATGCCATCAGTCTTCTAAATTGAAGCAACAACTTACTCATAGACAGCTAGGTAGGGCAGTGGATAAAGCACCAGTGCAGGAGTCAGGAGGTCCTGAGTTCAAATCTCACCTCAGACACTTGACATTCACTAGCTGTGTGACCTTGGGCAAGTCACTTAACTCCAATTGCCTCATTCTGGGTCATCTCCAGTCATCCTGATGAATATCTGGTCACTGGATTCAGATGGCTCTGGAGGAGAAGTGAGGCTGGTGACCTACATACCCCGCCTCTCACTTAAAAGAAAGGCAAGTGCAAGTCATGTCATTATTTCTCTGATGGCATGGTCTTTCTTCTTCGGCAACAAGAGATGAACACACTCATAGACAGGACAAATCATTGCAGGAGTCTGCTGAATGGCACCAACTCAGTGCCATTCTACTTGTAATTCAAATATACATACGGATACACTCATAAGCTGATTTCAAAGGGTTCAGAGGATAGTGAGGGCAGGAGCACTTAAATCAAAAACTGCTATGGAGGCAATTCTGAAGGCAGAAAATAAACAATTCCAGTTATTGAGGCAATCAAGACATGAAGGGACCAGGGACTGCACCAGTCATGGTGAGGGGAGTGTCAGAAAAGAAAAGGGGGAGGAATCAAGAGATGTGGCAGAGGTAAAACTGACAGTTTTGGTAACAGCTTGGATATTGGGGGGTGAAATACAGTGAGGGGCCCAGGATGACTCCTAGGTTATGAACTGAGGAACTAGAGGGATGGTGTTCCCCTCCCAAGTAAAAGGGAAGGTGGGGTGCTGGCTAGAGGAAAGATAGTAGTGTTGAGTGTTAGATGTCTACCGGACATCCAGTTTAAGATGTCTGAAAGGCAGTTGGAGACAAGCCAAAGAGGCATTCATCTGGAGTACAGTGTACTCCATGGACACCATCATGTAAGGAGTCCATTGACAAGCTGGTGAGTGTCAAAGGAGGGATGGCCAAGATGCTGAAAACACTTGAGTCTGTGCCATATTATCAACATTTAAAGAAAATGGGCATGTCTGATCTGGAGAAGGGAAAAGCCAGGGTTGACATTATACCTATGAGCAAGCATTTTTGGGGCTGCCATAATATTCATTCGGTTTCATCCCAGAAGGTGGAAGCAACATCAGTGAAAATGGTCATGGGGTAGGGGAGAGGGAGAAGGAGGGAAAGATTGATTAACTGCCTACTTCAGCCTGCCAGACGCTGCACTGAAAGCTTTGAACTTATTATCTCACTTGACCCTCACAACAATGTGGGAGGTTGGTGCTTTGATGATCTCAGTCTTACAGTTGAGAAAACTGAAGCCAAGAGAGGTGAGGTGATGTGTCCAGTATTATCAGCTAGGAATGAACCAAGGTCAGATTGGGCTAGAGAAGAGGAAAATCTTCTTAAAGTTGTTTGGAAGTCGAGTGACTTGCCTTGAGAGGTGGTGGGTTCTCCTTCTTTGGACATGTTATAGTGGGGATTCTTTTCACATATGGGTTGGACTTGTTGGTCATGAGCTCCCTTTCCAACTCCCAGATTCTGTGATGCTATGCTTTTGTGACTTCAGGTTCTGCATTCTTCCCCTGCCAAGTGGGCTCTAAGAGTCCTCCTAGCTCTTAGCATCAGATACCAACTCATTTTCCAATCTGCACTTATTTTGGAATTCTTTGATTTCCCCACCATGGCTGGGTACCTCCCTCCTCCACCCCTAATCCTGCTTTTTCAGCTTTCTTTTGGGTATTGTCTTTCCCCATCAGATTGTAAACTCCTTGAAGGCAAACACCAGGACTTACTTTTTCATATTTGTATCCTTGGTGCCTAGCACTTAATAAACATTTATTGACTAAGCATGATGAAGCCTAAGTTTAAAAGTTAAGCAAAAAAAAAAAAACCAAAAAGTATTGCTTCAATGCAAAAGTGGAACTATCTGGAAACCAATAACTATACAGATGCCAAGGGAGCAACAGTACCTACTCGTCCATTTCTAGTATTAGAGGAAAACAATGTCTCTTGTCCGTGGAACATAAATTTAGGGCAATTTTAAAAATAGTTTCCTGATCATCCAATCCAGTTCTCAGGATGAAACAGCCTTCTTCTAACTTTAGTGGGTGATTAAAAACAAACAAGCAAACCAAAGGTCATGGAGAACGCACCTCATTGCACATACCTACTTTCACATCACACAAGGAAATCTCTCCCACCAAATTTGGCTAAACCACAGACATGAAAATTTTCTGAGGAACAGGGACTTAGACCAGGGAAATTTCCCCAATTTTGTTACCAGACTATTGTATTTTAAGGTCAAATGCGCCTTTGAGGAAGAAAAGGGTGACTGTTGAAATATTACTTTTCTGCAGCTTCCAAATTTCTGCCAGATCCCTCCTAGCTCCTCATTTCCCCTGCTCACCTCCTTGCGTTTCTGCCCTGCAAGAGCCTTAGTCGGTGTAAGTCAGGATAAGCATAATTAGATTCCATTTGAACTTCAGAGAGGGAGTGATTAAATTTGAACCTAAATCTTGTCGGAGATGGGTAGGTCTATTGTACTTCACAGGGGAAAATGTCTACTTGAGGATTTGGGGGATATAATCACTGTGTTCAAGATCCCAGGGCCTTTCAAGAAACAATAAAATGCTGTCTTGGGGGGAAATAGAGTAATAAGCACACAAAGTCAGGCTTTTCGTGCAGATATTTATGCTCCCTACATACACACAGACTAAGTTTATTATTTCTTTTCCCCACACACATACGTTTGTAGCAGCTAAGAGAGAGAAAAATATGGGGAGGGAACTCAGAGGATATGACAGACAGGCTTGGCTAGCTCTTATCTCCCCTGATATGAAGGGGGTTACCAGTTCATAGATTTTGGATGAGAAGGGACTCCCAAGATCATCTATTCCAACCTTCTCACTTTACAGATGAGGAAACTGAGGTCATAGACTGTTAAATGACTTGCCCAAGGTCACACAGTATTAGACGTAGAATTGGAATTCAGCTCTTCTGACTCTAGTACTTTTCAATTTTATCTTCTCACAAGGCCAATGTCTGGTCTTGAGTGACCAGAAGGAAGAGTAGGAGGGAATATAAGCGAACAGAGTGTTTTCTCCATGACTTACTACAAGAGAACAACAGTTACCATTATTTGTTTCCATTTTCTCTTGAAGGAAACACAGCAGAGCCATAACTAAGGTGAGGGAATCATGGCTTTGTCCTAAGTGCCGAATTTTAGAGGGTGCTGACAGTTCTTATATGCTACCAGCAGGTAGAAACAACTGAGTTTAGTGCCTCACTATCAAGTACAGTTAAAACAGGGAGCTACCAGATGGAATACTTCCCCCAACGCTGTAATACTATACTGCATAGCCATCCCTTTCTTTACTGAATGAATGTCACCCCTTCCTCATTCCTTTCCCTGGAGATGATATCCACAACATTAGACTTGTCCCAGGGTCCCTCCCTCCACCCCCTCCCCACCCCTGCCCCAGGGAGTGCCCTGGAATCTCTCCACAGAAGCAAGTGGTCCTACAGTCTCTTTCATTAACAGCTGAATTCTCTGAAAAGTTGATTTGTTGCCCCAGACACAAGAAGTACTAGTTCTGGCTTTGATGGACAGGCAGCAGGATGAACCCAAGGAGGAATTCTCATCCCTCATCTGCCTGCCTCTCCAAATGGGACTGTGTCCTTTCTTAGGGATGGGAGTGAAACAACTCCCATTGGATCATAGGGCATGAAGCCGCTTCTAAGGGTCTTACCATCCGTGTGTGTGTGTGTGTGTGTGTATGTGTGTCTGTCTGTCTGTCTGTGTACAGATATGGTCAAAAAGTCTTTCTTTGTAAAAGTAAGGGAATATGAGTTAGAAGCATACCTATGTTGTCACATTTTTGCTATAGTTTTTTCTAAACAATTCTGTTTTCTCTTTTTTTATTTGATATAAGACACGGTTCTTGGAGAGGGGGAAAGGATACACTGGGAAATGCAGATGATGGGAAAATATATCAATAGAACCTACATTTTTGGACAGAAAGGGATGGAGGAAGCAGGGGGCAGATTATAGCAAACTGAATTTTCTTTGCCTTGTTCAATTAACTGGAGCACTTTCCCTTTAATTCAGCATTTCCCCAAATAGTACAACTAAAACTGACATTAGGATGTGAATTCAAAAGTCAAAGCAGCATTACAAGCTGGGGCTCCGCATCAGTGCCGAGTGACAATCATCGCCATTCCCAGTGTGAACTGGTAGCAAGTGCTAATTAAAATGATAAGCTAGAGAGAACATGCATTAAAAAAAGAAGCAGTCCCTAACCAATAATTCAGGGGATAAATCATACTTGATTTACTAACACACTGAAGTGTCCAGGAACTATGATCTACAAATGCCTTGAATATGGTGCTAATCAATCCGCAGAACAATAATCAAGGAGGCATGTAATTAGAACACGGCCACTGTAACGAGGAGCAGCATGGAACACTGTCTCACCTTGAGGCAGGGCAGGCCAACCTGCTCTCAAAGTTCTGATAAAGCCCAAGGAATTTGTTTGAACCCCCACCCCGTCCTCATACTGAATATTATTATGTAATTCCCTCTGAAAATATGCTCATAAAGAATTTCATTCGGCCTGTTTTCCTTCCTTCCTTCCTTCCTTCCTTTCTTCCTTCCTTCCTTTCTTCCTCTTGTCAGATGTCCACTATATGCAAGATTCTCTCCTAGATGCTAAGGAACCTACAAAGATGCAATAGGGAGCACTGATGTCATGGCCTGACTCCATCCTCAGACTCAGGAGACCTGGGATCATATCTCACATCTAACCCTTGGTTAGCAACATGATCAACCTCACCTCAGAGGGTCAGAGCTTCCTCATCTATAAAATGTGTATCATGTTACTTGGATTGTAAACTTCAACCTTATACCTGCCATGAGAAAAGAATCGGAAGATTGTAAAGCCCATGCTGGAAGCCACCCTACTCCCACAAGAAGGTTGTATTTGGGTGCCTTCATTCTTTGATCTTTGGGACATCAAACGTTGGCAGCTGTTAAATGGATTTTTACTCTGAGACAGGGGAGCTCAGGCTTCCTAGTGGCTGGTTCACTCAGCCACAGGAAACACAAATTGGAGACAGTGAGTCAAGCTCAGTTTGATTTCATCAGGAGCACCTGGTCCCATGTGGCTTTTGATTTCACCTCAGCTATCACAGCCTACTCAGGAGTTAGAAGTTCTCTTATTACCTGTGAAAAGAAAGCAAACTTCAGTCCTCTTAATATGTAAGGAAAGCAGGAGAGGGAAGCCATTATAACAATAACAAAAAAGTTGATAGTTTATTTGTTTATAGAAATGGAGAGGCATCTGACACCGATTCAGGATTAGATAACCTTCACTACAAATTAAAGATGGGTTGCCTATAAGAGGACTGGGCTTGTTGATCCATGCAGATTGTTTAAGGCAATGTTTAATATTATGCAAAACATCCTACAAATGTCTAGAAAAACATGACTCAATGCCTAGGGCTGAGCACCAGGGCTAAACTAGGCAACAAAAATTCCCACAAAGAACTATAAACCCAGTCCTCAAGATATTTTGAGAATTCAATAAATAAACTCTTTTGGATCCAGGACATCATCACAATTGGAACTACTGTTCCAAATCACCTGGAAATAACATTGATTCAGGAAATTTAAGAGCAATATTTTTCATATATATAGCCATACCAAATATTCATGGTTGCCAAGCTATATAGAAACAACAATAGCCTCAGTAAACTTTCAGAATTTAGAGACCTAGCAGAAGAAATCAAAATAGTGTTGGAAAAAATATGAGGTATTTATACCCATTGTGTCATCTGCTACTGTGGCAGTTGATCGAGTGCTGTGAGTGGAGTCAAAACATGAGTTCAAATCTTGGTTCAGATATTCACTAGCTCTGTAACCCTGGGCTAGTGACTTAGTTTCTCTGACTTTCAACTTCCTTCTCTTTAAAAATGATGGAGGATTATAACTCCATAGAATTAAATGAGGAGCAAATGAGAAGAGATTTGTAAAGTGTATAGCGCATAGGAGATACTTAATAAAAGCTTAATTTCTTGTTACTGGAGTTACTTTCATCCTAGAAATATATACAAGATGAAGTAAATTTTATTCAATTATAAGATGTAGTTATTTTATTCACCTTTGCAATAGTTCACAGAACACTAAATTTAAAAGAAAAGAATAGTGAGTTGCTCCAAGACCTTTTCTGCTGAACTCCATTGCATTGTCACTATTGAAAATGCCAGCATTCTTCCATTCAGGTTCACCACCTTGATGTCATTCTTGATTCTTCACTTTCTCTTGCCCCATATATCCAATACGTCATTAAATCTTGCCATTTCTTCCTTTATAACATACCTTTCAAAAGTCTCCTTCTCTCTATTCAGATAATCACCCTTCCCCCCCAGGCAGATCCCCATCACCTTCTACCTAGTGTGTTGCAGTAGTTTATCCCTGCCTCCAGTGTCTCTGAACTTCAATCTATTCTCCACTCAGCTGCCAAAGTGGTTTTCCTAAAGCACAGGTCTGACCATGTTATTCTGCTACTCAATAAATGCCAGTGATTCCTCTTAACCTGACCTCTCCTTGTCTTTCCTATCCGTATCCTTCTCTCTCCATACTCCCTATGGTGCAGTACAAACCTCACTCATGGATGCTCCATCTCTCATCTTGATATCTTAGCACTAACTGTTCCATATACAGAACACTCTTTTCCCTCATCTCTCACTCCTGGAATCTCTGGTTTCCTTCAGGACTCATTTCACATGTCATTTTCAATAGGAGAGCTTTCCTGGTTCCCTCCTTCTTCTAGTGCCTTCCCCTCTAAGGGTACTTTGCATTTGACTTGTATAGTCTTGTAGATGTTTATTCACATATGTACATGTTCTTTGCCCTCAAACTTTTAAAGATTAGAGGCTATCTAATAGGATCCTGTGAAGGCAGAATCCATTTTGCTTTTGTCTTTCTATCCCCACCCAGCACATAGCACAGTTTGAGACCCACAAAAAGGTGCTTAATAGCTGCTTGATTGATTGAGAGTCCTACATCTCTAACTGCCTTCTGGACAGTTCTACTTGGATGTTTCACTGGCACATTATACTCAATGCATCCCAAACTGAACTTATCCTCTTTCTTCCCTATTTCTATTGCCATTGCTACCACCCTCTGTTCCCTTGGCTTGAAATCTTGGAGTCATCTTTGATTCTGCCTCATCTCTATCCATTCCCCCAAGCCCCTAGTACCAATCAGATGCAAACTCTTGTGCAACTTCACTTAACAATATTTCTTGCAACTGATTTTTTCTCTTTGTCATGCTGCCACTACACACCTGGGTTTCAGGTGAGTTCATATGAGTTCAAGTTCTCATCACCTTTCACCTGAATTTTTAAGTTAGGCTTCTAAATGGTTTTACTGCCTCTAGTATCTACCCTTCACAATTCATCCTTTACATGGTTGTCAAAATAATTTTCCTAAAGCACAAGTATGATCATGTCACTCCTCAGTCTCCCAGACCTTTAGAGGTTCCCTTATTGCCTCTAGGATAAAATCCAAATGGGCAGCTTAGCATCTAAAACACTACACAATCTGGTTTCAATCTACTTTTCCAATATCATTTCACAACATTCCCCTTCACACAATGTTCCAGACAAACCAGATTAGTAGCTGACCCTCCCACCCCATTCTCCAACTTAACATTCCCTCTCTTGCCTCTAATGTATTTGCCCAAGTTACCCTTGTGCCTGGAATGCACTCCTTCCTTTTCTTTGACTTTCAGGATCATTAGTTTCATTCAAAGGGCAAATCAGACATTACCTCTTCCATGTTACATACTCCAATCCCTCCAGTCAAAAGGGTCTTTCTTCTCTTCCTCAAATTTTCCACCATCATATTATCTAAACACCTCCTTTGTCCTCACTAGCAAATGCAAAAATTGTGGAAGGAAGAAGAGAGAAAGAAAAAGAGAAGGAAGGAGGGAAGGAAGGAAGGAAGAAGAAAAATGAAACGCTTATTGATCAAGGATTTTACATTCTATTAAAGCATATGTATATAACATACCATTGATTCATTTGTTCTGATTTTCCACTCTGCATCTGTAGGACTTTGCGAAATTTCCTTTGTTTCCACTCCCAAGAAAGGATGGGAATACGAGTTGTGGGAGAAATTCTCTGCTGCCCACATGGGGTTTTATGTTGCTTAAGATTACAGAACTGGAGCTGCAAGAGAACTCATGGACCATGTTGAACAAGCCCTTTTTACCAATGAGGAAATTAAAGCCCAGAAAAATTAATATGAAAGCATAAGGGTAAAAGATGTAGCTTAGATGAGACACTTGCAGGAATCAGGCAACAATTTTAATTATCTAGGACATAGGTATCCTTTAATCGGTTTTTAGAAAACCCATGGTGACTGTCCTAGGGAAGCAATTTGGAAAGTCTTATAAGATGATCAGCATTCTGCCCTACTGCCCAAAGATTACAGTCATAGTTGCCTCTAGGATTCAATTCAAGCAACCTGAAACATTTTTTAAAACGTTAATAATGTTTACAATTGACACTCATATAGAGCTTTATGGTTTGGAAAGCACTTTCTTTACAGGATCTCATTTGATCTCCACAATAACATTGTGAAGTGCTATTATTATGCCAAATTGACAGATGGGGAAACTGAGACCCAAGGAAGTTACTTCCATCAGGTGGTCAGCAATAAGGATTTATTAAGTACTTACTTATTAAGTGCTAAGCACTGAGAATATTAAAAAAGGCAAAATTAATAAACAACCATCACCATCATCAATAAATCCCTCTCCTCAAGGTGCTTCCACTCTGATAGATAAGTACCTAGGTATTTGGAATATTTGGAAGGTAATCTGAGAGGGGAAGACACTAGTTGAGGAAGGTCAGACCAGGAAAGGTGTCCTGCAGAAGGTGACATTTGAGCTGAGACTGGAAGGAAGCCAAGAAAACTAAGAGGTAGAGAAGAGGTAATGCATAAATTTCATCAAGGGGGCTAGCTGATACAAAAATGCAGAGTCTAGTATCATGTCTGGGGGACAGCAAGACCAGTATTGTGCAATCATATAATATATGCATAGGACTAAAAGGAAATACGACTGAAAAAATAGGAAGCAGCTGGGTCATAAAGAGTTCTAGATGCCAAAAAGAGCATTGATCCTGCAAATGACGAGCCTTGGAGCTCAGTAAGGAGTAGCATTATCAGACCCACCCTTCAGAAAAATCACTTTCTCAGCTGAGTGGAGAGTAGATTGGAATGGGAAGAGTCTTGCTTAGAGTCATGCAACTTACAAGTGTCTGAGGTAGAATTCAAACTCAGGTGTTCCAGAATTTAAACTGAGCATTTTATCCAGTCCCTCTTTCATGCTATATCTCAATGGAAGCCATTATCAATAGCTCATCCTTTCCCTTAGTGAGACATTCCAGAATCCTTAGAAATAGCTGGCTCATTCTTGACCATGCCTTTAATTTGTGCTGACACTGTGTGGTTTGGTTTGGGGGGGTATAAAGGTAATACATATGATGAAATACCCTGGTTGCTAGGAGTCCAAATATGGTTTCATTCCCCAGCTATGCCACTTACTATCTATACAAATGTGGGACACACCAGGGGAATATTGAGGTAGGTGCTCCAATAATTGTTGGTTATTGTTGTTCCAGCCAAATATTATTTTCTGAAGGTGAATCTCCACGTTTCCTCCATCTTAAATGGGACTTCACCTCTTGGTTTCATCATCTGTAAAACCAGAAGGTTGAACTAGGTGATTTTAAAGATCCCTTTCAGCTTTAACATTCTGTGATTTCATCCTTGAGGCTTCAGTGAGATTCACCCAGATATAGATATACATATGAATCTCACTTGACTTCAAGATCTATAGATACATGGATATGGATATATAAAATTCTCATATAACCTAAGCTACACAATAATTAACTCCAATGAAATTATTAAACTGGAAATCTAAGTAAGATTGTACAGGTCTGTGAATTGTGCTCACTCTCTTCATTTCATCAGTTATTAATAAAAAGACATGGAAGTTCACAAAAAAAATCCCTCCTTTGATTTCATTTTCTTCATCTTAAGTAATGTTCAACCACCAAAAAATGATGGTGTCATGTGACAGAGGGTACTGGAAGCTACAAAGCAATGAGGCAGCATACTGAGTACTTATTATGTGCCATGCTCTGTGGTATATACAATGGGGATATGAAACACCAAAGTCCCTCCCCTCTAGATCACATTAAAAAATTACACCAGCCACAAGTCAACAGTGTATTTTAATGTTGGTGAAAAGTTCATTGAATTATTCATTCATTGTCTATTAAACTAGTCCCAGGTAAATAAAGTCAAATTGAAACTGTTCCTGCCCTCATTTTGCTTCTACTTTATGGAGGACTGGAAGGAAGAACAACTGGATTCCAGTCATAGTCAACTGGATGACCTTAGCTAAGTCCCTTCACTTTTCTAGGATTCTATCTCCCCTACTTTAAAATGAGAGCCCTGGACTTGTTGATCTTTCGAATTCCTTTCTAGCTCAAAGGTTTCATGTTTTTCTAAAACTATAAGCTTGATAAATGGCAATGCTGTAAGTAAAAGGTCGAAGACCCCGGAGAAGCCTTATTAGAAGAAAAGGAGCAATCCATGGCCAATATTCAGGGGGAAAATGCTTAGAGTACATTTAATTAGCCTAATTACACAGTGCTCTTGTAGCAGATTATTAATGGAGGATGACAGAAAGATGTTACTCAGACCATGAAAAAGTGGCCAAAGTGCCTTCAAATGAACTTGGAAAAATTCCAAGACTTCACATTAGTTCCATAATATTTTTGGAATAATATACTAGCAATAAGCACAAAGTCAAGATGTCGAGCAAGGAATGCCATGCATAAACATTGCAAGATATGGAGACTGGGCACAGAGTAGATGCCATTTTTATATTCACTTTCACTGAGAAAAAACTGGGATGAGCCTGCAAGAAATATTCTCATACCAGACAATCTGCATCACGATTGGACCTGTCAAGAAGTAATCTGCACACTCACATCTTCTTCCCCAGCCACTCATTCTCCAGCCCTAATGCAAGGAGACAGTGTCAAAACCAATGTATTTCCTACTGGGGGTACTCCCAGCATTTCACTGCTGACTGGCTGACTCCAAGTCATCACAAAGCCAAGCATTCAGACTGACTTCATTAGGCTCTCCAGTCTGATGGATGACCTGTGCCCCATATGCCACTAACTTCCAAAGAAAGGACTGAGATTAATGCAATGGCATCACGGAGAAAGGAATTGTTTTGGATCCAGGATAAGTTTGTTAGTTTGTTCTTAATATAATCATAATTATAAAACATCAAGAGGAGTATTGATTTTACAATAACACTAAAAATGGGTAGATCTTTTCATGAGTTAAGAAAGTTGAGGAAACTGTTGAGGTTTTAAATCTGAGGTCGTTAACTGCACCAACATCTCAAGCTCAAGTGAAAAGTTAAACAAAAGACTTCAAACAGGAAGTCATTTTTCTTAGATGCAAAAATTGCTACCAAGTTTTAAGTGGGGACGGGAAGGTCAAAGCTAGTCTAAGAAAAACTGTTTTTCATTTGTAAAAGTAGATTGAATCATTTAGAACAGCCCACAAGCCACAGTTAAAATAACCCATTTATCCGACGCTGAGTTCACAATGTTCAAGAGCTTTCGGATTTTGGTCCTTACATTTTTTAATGGCAATTTTGCCCTATACAGACACACAATAAATGTTTTATGAAAACTATAACATTAGAGAAAACTATCTTTCAATTCCATTTGGAGTACATAATACTCAATTGGTCTAAGCATTAGGGTTGACAATACATATTCAAGTAATTCATCAGAAAAAATTCTACATTTTCAAATATGATGTACAACTATTTGTGAGATGAAGACGTTTCTTCATCCAAGAGAGTAACAATACCATGGTCAAAAATTGGGGGGTGGAGGGTGATTGCTGAGTACAAAATAAATCACGCTTCATTTTTTTCTCCCTTTTAACCAGGACAGCCTTCTGAGTTGAATTATGGAGATACTAACAGGACAACACCTATTGTTTTCCCATCAATTGAGTGTCATTGGATAAATATACTATAATTTTATAGAGTACCATGGACACAATGGATCCCAAGATGTGAACATTACCTTTTCATGTATATGACTAGATGGATCAAATTGCAAATGGGATGCCTACTGGAATTAAATCAATATTGAAACATAGCTAATATGTCAACAATTTTGTGCTTAAGAAGCTCTTCTTGGATAGAACTTGGGAGGAATTTATTAAAATCAGGTATTACTTGAGTGCTTTCTACACTGACCTCTCACAACTTTTATAAATGTCAACAGTGTTTCTGATTGTTATGATTAAAACATGAAGAATTTCTTTTTTCTTTTTGCTGCCATTCTACCCCAGTGTCTTTAGTGACTATAAATTACGAGGACATTTTGAAGAAAGTGGCATGTATACCTTGAAGCATTTAAATATGAATTATTATGTTTATTCTTACAGGCAGTACTAAATTCCATCTAAGAGGTAGCAAAATCAAGTAGTTTAGTAACTTTTTGTGACATGCTCTGTATTGACTTAAATGGGGATGGATGGTGGGGAGTGGGGAGAGACATCTTACTGAATGAATAATCAAAACTGCTTCTTGCAAAACTTTTTTCTTGTAGTTCTCTAATTTATGACTGACCCACTTTGACCCTAGTTAGCTTTAGAAAGCTGATGGAAAACAGGATGACATTGTGATAGCTCCAGGCTATGAAAGTAAAAGAAAAACAAAACACATTTTAAAAGAATAAAAATGTTTGCCCATGTAATTATATGACCTTTGTTAACTATTAAGAAAAAACATACAGCAGGAAATCTACAAATGAAACTGACACAGGAAAAAAAAAACTCATTGTTTTGGGAAAAGGAAATTCCATTAAAACTAAATATGAACACCAAATAAGAAATTTTTCTTTAGGTTCTTTCTTGGGTCTAATTCTTTTGAGGCATTGATATAATTAACAATAACACAATTTCCCTTTTTATAAAATTAATTCCATCTTAATATTTAATATATTCATTTAAAATATTTCAGCATATATGAATGCCTACCAAGATATATCTACATGGAGATATATATAGAGATATATAGATATATATGAATATGTACCTATTTCACATTCTCTCATTTTCAGAAAAGGTGGGGGGCAGAATTTTTATTTCAATGGTATAGAGAATTTTATGAAACTACCTCTAGTAGTGCAGATAGGGAACTGTAATGCACTTTACAGTCTTAAAAAGTTGCATGGGGCTCTGAGAGGTTGGGACTGACTGGTCCAGTGTCAAACAGATAGAGTGTGTGTGTGTGTGTGTGTGTGTGTATATATATATATATGTCAAAGGCAGTATTTGAACCCAAGCCATCCTGACTCCTAACCAATTTTCCATCTAATATACAGCATTGCCTCTCACTCTCTAATACCTTTTTCAAATGCCTAACGCAGATCCTGTACAGATATAATTGGTTTCTAAGTCAGTGGAAGGATTAAAGAGAATCATTTAGTTTGAGAGGAATTCAGTCTAAATGCTCACAGAGTTAGTCAGGAAAAACCTTTATTGCTGAGATTCAATTATATAATTGTTGAACTTGTGAATGACATTATTTCCATCATAGCAAAACCGCACCCACAGAGTGCTGAGACTTTAAAAGTTTGTTTTAAGAATCCCTCTTCTCCATTGCTGATAATTTTGTACTTTAAGAATGACATTTACAGGCAGCCAAATGTAGAGTTTGCAACCTTTCATCTTTTTAGAATTGGTGCTGAGTCCAGTTTAAAAAAAGAAACAAAAAAAAACAAACAACAGTTATGTAAATGCAAGTGCATCTCGTAATTTTTCCAAACAGAGTTGATGTGAATCATTTGTAGTGATGACCAGAACAGAAATACACTTTAGTTTCTAGATATCATATAAGCAGCTGAAATCATGTCACTTACTGATATAGGAAAATTCATGAATGACAGTAACACTCAATCAAGGACTTTCTTTTAAAAAATGGGCCAGTGTGTTACTTAATGCCAATTATATATGATACATAACAATGCACATTAACTACTTGAAAAAATTCACATTTATTTACTGTCAAACAGGTGTTAAATTTTACATCGGATATTAGTGACGGGCTCATTATTAACAGGTTTACACAAAGGGATGAAAAGAAAACCAGAATTTTGCTGAAACAATTTACATTTCATTAGAACTTTATCATAAAATAAATTAATTACTAAATATAGGCAGAAGGAATATGGAAGAGTAATATTTATGTTTTATTTTATTTTTTTAAAAAAAGGACAGGCACCTTTAGTTCACTAGAAAGTTTGTGAGAAGTGTCCAGTGCCCTCTCTGCCCCCTGTGCAAGAATGAACAGAGGAATGACATACAATCTTTTTTTTCCTAGATTTCACCAAATTTGTGCAAGGCATGGCATAACTGGCTTCAAAGAGATTTCTCCCCATAAAATATGTTCTTTTGGCAATAAGAAATTTAAATGTAAGAATAAAGACTAACTTGTCAAAGCAGAACACTGTTTACAGTGGAAAATAAGTGAAAATGAGTAGAATTTGTCTTTTTTTTAAACATACTACTATGACAAAGTGTAAGAAAAACATTTTATAACATATGTGCAACCAAGAGCTTTTCACAATATTTTCTCCAAACTCTTTAAAATTATTTTTAATGACAATTATATTTCAGTTGGACACAAATGTATTTCATTTTACCCTAGCAATAGAACAAAATATAATTTCTTTAGCCATTTTTTTTTCTCATGAGAACAGTTCATTGTACAGTTGAGGAAATATATGAAATAAGGCCTGTGGCTTGATTGCTAGTGGTTAGACATGTTTTCAATCTTTGCCTTAATGGGAAAGATTTGCAGTGGACTGCACGTGAATGCAGAATCTCTCTCCTGCTTTTCCAAGTCTCGTCAGAAACGGTAAGGTACAGTAAATTTGTCCCACAGGATTTTAAAGCCTACGCCTTGTATATAATACAATGCAGGCCTACAAAAATGGTGCAGCCATATTTACAAAGTTAGTTCAGAGACTGCTGCAGTAAAATGGCTGGGGGAGATCTGATTCGCTTCTTTCGCAATTTCTATGAACTCAGCAGCAGAAGAAATCTTTAAAATACCTCGTTGGTATCTCTTTTCTTTGTAACAAATAATTCATTTTAGTATACTCTGTGTATATACAAAGTTTTTTTTTAATTTTTTTTGTATGTTATATAAAAATTCACAGAACTGCAAGGTCCAGTAATCTCTCTCTCGCTGGAGAACCACAGGTCAACAGAGGTTGTCTCTTCAAGCAGATTGGAGGGAGGTGGACGGGGCCAATTGAGTCTTTTTTTTTCCTTTTAAATACTTGCATGTGGCCCTTAGAATTTCTTGCTATACTACTAAAGACTTGTTACTAACTGCATTTGTCCTTCCCTAACATCTCCTTCTGGGATACACCCCTCTTTGTTAATGGGAATGATGTAGCCATCGCTGTTTCCCCTGCTGATCTGGTAGTACATTTGAAGCTGATGGCCAGCTCCCAGATTTGGCATGCTTTTATAGTAAATGTCCTCATTCTCGCTCCTCCTGGAGGGAGAGAGGTCTTCTTCCACATCAGGGCTGCTCTCAGGGTATGGAGAGTCTCTAAGGTTGGGCATGCTTGTGTAAAGAGAGTCTCTGTTGGGGGACTGCAGGTGGTCCTCCGTGTCCGCTGTCAGCTGCGAGACGTAGCTGTCAGTTCCCTCGGTCTTCACTTTCTTCTGTGGTTGGTACAGAAGGGAGTGAGTCCGTTGAGGAATGAGAGGGGCCTCGAGTTCCCGGTGGTGCAGCTCTAGTCCTGGGTTGTCACTATGCATTAAAGATGAGGCATCCGCCACGATAGCATCATCTTCACTGCTGCTGCCTCCAATCACAGGCTTGGTGGGGAGCGTGCGCTCCAGGTTGTGATTCTTGCCACTGCCTCGCAAGTTGTTGTGAACTAATTCTGAAATGATCATTTTCTCAAAAGCGGTATCATTCAGGCTGAGTCCACAATCTACAACTTGTACACTCTCACTGTAGTCCCCATTACGCAGTGAGTAGCTGTTATTGAAGTTACCATTTAGCGGTAGAGTATCCATAGCACTTGTATCCCTGGCATTGTTCAGTGAATGTCCTGGAAGAGAAAAAGGAGATTATGGGTTAACTGACAATGTCCCTCCTTCCTAGGTGATGTCTTTTTTTTTTTTTTGTACAAGACTTTTTAATGTAGTTCAGGACAAAGTTATATTTGTAAGCCAATGCTTGAGATGTGGCCAGTTTTCCAGCATTTCCCATTGGAAGCCTACGTTGTACCCCTTATGTGACAGGAAAAAAGTGTTAAGGAATAATACTGATTTCCCAGGGAAGGTGGGGGTGGGAATGAAATGGGATCTTAGTTAATCAATTTTAGGGGAAACAACAGCTATTAAATTTCTGTGTCAATTCATTGATCCTTTACCAAGGAACTCTTCACTCCATGCCCTTGCATATGTAATGCAAAGCAATTCTTTTGTGACATTTACGTTTTTAAGTACAACACCATGGTTTCTAAAAATAAAATTGACAGGATTTGTCCTAAACAACACTAAATCAAAAAAGAATAAGTCACATACAAAAAAACCAAAGGCAAATGTACAACAGAAACCCACATAACTTGCAAGCAACTACTTTAACGATGTTTCTAACATTTCCTTTTTTTTTTCTGGAGATGAGATAAAGGAAAGAATGAAAAAAAATGGACAAGTACAAAGAATTTATGTTAAACAAGGACAGCCATCTCTCACACTAATGGGACCAGGGCCCACAAGCACCATCCAACAACACGATAGACAGCAGGTGGAATGACTCACTTTGGACAACTCACATCATGTCTGTCTGCTCAGGCTATCTGGCCTAAGAGTAGCTGATATATAAAAGAAAGTAAAATGATTTATTGTAACATGATGAAGAATTTCTAAGCTTCTCAGCAACTTAGTCAGAGCAAGGGTTCAGCAAATTAAATTACCAGCAATAGCAGTCTTTTTTTTTAATTTCCACTTAATGTAATTTTTTTTTTTTTGCACTAATATTCTCTCTACCAGTAATGGCCTCAGGCTTCTAAAGGTCAAAGTTTGCCTGCAACCCTGCAGTCCGCATCAGTCACAGTGACAGCACTGAATGAGCCAGCACAAGGCAATTAAGAGTAAGGCCCACAGATACGATGGGCATGGAGGTCAGATGCAGAAATGTTAGGAATTTCTGTAAGTATGGGTCACCGAAATTAAACCAAAGAATAAATATCAGCTGTGGAATGGGAAAAGGGTGTCAGCCTTGGCTAACTTTAGCTTCTGAAAGAATGACAGATTGGGTAAGTTTGCTGAAGATATGAAAAAAGGCTTAAGAGGGGAAAAAGAAAAATTATGGTAACATGCTCTTATTGGATAAGAGTTTTATTTTCTCTACAGACACATAAACATGTAAACTAAGACATCACAGTGCTTCCCAGGCAAAGAAACAAAAAAAAATTTTTTGGGGGGGAAGGGACAAACTGAAAGTTCTGCACCATGGAACCTAGGTTATTATTAAGTCGATTCCTAGAAAAATCACTTGGCTACATATATGTCTGAAAAAAAAATGAAGTGATGTTACTGGAATGAAACTGACCACTGTGAGAGGCTGCTGCATTATATGCAAGGCTTGGAGGAGTATAAGAAAGATCTTTAACTGATAAAAAAATAAGTAATTTTCTTTTTTTGCCCTCTTTCTACACTTAAAGCTGCAGATTATCCTAGAAAACGCAACATTTCTTTAATCAAAAGGGTCTTTCCATTGTTGTTAAGAGAAAACCAGGGGGACAAAAGGACAAAAAACCACAAGTTCCTTGTGTTTTTAAAATGATAATTTTAGGAAAATTTACAAATAATTCTACATAATTGCATGATCCACATATAAAAAATCAAACAAAGTTAGAGCAGGCAACCAAAATGCCTATTTTTGGTTCTGATTAGGAGAATTTCATTGTTCTGAAGTTTCATATATGCTTTAATTTTTCCTAAAAAGATTCACCAATACCAAGACATGTGGCATTCTTAAATGAGTGACACATGGACCACATGCTAGTATTCATTTCCTCTGGGGAGGACTTTTCTTTTCATCTCTGCTAAATAGATACACTAGTAAGCTGGATCATACAGGAGGTGTTTTCTATGATATACTGCAGATTTAAGCACATTTTGACTGGTTTTGAAGAGGCAACATTTTCTGCCCGAGTTCAGGTAATTCACTTGAAGTCTTTTCCATAGCCTGTAGCAAGATTACTGTGGGAATGTAGAAATGATAAGTAAATTATTAAGCATTTTTTGCTTGGCGGTGCTTCAGTTTTAAGCGGCAAATTATTTCAGCATTGAATATCCTCAATTATGACCAGCATTTGCTACAGACCTTTTATTATTAAGAAAAAGGCAGTACAGTACAGTAGTACTGTTGGAATGTGGGATCATTTTGAGTTGCAAATTGTGAACCACTTGCCCGCTGAGTCTACTTCATGACTGCTAGTAATGTTTTAATTGTGCCCATTAAAAATCATGCTGAAAAAATTTACATTTGATAGGCAAAGTTAAGTTTTACTCCCATACTTGTCTCTCTGTAGGTTGCTAGAGGAAAGCGTAAGGAAAAGTAAGAAAACAAGAGAATGAAAATAGAAACTGCAGTTAAGTTAAGAAGCGACTTAAAAGAAAAAAGGAGACAAAGTTTTGTGTTTTCTACATCTGCAAATATTAGGCTTGAGTCAAGATTACATCATACTAGCGGCAATGACATAGTAACTTTCAACAAAACTCTAACTAAACAGATACATTCAAGTTACGGCTTATTCTGAATATTAGAAAAAAGCAAGTACTGGAAAATACAGTAATAATAGAAAGCGTTAGTGACAACCCCACCACCTCCACCCCAAGTACTTTATCTAAACTGTTCTAACATTAACTTTCAGCAAAAAACCACAAAGTTTTCCCAAGGAAAACGACATCAACATCAACAGAACAGAAACAAGGAAACTAACATAAAGCTGCACTATACTATAGTTTGTTTATCCTCAATGCCGGATGTGGTTTCCCACACCCTGGCATCCAAATTGCCTTTATCATCTACTCAGCTCCATAAGCAGATTTTTCTCAGCAAGCTTTAGAGTCAACTGAACCTTATATTACATAGACATGATACCTCTAAGTGATATATATCTTGAAGATGGGCTCTCGGACCATGTGATGTCAGTCCTGTAATAGTATATTAAGATTTATGCCACCTGCGTTAAAAACATGGATAAGTATAGGTAAATATTCCTATGTCTCAGGCATTACTATAATATAGTGCAGTTTTAGAAGCCTGGCACAGGCAATACCATCATGTTTCTCAAGACTGAAAAATTCAAAATGCATTCTAAGGATATGAAAACTTGAGTTTCTAGCTCAGAAAGAGGGGAAAATAGCAAGAAGGGAAGTTTTTGTTTAGGAGCAAAAAAAAAAAAATCAACTAGTTTTATTCAGAAAGTATAAGCACACCTGGTGAGTTAAATACAGGAGCAGAAGGGGCATTACATACAACTGTTTCAGCGAGCAATGTGTTATAGGGATTGTTAGTGCCGTGGGGTCGAAGAAGAGGGTTTGTTAGTAGGTAATTGCCAGTCATCCCTAAAGCAAAGAAAAAGAAAAAAAACCCATCAGTTTTCTTATTTTGGCCAGATGGCTTCATTAAAGCATTTTTCTGTATTGATAAATAATAACACATTTATTTGTATAGCGCTTTGAAGTTGGCAAAGCGCTGCACACATATTAGCTCATTTAATAACCCCAGGGGTAGGTTTCAGAGGCATCTGGGTCCTCATTTAATGGCTGAAGTAGTTTTAAGTGATTTCCTTATAGTCAAAAATCAAGTAAGTCTAAGAAATGGATCTTGAGCCCGGGCCTGACCTCACTAACTCCAAGTGTGGTGTATACACTGTACCACATCTCTGTAGGTTAAGTTGTCAACTGACATTCTTCAGGGACTTCCTGATTTTATTTGAACTAGTAATTTAAAGGAGAAAGGGAGAGGGCTGCTTTGTTGGCAATCCACAGGTGCTTTCTAAATCCCCAAAGTAAACACCTGTGAAAAATGACATTTACTAATTTATACAAAGCCTCAGATAAACAAGAAAGGCAACTGAATGCAGAGGGATCAACGCCATGTTTCAAGATGTTACTGCTTCATATTAAAAATGTTAACCACGGAGGACCCCAAATGGGGAATTTCAAACTTCATGAATTTACAGGTGTGGGGTTTATCCCTTATGAAAACATCTGTGTTAATACAAACTCAGGCAAAAGGGAAGAGGAAAACCAACTTTTACCAACAAATAGAGGGAAGGACATACTCTGCAAAAAGCCTCTCTTAGTACAAGCCCAAGCACACATGCAGAGAAACAAACCTCAATGCTTCCATCTAGGTGGATTAGATCATTCCCACATATGCAATCAGGCTAGGAGGCTCATGCTGACATTTTTTTCAACAATAAATACATGAATACCTCATTCCCTTTAAGATAGTTACTTTGATTAAACATTAACAAGCATAATAAACATATATCCTACTCATTTTAACTCACCATTTACAAACCTTCCAGTACTTTCTGACACATGAATTTAACCTGGCTGGCTTAGCTTAAAACCACAACTGACCTCCAGTTGGCCTTACATGCCTACCCCTCCTGCCCTCCCTTTGTCCCTCAACCCCCCAATATTAATAGAAAGACTTGACAGAATAGTGACAAAAATTACATTCATGCCCCTTCTTGAATACATTAGTTTGGGCATCTCATTAAGATAAAACACGACTTCGGTTGTTTTCAGATGCACTGTACTGCGGCAAAATTGGTATTACCTGGATATTTTACACGTCCAAAGAGAGTGAAAATGTCACCTGAATTTTCATGCTAAATTTAAATTTATTAGGCTTTCATTCAGGCAAAAGCAAAAAAGTTATTATATTTTAAATATTTATGCTTTTATCCTATTGGAGTTATTTTATTGTAGATAGGAGAAATGTTTAGAGTTCAGTAGAGAATTCCTTTATTGACAGATTATGCTAATCTTATTTGATAGCGACTTAATTTAAGTAACAATTAGATTGATTTATGCCATAATTTCCTAAAGTTGCAATCTAGACGAATGCAGAAATACCAACTCAAACAGGAAAAAAAAATATTTTCATGTACTATCTCATGTATTTTAATTTTACTCCATATCAGGCAGGATTTACGGCAGCTCTGTTGTTAACATTTAAGTTTTGGTTTTTGAAAGAAATGTTCAAATAATAAGAACTTCACTAATTAGAATTGTCATTGTAAAAGTTGACATTGTTTAGTGGGAATAGTAATTATGTTAATTATATCAATATTTTAGGAGGAAAACTTTTATAAATGTCTCTTGGTTGGAGAGGATGTCAATTTGATTTCACTGGGAAAACATCATGTGAACTTATGTTCTCAATGATTTATTTAAGTGTGCTTTCCATCAAATGGGATAAATGAACCTCAAGTAGTAAGATAAGTTGACTGAACAGGATTTTTACATTTTCTTATGAAACATGAAAATTGCTGTCTTAAGAGAAAAAAAAATATTGTTTACAAGTTTCCTCCAAGACAAGATTCTTTTAAACTGACAAATACTACAAAATTGCACTATCCTCAAATCGAAATCGTTCCAAGTAACTGACCTTGATTAAGCGTTGAAGTGCTATTGATGTCACCTGAGATAAAGGAAGATTCTGACTGTTTTCTCACAGTGTCATTCCACATCCTTCTTATACGACTCTGTTGATGGAAAGCAAGAAGACAGAGATGTTATATTTTAGGTTCCATGCAGATTGTTTGCTTGAGGGCAGTCCACTAGGAAAACACTGGTTTTTCCCTCATCCTGATCCTTTGGGGATTATCTGTTGCCACTGTTAAACATCTATGTTGCTTATGGGTTCAAATTTAAGAAGGTACATGCTTGTGTATTGTGGGAAACTCAAGCTACTGACTTCCAAATGGATAAAAGATGCTACAGTTTCTTTGTCATAATAATAGGAAATTGAGGTTTGTGTAAGGAAAAAAATTTAAAAAGAAAACCTTAAAATGCACACAAGCAAAACGGAGGGGGAAGAAAACACCAAGTATTTGCCATCTAGGTCATTACAATGAGAAGACAATTAGTGCATCTGAACAGAGCATGTCTCAGCAGACTTTCTATAAATAAGGTTAATTAAAAGATGCTGTCAAACTCTTTGTTACCTGTGTGCCAGAGGAATATCGAGCACTAGTTCTTGTGGTTGATGCCTTCACTGAACTGTGGGGACTCTCAGTTGGTAGCCCGCCACAGCAATACGAATGTCGAAAGCACTTGCCATACTCCTTGCGTACCTGCAGTTGAATTAATGGTAAAACGCATCTAAGTGTCAGTTAGTCAATGCACATTTACTAAATATTTACTACGTGTCAGGTACTGGGATAAAAGTCAATGCAAAACAAAGCAAAATAAAACAAACAAATAAAAACAAAACAAAACAGTGCCTCCCCTCAAAGAGATTACATTCTAACTGGGGAGATAATATGCAAAAACCCTAGACATATAAAAGATAGAGCTGATTGTTTAAAGAAGTCCCTTTCCTCAAGGAGTTTATGTCATAATGGGGGAGACAATACATACATATATTTAATATATAGTTAAATACAACACACATTTGATTTCCCACAAGATGATAGAGTACAGAAAACCACTATAGGAAAATATACATCTGTTAAGAATTAACTACATTCAACATGCTAATGTAGCCTCAATACCAGCCAATCTAATGAATAGTCAATAGTTCCTTTTACTAATCTAGTTACTACTGTCTTTAAAAAAAATTTCTTTGCAAAGGCTGACCTTACTATCAAGTTTACCTAATTATGTGTTATTTATTACATGCCAAGAAAACTCCTCTCTAGAATGAACGAAATTCAAACTTAGTGTCTCCTTTTTTCAAATACATTCGGTCAAACATTAATTCAGTCATTTAAAGCTTCACAATCTTTAGATTTTTCCACTTCAGGTCAACAAATAAATCTCTTTGCTCTACACCTTATGTATTTACAGAGTTTTTCAAGTAACCTCTTCTTTTTAATGATATAACTACTCTGGAAAGAATAAAGATGCCACATGCTCTGGTGGCAAATTAATCTGCCATTAATTTGAGTGGAATACTTTCCTCACTTTTTGACATTACCAGCTTTAACATTTAGTGAAAAAATGTGAAGATGTCCATTCTCCTCATTAGCATACAACAACAAAAAAATTAATGCAATATATATTCATGCTGAAGGGCATTACCATATAATCTCCCTCTCTCCTCCTCTCAAGCCTCGATGAGTGAACAGATCAGAAAGTCATTAGACTGAAGAGTGAAGTTTATGCTAAACTTTATTAAGACAAGTCTATAACTACTGGAGATTTAAGTGGCCATACCTGGAATTGTGGGATAGGAACTTAAAAAGCGATCACTGCCAAAACAGAACCTGAATGTATATGGTATAGTAAATCAGAACCAGTTTTGGGGAGTTCTATATTTCAGTGATGAGCAAGAGAACAACTACCAAACAGAGGACACAAAACGTTCTTAATAACTGTTTTCTGAATGACGAACAGAGGAAGTGAATGAAGTAAGCTAACGATGTAAAAAAAAAAAAGGCAATACACCACTCCTTTTTTTCACAAGGCTATGTTCATTCATCATGTCTAACACTTTTAACATTGTCACTTAAAAAGTCACAGAGAAATATCATTAATGACCTCTTGCTTTTTATCCTTAGTTCTATTTAACTGTACTTATTATCAATAAGTGAGGTTTGCTTTCAAGTCACTGAAGCAATAAGAACTATGGCTCTTATAAAGTCACTTTATAACAGATTCCTAAGAAACTATCCTTGTAGGAGTGTTGAAACTTGAAAAGGAGACTTCTGGGTAATTTTTCTAATAGATTGCAGAAATAATGTTCCAAAAACATGTTACGCATTGATAAGTTTTGTTCATATAACTTTCACATTTTTCTTTGAAAATGATACAAAGTATTTTACAAAGCTTTAACACCATGCTAACACCACAGAACAGCAAAAGAGGGTTCTGTGACCCAGAAATGGAGTTTCCTGTCGATCTTGCACTATGCATATGAACAGAAAAGGTCTGGCACCAAAGAAGAGTGTGGCTACAAGAAAAAATGCCACATATTTCAATCTCTGATTATTAGAAAAAGATCCTAGAAACCAAAGTTAATTGATGTCAAGGCTAAACTTGTGGAAAATGAAAAGGTTTGGTTTTGTGTTATTTTATCACCTAGGACACCTCCAGAAGAGTTTCTGAGCATTAATAGGCATTAACTGCTCAAAAATGCTTTATAACCAGGACAATAGCAATCACAATGGTATTTTGCCCAAATAATAACCTCCAGGGTTGGTTCTGCCTAATGCCTATATTGTTGTGAATGTACATTATCTGACAGCATTGCACATTCCACTGTCATTAGCTCTAAATTATAGCTTGTTCAAAACTGATGGAAGTAACAACACTATCATCTTGTCAGGACTGAAAACATAATAGTTTTCACTTTCACAATTCTATTTCTCTGTTCAATTTAGTGACCAACCAGTAATAACAGACGGCATTAGTTATGCAGACAGGGACAAGGTGATAGTCAGGGAAAGGCAGGGAAACTTTTATACCTTAAACAACAGCTTGGCTATTCTGATAGGTTTACATCTCCTCATCACAGATAAAGGTTTTTCATCTTTGACTATTTTGGCTGACTCCCCTTCATGTAAAATCAGCCCAAAGTAAGATGTAAAAAAGGTGGGATACCATTGGTTTTCTGGGCCTGTACAAGAGACACCACTAACTAATGACTTCAGTTGCAGATCTGGTGCTTTTAAACTGGTGGTGTCTTTCCTGCAGTTCCCTTCTTTCTTGGCTTTCTCTTCTGAATCTCTGAAACGCAATACTCTACCTACAGTACAGCCTTTTTTTTCTGTGTTTCCCATCAAGCAAGGGTTTTGGACTTTTATTATGTCATGGATCCCTTTGGCAGGTTAATAATCTCTTCAGAATCTTTCTTAGAATGACTTTAAACGCATAAAATCCACGAACTTTCAACGAAAATCAATTATGTTCAAAAAGCTGACAAAATACTGAAACTCAACAAGTTTCATGTACATCCTGTTATCCCTTATTTTCAACATTTCTTGATTCATGAAGTTATTTTACATATAAAGTCATCTAAATTTCCCAAATATGTGAGGAAAATATTTTAGTTCACAAATGTTATTGTGCTTTAACTTAGATTTTCTCTCGCACATCTACTCCTTGCCTACCATAATAGAACGGCCATGTGAACCCTCTTGCATTTTCGCATCACTTACCTTTTTCTGAAGGGCACAGTGAAAGATGAAAATGAACACTCCCTGGAAGGCATTAAATACGGTGAAGAGATAAGCCATCACAACGGTCTCTTCATTGATGAAAAGCAGCCCAAATGACCAGGTGAGACCAAGAAGACACAGAAGGGCAAAAGCACCAAGGACCCAGGACCTGAAAGAAGAGAATGAATTTTTCTTTTTTCCAACAGGCCTGGCAGCAAATAGCCAGTTGTACATATGAATATTTACATTAATTTCAGTAGTTGCAGTTGACTTTGTCTATGTTCACATTCAAATTCAACAAGTCTTTGGCTTTAACCTTTCAGTGATTAAGAACTTCAGCCTCCCGTGAGAGCCGCATCAGCAGTTTTGGCTTTTTTCATAATTTCCAGAATGAACGAGATGTCAAAAGTATTTTAAACACAAAGGTGTAAAACAACCCCCAAATGACCTAATTTTTTTTAATACAACTTTAGTAAAAGGAAATGGAGAATTCTTTGATTTCCCTTAGCCCTGTACGTTTTCTCTGTGGTGCTTTCAGAGGACACTGAATAATGTAACGCAGACAGAGAGAGGTTATATGGCAGATAAAGGCCTAGCATCTAAACTGGGGTCTCTGATCAACTAAGCTCAGGTGAACCTAGAGTTCAGATCTATAGCATGAGGAAGCCTGGCTGAAATGGGACCAAAAGAAAAAAATGGGTACGACCACAAAATAAAATATTTTAGAGAGATTTCATCATGAGTAGTTTAAGGAGAAAGGAATTATAGAGAACAGGACGGAATGAAGGGAATTTTAAGTCAGTGCATTCCATTGCTAACTAATGATCTTACTTGATAAATGGCTTATTATCTTCATAGCTAGAAAGCATTATAAGCAGAAAAGAGAAACAAAATTATTAGACAGAATTGAAATAGAAATTAATAAGAAAGCATTTATATATTTATATAAATCAGTCAAATTAAGAAATTCAAAATGCAGAGGCAAGCAGTTTAAAAAAATAAAGGTATATAATAGTTAAAAAATACTATAGCAAATCAGACTATTTCCAAACTAATTATTAAATTAAGGGTAATTCATGATATTGACCGAGTTTGCAAAAATATAATTCATGCCATAAATTTGTTAATGTAGGGTTCTACCTTACCCAGGTAAGTCCGTATTATAGTAGCCATCACAAACACGGTAATTACTGGTGTGGATGAGAAGACAGAAAGAGGAAAAGGAAGAAAAGAGAGAGAGATGCTAAAGATTAGCTCTCTCTCTTACCATGCAACATGCAATGAAGCTGATACTAACCTATCTGAGACATCTAAGTTTTCAATGTTACCCTTACTATAGATCTGCCATTTAAAAAACATTTTTAAAAAATGATTCTTTTCCATAACCCTGATCTTTAACTTGAGTTATACCTTCACAGATGTTACATAAAAAAGCCTCCCATTTGAAATAATATTCTTCAAATGCTTCTATAAGATGGTTTAATGAAGCAACAGCTATCAATTTCTTGTTAATTACATAATACTGTTCCCCCCTTCTCTTTGAGAGGGATATTGCTGGTTTTTTTTTAATTCAGCATTGAGATAAAGTAAACATTTGTTTAATTAGCATGAAAACAACAGATAATCTTCAAGTTAACAATAGTAATAGAGTCAATTCTCTTAGGAGAACAGGATTAGGAGGGGAAACTGCTTAGAAGCCTTAAATCAAAAAGTCATTTAACAAAACAAACTCTACATAATCATATCAGCCATGCAAACAGGAACATCATTTTGAACTGCATTTTAAATGCAAATGAAATTACCACAGTGTTATGGAATTTCCATGGAGCCACTGGAAAAATTTTTTTTCCTGTTGGCTCGAGCTCAAGATAGGGAATTATCTAATTTTGACCAATGCCTATGACACGCCACAGTGTAACCCAAGCAGACCCATAAGGTTTGAGTCTTATTCATATCTATTGTTTTTAGGAGACAAAGTTCCATGTTCCTAGTGCTGGATCACTTCCTCCAGTCATCATGAGTTTATCATTGGTATTCCAACTTAAACACAGAACACTTACTTAATGTTTTCCAACCTGCTAGAGTCGGGTTTCAAAGTGTTGGAGTGCTTCACCATTTTGCACAAAGTGATCACCAAGAAGATAAGATTCAGCTGTCAAAACAGATAAGAACGAAATTAAGTCTACTCCAAATTGAGGGGCTAAATAATGAAGATCTGGCAGATGTATTTAGGGGGTTGGATGAAAGGAAGCAAGCCCAAAGATCAAATATACCACATACATTTTGGATAGGATTGGTTCAATTTTATAACATGAGTACTGTGATGAATCTGAATTCTTTACAACAAATGGACAGTACATGTCAATTACTTAACAAGCCTTTATTAAGTCCCTATCATGATACACAGATCAAAAAACCAAACCTCAAAAAACTACTTAGTAAGCTTATTATCCTATCCCAAGTAGAACCCACTATATATACACACATGAATGTGTGTGTATATAATCAGATACACATATATGCAAATACATACATATATGTAAATAAACACATACATTGAATAAGCCAGATGGTCATGTAGCCCAGCACATATATATCTATATATGAAATATAGCAGTATATTACATATTGTAACATATAATTTCATATATTGTTTCAATTCCACAAATAGTCATAAAGCCACTGACCACATACTTTGTCAGAACTGTTCTTAACACCAAGAAAAACAGAAGTCTATCAAACAAGAACATGGACCATAATTCAACTCAACAAGCCAATCTAGTTTATTAAGCACCTAGAGCAGTGCCAAGTATTATGTTAAGATCTGATTCAAAGAAAAGTGAATTGATCCTTATTCCAAAGAAATTTAGATTCAATTATATGCACATGTACACATATAACACAAACGATACACCCAAGACACACAAGATAATTAATTAGGAGCGGGGAAACTAGCTTCTGGACAAGTGAGGCAAGGCCGCAAAGTAAAGTGGCACTTGGGTTGAGCTTTGGATGGAGCTATGGATTTTTAGATGAGGGAGAAGCTAGGGATTCTCAGAAGTGAATGAGGGCCAGGAAAGAGTCTGGATAGAAAAGTGAGGGTACATCTTTTTTTCTTTTCTTTTGAAAAAATCCTTTGTAATTTCTACATAGCACTTTAATGTTCATCAAGCGGTATTATGCTAAGAATGACTATGCAAGGTGGTTGACACAAATTCGATTCATCATATTATAAAGAAAATGACAAGTTGGGTGACTTTTGAGGTCTTAGTGGTTGTTCCTACAACAAAGTGATACAAGAGAGCAGAGATATTTTCAGTTGACAAATGATTCCTCCTACCTAGGAAAGAAAGACTTCGATTATCAAGCAGAAATTAACAAGTAACAGTGAAACCCTGAACATAATTCACACACACACACACACACACACACACACACACACAAAGAGAGAGTGGCTGGGAAGGGTAAAAAGTTGAGGACTTGGGTCTTGTGAACTGTGTGTGTGTGTGTGTGTATGCATGTGTGTGTGTGTGTGTGTGTATGCGTGTGTTCATCCTTCATTGCTGAAGAAGACCATGCCATCAGAGAAATGAGGACGTGACTTGCACTTGACTTTGCTTTGAATGAGGGAGGGCTGTGCAGGTCACCAGCCTCACTTCTCCAGAACCATCGGAATCCAGTGACCAGATATTCATCAGGATGACTGGAGATGACCCAGGATGAGTCAGTTGGGGTTAAGTGACTTGCCCAAGGTCACGCAGCTAGGGCCTGTCAAGTGTCTGAGGTGAGATTTGAACTCAGGTCCTCCTGCCTCCTGCACTGGTGCTCTATGCACTGCACCACCTAGCTAACATTATGAAAATGAAAATGAACTCCACCAAAGAGATTAACAACTTTTCTTTCACTTAGGGTATCAGAGTTAGTTGTGGTACCTCCAAGGTTAAGTTATTTGCTCATAGTCACATGGCTAATATGTGTCACAGGCTGGATCTGGATTCATATCTTCCTGAACCCATGGGTCACATCAATCCATTATATGGATGCATATGTATAAAGAGAATTGTACAATTATGCTAAATATATATGTATATATGTTGAATTGAACATGAGCAGATACAATCACATTCAATTTGACATTTATAAATGGTTTTGAAATAAGATTAAGTATATAAGTCAAAATATCAATCTAGCTAAAGGCAACTATTCATAAATGTTAATAGCATTTAGACATATAATCTTAACAATAACTTCATGAAAAAAGCCTTGTATTAATTACTATAACATTTTCTGATTAAGTAAACTAAGATAAAGTTAACACTCCAATGATTAACTCTGTAACAGGGTACAAGTTACAACCACCAGAGCTCTCATGCCTCCTACCTCCCCATTCCCCCAGCTTTCTAATGACTGTGCCACAGTACTGCCCTACGTAGAGAACTCCCTCTGAAGAGAGAAAACAAGGTTAATGGGAATAGTTTGCATGTCTGCAGACAGCATTCCATCCACTGTTAATTACTTGAAGACAAAAGAGGTTCTTAAATAAAGTTTTCTTTTTGTTAAATTAATTCCTTAGATATTTATTCGTGCCAAAAAATGAAAAAAAATATTGGCAACCTTATTACTAGATTATTCTGAAAGCAGCTTTGTTAAAATATTTATTCCTCTGAACTCCTTCTCAGAAAGCTATCCCCAATGAGTTATAATACCAAGAGAGGTTAAAAATGAACGTGTGCAATTTCGGAAATTTTAACAACTGAGAGATTATACTTCTAGTATCGTATCTCAAAATGTAACTGGAGTCACAGTCTTGTGTGTGTTTTTAATTTAAAATTTCCTTATAGCCATATAAGGCAAATATGAACCTTGTGATACTGTTATTATCATGACACTGTTTCTTCATCATGATCAAGAATGAGATACTAAGATTTTAAAAGTTCTTGAGGAAGGGGGTGGAGGATAACCCTACTCATCAAATAATAAGGACATTATTTTATCTGCCAACCATTACGTTTTGTATTTCCAGTTTTGCAGACTTTCGTAACTATAGTAAAGACGTCCCAAGCTTTTTTAATTTGGTCTGAAAGGTTCAGACCTCTGGGTGCAGAAACATCCCAAGCTCTTCTCATGTCTTTCTCCACGTTTTCCTGCAACTTGTAAGCTCACCATGGTGCCTATTAACTGGAGTGTTACTATTCAAAGACTTCTAAGCCATAAATATATGAAAGAAACTTTGCATCTATGGCATAATAATTTTGGTTTTTATCTTAGAGAAAACAGAAGACTATGCTTCTGTCTTAAGCATTTTTAAATATGAGGCCATCTAGGAAACATAAAATCCTTAGAGAAAAAGTGGACATCAATACAAAAACATGGAAAAATGACTTAAGAAAAATTATTATTAATGCTTAGCATTTATATATTGCTTTAAGGCTTGCAAAAACCTTTACACGTGTTATCTCATTAAATCCTCACAACAACCCAAGGAAGTAGGTATCATTATCAGCCTCATTTTTTCAGATGAGGAAACTGAGGCAGAGTCAGATCGGAGCACATTTTAAGGTCACAAAACTATTGAACGTCTGAGGGAAGATTCAAACTCAGATTTTCCTAATTCCGTCCCTCTAGTTTTCTCACACTCAAAGGATGTTACTTCAAAAAAAAAAAAAGTAAAATAAGCTGCAGGAAAATGGGAATTAGGAACTAAAATCTAACTGTAGGAGATTGCAAACAACATTGGAGCTCAAGTAGGTTGCTCCTGACAGGTCAAGAAAACTGAATGTGGTTTTCTTTAGGACTCATGCCCCTTATATATATTAATAAGGGCTTGGAAAATATCTGGTGAATATTGAACTGAATGATGGAGCTAAGATTATTCCAAGTTTGGAAAATGAGTTTTAAAAGCAAGAAGGCCTAAGTAAGGGATTTCCCCATAAAGATCATAGCTTTAAAGATGGGAGGGACTTCAAAAGGCCATCTATGCTAAACTTCTCATCTTATGGTTCAGGAAACAGGCTGAGTAAGGGGAAGTGATTTTCTTATAGGTAGTTAAGCATGAGATGGGTTATGAAGCTGTCTATGACTTTAACTAGAAGCAGTGATCTTTCCACTGTACTCCTGAAAAAAAACAATATCAAGATGTTCAAGGGTGTCTTTAATGTCTCTACTGGAAAAGAGAAACATTACGGTCCTCTATAAAATGTGCTTTCTTCCATTTGTCTGATCTTTGCCCCGCTTTTGGTCTCGATGATAAGAGGGAAACATTTCCTAAATTAGCTCTCATTAACAGAAAAAAACATAATCTGAGTATTGTAGAAATCATAGAAAAGGTTACAAAGAAAAAGGAGTCGTGTTAAAGTTGGGAAACAAGTCTCTGGCAGATTTGATATATTTATCTACATCCCTATCTACACATATTCATGTGTATGTCTCAGTGGAAGAGGAGATTCTGCCCACAATGGATAAGATTTCAAGTAGATAAAACCACATTAAAACTTAAGAGAGCTGAGATGTGCATTATCTGATATGCTCATAGGACATTCAGAACTGTAGGCCAGGATTATCTCAGGCAGGCAAAAATTAAAGTGGTAAATCAAAAATTAACTGAGAGTTATAAGCTGAATTGAGTTAATTTTAGCTAAATAATCCAATAAATATGATTAAAATGAAGGTGGGACTTGAAATATAAATGAGGCACTGATAAGTGAATTATTCTTTATATTCACAGTTAAAAAAGTGGCATTTATTCATTTTTAGTTAAATACTCATTAGGTAAATAGTATGGTAGAACCCAGCGGGCACTGGACAAGAGAAGTCACAAAAATTATTACAAAGGTTCAAAGGCTTAACAAACACTGTTCTTGTCTTTGTGGAGTTTATGATCTAATAGGGAGAGAAATATACACAAAATGAATGTGTATATCATTCATGTGTTAAGATATACAAACCTTAAAGTGCTATAACTATTATTACAAGTAGTGATGAGATGGAAAAGTCTTTACTGAAAAACAGATCAGGTATGGTTTCACAGAGAGATAATATCTGAATCATGCTTTCAAGTGATGGTATGAATCTGAAATGGGAAAAAGAAGGTGGTGATTTTAAGAAAGGAGGAGAGAGGTAGCAAAGGCAAGAAGATGAGTTTATAATAATCGCTAGCATTTAGATTGTATCCTAAGGTTGATGAAGTGTTCCATGGAGACATCTCATTCGATGCTCACAATAGCCCTGTGAAGTAGGTGCTTTTATTCATCCAACTGAGGCAAAGGCCGAGAGTCTGAGGAAAGATTAGAACACAAGTTTTCTTGATTCCAAGACCAACCTTCAAGTTACTGCATTACCTGGCTGGAAAGGAGTAGTATGAGAGAAGGCTATGAAGATAAGGTGTTGCTATATTGTTGAAAGCTTTGAAAGTCCATCAAAGGAGAGATAATTTTACTTAATAGGCAATTGAGAGTTGACAGAGAAAGGCATGGCATGACATGACTAGTTCTACCTCTACATAGTCTGGCAATACTACAGAAAGTGGGTTGGAGAAAAGGGAAGGTGAGATGATCTCTTAGAAGGCTATTAAATTGGACCAAGTAAGGAAGGTCCATATTGGGAGGAGGCATTGGCAAAAAGAAAGGAAAGGATTTTAGAGATATCAAAGAATCACAGAATGTTTAAGTTGGAAGGAATCTCAGTGGACCGTGGGTTCTTCTTGACTAACATGGCCAATACCTGTCTTAATCAGACATGAGAAGTCATGAGTAGTCAAAGATAGCACCAAGGTTTCATACTTGGGAGACTGGGTGAAATAATAATATCAGTTGCAGAAATAAGGAGGTTAGAATAAGGACAGGATTATGGGAAAAGGTAAAAAGTTAGCCTCTTGGTATACTCAAGTTAGGCACTGATGGGATACCCATAAAGGAGATGTTCCAGAGGCTATTGAAAATAGAGCATGGAGCTCAGGAGATACCTTAAGATTAGACACTTAGACCTGAAAATTAAAACACATTTAAAGGATTACAGTGTTCTCTTGAAAATAACCATCTCGTGGATGATTGTTAAAGCCACGATATTGAATAAAATTGTTAAGGGAAAGGGAAGAGAAATACGGAACATCTGTTTTAAAGGAGGCTAGAGGAAAAAGGGTTTTGAGGAGAGCAACACAAAAAGAATTAGTCTGGCAGTATTTTATAATAGAAAGGAGAACAATGGATTTGAAGTCACAAAGACCAGAGTTCAAATCTTGACTCAGAACCTTTCTTGGTATGTGACCTTGGGCAAGTCACTTCTCAACCTGTTTCCTCATGTGTAAAACAGGGATGATAATGATCCCTACCTCCCAGCGTTGTTGTAAGAACTAAATACAAGAAGCTGCCTTGTGAACTGGATGGAGAACTGGTCTCCAAAGCCAGGAAGTCTTGGGTTCAAATCCCACCTCTTACATGCACTGGATGGTTCAGCCAGAACAAATCTGTGTTGACTTCTCATTGCCTTAGGCAACACTTCAAGACTGCAAATTTCAGAGAAGGTGCCAATCCCTACAAGAGGGAGTTTCCTCACTTGGCAGTTCCTGCGCCAGTGAACTCATATATCCAGTACATGGTGGTGTTTGTCATTTATTATCAAAGAGGACCATGATATCACGGAGGTGACCCCATGACATGCATGTGAATTGGATTTAAGTGAGGAAGGGCTGTGCAAAGTCACCAGCCTCACCTCTTTCTCCATAGCCATCTGGATCCAGTAGCTGAACACACATCAGGACCACTGGAGATGGCCCCAGATGCCCTGAAAGACCCTGGCCTTTTAAAGCTAAGGTCTTTAGCAGGCTATATTTAAGGCACTTTGCAAACCTTAAGCACTATTTAAAGAGAAGCTCTTATCATCACTATTACTTTTGAAGAGCAAATATGGTGCAATGTGAGGAAGTTAATTTGGTGCATATCCACCTTAAGGAAAGATTGAATAAAGCTTAATGGGAGAGAGAATTTGAACTAAGCTATAAAAAAGGAATTAAAGGAGTTAAAGATTATAGGTGCCTTGGAATAGGACACAAAACAAGCAAAATGTTTGCATACACTCATAGATCTAACTCCTTTAGTCTAGAGGAAAAGCTGCTATGTTTTGTAGCTTTTGACCTAAAGAAATAGATGCTATTTTTAAAAAGGTCAAGTTAAAAAAAAACTTCATCTGTGACTGCTGCCTGGTTTGCCAACTGCCAGGATGCCCTAGCATTCCACATATGATAAGCTCAGGAAGCTAAACTGTAATACAAACTCTGGATCATTTCTTGCATTCTTGTTTTCAAGTTCCTTAACTGTTCTCTACTATCTATTTCCCTGCCATACTGTACAAAGTAGAATGATATTTTACCCTGGATTTCTTCTAGATGGATGGAAATGTTTACTTGCCACTTAATGATCTGAATAATTCCACTTCAATCCTATCAAATAAGTACTTATTATACACGTACTATATATACTATAAACACACACAGACTACACAACCTATATTTCTTATATACCTACTATGTGAAGGATACTATGCTATGTGCTAAGTGCAGACCCTGTCTTTAAAGAGCTTAAATTTAAATGGCTTATCTGTTGAGATGAAATGGTAACTTGGTGATCTCACTGGTAAAATACTCTCTAGTATATTTTTTATAAACTGGAAATATGAAACACCTCTAGAAACAGGATTAGTTGTTTTAAGGAGATATGGTGAAAAATTTTTGATTTAAAATAAACTTTGGTTGAAAAAAAAATCAGCCTTAATTTTCATCATCTATTACATAAAGATGAAATGTAACAAAATGATCACTAAGGTTGACTATAACTCAAATTCCAGGATTTTATGGTTCTTGAAGGGAGCAGTGAGTACAAAATTTGGCAATAACAATGCCATTTTGCAAAAGTCCAATCAAGCAGGACATTGTGCACAAAGAACAAGAAAAACTAGGGTGAAGATGAATATACCTATAATTTAAAAAGATGTGAAAAAATGAGACAATTTGACATACAAAGAAAAAAGAAATGGCCTAAATACAGATAGTGTTTAAAGGAGCAGATCTGAATGACAAACTGAATATTTCTAAAGGTAACATTTAATTTCAACAATTAAATTTTAACAATTAAAATGAAGATTTTTTCCTAGAAATCAGAATGAGTTTTTAGTCAGCCAGCTGGTCAAGAAATACTTATTAAGCACCTACTATGTGTCAGACATGTGCTAATTGCTGGGAATACAGAGAAAGGTAAAAGGAAAGTTTCTACTAAAGGATTTCACATTCTGAAGGGGAATTAACATGCAAAAAACTATGTACAAACCATACAAATAGGATAAAATGGAGAAATTCAACAGAAGAAAGGCATGAGGGGAGGTTGGTTAGGCAAGGATTCTTGCAGAAGCTGGGGTGTTAACTGAGACTTGGGATGTGTGAACACAGGGAATTTCTTTCATTTCTCTCTAGATGCTTGGCATATTGCCTGACACATGGTAGGTGCTTAATAAATGTTTAGTTTTGCTCTCTTTTCCCTCTTTTCTGCTGCCTTTTTCTAAGGGTTGTTCCTCTGAGAGAGGAATATTGAGGAATGCACTGAGAAATATTAAGTGATAGTTAAAAAAATGTCAATAACAATTTATTGGAAGAAAAAAGTAAATGATTTTAAACATGGAAAAAACACAATATTGAAAGAGACCAGAAGCCCAAGACTCTTAGCCTTCTTGTAATCACAGAATGATAGACTGTGACTTAAAATGAACCTTCCAGGTCTTACCTTCCAGCCACACCTTTTTATGGTTGAGGGAACTAAGGACAGAGAGATGAAGTAACTTCGTTAAAGTCACATAGGTAATAAGTGGCATAAGTGAATTCAAATGCATTGCCTATGCCTCCCTGCCCTATTCAACATCATATCAATGGTGTGGTACACAGGACTGAATATAACGTTCCAAAAGTTGTTGGACCAAAGCAGAGTTAACATAGAGTATTGCCTCCCTAGTCCTGGAAACTATTTTTTTTCTGAATTCAGTCCAAAATCGTACTGGCTTTTTTGGCTGCCATAATATACAGTTAACCTATATTGAGCTTTTTGATGCCCTACAACAGTCAAGGTTTTTCTTAATGAAAACTGATTTCTGGCCATACCTCTTCTCTCTTGCTCTGGTAAAGTGATTTTTTAAATCCAATTTAAGACTACAGGCATACTAGACTTGTAATTTCATTAGTATAGGGAACTTCCAAGGAGAAAATGCAATGTAGATATGCTGCCACTCTCCAAATGAGAGAGTTGCCCAGGGCTCTGAAGAGGTTTAGTGACTTCCTAGGATGACACAGCCAAAATACATCATGGAGGTCTTCTTGGTTCTAAGGTCAGTTCTCTACAACATCACTCTACAACATCAAGACTATACATGCATTTCTTTTAAATTCCATCATGTTCAATTCTGCCTGAAGAACCAGGATGTCTACTTCTGTCTAGATCCTGTCACCAGATATGTTAGCAGTCCTTCCCAGATTGGTTTCATTTGCAGATTTGGTAAGCGTGCTATCTGTCATTTACCCTTACCCAAGTCACTGATAAAAACATTAAGTACCCCAGAGCAAGCACAGATCCTAGGGCCAGTTCAGTAGAAACTTTCTTCCAGTTATCATGAATCATTAAATACTTTTGGCTATATATTAAATTACATTAATATGATAAATATATTAAAATTTAAATATATTTCTATATTAATAAAAGTAAATTAAAATATTAAATATAATCAATAATTATTTTTGGCCACTCAATTATAATATGAAAGCTTGGAAGATGCTTTACTAAAATACAGGCAAACTATATGAACAGTATCTCCCAATCTATTGATCTAGTAAAAACAAACAAAAAAAGATGTAATATAATTCTGAATTTGAAGTTAGGAAGACCTGAGTTCAAATTGCTGATATTCACTAGCTATGTGATCCTGGGCAAGTCATTTAACCTCTCAACCTCAGCTTTCTCATCTGTAAAAACGGGGATAACAGCCTCTATTTAACAGGGCTATGTAAGTCAAAGGATATAAAATAAATGAAGGTGCTTCATAAACCTTAAAGCTAGCAATTATTGTTTATTATCAGTCCGGCACGATCTGATCTGGATAAAGTCATGCAAAGTTCTTTCTCATCCCCAATTTCTTAACCTTCCCTCTCATGCTACACTAGAGAATTCTGCCCGGAACTTCATTAAGTCAAGGTAAGACTGACTTCAAGATTTCAGACTCCTCTCTCTTTCTGTTTGAAAATCAAAGCAACATTTGTCCTTTTCTAGTATCTCCACAGCCATCCTAGCCTCCAAAATTGGTGGGTATAACTATTATCAAGACATGATTCAATTATCTTTCCACCACTGACCATGGCCTGGCTGTCACCTCCGCCAACTGGTCTCCATTGGTGAAGTTTATCTGGTTTGGAGAACCTGAAACCTTTGAGTGTAGCCAAGTTTTCTTTTACTCCTAGAGATTCTCAGGCATCGATCCCTATTAACCACTTTCCTTCTGTCCTTTAAGCCCTGGCAGAGAAACAGCAAAATAGAACTGTACAGATCTAGTTTGTCTCATCCGTTTCCCACTCCTCCTACTAGCCTCCCTAATTTTATTTTTCTTGGTTCCATACCTCTGTCACCGGTACTTCAAAAATGGTAATGGTATCAAACTTTGAATGTCTGTTTTATTTCCCATGCTTCAATGTTTAGAGTTACAAAGAAACAAACACCATAGCCTTTATTGGCTCTCTTTCCATTAGACCAGGGATTCTTAACTTTGGAGTCTACACAGACATGCCAAGGGGCCCATGGAGAGATTTCAGGGAACGTCCATAAAACTGGACAGGGAAAAAAAAATCTTTATTTTTATTGATATCTAACTGAACTTTAACAATCATCGTAACTGTCAATTATTTTTAAAAAGATTATTTTCAGAAAGGAATGGACTCCATGGCACCAAAAAAAAAAATTAAGAACTCGACCCCTTCCAGACTATTCTTTCTCCCTTCTTATTTTGATGCCTGTCTTCCAGCTCTTTTTCTTTTTAGTCTGACTTCCAAGAATACAAATTACCGTATCTAATAAAAATCACATGCACCAACCTAAGGGTGCAAATAACAGAACGTGAGAAAAATGAATCAAACATAGGATTTATGAGATGAATCAAGATCAACATTCTATAAGAGGTGGTTAATGTTGTCATGACTGCCCTTGTTTTAAGAATATAGAAAGTAAAAGTGGTCAAAGGATTCCTATCAGGAATTAGCAAAGGTTTACTTTCCTCATAATCCCTCCCTATCTTGGAGACACATCAAAGAGCTAAAATGGATTGTTCCCTCAAACTGAAAGGGAGGAAATGAGGAAAGGAGGGAGTAGGGGAAGAGAATGTATTAGATGTACAGTTTTCATTAAAGGGAAGGATAGCTAACTGTCAAAACTTCAAGTAACAATTTAAAAACATTTCTGGGTAAAGCCCCAATTCTCTACTTTTTGTATTTATAGATTAAAAAGGATAACTTGTGTAAATAATGACAAGTAACACAAGAGTGTTTTGTTTTCTAATGAATTAGTATGCTTCCCTTCCCCTTTTTCTTTAGGGGTACAGATAGGAAGGAAAATGATCAGACCTGTCTTTTCATCAGTTTAGAGAGCTGTTAATCTAGAAATACTCTACAACTGTTCAGAGTTAACTAAGAGTTTAAAGTGACTTGGCCAGGGTCACACATATGTGCTGGAGAATGGAACCTTGTTCTTTTTAACTCCAAAGCCTTCTGGCTACTATGGTTGATTACCATGTGTGACCTGACTTTAATCCATTCATGTTATTGAAGGCTGGGGATGGAGAGAAGAGTGGAAGGGAAGGGTTGAAAAAAATCTGTTACTTGAAAAACTCCTCTGCTTCCTTGGCAAAGATAACAAAAACTACTTAAGTCAGTAGTGCTATTTCAAGTCCTTTATAACTTACAATCACTTGTTTCTTAAAAGCCATATTTCATTAAGAGAACATGCACATACACAAGCAAATCTTACAAAAATACATGTGCATTTTCAGGCTAATCATATGCATGTATGTTCCTGGGGAAATAAATGTTCTTGTAAATTAGTAGCATGAATTTCCGTGGGTTAGGATCCAAAATACATCCCTCCCTCACTCACAGTGTTAATTATGCCTTTTGTTGCAGGCAGCTTGTCCTACTCATTTCAGGTGATGTCCAGATCTGCTTGTTTGTGATTCCCTCTCCATCTCTTCCCGTCACCTAATAATTCTTCAGCCAGTGATGCCATCTATCATGGTATTTTATATGTTTAGCTATCTGTCTGGTTAACTTTGGAGACCAGTGAGCTAATCTAGATTGTAATCATGGACAGACTTCAACTATCCACATATGTGCATACTCTATCAACATGCAAACATTTAAAAAATAGATTGCTTATCTATCTGAAGCGAACTACATGGACCTAAGTGAGAGAAAGTCAGGAGGAAGAAATATTTTCCCCGTAGTTTAATGAAAAGAACCTCTCGGCAACCTCAGGAAATCCTGTAATTTCATAAATTATTGTTGAAATAACCTCTGTCAGCATAATTTATTAGAACTCCCCGTAAGGATCAAGCTTCCCTACTGACTGACTGGCTGGCTCTACCCCATTTTACCCACTGTAAGCGTGCATGGACAGAGGAGTTACAAAGAAGTCAAAAGACCAGGGGCTCTTCTGACCAGAGATTATAGGACAGCCCTGTTTGTTTTCTAGCCATCAGCCTGCTCAATTGAATCACGTACGCCTGAGCTTAGCAGCTTAAAATTCACCATGCCCAGCCTGCAGTGCTGACATGGATATGATAAGACAGAGGAATAGAAACACCCCTCTGAAGTAACCTCACTGAACCACACATGCTCTGACCTTTTTTGCCCTCCCTCGAGCTTTTGCTACCTGGCAAATGCAGCTCTCAAACTGCGCTTGGATCTGCAGATCTTTGCTGGTAGCCATGCAGAAGCCGATTTCTCCCTGGGACTGGCAGCCAGAGAGGGGTTCTCTGAAGAAGACTTCTAAATGAGTGTGTGAGCTGAACTCTTACTGAACTGAATTAATTATTAAAGATGCAGATGGAGCTGTCCAAATGATAAGAACAGCTCCTGACGTGTCATGATCCAAGCTTTCATTAAACCATTTCAGGCATACTAATGGTTTCCCATCGCTCATTACTTACATGCTCTTTTCTCATAGATATAATAACCCTGGGTGCCCATAGGCATATCACACTATAGAAATGCAAAAGCCAGGAGGTTTTGTCTCCTTCAGAGTCTTCCATTTCTTCAGAGAATCCTTGGGATCTAAAAGCATTTACTGATTTTAACATGACTAAGTAGAACAGGGTAAACTCAGAGAGAAGGAAAGGGGAAGGTGATATTTTCTAATAGGGTAATATCTATCACCCACTATAAGAGCAAGAGATGCACCACACTAACCACTATACCATGGCACAAAAAGAAATAAGGGATAGATGACAGGTTACGGCTATTAAGCTATTTTTTGTGTGTGTGCCCTCAATGATGAATATGCTATCATAGAACAGGGATCTTCTCCTGTTATACTCAAGAAATAGCACTGTACTTTCTGTTTGGCTCTGTTCTGGGACGCTTAGAGGACAAACCAACTGCAGGAAAAGAATCACTCTCAGGAACTGTAGTGTGATTGCTACCTGCTGTTACATTTTTTGGGTGGGGGAGAAGTTGGGAATACTGCTCCTGAAGGCCCTTCACATCTCAGTCAAAATGATCTGCTACAGGATACTAATGACACAGCCAATAAATAACATGGGCAACATGATTAAACATCCTTTACCTCTATGCTTACTCTGACTTGGTTAGGTGTGAACATAAATGCCCTAAGCAATGCCCAAGGCCAAACTCTCCAAAGGAAAAATTTTTTTTAGCATTCTAAAAGCAAGCATTTATTTTCAGAAACACAAAGACAAATCGAAACACAATGTATGTGAACAGATAATATTCATTTACTTAATATAATCCATTTTTGGTGTGAAGGCATTTTATTAATTCAATTTTTGGGAACAGATTACTTATCATTAATCTAGGCCTGGAAGGAACCTCAGAAATCATCTAGACTAACCCTGTCATTTTACAGAGAAGGAAACTGAGGCTCAGAAATTAAGTGCCCAGTACCAGGTCATACATTAATAGCATTTGGGAGGGGGGGGAGGTGAGGGGGAGGTAGGGAGAAACAAAACATCTACATGATCAGATGTCTTGTTTTATTCTAAAATTTATTCTTGTATATATGTATGTTTAAGGATATTCAAAAAAACAAAACACAAAGGAGACAATTTTATGGATGTCACTACATCATATTAGATACTACTTTTGTCACAAGGAAAGAAAGTCTTTGGTTTGTCTGCATTATCCAGACAGCCTTCTGTTTATATCTTTTTATATATGTGAGGTGTAAAACTCAAACAGAAAGGAGTCCCTAAGCCATACATAAGAATTCCTGCAGGAGCAGATTGACTTAGAAAACCATACATTATTAGCTATATTCTAATGGATTTTTATTTATTTTGTTAAATATTTTCTAGCTACATTTTATTATGGTTCTGGCCCCACTGGGGAATGTTGTCTGTTGGTTAGAAGTGTGTTTGACACCTCTGATGGGAAGTATATCATGGATAGAAAACTCTGAAAATTCTAGACATTTTCTGAAGTGTTGTTCAAACTGCTAGTAAATTTTTTCTATTGAATACATATTATATACATATATAAAACACATTATATATATATAAATACATGACATTATATATGCATATGTATATGCATATATATTTTATATATATATATATATATAAAATCTGTGTGTCTGTTTATGGTTAAGAACACGTTATGGCATGTAGTTCTTTAGACTAAAAGTGTATGTATTTAATATATCTTAATGACTATATTTCTGTGTTTTAGTAGAGATTCTTCCCATATAGACTGGACTAGATGGTAGAAGTTAAGGTCCCTTTCAGTTTTCAGTTCTTTGATTTTGTAAGGCTATATACTAATTAAATGAAGTCAGTTTTAACGTTATATTTTATGTGTTCTATTCCACCATGTTAACATATTTTAATTAAAACATTCATGACTTCAAATCATTTTATTTTGTGCCTGAGATGTTTTCATTTTACTTGCTGTACAATTATGGATTCACTAAACTTCCTAGGTGATATAAAATAACTTCCTTTTTTTACAGATGAGAAAATGGAAGGCCAGAGACATGAAGTAACTTCTCAAGGGCATGTATGACGTTAGTGGCAAATCAGGTTTCTGACTTCCATTACAAGGAATTTTGAGAAATTATACCAAATTAAATTAATTTCAGAAAAGACCTAACTTTAATGCTGTTATGCTGTTCAAGAAAAATACTGTTGAAAACTTGGCCCAGAGAAATGACTTCCTAAGACATAATTTATGTGGTATTTTTTTCCTCTTGTAAGAGAATTCGATATTCACATGGCTTGTTATCTGATAACGTTAACTGATGGTTTTTTTTTTTAAATCAAGGATTGTGAAATGACATTTAACTATTTAACTAGGCATATAATTAAACCTCCCTGAGCCTCAGTTTCCTTCTCTTTAAAACAGGAATTATAGGTTTAATACCTTAGAGATCATGCAATCAATACCTTCTCTATCATTAAAATCAGCAATTTTATTAATATATTTTGTTTCTACATAACTCATAACTCTCAATATGCCCCCTTCCTTAAATTAAAAATATTCAAAATAATTTTCATTTCCTTTTATACCGCTAAGGAGAGACTGAATCTCCACAAACACAGAGATGAAATCTAAAATTCAAATATACAAACTGAGATAGTTTGCTTATATGTCTTTGCCAATTTTTGTCTCTATCTAAATATGGAATGAATAAAAGGAGGAAGTTTAAAAAAAGTTTTCTTATTAGTCAAAGTTAGATAAGGAATAGAAAAATATATAGTTTTAAAAGTATGAAACAATTTTAACTTCATATGATTCCATATATAAAATGACTTAAAAACTCAAGATTTTCCTTTCTCTTCACCCCTATAAAAATGTGAAAAGTAAATGTTTTACTAATGTATTCAGAAATTATTCTATATGCAATATGTATTTTTTCATATAATAAGTATTTTACTAAGTATTCTTAACCCTTTTCCATACTCTCCTTATACAATCAAAAAGAAACTGACACTAAAGATGTTCATCTGGAGGAACCACTTGAATTCCAAAGCTCCAACATTAATAGGAAACACAAATTTAATATTTACCCTTTTTCTGTTTTCTTGGTGCAGCAGCATTGGTATAAGAGTTTAAGGGATCTGTGACTTTTTCTTAAGATAAAACAAGGAGGGCTATCCTAAAGAGGAAGCATTCCTAAAAGTTTATCTTTGGCCAAAAGACTAATTAAAATGTATACCTGGTTTGTTCTGTTCTGTCTCACAACAAAATTAGTTTCCATATGTGCCATACTGACCCAAATGGCTCTGATTGAATATATATATATATATATATATATATATATATATATATGTATGTATGTATATGTGCGTGTGTGTATGTGTGTGTGTTTACATATGTATCGACATGTGTATATGTGTGATTAATTAGTTCTACTACTAAGATGGAGTTGGAAAAAAAGGATAGACGTCTACAAAGAGAATACTTTTCAAACACAGGGAAATTTAGTAGTTATTTGAATATGTGGGATACAATGATGACTCCTATTTGTTTTAAAAGGTTTACCGTATTAAGCCACAGATGCACAAAATTAAAAACTCTTAAAGATGTGTCCGACAATGAATTAATGATTCAACACAAAGCATCATTACTATAGCAAGAAGGAGGGAAGGGTTGGAGGGGAGTAGGCGGATGAGGAGTAGGGAAGCATTCTTACCATAATAATAAAGGCAACAGGTCCAATGAAGCTCCAGATAAAAGAGTTATCTACATGAAGCCAGCAACTGAGAGAAAGCGAGAACGTAAGTTACACAATGTTTCTCTGGCTCCTCAAATATTTCAAACAAGAAAATGTTATTTTGAGAATAACACACTACTTCTAGACGTGACTTTGTAAATACAGAGTAAGCAAAGATGATGACAAAAACGCAGCCTTTGTTTCCTGCCTAACAAAGCATTTTATTGAGTGAGGAGTATTTTAAATACTTGCTGAGCTTCTGTTAAGGCTGATTCCCTTCCTGTATGATAATGCAAGAATGATTCCCCCATTATTGGGGAAAATAGAGCAATAAGAACTACAAAAGAAGCCCTCTGTCCACTTTAAGATTTCAGACTTTACTAAAGAAGCTATGAACTTCAACATCAAAAACCCATTTGATATTTCTCCACTTCGCTGTGTAATCTTCAAAATTTGCCTTTTATCTTCATCTATCTCAAGTAAAGTGCTTATCCCCATGGAACAGAACAGACAGAAAATGCTCAGATGTCATGTTCTGTTGCAAAACAGTGTGACATAAATAAAATGACTCAATCGGGAAGGGAAGGGGACTGAAGGGAAAGCATTCCACGCGGATGGGATCCAAGTCAAAGAGGCAGAGCCGAGCTGACTTCCTGCTTCTCAGTTCTGCTGCCTCTCCACTGAAATGCTTTTGTTTCTCTCCTCACTTGCAAAATCAAGCAGCTCTCTTGCGGTCCTTCGCATCTTTCTATAATGCAACTAATTTTATCAAAAGGAGAAAGTAAACAGTATAGGGAGGCAAATTCATGCCTCTAGCAACTCAAATCCTTGGAAACATGTCTACGTCTACCTTCTGTCACTTTCTATAAATATCTCTGTTTTTTTATAAATAAAAGGCAGGGGCTAATTTTAATCCTGTTCAAACTGCCTGACAAAATATTATCAAAGCAAAACATCACATGGGATAGAATTTTCTTCTGTCATCATTCAGTGTGAGAGCTAGCCAGAGGGGCAGTTGAGCAAAGGCAACTAATGAAGCACTAGCTTAAAACTGAGAGGGTAAGCCTGTCAGACACTTTAACCTAAAAAAATTTTTTGCTTAATATCCATTTTAGACCAAAAAGTTATTTACTTTTTCAATTTGTTTCAGGTCAATCTTTTGTGTTAAAAAGAAAGACCATAATTTAGAAACCGCCTCTCCCAGACGGGAAATTCTCTGAACCTAGAAAATTACAAAAGACTTGATTATAATCTGTGTACGGCATGGCCATTCTCTTCCCAATAAAGCTTTCAGAGGCTATTTTACTCTGTCAAGGACCCTCAGTGACGGCTAACAGGCTTTAAAAAAATTATTCATTTGAAAAACACTTAGGTCACTTTCAATTACTCACGCCTTCTCTGTTCCATAGCTCTTGTAGTCAATGGCTGCTGAGACACCAACTACCGTGGCAGGGAGGAGGTAGCCAGCAACATAGTAGTACTTCTTTCTTGAATATTCACTCTCAAACACTTCTACAAGCATTAGATAGAGCTGGACACCTTCTAGGCACATCCAAGCAAAGGCAGCCAGGAAGAAAAAGTGTAAGAGGCCTGCAAATATTGGGCATGCGATCTGCAAAGAAAGGCTGAGTGTCAACAGCAACGCCTTGCTTCAAAAATGGATAAGGTTAGCTGGGAAACCACACAATTTACTTCTTAAAAATTAGGTAACACTACACATTGCTGCAAACAAATAGGCAAACATTCTGTGATCCACTGAAATTCTATTTGTGGGGTCCTGACATTTTCAAAGCCATAAGTGAACAGCATGACTGAAATTTTAATACAGTGTTGAATCTTGCAGTGATTTTTTCAAAAGGTGCTCATTTTTTTTTTTTGATACTGTAGTAAAAGTTACGGTGCATTCTTTAACAGAATAGGCTACTCAATGAGGCTGTAATCCTTTAATTACAATAGTGACATGTTGTTAACATTATGAAAAATCTTGACAATTCTACAAGAACAAGCTTGTAGTGGATTTGGTCGATGAGGCTAGATAGAACAGTTGGTTCCAGATATATTATTTATAGCTTCTGGTTGAAATTCTGTGCAGCAGCCAGGAGTCCCTCTATGTGCTTTAAATGACAAATACCTCAGCTTTTACTATGTGAGGAAGTTCGGCTGTCAGATGTGTAGCCAACTTAGTTTCACCTTTGTCCAGGTGAAGACACAATGAAATAACCACCAAATTTTAAAATTCAGGCTGTGTCACAGATTCCACAGTGACAGGAAAAGCTCCAGGAATCATCTCTGGATACAGCCTTTGGTGTAAAGAAGGCAAGAGTTGGTTAAAGAAGATCTCTTTTTATTTCAGAACTAAACAAATCTGTCCTATTCAAATCATCTAACTTAATAAAAAAGTATGTTTCTCAAACAGGCAAACACTCTTGCATGCTGTTGGGGAGAAAGGGGCAGGATGGGCTGCTATTTTCAAAGCATGAAAATATCATTAACTTGTCTGTCTTGATCTATATCAAACTTCCTCCTATTGTTCCCCCATCAGAGATACAGTGTGGGTTGATAGCTTGGGGGCAGTGTCATATTTAAATTCACATCAAAAATCAAAAAGTCATTTTCTGAGAATGATGATCAATAGGCGCAGGAGTAGCTTACCGTGTATTCAGTCTTATCAATGCCTATTAGGAAAATGAATTCGGCAATGAAAAGATTGATGCAGAGATTCTTGTGAATTGTGTTACGGTCACTCTGTAGACCACGGAAGAAGCAGAAAGTGAAGATGCAGATGGCCAGGCAAACAAGGGAGATGACAATTCCCACCCAGGTGATGACAGTGAGAAGTAACTCGTGAACGCCATCTTTGTACTGCAAGAGAGAGATGGGGAGGAGTGCATTAAAAGGGCCGCACTTCAAAGTAAGAGAACTTACTATCCTAAGAAGTTGGATACTTCTCATTTCATTTCTCATTTCATGTGTGTCCAAATGGAAAGCCTGTCAGAAAGTTATCTTCTAGACCTGAGCTGAACTGAAGTCAGAATGATAGTGGCAACACTAATTAATAGCAGCATAGCACTTTGTGGTCTGTAAATTCACTTGATCCTCACCAGAATCCTGTAAAGCAGGTGCTGTTATGAGCCCCATTTTACAGAGGAGGAAACTGAGAGTGAGATCAAGTGATCTGCCATGGGTCACATAGGGGTATAAGATAGATTTCCATACGGCAAAAGACTTTGTGCAATACTTTGCTCTTGTCTTACATATTTTTAATATCAAAAGTATCGATGAGAAGAGGAAATTTAATTTGGTAATGTTACTGGACAGAACAGAGTAGGCCAACATGACAATATATATTGCTGAAAACTAACAAGCCTGAAAGAACTGTAAACAATGGTGAATGGAATAAAAGACTGGTATTCCCCCAATTTTTCAAACCCAGAAATAGGCAAAGTTGTAAAGGAACCCTTGTTCCTTTGTGTGATTATCTTGTATTTTATTAATTATTCCTTGCTATTTGCACTTATTCCTATCTACCTCAACAGCTCAGCATCCACAAAAGTTCTAGCTGGTATTCTCCAGGCCTCCCTAGCAATGCCTGGATTTCTGTGCCACAAGAAAAACACATTCAAGAAATCCCTCTGATTTTTTTCATCACCTATTACCTTGTACTATGCATGTAGTTATAGAGTGGCAAAGTATTAGGAAACAAAAAGGGGCATGTGGTACAACGTGGTTCCGCCCAGGTATAATGTAAGAAAAAAGAATGTAATCTTCCAAAAGAAATTCACTAGGCTAAAATAGAAAGAAATATAAAGGTAGATGCCTCTGAGAAAGTACAGTAAATATATGGTAAAGGAAGGGCACTACAGCAACATCCAGAAGGTCCCACTAGCTGGTTTTGTTTTCAGTCACAATGAGCACCCAACGAAGGGACTCATTTCCCAAGCTTAGTGGAATCTCTGGAGATGTTCCCAATATTCATTAGAAGTGCAGATACTTACTGCAATTTCCCTGTGGGCCATGAGAATTGCAAAATTGGTTAGGTGGCTGCACGCGCACGTTGTGTGAGTTTTATTAGTGTCAACCAGCTTGCAGCCCTGGGTAGACCAATATCCCATCATCGTTCTTTCGGAGTAGTTCCAGAAGGAGCAGTTTGCATTGAAATAATTGTCAGGCTGGGAAATAAAATGACAAGATAAAATTAGGATTTTACACTCTAAGATGGCTATAGCAATTGTTTAATATGTGGAAAAGGTAATTTAGATTAAACTTTGCATGTTTCGGACTATAAAGTTTTTCATCAGCAAAATTGTGGACTATGTTGTACAAGGCAGGCATCTAGCTTAAAAGGGACTTTATAGTCCGAAACACTGTAAAGTGTACTCTAAATTACCAAAGACCCATTTTAGACAATTACAATTTCCATCTTATGATTTTACATACTGATAGCACATTAGAGTCATTTTTCCCTTTCTGACAAAATTAGAGCTATGACTATATTCTAAGGAATCTCTCTAGGAACCAAGTGTTTTAAAATTCATTTCTTCTTTTCCCCTCGTTTTGGGTCAGCTCAAAGTGACATGTAAGCAACAATCTGAATCACACAGCCAACTCCTTAAGGCTCCTCTCCAGGCAAATCCACGAAATAGCTACGAGAAAGAGAGAGAGATAGAGAGACAGAGAGAGAGAGAGAGAGAGAGAGAGAGAGAGAGAGAGAGAAGTAATCTCACACATTTATTTTCCTGTGCCAATTCGGGTGATCCACTTGGCTGTGTGAGAGAAATGATTCTCTCAGCTTATAACAAGAAAGTCTAAGCAGACTGCAGACAATCTTCTAACACAGTGCAGTCAATTAACTAGCAACTTAATAGCTACGATGGAGGATTGCAGTAAACTCAAGACACAGCAGAGAAACTGCATTTCCTCGCCCTGCTTCACCTTTTAATTCACAGTGCTTCGTAAACATTTTCCCAAGCAGAGCCTGGAATTAAAAAACAGGGGTTAAATGCTTTCACTGACATTTTAACTTGCCACACTAAACAGACAGAACCATAAGAGTTGATATTCTGCTATCCTGCTGTTAAGGTAAGAGTTAATTTTCAATCTGAAACAAATTAGAGTCATTTACATTTTCATGTTGATTACTGAATTAGCTTTCATTAAGAATACACTTAAGTTCTAATAATCACTGAACCAGGCTCATTTAATTTTATGTTCATAGACTTAAATAAACTTGTGTCTCTGACCTAGTCCAACATTTAAAATTCAAATGGAAAGGTGTTCCTCCTCCTCTTCCCCCTCTTCCAACATTGCTTCCTTCTCTTGCTGCATTATCAAAACCTCCCATTAATTCATTACAGTAACTCACATCAATGTGTTCCAGGGTAAAAAGCACAGGGTCAGTCAGGTAGACACGGCTGGATTCCTTATTGAGTGAGGCTGAAATGACGTGGGAATTCACCGCAATGGTACTGTTACGCCCAACAAAGTCACCCCCCAGTTTTATAGTTGCATTTTCAGTACTAAGGAACTGTCCCAAACTCTTGTAAATGATGAAGACCAACTTTGCAAGCCCTGTAAAGGAGAAAACAATCGTATTTCACAAGAATCATGCTTGTAGCGATTCTCTAGCAGTGAGATAAGACATCAATGACAAAATTAAAGAAAGGTATCATTTAGGACTTGGACCCAAGTTTAGTTCAAATCATCGTTTTAGAAATCTAGCTAATTTTTTTTTAAACTACAGCAAGAGTCCAGTTAATCAGAAGTTTAAGAACCAAGAGACTGAAAATGTGTGGTCTGAATATGGAGTATATATTCAAAGTCTTATCATTTTATATTGAGCCTTACCATTCCTGCTGTTCTGTTTGACAGTATTTGCAGAAAGCTGGATTGAATTGGATCCTTTGTTGCCCTGAGGAAATTTCAAGTCTTGTACCTGGCCTTCAGTACTGACCACTGCAACTTCCAAAACTGTTTCAATCAAACAAAGAAGGATGGAGACATGCATTAAACACATTTTTGAAGGTCAAATTAAAGACAAAATTGTCCCGAGAAGTGTTTCTACATGCAAATATATATATATATATATATATATTTTAGTTTTTCAACAATTCCCTATGGGATAGAATCTTCTGTTGCAAGAAAATTCTATACACTATAGAACACAGAATTACTACTAAATGCCAATTTAAATTTTTGCCTTTTTTTTGTTCTTTCTGATGGTACTGATTTATTGAGAATTCTTGCATGATTTTTTAATGGATTAAAAAATTTTCAAAGAATTAACAGAATTTGAGCACTCAGCCTGGAAAATCAACTAATCTAGCCCATATATGAAAGGAATTCTCATAAAATTGGGTTCACATGCATGTTGTACAGAGTTAAAATCATGTAGAATAACTATGTAAAACTGTGAGCTCTTAATTCTCAAATTACTCAGATAAGCACAAAATTTTTATCAATAAGTTTCTTTGCATTAGTCTAAGCCTGGCAATTATTTCTACACATAGACATAACTCGTAATCCAGACAGTCACAAGTCCCAACTCCTCTTTGTGCTTTTTCTAACTTTAAGAAGAAACACAAACACTTCCATTGACCAAGCAAGAGAGCAAGTGTACAAGACTGAGAAGTTTAAACATGGAAATTACTCCAGGCATTTGCATGACCAATGGAGTCAATTAAATTAGATGTAAACTTTTTTTTTGTCTAAGAAAAATATAAGTGTTATAATCCTCAACACAAATACGTAACTTTTAACATTCTGTACTAAAAGAAATTTTATTACTAAAGCTCAAAATTTCATGCTGATTTTTTTTTTGTTTAAAAGGAATAGCCTTGCTACCAAAGACATTTTGTATTGACAAATTGTATATTCAGAGAAAAAAATACTATTGTATTTATAAAAATAGTCACAATAGAAACAATCGATCTTTATATAGTGGAAAGAGGCAAAGTATGATGGTAGCTATGTTAAACAAATCTTAATAATTGCATTTTTCTGTTTTTACAAATATTGTGTACATGTGAGTTTATAACGACATTAGCCCACACAAAAGCCCCTCTAAGTTGATGAGGTAGAGGAGGGATACTTCCCATTCAGATGATGGGGTCAATGTGCTGAAAACAGTATTTTTCCATAGGACGCAAAAATAGACTCAGATACAAACTTTACTCTCTTGACCACAGAAAATAGTGATTCCCTCCATCTACATGGCCCCTTACCTTAGCAGGCATGCTTGCCAGAAAGGGGGCAGGGGAGTATTATGCTAGAGTTCTGTCCTCTCCCTACTTTGTATATCTACAGGTTAAGTCCCTCATTCAAGTTCTGCTAGTATCTATTTTCATACAACTGTATACACAATTTGAAAATTACATTCATGTGACTATCTCTAGGCAAATAAATTTCTTTTTGTTGCAAAGAGTGGAGTAAAGATGACTTTAACTCATTCTGAGTGCATTATTAGGGGCAGATCCTGGTCACTGAGGATAGGGGTGTGATCTATAGATTCTCCCTTTATGCTCTTCTTTGAAAGGCAGGTAGACTGTTACTACCTGTGCCTGACTGTGACTTTTCCACAGAGCAAAATGAGTTCAGAGGACTCAGAATTTTGTCACGCAGGACAAATCTCAATCAGTTTTTTTTTCCTTTTTTGGGGAGTGGGGATCCAGAGAAAGCATAGCTGAAACATTTCATATGAAGTTTTGTCACAGGGAAAATCACATAAATCAGGCAGAAGAAATGAGGGCATTTTCTTTCTTTCTCTGAACAATTTCTCACCTGATCAGAACAGAGAGAATGAGAAACGTAGCATAAAAGCTCTGCCAATGATCTCAAAATAGATGCCAGACGATGAAGGCACATGGACTCATATACTTTATTGATCAGAGAGGACCTGACCCCCTACCCACCCTTGGCCATGTACTTTCTGATCCAGTGACACTTGTCCCTCCATCTTCTGATGCCAAAGGTTTTCTCAGTATCTGTGTCCTCTACGCCTGAAACTCCCTTATCTCTGCCTGGCTTCCTTTAAGTCTTCCCTAAAGTGCCACATTCCAGAAGGAGATGTTTCCTAAGCCTTCTTAATCTAAACTCCCTGAGATTTTCTCCAATTTAGCCCATATATAGATCTTATTTTTATGTGATTGTTTACATGGTGTTTTGACCATTAAACTAAGAGTTCCCTGTGGATAGAGACTTTATGTGTATATGTGTGTGTTGTTGTTTTTTTTTAATTTCTTTGCATTTACCACAATTCCTGGCACACTGAAGGTATTGAGTAAGTGTCTACTGATGTGACTTCACTTGGAGCTTGTTTATTCTTGTTTTACACACAGTTCTAACAAGCACAGAGATACAATTTCTAGGACCACAATGAATTGAAAAACAAATCAACTCGTTTTATTAGTTAGTGGTCTGTGCCCTGGTGCCAATTCTTGCCGTTCTCAGGGATGGGTAAAGCTAGATAACCTGAGATGTCCCTTCCAGCTCTCAAACCCTGTTAACTCGTGCATTTTCCAACAAGACCAGCAGCATTCTGTTACTTATTTGCTGGGCAAACTCTTTATTGCCAAGATTCTTTGGCTAATATAAACTAGCTAAACTCATGTGAATTACCACAAATTCTGGATTAATAAAGACTGTATTAAATGAGGCTGTGGTGTAACTCTCCCTCATTCACTTTCACTGCTGAGCCTTTTCCTCTCAGTGCCAGTGTTTAAGTTCTGAATTATGTTCCACACTCTTTGAAGCTATTTTGCAATCTATGGAGCATGGATATTCTGCATTATGGGAGACGTAGTTCACCGAGCACATTTTCACCTGAAGGCAGTTGTGCTCAGTGTAAACATGTGGCCCGTGTACTATGTGCCTAAAATATGTAGCTGGCAGAACACATTCCAAAAAAGTTATTTAAATTCATTAGGAACAGATGATATAAAATGAAAAGGCATCTTCCACAGCTCCACAGGAAGAATTTGGAAAGTTCCGTAAACCTATAGCCCAGCATGTAAGCAGCTCTTTCCAGCATGATTTTTTTCAGTTGCAAAACAATTAAGATGAGTATTCTATCCTTTCCCTTTGTATTAATTTGACTATGAGCTGATTGAATTTAATCAAGCTTTAAATTTAATTTGAATTAAATTTATTATTTTATTTATTATTTATATATTATATATTTTTATATCTTTATTATTAATTTAAATTAAATTTTAAATTTGAATTTAATCGGCTTTATTCAAGCACCTACTAAGTGCCACTAGGCACTGTGGGAACAAAGCCAAAACTCAAAACTCCTTACCTTCAACTTGCTTATTATCCATGACCTGTTTCTTTCGGGAAGGAAAGATGGGAGAAAAGGAAAGAAAATAGGAAGGGAAGGAGGGAAAAAAATCAGAGGAGGATAGAAGAAGGAAGGAAAAGAAAGTGACTAAAAATATTTGCAAGTAGAGAATAACATAAGCGTATTCCTTCCACTCCAGTTCACCTCCTAGGCAAAAGCTCCACGTGTTAAGAGGAACACTCACCAATGTTTTCTGTGGGCATCGAGACCCGGGTTGCTTCTAAGAGATTGTCAGCCAGGACAAAGGCCCCTTCTTCCAGTGTATCAAGTAGCATTGTTGCAGCATGTGCCTGCTCTGAAGAATTCATGTCTTTCCAGGATTCTAGAGCTTCAGGTCTCAGCAGGTTGTCCACTGTGTCAACAATCGCCTGCATCCATTAGAAAACCATCATTAGGCCTGACTGCTTCTGGCACCGAGGAGATTTCCTAGCGCTGTCTTGTGACAGTCCTAATATTCAGCTGTCAAGATGATATACTCTGATTTAAAGACACCAGAACACCTGGTTAACATAAAATAGACCTAACTACTTCAAAACAGGACTATTTAAAAAGGTTACTACAATGTCAAACTGGATGTGAAAAGTAAATGTAGATATCTGATTTATTTCTATTGTAAGGGCACCCCAAAACTGGGTCAAAACGTACAGAAAAACGTTGAGACCTCATGCCAATGACTCTGCCTGAGGCTTTAATCTTCCATAGGATGCAAAGGGTTTTATTTTATGGACAGAAGATACCTGAGACTAAGGAGTAGCCTCCTGTTGACAGGGGGAAAGAAGAGATAATATGTTGTTTTTGAAAATAACACCTTGCCCAAACTGTGGCCCACAAACAGCGTTTATTGGCACATTTGTTTATTAGCAAAGACTAACGAGATGAAGTGGTTTTAGTGTGTGTAAATGATCTGTGAACGTTCTCTCTCCCAACTTCCTAGCTAACCTGAGCCCAAATCCTACAAATCCTAACTACAATTCCTGCACAGCGGTCAGTGGACAAAGGCAATTAATCAACTGAACAAATAAGACAGTCCAAGTCCAAACTTGTAATTGAAGGAATTAAGGAGGAAAAGGGGGAGGAAGTGTAGGTACCAAAGTAAAATCCATGAAAATGACCATGTTGAAAATCTTCTCGTGTGGAAATTAATTCAGCAACACATAAAGTAACCATAAATAAAGGGGTGAGGAGAGGACAAATATTCAAAGAGACATCATTTAATTCTCTATATAAAATAACCCAATCAATCACTCTAATAAGTTAATCAATTGAAGACAGGCTTTCTCGTTGATGCATAGGGTAACTGTGCATTGAAAATGTCATGCACTGGTGAATCCTTGCCCCATTTACCTGGTCATCATGTGTCCTTAAGCACGTATGTGATCTGTTTGATCAAGTAATAAATGCTGAGAGCCGAATGAACGCAGAGCATACAAACAGAACCCCACCCCTAAAATTGGTTGGGAATACTGCACTGAAATACAGGAAAACGTTGGTGGAGACTGCTGCCAGAGTAAGATTAATTAGCTTAATTCATCTTAATATCCTCTTTCTGTCTGCTTTGTGAGCCACCATGACCTTAGTGGCAGGTGGAAGATACTCCGTGGTGGAATGAAAGGCTCCCCCCACCCCACTCTGTTCTCTAATGGGAGATGAAATTGTCAAAATGCTCACAGGATCCCACTTTCAGCCGCTAACTGGAGTGGAACCAAAACTGGTCTGCTAAGGCTGGATTCATTAGTCACCAAGTAACACAGACTCGAGCCTCTAATCTAAGGTACAAATGAATCCTCAGTCACCAAGTGGGAACTAGCTTCATCGGCATAGTGTAAGTCGGCTTCTGATTTGTAACTGAACCATCTTATCTGAACCAGAGAAGCTCATGTGGGATGTTCTGAAAGTGACCCTGGTCAGGGCTGATGGTCATGTTCAGATTTCTCGCGCTGCCACAGAGGGTGCTCCTGACGCACTATTATTAATTTCAGGTACAGCTTATTTATTACCATGTCTATGTCTCTAGTGGAAACAAAATGATCAACATAAGCATATTCCTGAGATACTCTCCCTGCCAAAGGAAAAATGGCTACTTTTCCCAGTGAGGCATAGGTCCTGGGCAACGTACCAATTATTACATTTCATACATTAAACTTTTACCTTAAAGGTGAACTACAAATTAAAGTATGAAGAATTTCTATCCACTTCAGCAGTTATTTCTTTGCCCCCATTAGTCAGGCTAAAAAGGGACATTCAGACCATTAATACCTAAAAACAGACCCTCTCACCACTTTTTCTTTTAAAGCTCTCAGGTTCAGCAAAGTCTAATCCTATCTGGCTGGTTGCCATTCTTATTGGAGACCATGCCAAAAAATACTGTTGAAAGTCATGGACATTGAGTAACCTCTATTCCACTAAAGTATCACAGAAGTGAGGAAACAAGGTGTCTAAATATGGGTGTGCGCATGCATAGTGCATGGTTCTTTGAACTCTTGCCACTATTGTGTTTCCTAGGAGGATGTACAAAAGCTAGGGGATCCCCCCTTCACCCTAAAAAAAGGAACTTCAAGAATTCACGAAACAAAATAAAAGCCCACTGACTGCCCCACTTAGATCTGTCCTCTTCCCTGACCATGGGTATAACAATGGACTGGAATAAGTAAACAGTCTATGCCTGTCCCTCTCAGCCTGGCAAGAAGCACCACTAAACAGATACTGATGGAAGTGTTGTAATATTCATATTTCATCTGCAGTTTACCCAACTCCTACACAAGCTATCTTTGGAATTAACCCTTAGAAATCTTGAGACCAAAGCTGTTTCATTGAAAAGCATCTCACAGAAATAAGAAAGCAGTGACATTTTCATGCACATACAATCATGACCATACAGTCTTTGATATGATAAACTGCCAGGAAGGGATCATAGCTGTTCGATTGCCAGCTGTTGCTTGATCCACAAGGATACCATTGGGAAACAAAGGGATTGTATCATTGCTTTCCAATTCAGAAGGTTTTTATGAATATTCTTGTACTTTTGGATAAATAGAAATGTTGCAAAGAAAAAAGAAAAAGTATTTATCTGTTTATTCTGAGAGTATTATACCTGTGCAAAGCCAACATTTGTACAGTTGACAGGGGGCACAATACATAATTATCAAAGACTGAAATACATTGGATCATGCAGCAAGATGATAAAGCGTGGCAGGTAGCTGACGCAGGGAGAAAGCAGGGTGACAGCAGAGGAGAGATACCTTAAGGTAAGCCCTGCATGTCTTCTCTCGTTTTTGGAGCTTTTTAGTAAGAGAAAAGAAAATCAGAGGTTAGACGAACATCTCTAGAGAGCTGCCCCCAAAATTTACAAATGTATGCATTAAAAAAAAAAAACCCAAAAAACTTCAAGTTAGCCTTAAATTGCATGGCAATTTTGTAATCCTGTCTGTTTTCAATGAATATCTACCACTAGTGGTCCTCATTTAGTGGGAAGGGGCATTAAAAATCAAATCCAACCCCCCTCAAAATTGAGGGTCTCAAAGGAATTATGTCAAGGTCACACAGGCAGTAGGTGGCACTGACAAGATTTGAACATAGTTCTTCTGACTCCCAAACCAGGTAGCTAGAAGGTTACAATTAGAGTGCTGGTCCTGGAATGAGAAAGACATGAGTTCAAATGCAATCTCAGACACTCACCAGCTGTGTGATGCAGGGCAAATCACGTAAGCTATTTGCCTCAGTTTCCTCACCTGTAAAAAGGGGCCAATAATAGTAGCTACCTCCTGGGACTGTTGTAAAACTCAAATGACATAATTATAAAATGCTTAACACAGTACCTAGCACATGGTCAGGGCTATATAAAGTTAGCTACTATGATTATTCTGTCTATTCTTATCTTTTTTTCTTTCTAGGACACTAAAGGAAGAGGTATAAAAATTCTGATGAAAATGAATGTAAAAAGTTAAGTAAATAAATTTATATTAAAAAAATAAATAAATAAAAATTCTGAGCATAGAATTCACACCCAAAGAAAGAAATGTGCAATCTTCAATGCCTTATAAATTTTAGGGAGCATCATATACCCACCCAGCCTTGAGATTTGTATCCACTTCTCTACATTAATTTTTCCAAAGCGGACAAAGATGTATACTAAACCAATTATCTTCAGATCAAGATAAAATAAAATGAAATAAAACTCATCTGATACAATTAAAATAAGGAGTGGAAAACTGAAAATTTAAGTTCCACTGCCAAAGGCTGTCATTAGAAACATTAATTCAATGATTACTAGTAAGATATAAAAACCTCAATTTTTTTATGGTCTGCTTATGAGGCCAGAAGAAAAAGGCAGGTATAAATGACAACTGCTTGGAAAATCTGCCAGTTTCATGCCTACATGATGCATTTCGAAGTGAGGAATCTAGTCTTTGAAGACCATCAGCAATAGAGGTCTCCCATAATCTAATTGACATTATTTACATAATATTGCTGTCCTGTTGTCCTGCCTTTAATCATAATTTTTTCTTGGGAACTGGAGCAAATAAGAATTAAAGATGGGAGGGAGAAGAGAAAAGAGAATTCAGCAGCAAACTGCTGGGAGAAGGAGAAGCTGCCATAGGAAACACGTAATTAAAAATGACAAGACTCCTCTGCATACCTTGTTATAACTCCGCCCAGCTGAATCCTTCTCACTGGGTTTGAGTTCCTGCAGCTGCGCGTCTAGAATGTCCACCAACTGTTCCATCAGTCTCACAGATGAGCTCACATCCCCAGCAAACACAGGTCCTTTGGTGTGTTTAGCCAGCTCATTGGCGAGACTGGCAGCGTTCTCTCCACTTCGGATCTGAAATGACAATTTATATTATCTCAGCAGGAGCCCATGTTCCGCTCACGGCTTCCAAGTTGACTCCCAGCATACCTTTGCAGTGGCAAAACACCCATTTGTACACACGTCAAAATCTGCAACTAATTGAGACCCATAAACTTTTTCTTTATCTGGAAAGATGAAAGGTTCTTAGATCCTTGACACACAAAAGAAATTTCTTAACAAGCATTTAAAAAAAATAAAAACAAAACCTGAACTCAGATTGGAAATTTGGGGCTGAGGCTCCCATTTCGTCTAACTTTGGGGGTTTCCCCCCCGTTGCTATTATCAGAAGCACAAAAATCTACTGGTTCATACCAGTGTTACAGGCATTTAAAAGTCAAACTGAAAGGGTCTGGGACAGAGGACGATTATCTGATTTTACTGCCTCACAAAGGCTGATTGGGGAGGAAGACGAAGACAAAAGGTGATATACTACAATATGCTGTAAATGGGATTTTGCTTATACTGCCATCTTAAAAGACATTTTATTTGTTCTATCATCATCTGCCAACTAAACATCTGTTTGGGTTCTGGAAATTCAGTTGCACATTTAAATCTATTTGATTTATTAGGCCTATGTAGAATTCATCTTCTGAACATTAAATCGAAACAAAACAAACCCAACCCAGAACATGCTAAACACGAATAAAATTAAGCAAGCATGTATGCATTAAAAAATTTAACTTAGCAAAGACTATACCCCAAAACACATGCGGGCTTAACTTTCAATAAATGGTTCACAGACAAAAACTACGCATAATTCTTCTACTTTAAAACTGAACAAAGAGCAATAAACATGGTTTCAACGTCCTAAGCTGAATTATTTATGTTCGACGTTAAAGCCTTTAATCACCAGTGTGTATCATATTAAAAGATTCCAACCAACCTTCTGAGCCAGCTGATTTACCCAGTGGGAAGTACAGTTGCTAAGATCAGGGCCCTTAGGGTTCCATGTGCCGGTGGAAACCACGCAGAGATACGAGGCAGTTCCTACACAGATGTAGAAAACAACACTGAAATTGAAACCATTTTTCTGCATGTATTCAGGAAATCAGCTCCACCGTTCCCGCTCTGCGTGTTAAATTTTGAATAAACGCGAATGGAGGCAGTTGACAATAACTGACGAAAACGTTGGGAGTAACGCAGATTACAAACAGTAAATATAGAGCTGATATAGAAATATCAGACGTTTACAGCAAACATACCAAATGCCCTTCATTTTCTTGGAAGTTCTCCAAAGTGGAGCTTGTAATGAGAAAGGCAGCTGTAAGCAATCTTTACTATAGTCCTTGGGCAAAAACCTCAAGTATAACCTGGGTCCTCAAGGATTCGAGGCATTCATGGCCTATATCCAAAGGTCTTTTACAGATTAAAATCTAAATAATGCCCATACATGCTGGATGATCAGACTTTATAAATATGGTGACCAAAAGTGGCCCTCTCAAAATGGGAGCATTCCATGATGCTTTGAGCACCTACTGAGGGCTCTCTGTGCATATGTATATACATGCACACGCATGCACACATATACATGAATATTTTTACATATTTCACAGGAAATACCTCTCGTTCCCTTGGGACAAGGTCGTTCTACCATCATTCCTCTTTGTGTCTGAGGCCACCAAATGCCCCTGGCTTCTAAAGCTTCGCAGAATCTTTCTGGCGGGGGAAAAATACTTGTTACAGGAGGAATTTTGGTTGTAGAAACTGCTGGAGGTGGTTTAGTGCCTTTGTTTCCTTCCTTTGCTCCACCAGCTAAAGTTGTGCTCATGGGGCCTTTCTGTGAAGGAGTGCTTGTGGTTGATACTGTGGTTTTGAACAGCTCAGCTGAAGAAGTTATTGTCACTGCTGTGGTAGGCACTATGGAAAAAAGATGAGTGTGTTAATCTCAATTTTTCAGAAGTTCACAAGAATCACTGAGAACTCTAGTCAAAGAAAAAAGACAACCAAATTTGACTATTCTCTAATATGAGCTGCAGAGGAAGCACGTGGATGTGTGTTATACAGAAGGAGAAGGCAAATGGGGTAGATGGCTTAAGAGATGTGCTATATACGGGTAAGATTTTTGGATCCAAGTGAAGCCTTCAGCTGTTCTAAAATAATTTTTATGTACTTCTGACTTGGGCATACCTGCTTTTGTTGTTTCACTGACTGTACAATTACACTAGGGTAGAAATGTCCTAGTGTGCAGACACAGGGCCTGGAGCATTCAAATTAAATTTCTAGTCTCAGGGAATTTGACTAGGGTATTAGGAGGTTAAATGACTTGCCCTTGACCATACAGCTTACATAAGTCAAAGGTGAGACGTGAACCCAGGTCTTCTGGACCCAAAGGTATTCCTTTATCTACTGGATTTTATACTCCTGTTTTTAGGTTTTTAAATTAATATACTCCACAGCACCTTTACATAGGATTTACTTTTAAGTCAAACATACATATGACTATTTTAGGGACACCAATTTATAGCTTGATGCTAACGTAAGCTGAGGTTTGCACTTCTAAAGCCCCGTAGGAATTATCACCACAGATGACAATGACGAAAAAGACGTGATTAACCAAATTCCATTCATCCTAGAAAGAGTGGAGAAGCTCCTGTTTGGTAAATAATCAAATATGATATATCAACAAAATCTGAGTCCTACATAACTAGGGTCTTGAAAAAAGCAAAAACCCTTAAGTCACCCGTTCTACACCTTGCAGGAAAACAATTACGGTAGCTAGATCTTGCCACTCAGCAGTCATTCTTGCTTGAGAGGATTCCAACATGCTTGATTAGGCGCAAACAGAATAAAAGTCTAGCAAGCCTGTGCTATTTCTATACATCATCATTCAAAGCTTTAACATTCTTAGTTCTGATAAAATAGGTATGAAGGAACAACTGTTTCCAGGCAGAGGCTAGTATATAATTCATTCAACTATGTCAAGGTAATATCTTGAATTTGAAATCTGCACACAAATGGTATGGAGTCTTTTAAAAAGTTTAAAGGGGAAACTTAACAGCATAAAATATCTGAAACATAAAATCATTTAATGTTTTATTTTCTCAAATTTAAAAAAAAAAGGTATAACCTGCATATGACTGGAATAGCAGGTACAGTGAAGCAAAGCTATTTTTAGTCCTACAAGACTAATTTCAAACTGTCAGAAATAGCTAGATCTGAAACACTGCAAAGTTCACGAAAAATTCACCAGTGCATTCTTTTTGTCATTACTGGGGAAATATGAACGTTCTTCTAACAAAAGTACATGAGAAAAGTCCTTGCAATTAAGTTTATGTATTTTTTATTATTAAACTGAGAAAAAGATCATTTTCCAGTCACATTTATTATTTTATTAATATAAAATGCTACTCAAGAAAGTCACGTTACGAAAAATTACATGTGTTAAAAAAAAAAATCCAAAAGTCCACACCAGAAGATTAAAATTGCCCAGAATTAAATTGATTTAATTCAGCTGATTTCAATTAATTAATTTAATTAAGACATTTAAATTAATAAAATACTGTGAGCACAGGTTTGATTATAACAAGAAACTTATCATGAGCGTACTCTGAACTGATGAGGATAAAAAAAAATCCTTGCACCTGTTTGGGGAATCTTAGGTGTAGCAAGTCTCATTTTTCACTAACAGTAAGTACATACTGTTGCTTCCTGCTTTGCTTCTCCATCTCAAAACAGAAACTTCTTGAGCATGTGTTTTATTTCCAGGGCATAATTTATTGACTGTTTGAGTGCTACCTCCGTATTTGAGTTAAACTTCATGCCTAGCCAGCTGCTTCCAGAACCGATTCAAACCTGTCTATCTTCCTCTGTAAGCAGTTGCCTGACATCTTGTGAAACCTCTGTAATTTTCTTTTGATTACGATGCAGTCAGGCTTTCAGTGCTTTCTCAATTAACATTTGTCAAAAACATCACAATCTTTGCAGTAGTGTCAAGTAACTGCTGCTCATCTAGGGCACTGATGCAGGGAGGAGAGAAGGGGATAGAGAAGAGGAGAGAACAAGGCAAACGGCTTTTCTCGTCACGCTCTCCTGTTTCCCATGACATGCTCTCCTTATTAGTACATTAGGGAATGACAGAAGTACTTCATAAGAATATTCCCATTAGCATTCCTGAATGGCCCTGCAGCAAGAGTTTGAATCCTGCCCCAAATTACTAAACCTCTCTAAGCCTCAGTTTCTCTATCAGTAAAATGCGGTAATAGTAGCACATACTTTACAATAAGAACAAGTATATATAAAGAACTATGTCAACCCAAAAATAATAAAGAAATATGCACTATAATTCAATTATCCCATCCTCAATTTTCATAGTTCCTCCCCTGCTCATGCTATCCTTATTTTTAAAAGAAGTATCAATAAAGGTATTGGTGACAAACACCACAAATTGAAAGGGGGTGGTCGTGGGGACCCTGGGCAAAGATTTCAACTGTCCAGTTGCACAATCTATGGACTTTAATTGTTAGAAAGTGTTCTTTATCTAGGTTTTTCTCTCTAGTAAAACAATCCCAGATACAGTTCCTATCCCTATCACAATTTAGACATCATTTCAGGAAACCCAAAAGAGGTGAACTATGGCTATTTTTCTATTTTTTTCTGTGACCTTTGTATTGTAAAATCGTTTGGCCTCATTCTATTTTTAATACTAATTCTTCTGTTAGGAAAAAAGACCTTTAAGGAGACTATATAACATATTACTTAAAAATAAATCACTTAAATATTTATAATTTCTACGATTGTGACATGAAGACAAGATATTTAGTGGAAGAATAAACTCATTTTGAACGAACTATCCAGACAATTAAGATTCCATTCCCCCTTCCCCAAACACCCCCAGTCCCCAACACACAACTTATCACAGTACATGAAAGTGAACAGGGTAAAAACCTGGAGAAGAAAGTTATCATATCTAATTTTTATATATATATATATATATATATATATATATATATATATATGTATATATATATAACACTGGAACTTCTAGTTGGGAAAGCACTTTTCCCATTATCTCATTCTACCACACAACAATCCCGTGAGAAAGAGTACTATCCTCATTTGACAGATGACAAAACTGAGGCTGAAAGAAGGCTGGTGCACTGCTATTAAATTTCTGAGGGAGGATCTGAACTCAGGACTTCATGATTCCACATCCAATACTATTATCTACAGCATTAAAAGAAAAAATCCAGGGAGAGACAAGATTACTTTCGCCATTGGGCAAATATTTTTCCTAGATTTTTTTTTAAAGGGGTCTGTGTAAAGCATGTCCAATTAGAACCTTATTCCACATGTTTGCTGTATTTACACCTTGCTTAGTGTTGTTCTTTAAGGCTGCTTTCAACATTTAAATTTTGGCAAACAGCTGTAGAAGTAGAGTTTCAGGCCAGAATTTATCACTTAAAGGTTTCATAAGGACAACACATTTGATATCTGGTAAGAATAAATGGGAGATCTACATGGCAAAACTCCTCAATAGAGCATAAGGACCACTGAGAAAACATGAAGACCTGCCCCTTCCTCCTGCAATAAAATCATAGTATAGTTGAAATTTAAAGCTTGCAAGGGGCCTTGGAGATTACCCAGTCCACCAGCTCCCTTCATTCACAGAGATGAAGACGTTTATTTCCAAACCTGTGAAGAAGCATATTATACACTAAGCATACTTAGGAATATCACCAAGTTGGTCAAGCTTCCAGACAGGGTAGGGGGAACAATTTAGCTTTTGGACTCCCTCCTAGTAGAATTGGAAACAAAATTGATTAAGCAAATGCACCTATTTAACTGGGTCCCTGGCAGCTAAGATATTCACTATCATCTGTAGGTTGGGGTAGATTTATTATGGTAGTTGTAATTGACAAATTGTTATTGACATATGGTGTCTGCCATCAATTTTTCTTTAAAGGAACTGAATTGAATATATATACTTTTTTTTTTTTATTGTAGTACAAGTCTCAAATTTTCTCTCCTCTAGCTCTCTGAATTTACCCAGTGTTAACAGAATGGATTTTGGCTGAGTGTCTTTACTTCATGAAGCTAAAATGAGTGTTCATTAAATTATCCTTTCTTCATTATGTTTATCACATTTTATTGAGCATGTCGTAGAGGAACAAGTACGGCTTAAGAAATGGACATTTGTGCTATTCACATCCTAATTCTTTTAAAAACAAAATAAACCTAACCTATAGTGAAAATTTTTTCCTCACAAGGTTGAATTATCTAACTTCTTAACTACTATGAAATAAATACCTGTAATAGTTTTCTTTTTCTTTTTAATCAGAGAAAAAACTGGGGAATTCAAAACCAGACAAGATGTGATCCCTCCTCTCCTTGCAATGTGTTTGCAGTACAAACATTATGACCTGATAAAGTAAATCTATGGTAATTCAGGTTAAATAGGAAAAAAAAAGAAAAAGGCAGATTTTATTATTTGTTTTTTTAAACCTATTCTAGAGAAATTTTGTGAGGTAGAAACAGTTCAAGACTGGATAAATGAAATAGGAAAACTGCTAACATACACAATACCAATCTCAACCTAATAGAAAACCAAGCAGACTTCAGGGTCAAAAACTCAAAAGGAGACAACATGTAATAAAAGCCATGTAATCGAAATGCATGGAAAATACACTTTGGTTTTTAAGAATAGGGGTGGAGATTATCTTAAAATAAATAGAAAGAAGTCTTCTAAGTAGTAAGCTAGCATTTTGCAAAAGGGTTCCTATTAAAAGTTTAAAAGGAGTGAACTGCTTTTTCAGGATCCTTTTGGCTAGTCTCATGTGCGAGACGGGGCAGCAGATCCAACACAGACAACTTGAGTGAATTGCACTCAAGGCAGCCAGCTTCAGCGGCTGAGGGAGAGCACAGACCTCGTGTCTCCCATCAGTTTTATCAGCTGTTTTGCTCAAACTGCTGTTCAGGTTCACTGTGGCTTATTCCAAGTTGGAATGGCTGTACAAAATGGCAATCCCAAAGAGCATGGAGCATGGAGCACAGAGAGTGTGGCCTGAAACTATCCCAAAGTGCACGGCAGGGACTGATGAGGAAGCTGGAGAGCCTCAGTGACAGATGATGACACAGAGACAATGGTGGGATTTATGTCACATGCATATAAAAAAAATCTTACCATCATTAAGAATCAAATAATAAAACTGGTAAGTAAACAGTCTCCTTTGGAAAGCTTTAAGAATTGGATGGGATGTTTTATCATAAATTCTACAACGAAGCCATGGTATTTATTTCCCTCTCAAAATCACTTATAGAATTAATGTTTTAAAAAGAAAGGCGAAAGGTGGGGACACCATCAACTAATGTGGTTGTCCAAGCAGTAGAGATGAGACCTGGACCCTTTATAATTGTATAAATCCTCTCTAAAGAACCAGGACAAGAGGACAGGGTTTTTTGGGTTTGTTTTTCCCCACTGTATGTGGAGTAGTCCCTGAGGGCAGAAAACTTCCATTTTTTCACCTCTGCATACCTCAATGTTCAATATTATATTGGACACAAGGTAGGTAATTAATGAACGCTTATTCAAATAAAGAATGAATGAATTTTGAAATGTAACATTATGTATTCCTTAAAACAAAGATGGGGGGGAAGGCGAGAATTGAAGAATTTCCAAGCGAAGATAGAGACATAAAACATCAAACTGCTTCAAAGCACTCATAAGCTCCCTCTGACTTGGCTCTCTTGTCTATGCTGACCCAGAAAAGTGAGAGTATCTTACAACCATCATAAAGGCAATGGCCTTTCTTCTGAGCTGTTGGTGGCTCCTTAAAACAAATGCATGTTATCAGAGACTTCTTCTCTAACAAGGACAACATGCTTTTTTTTTTTTAAGTTAACTTAACAGACATTTCCAATCAGGTTTATTTCCAAGTCATGAAAGCATTTGCTGTCCACCTAGTCTAAACAGCAATGGATTTTCCTAGCTGAAAGAAACCCAGAGATTCATTTCCTTCAAAGATACAACTTTCAACAGCTGATAGAATGATAAAGGCATAAATAAGGGACAGGGTCAGTATAAGGTCGAATTCTAACTATGTTCCCCTGGTGGTTTTTGACAAACTTATAAATGAGGAATGCTTTATGTTGTTAGCAAAAGAAAAACACCACCACCACCACCACCACCACCACCACCAACACATCAATACCATACAATGAGGGTCAAGGCTACAACCCAAATTTCTGGTCTAAGAAGCAAAATATATAATTAACTTAAGAGAATGATTCAGACACACTGTCACTGTGGCCTTTCTACACAAGAGAAAGATTTAAGTGTTGAAACGTTCAGCAGCAGGATGTTATTGGTGCAGCGCGGAGCTGACAAAGTCAAGACAGACACAGATTAGAGATAGAGAGCCCAGAGAACAAGTCAATACATCATTACTGCCCCTGTTACAAGAAATGACACAGACTCTGGGTTTTCTATCATGACCCTAAATTAGAAATTCGAGCACAAGTGACCATGGCTTTTCCTTTTAAGGTTCTGATTCCATGATATTATTCACAATTTGAAAGGAAATTTTCTTATGACCACTCTTTTAGAAAAAAGTTTTATTGAACAATGTAAAAAAAAATTCTCCATCCTATCTATATATGTAACTTTAAGTAATTCCTGATCCCAACCCATCAAATAACGAAATTATCACAAACTTTGAATCAACTCACTATATTCCAACATTAATCTGGAATAAAAAAAATCATGCAAACAAGATATGAGTGTAACATATAAAAGAATATTTTACTAGTTTCCAGGTCATGAAAATAATTTATTTTTAGTGCAAAGTCACTGCTCTGATCACTGCATGGGCTCCAATACAGTTTCATACACAAGACTAACAAATGGATGTTAATAGTTTAAGTACTTTGGAGTAGAAAACTGAAAAGTAGATGGGTTCAAATTATTCTGATGAATATTTTTACATGCATTGTCTAAGTCATCATTTTGGGTTCATCACTAATGGGAAAATGATTTACAACTACCACCAATTGACAAGAAGCAAGAAAATATAATTGTACGTCACTCACTTCTGATAAGATGTTGGAAAAACTTTTCCTCTTTCTAAGCAGACGCAGAAGGCTGTGATTGGGACTGCAAGAACATTTATGCCTGGCAATGCACATTAACTCTGCCAAATCTCTTGAGACTCCCTAACACACATTTCCCTCAACCACTGGCGCCAAGAAGTTAAAAGGTCTGCATGTAGATTGTAATCAATTCAAAAGTCAGGTAGGAAAGCACAAGGCTAACAGGTATCTAACTTGAAATTTACGAACTCTTCCATTTTTAGCAAGGAACTAAACTGACATATCATGATAAAACATCTTATGGATAAAGCCTTAAACTAGTTTTTTTTTCAAAAGTGACATTTACTATAACTGCTATCATATTACTGCTTTCATGTAAAAATAGCCCGTGAGATTATGAAATACCACTCTCGCACACTGTGACACGCAACAACACTGATTCATTCATTCCCTCAACAGATATTTATGGAGGCCCTACTAAGTGCAGGCTGTTTATAAATACAGTTAGAAAAGGAGAAGGGAGAAGAAGAAAAAGAGGGAAAAAAGAGCAGTAGAAGGAGAAGGAAGGGAGAAGAAGAAAGATGAGGGAAGAAAAAGAATAAGATTCACCAAACTAAGTCAAAAGAAAGCTTATTTTAAAATGTTATTTGAAATAAACTCCTAAAAAACTAAACCCAAGTTATTATCAATAAACAAGTATTCCTACCTTGGGCAGGATCCGGTGGGCCAAATTCCAGGGAATACCGTAAAATGAAATTGTTGTTCCATACATAAAGTTGATTATCTCTTGGGTTGTAATCTACTGCAGCAATGTATTGGTACTGATTAGGAAAGGGAACGTCGACATATTCCCCTCGGTTTAATCTGGTATTGTAAATATAATCAATTGCATTCTTGCCCGTTTCACTTTCATTGTCCTGATAGACTGACCGAACTACATAGAGGACTCCACAGATCATAAAAGCATTGGAGGCAGCACGTTTATCATAAATGGTCTCCCAAGTTGCTTCAAATCGAAGTGTATATGGATTCAATTGGCTAATCACAATCATCCCATTGTTCTGCTCGGTGGCATAAATAACCCACAAACCATTTTCATCAACAGCTAAGTCGATATCAGTCTTCCCTCCCCATCGGTATGGAGAAGTATCATGGTAGTTAGCATAGTTTATAATTGCCTCTCCACTTTTAATTCGAGTCCTCAAGTCAAATTTCACGATGTTCCTGGTTCGTTCTTTATTAAAAAATACAGCGCCATCATAGACAACAAATCCTGTACCATCTACCCGATTGGGAAGTTTATATGTTGTTGTTTGGCGGCTGTTTTGGAAGTCCTCCAAAGAAGCATATTCTATCAAGGTGTCCGTACGATACGGGGTCCATGGCATGAAATAAATTTTATCTGCAGCCTGAAGAGGGTCTTTGCACCAAGCACCTGCTTTCTGTTCAGCCTCATATATACACGGCGAATCCACGACTGCTTTCAACGTCCCGGGGCAAACAAAAACTAACAGTCACAGAGAGAAGACAAGAATTATAATAAGTTAAAAAAATAATACAAAAAGGGAAACAAGTGCAAGCTATCATGACAGTGAACCAGGAAGGAAAGATTCGTTTCAGCAGCATGGAATTATAGCTCATTTAAAAAAAAAAAACTGATGCAAGTACCATCCACCTTTCTAAAAGTTACCATGTTCAATGTGTCAACATAGAAAGTGGATTGGGACAATTTTCACAGTTCAAACCAAAGCTTAATGGCACTGTTCATTAAATTGAAATTATCTGTGTTTTACTTTTGCACTTTAATCTTGGACTTTAGCAATTTATTCATCAAAGGCTTTTAGCTACTGTCTTGCAACATAGGAAGTGTTTCATTAAGTCCAGACTCCTCACCTTCCCCCACCAACCTCCTCTCAAGCCCCCAAGGTGACACCCCCAAATAAAACAAAAACAGAAAAAAAAAGGAAAATTTGTTTCAAAATTTAAGGAGAGCGATTTAAAACAAAGGGGGTTTTAATTTATTAAAAATAAAATAAATACAAAACAAGTATACTGAAAATGCAATTAGGAGCGGAGTGTACATAACCAAAGCGGTGAAAGAAACAGACCAGGAAACCCTGTAACCATGGCATGCTATGGAGAGGGTTCTGGAAGCCAGGCAGGATGGCACATTAATAACAAATAAGTACCCAAGGGTGTGAGAAAAAGAGGTAGAGTATGAGGAGAGACAGAGAAGGTTGCCTCCCACCCCCACCCCTGAGGACTTCGGAAACTGGAGCCCACCACCTGCTTTAGCAGCCCAACTTTATTGCCAACAGTCGACTTCCCTGGGAGGTGCACTTATGAGATCCTGCAGAGTACCGAGAGTGTGGGGGGAGGGTGGTGAGGAAGTGAACACCCATAAGGCACATAACAAGGAGCTGGGGTTTGGACTGGATTCGATTATTTACCTTTTTGTTCCACTTCTATTTTAAGCATCGGGAAGAAAAAATAAAAAAGAAGAGTGCAAGGAGAAAAGAAAAAAGATTACATAAATTGACTATTAGTCTTAAGACTGAATTAGTAATAGATGCTAAATATAGGGAGGATAAGAGCTGTTCTACTTTGGATAAAGAGAAACAGACAACAGGAAAACCTAGCAAGAGAAAGATTCTAAAGTTACATAAATGAACATGGATCAATCATTTTAGTAGATTAAAGAGGCAATACAGATATGGTGGCATGTTGCTTCACTTAGTGTACCTAAATAAATAATGAAAGCTTTCACTAATGCATGGTATACATACTCTCCCCTCCCCAATGTCACTCAATAATCTCACCAAGTCCCATTTTATGTAGGCATGCACTACACACACACACACACACACGGACACGGATACATACACACACTCTCACGTACGTGCGCGCACACACACACAGATTTAGCTTTATTTTTTCCACATTAGTCTATCATCCTTATGTTCAATCAACATTGATTTTTATTAAAAGGTGAGAGGGAGAGTAGGAAATTATTGGCCACTTTATTTCAAAAAATCCCAAATATTTTGATGTTCAATTCAAATTTTCATAAATACTGATAAGGCCACATTTTTATCCCAGCATCATTAGGTGAGATTACGGGGATTTGTGGGCTAAATAAGTGACTAACTTCCTCTAGTTTCAGATCTTCCACTCTGTTAAAATTCTATTTAATTGTATTCCCTCCCCCCAACCCTTGCAGCTAGTTTACCCAAAAGCCCTTAATAAATTCTATATAATCTAAATCTAATACTTAAAAACTAAGCTTAGAAAAATTGTAAGCAAAATACATACAAGAGAAAAGCAAGCACAGTAGGCAAGGAAGAAAAGGGAGAAAGAAAAGTATTGGTTAGCTTATTAAGACAGTCTCTTATCATCATCAAATTCACTACAGTACAGCAAGCTGGCATGCAGAAATCACCACATAAAGCATCCAAGGCAAATCCCAAACCCCACCTCCCCACTCTACATACTCCATAAAACAAACCTGATTAATAGTTATATTACAGGAACAATGCCCCTCCATCTAAGCCCCACACCCTCCTGAATCCCTCCCCAACAAATTAAAAATAATTATATTGTTACATGAAGCAAGTTACATAAGAATTCTGTGGCTGAAGTCTCATAATTATCAGCAATTTAAAAAACTATTACATTTTAGGAGACTTTGAAGTATGTTGCCTGAGTTTCATAAAACCATCAGATGCATAAGGCTTTTTCTAGCCTTGATTGATAACAGCAGTGCCCAAACATATGGGCATTACCTATGATACTGACAGCCTATCTGCTCAAAGCTAGGCTGTACTTATTCTCAATGCTACATGCTGACCAGCTCTTGTTTGCTATTACTGCTGCTACCGGCTGTTACAGTTGTTAGGGTTTTTTTTTGGGTGGAGGGGGTTGTAGAAAGTTTCATAGAGAAATAGTTTTAGCCAAATAAGTGGCACCTCACCCCCCTCTACCTTTGCTAAGGTCAACTGGTTTAATAAGCACTTACTATACCAGGCACACTGATATCTTCAGGTAACATACTTATTTCTCTCTAATTTCTAATTCTAGATTTATTCAAGTAAATAGACAGTTTGGGGCTCTCTGCAATTCGGAGTTAATGACTTGCAGATGATTCCTTCTGTGCACATTATGTATGAGCCTATTTCTCAATGAAGAGCAATATTGTACCTGCTTGGAATCAATAATGGTAGGGGAGTGATAGAATGACAAGGAGAACTGAAATCATTAGTTTTCTGTCTGCATTACAGACACATATGATTTGGGGTGGTAGATGGTTACAGTCATCAAACATGTTAGAAATTCCATCAATATGAATGGAAATTAAGACGTCATAGACATATATGTACATATATACATATATAATTTATCTAAATTGCATTAAAAGTTTAAGCAGAAATATATAGTTTAACATTCTGTATTCATTTGCAATAAGCTGATTTCGGTTATTCAAAGTATTAGCATGCTGTACAGTGAAAGGGGAAAAAACCAGGAAGGAAGTTATTTGTTTCTTTTTGACTGAATTTAAGTATTACTGAATTTGTTGTCTTGATAAAAACTGAGCAGCAATACCCAAACTTTAAGGATAACAGATACGATCTGGTGAAGCATTCAGACTAATTTTTAATGCTTAAAACTTCAACCCATATAAATTTAAAGAATAAGCATGCTAATCCAGTCTTATATGTGTGTGTATGTATCTACATATACCTACACACACAACCTCCAAATTCTCATTTTTCCATTTCAAGAAAATTTCCAGGCTACTCTCTTAATAGAGTAACCTAATTAATGGAATTGGCTTTCTTTCCCCAAGGCTGGGTAGTTAGTTGTACAAAATCTGCCAAGTCCGTTTGCATGTCTGTAGAACAAACAAAATATACATTACCTACCATTGTCATAGAGGATTGCATGTATAGGCAGGAAAAAAAATGGCCTCAGAGAAAATGAGGCATATACATCATACACACACATCACAAACATGTGTGTGCACATATACATATGCAAACAGACTGTACCTACAGTAACACAAAACACATTTTATTCTGAATCCTCTTCAAGACCTTTGTCCGGTTATTAATATTTTTATCATAATGTGAAACGTGTAGCAATACTATGTGGTGCAATTGCACATGAGAAGATAATTAGAAATAAACTTATTTACAGAAAAAAAGAAATGATACAAAAAAATGTTGAGGCCTGGAGGGTTAAAATGACAGCTGGAGGCTTCATTGATCAAGCCTTTCTAGAATATCTTAAATTTGTTTAGGGGATCGTGGGAAAGAGCAAGATGAACTCTCAGTACTTCCAGTGATGCTCAAGAGTCTTATGCATATATGTGTATGTTACTATTTAATTATATGTGAAGTGTTCAGATATTACATACAGAACTATATATATGTCAACACATGCATGTGTATCTCCATGCATGTTCACTACCTCCAACAGTGATTAAGTCTGTGTATATACATATGTATGTACTTGTTCAATCATTACATGAAATATTTAGTACATATAACATTTATATATGTGTGTATCAGTACATGCTAAAGGACTGAAATAATACTGTTAATAGTTTCCCCTTAATTCATTTACTTATATCTAAAATTTTCCATGAATATTGATATTTTTTGATGTTATATGTGGAGGAAGAAAAACCACATTTTAGGATGTTTAAGTTGCTAGAGGATTTGTTTTCAACAGTTACTGGCATAGTACCATGTGACAAAAGATTATTCCCCCCAAATGTTATTTAATGATGATATCATTTCCTTCCAATCAGTAAACTGTAGAAAGAGGCATGCAAATTCCACTTGACCATGGAGAAGAAACACAATGGAAGGAGAAAACATGTGAAAGCCAGACCCTAAAAACAGCAGCAGGTAGAGGAGAGAGATAATAGAGAACATGGTAAATGAAACTTTTTTTTAAATGTAGCATGGAGAGAAGATGACGGAAATCATTGCATTTGAAATGTTTAAAGAATGATTTTAAAAGAGCCGTCTAACAGGTAAAAAGTTTTTTCAGCCCTTAGGAAAATTTGTACAAATGAATCTGTGTGGCACCACTACACAGGACAATTTTATTCTCTTAATGTGTCATTAGGAGGGAAAGAAAAGCCACAGACCCATTGCTGCCTCGTGCCAACATCTAGGAAGCGAATGTAAACTGAATTACCAGTAGAGAGAACAAATACTTTTCTGAATCTGGTTCTGGGTTAGAGTTTAGTGCTCACACACAATGGACTAGACTTCTGAACAGCTGAAAAGGTAAAATTTCTGCAAGTTAGAATGACGAGGAGATATCCAAACTTTTCCCCCTCTCAAACAGCATGAGAAATTACTGAAGTCTGAAAATAATATGTACATAATACTGTCCTTGGTCTATGGCCTGGGTTACAGAGACTGGCTCCAGGGAGACTCAACTCTTGGCAGCTCTGACTCACTCCATTGTTAGGGTCAGGACGTGTATCCCTTTTTTAATTGGAGGACTGAAACCATGCTAAATTCAAGTAAAAGCGACTTTGCGGAACAGAATACTTTCGGTTAGCTCCAAACAACACAGTTCCTCTGGTGGCAGAAAGAGAATGATTATATAAGCCACCGATATTACGCACAGGGGAAATGGAGCTAACATCAGTGTTCACAGTAGGCTTCCGATCCTACAAATGGTACAGGGGGAAAAAAGGAAACGCACACAAAAAAGCATCCATTTTACAGTAACACGGGAACACACAGCACGAGTAAAACCCAAAAGATGATCTGTGTTTGGCCTTTAACTGATACTCCATAACCCTAAATCAATTTAATAGTAGAAAGCACTTTGGCGGGAGGTCTTCGAACTTTTTCATTTTTAAACATGTTGAGAGAATAACCACCTTCACTGGCAGTCTGAACATGACAAGTCTCATGCCAGAACTCATTCTTTTGCTTTCTAAGTCTGTAAATGCTGTGATTTCAGGAGGCCTCCAAATTAGATTTTATTCACGAGTAAAAATGCTTGTATTAGGGATGAGTACTGACAAAAACCTTTGCCTTCCAATGGACTATTGGCTTCTAGGCTATTCAACTGCCCTTTCAAAATGACAAGAAGTAATTACAGGAAATGAAACAAAATGGTGTCACACACACACAAAAATAAATGTTACATTTAAGCTTTCAAGTTGATTCAAATGGTATGGCTGAATGAATGTTGAATAAATAAAAGAGGATTCTAAAATGTAAATTCTGATTATTAGAAATGTCATTTTTTAAAAAATATTTATGTTCTTTTCCCAGATGCTACTAACAACAGGGACTTATCCATAGTTTTGTTCGATGTGTTTAACTTGTGTTGACTTTGATGAGTGGCGTGGACAAATCTGCTGCTGAATCAGGCAAAGACGACTTCCTTCAACAAAACTAAGAGAAGAAGAAAGCAGCTGCCTCCATATCCTTGATGGTGACTTTCACCATGTACCCAAGTAACCACAGCAGCAGGTTGTCTTTCAAGGGACTCGGGATTAAAATTGAAGTCAATTCCTTCTTTAGAAAGCTGTGAGCCAAACCAATTTGTCAGCAACTGGTATTGGGCAAAAGTACAAATTTCTATCTGGCCTATTGAATAGCTAATTCAAGTTTGTTTTCTGGAAAAACACTAGCCTTAAAAGCCAAACACTTAAGAACACAGACAGACACTTGGCCAGCGCACATTATGGCTTCCTTCCACACTTGGTGAAGCTAATTGGAGGCCCTAGTCTGTAAGTGCTTTGCATGCATAATGGTTCTGGAGGCCATAAACGTATGCTTCTCTTTTATGGAGTTGTGTTCCAGCATCAATTGCAAAAGTTAGAGGAAGTGAACAAGAACAAAACGTTTATACTTACTATAAGGGACACATTCATATTGGACTTCAAGGTATTTGTATGTTCCAGGACAAGGGTCAGGAAATACATCTGACCCAGTCACTACTATGCATTGGGTTCGGTTGTTACACCTGTAATGGGAACAAAGAGGAAAGTTCATTCATTTAAACTGGAATCTGAATTTGTAATTTGCTATCAACTCAATGAAGCAACAAAATCAACCAATATTAGATCAACTGAAGCTCATAAATCATGTGTATCAGGATAATAAATTTCAATTCATGGCTATCTAATTTCATAATAACTGAATCCAGACTTTATTAGAGATTGTAGCTATAACAGGGAAAATAATCTTTTATGACATAACAGTCATTTTTATTAAAATTTTATATCTGTGCCATTCAGTTGTTTAAAATATGATATAAAGTGTAAAAAACAAAACAGAAATACAATCTTTTAACCCTGAAATGAGGGAAGGTTGGAGAAGGAGGGAGGAGAAAAGAATAAAGAGGAAAGGAGGAAGGAATAGGAAGGGAGAAGAAAAAGAGAGAGAAGGGGGAGAGAGAGAGAGAGAGAGAGAGAGAGAGAGAGATTAGAAATGAAAACAGAAAATCCTAGTAGTATTCTTGAAGGTATCAGCAAACATGAGGGAAATACTCAGTTGAAGAAATTTTCTCTAAAAACCACTGATAGGAGTTCCATGAAGCACATATGTGAAGTTACTTGGCCACAGTCACAAAGCTAGTAAGCATCAGGGGCAAGATCTTGGTCTTGTTATTAGCCCAATACATCCACTAGCCACTATACCATAAAAGAAAATAAATATAGCCATAAAAGCAACTGTTTGGTCACTTGCAAGTCTAGCAACTTGCAAGGTGATTTCTCTATCACAGGTATTTTCCACACTCTTAAATACAAAATCACAGGCCAATGGGATACACATCCTGTCCAAATGTCCTTCCCAATCCAATAATGCTAAGATAAATTTACAAAGTCTTCTGTATAAATTGATATAAGAGGACAGAGATGAGAAGTTATTGTTTAATAATTCCCTGGAATAACCTATCTTGCCATACCAAATTAAACGGCCGTATTATTCCTACACACACACACACACACACACACACACACACACACACACACGCGCGCGCGTGCGCGCACACTTTCTCTAAGTTAGAATAGGTAGACTATGTCTCGATTGAGCAAAATACACATATTCAACATCTGTAAAGTAGTCTCTATCTCTATGTCCTTTTGATTCATCTAAATCAATGTTATCCAATTTTGGAGGGGTTCTATGACAAAGATCATGTATTCCAAAATCAAAATGGAAGAGATTAGGAGATAAAAATTCAAAGAATCAAATAAGGTCCTAGGAGCTGGTTAGTGGTAGGGCCAAGAACTAAAACCCCAGAATCCCCAGAATTATTAATTTGCTGCTAAATTGTTGGCTCCTGAAAGAAAAAAAACAAAAAAAAACAACTAATAGACTCATAAACTAAGAGGCAGAAGGTACCATGTAGGTCGAATCCAACCCCTTCCATTTTACAGATGAGGAAACTGAATCTCTGAGACGTTAAATAACATGTACAAGGTTAAACAGATACTAAGCAGAGTATTCTGAATGTTTATCTGGCTTTGTTTGGCACTATCAGTAATGGACAAACACTAAGAAGAAAAGGAAGAACTATTTATTACTGAAAAATTACAGAGAATTTTTTTAGAGGGAGAACAGAAAGGGGTAATGACCTCTGTAATAATCAGACTACAGTCTCAAATCAGATCTGTCTTGGCTCCTTGGAAGGATCACAAAATCTGAATTAGCTTTTAAATTTTAAAGCGACAAAATTTCAAAGAGTAATATAGGTCAAAGTGTAATATATTGACCTTGAAGTGGAAGTCTTGTACTATTATTCAAATTATATTATAATGGATATTACTCAAATAAGACCACAATTATTAATGACAATTTTATTTTGATTAACTTATGACAAACTATGACCTCATAAATGTATCACTGGTATAGTAATTTTGAACATGTGAATAGGATGAATGTAATGACACTGAATTTGTTTGAAATGTCCTTTTTAAAAAAAAAATTTCTAATGCAATTATCTGTTTCTATTTGATTTCCCTTTTGGGGGAAAAAGAGTGCTGTATAAATGAAGTAAGGAAAAAAGGATAGTGGTAAAAATTTGGGTTCTGGCCATTTTAAATGGCAGACTCATACCATGTTTTTAAGGTCTAATGTAGCTCATATTAACAATGTTGGCTGGAGAAAGTAGGAACCCAGATCTATAGTCTCTCACACACACACACACACACACACACACACACACACACACACACACATACTGCACAAAGTGAGGTCAAACTTATATACCAACTTCCCTTAAAAGATCATCAGCCCACTTAATGCTACTACTGATCCATAACACCATACAATCATAAATGTAGGGCAAGATAGGACCCCAGAGGTTTCTGGTCAGTCCTATTCTGCCTCTCTCCTGCCTACTTATTTTTCCCTCTAAACAGATGAGGGAACTGAATAATTAAGTGACTTTCCTAAATGTAGGAGAACTCAATGACTTATTCTTTGCTATTTTAAGAAAAATCTTATATATTTAGAAAACATCACCAAGTCAGCCATGTGACTATAGCATATTTGGAAGGATTAAAGGTCTTGAAGCAAAAGTTGGATAATTATTTAACAGGCATTTTGTAGAATGGATGTTCTTTAGGTGCTGGTTGAGCTAACTAGCCTGCGAAGTCTTTTCTGACTCTGAGATTGTCAAACAAATAGTCAAGTACTAAGGAGAATGAGTTTTGTTTTGGGTATGTTGGTTGTGTCTTGGATATTCAGAAGTCATCTTTAAGTTTACGTAAGCAATATCCATAATCTTCCCATGGAAACAGAGTATCTGTCAGTATAACTGCTCTACATGTCCATGCAGATACATCATCGTTCAGATAAAACAGAAAAAAGTACTTTACACAAAGGGAAAAAAAATGAATGTTTTTTTAATTCCCCCATGTAAATTTCTTTGTATCAATAATGTTTTAGATGCATTATAATTAAAATGCATAATATACCTAAAAACAAAGAATTCCATATGGGCCTCCTACTTTCTTCTCTTTCTCTCTGAAAATTCAAAATTTAATAAACCACCTAACTTTCCAAAAATTTCCTTGTCTTATCGTATTTCACTTTCCTGAATTCTCCAAAAAGTCTTGAGTTTCTGCCTAAGTATATCCGTGTCTTTTACCTGAGGACTAGCTTATCTAGGTTCGGAGAAAACTTGTAGTGGTTAGAGGGCCAGGACACAAGTAGAAAGACTCATCTCTCTGAGTTCAAATCTGGTCTCAGATACTTAATGGCTATGTGACCCATGGAGAGTCTCTTAACCCTGTTTGCCTCAGTTTCCTCCTCTCAAATGAGCTGGAGAAGGAAATGGCAAACCACACTGGTATCTTTGCCAAGAAAACTCCAAATGGATCACAAAGAGGTGGAAAACACTGAAATGACGGAACAATAAAAAAGATTGGCGCAAGGAACTAACTTTACTCAGCTAAAGAAACTCATATGCTCATCTTCTAAGATGAGGGGGAAACAGAGCTTCTGTGTCAGTGGAGAGAGTACCCATACTCATAATTTCTTTAGTATGAAATCTCCAATACCTCTGTAATACATTAACCAGTGAATCACTGGAAAGTAGTGCATATGTGGCCCAGAGGCCCAAAGGTCTGGTTTCCAATACCACCTCTGAACATACACTGTGTCACTGTGAATGTGGACAAGTCATTTAACCTCTCAAGGCTCCCAGGCAATTCTCTAACAATAACAACCAGCTTTTATTTATAGTGCTTTAAAGTTTGCAAAGTGCTTTACAAAGATCACATTTTTATAAGTATTATCTCTAAGACCAAGTATTTGTGAAAAGGTAGAAGGTTTTTCCTATAATATGAAATCAGAATTCTGGGCAAAATCATTAACTAGCCAATATGCAGATATAATGTGAGGAGATCCAGAAAAAGATCCGTGGCATGTTGACTGGACCCCTTTTGAAGGATGTCTAGGGGTACACGGATAAGAACCAGAGAAGATAAGGTATAGATGGCTTGTAACCTCAGCTGTGTGAAGGAGCATCAGTGAGATTATGGACCCACAGTATCAAAGATTAACCAATAAAGAAGAAACAAAAAGTTAAAAGATGAATAGAATTTATGTAAAATTTGTTTAATGAACTTAATAATGGTGATGCTTTCTACTAATAATATGAATTATAAGAAACAAGGGCAATGATCTAATGCTGAGTGTACCAAAGGCATACAGATGGCTAGTATTATCATTTCTTTGGGAAAGCTTAAGTAAGAAAAGAGTCGAATAGCAGCTGTGCTACTTAATCACATATACTTCAAAAATAGATGTATGTGGTGAAAACAACACTCTCCCCTAGAATGTTAGTTGCTAAAGATTTCTAAACCCAAATAATTATGGAAATAAAATTACTGCCATGGGGGGGCAGGGGGAAGAATATGTCATTACAGAAAAGATTTCATTAATAATTAACCTGAACTTTTTCATTTGTTTTAACTGCTGTAATTAATTTTCCGCAAAAATATTGTGAGCCTGATCCATTTAAATCTGTCCGAGTAAAGGAAGATGGTTAATCTAAGATATGGCTGTTTCCTGGAATTTGAGGAAAATAAACACTAAGACATTTGTTTTTGTTAAATCTAAACTATCCCTAATTTTGAGGTACCTTAAATCTGATAATCAGTTGTTTTTTTAAAATAAGTTGTACATGGGAAAAATTTAATAGCCAACTTTAATGATTTTTTTCTATTATACCATCATGCCTGCTACAATAAGAATTTGGTTTTATTCCTTGCTACATACTCAATATGAGAGGAAGAACGGCAGAGTGGATAAAGAGCTGTCCTCAGAACCAGGAAGTCTTGGGTTCAAGTCCCACCTGACACATAACTACCTAATGATGGGATCCCAGGGAAATTAGAGAGCCTGTTAGTACTCAAAGCCAGGAGGGTCAAACCCAAGTAGAAGTGAGTGTCATTAATCAGTACGTAAGGATCCCTACAGGTACATATTGACTAAGAATATCTCATGTTAACATTGACTGCGTTTTATTGCATTTTTATTTATTTTGTTGAATATTTTTCAATTATATTTTAAACTGGTTCCTGTCATACTTAGAACAGCCTAAGGTGCATATGTTAGACACCTCTGTTCTAAGGCACCTTTTTAGGACACCAAGTAATGGAAAAATTGTGAAAGTCATTGCATTACTAGAAAGGGTTCCCAAATCAGTGAATTCACAGGTCCATGCCCTATTCCCCATATATTAAATAAATAACACGTATGGCTTCAAGTTGAAAAGTCAGGTTGAGATGAAGTTATTTTTGTATGATATGCTAATCGAAAGTTATTTTTATATGATATGCTAATATAAAATCATCGTGGTAAGTATAAGGTGAGTGTCATCTAATATCTGAAAAACTGGGAAATGGGGAAAAAATGTTTTGCAAATGACCATCAAAGAGAAATCTCCTTTGAGCACTGTGACATAATAAGAAGAAGCAGACTTCACTCTCCTCATCTAGGTCAATTGGAATTACAAACATAAATTATTATACTTTGCTACTCGTTCCTACAGTTGTATTTTTTTCACTTAATCTGAAGTGAGAAATTCCCATTCAGAAATAAGGCCAGTTGATTCTGTCTTCTCAAGAGGACGAAAAAAAAAATCTTGAACCAGAACACCTTCAAGTTACAGTCTAATTAACTTCTGAAATACAAGGGGAAAAAAACCCACAATAAATTCAGCACATTTACAGGAATAAAGTTAATTCTAAAAGCCTTTAAGATATTGAGCTGGTACACGTCCAAAACTTAAATGAGACAAAGGACCTTTAAAAAAAATCTTAAAGAACGCCACATTATATCAAATGGCACTCATTCAGTAGTCTAATGACCATTTATTCATTTATTAAGTATCTATTATGTGTAAGTCTTTTTGCTAGGTACTGAGGAAATGCCAAAGAGAAATAAGGCCTCAAGGAGCTGATCTGACCTCAAGAGTGTTGAGGATTCGAACTTTAGAATAATGTAGTCCAATATCCTACCCAATATAGTTATCTCCTTTATAATCTGCCATAGGTCGTTATCTAGTTTATAGTCTGAACATAATAAAATCTGTTTTATTTTGCTCTGGATCTGTGAATTCATCAGGGTAGACAGTTTACCAGTGAGTTTCAGTAAACTCTTAAAGAGTTTATAGTTCTCCTGGGCAGAGAAAGGTTAAATTACTTAACCTTCAGTGACCATGGGTCCCACACAGCTGGTAAGAGTCAGAAACCAATCTGAACGCTGACCAATCTGTCATCTATCCATGACTCCAGAAAATCTGAGTATATATACTACAAGATACAATGCTACCAGGTAGGGCACTCTTAATATTCACAATGACAAAACAAGATTAATTTATTACAAGAAAATAGAGTTTTTGACAAGACACATGGTTAACAGTTGATTTTATGTTTCATATAAGCACATGAATTATTCAGAACCCATACTTATGCACAGATCAAAAGCAATTTTGTGGAAAGTTATCTGTTTTGTTTTTGTCCCTAACCACTGTGAGGGAAATAAAAAGCTAAAGGCTGGTTTTGAACTATTCAAACATTCTCCTTCTTTTATCATTTAAAGTATAAAAACAAAACAAAACAAGGTTGCATTTTCACAAACCACAGGTGTCAATTAGCTTAAGCGGAAAGCAAATTCTTAAAAACTAATTTAATAATTAAATTAACATGCTTAAATATGTCTCCTATGCAGAACCATTTGCTAATCGGGAATGGTTCTTTACACGACAGCGAGATAAATGGATGCCCCTCACTCCCTCCCAACCAATAATTTCCACAGATCTGCAAAAATTAAAGTGGCAGAAGGGGGAAAAAAAAATCTTTCTTTTTCATGTGTCATTTTCCCTGTGTTGTGTAAATTTCTCTTATGCGCCCAGCTTTAAAAAGAGCAGTACTTCTCATGCTAATTTGTTTCCATTGCAACTCTAATCTTGACTTGTACAATGCCCAACAAATTGCTTTTTACTCTTCTTTTGATTATCTTATGCTCATTATTGCACTTTACCAAGTGCAAAGTATGGAGATGGGATTCTATGTGTAATCTATTGTGTGAGGTGTTTTAATCAACAGTCTTGTTCTGCTGATTAAGCAGGGGCTTGTGTTTTGGCAAGATAACATTAGTTTCCCCAGTCATGCTCCAAAAACCATTGGGAATCTTCAGCAGATCATTAGATATGCTACAATAAAGCTTTGGTACATTCTCTTTTCTTCCTTAAATTACTTCTTCACTGTCCTATCATGCCCCGTCACCGATGGCACTGCATTATTATTACAGCTCCCCTGAAACTGGCACCAGAGCTATGTCTCCAGGCCATAAGACGCCATTTTCAATTGAAGCTTCTGCTTGAAAATATAAATTAAGAAAATTTCATTATCTCCTGCCAGGGGCCATTATTCACCAGTGTTCTATGGAAGATTAAAAATGCAAAATCTACGGTCTTGAACAAATACTCCGGCATTCAAATGAAAAGCCCTGCCGATGATGACAGGAACCTAAAACTCAACTTACGGCGGAAGTTTGAAGAGTCATCACCACAATCAATATTGTACTAAACTTGCAGGAAGTAGGGGAATGCCGAGCTCTGGAGAGAAGCGTCATATTTATCACAACACGTGGTTTTCATCAGTAACTGCTATCATTTGAAACAATTCACTTATACAATAAAAGAAATCTCAGGTGATAAGCAAGGACTGTAGCTCTAAAGTTTGGAAGAAGCCTCAGAAGCAGTTAGTCCAATCCCTCAACTTAAGAAATGGAAATTGATGCCCTGAAAATTAAGCAACTCGCTCAAGGCCATGTATGTTAGCAAGCCCTGGAACCCAGGTCCACCATCCTTGAACTTCTGACCTCATGGGTTTTTGCCTGTATATCTGTTCTTTTGATGAGTCACCAGCTCTCTGGGATAAAGTGTCCATGATTTAGAGATGAAATAACTCTTTTTGAGGCAACAGTGTGTCATCTGATAATACCAATATCCCCATATCTACTCAGGACATCCCCACAAGGGTCCTAAAATATATAAAGTCATCATGAAGAATAAGCTATGTATTTCCCAAAGAATAGTTTGTTCCTGGAATCATCACTCAAATGAAGTCATTCTAAGATTGCCTTAGAGCATTACAATTCAAGAGAGGGCTATATTCTTCTGAGATATGTAAATTAGGGAGAAAAAAACTCAAATAAACCCACAGATTTATAAACTCACAAAAAAACTGCAAAAACAAAGCCACAGAATCACCGAAAACAACCAAAATATGCTGACACCCTCAAACATGGTCCACTTGTCTCCCCTTTAAAACCAACTTCATTTAACACGTGCGTGCACACGCGCGCACACACACACACACAGTTTACTAAACTACTTGTAAATATAACTCAACGGCAGCTAAAAATCAGATATCTATCCAGCAAACCGTTATCTCGATTTCTCAGAGAATCATGTGTCACTGTTGGCACATCACAGTACCATAAAAACCAATATGTCTCCCCATGGCTCTATAATCTATATAGCGGGGAGAGAAATGGGCAACATAGCCAGAGAATATATCCCTGTACCAGTCTCCAGGGCATCTCTAACCTCCTTGTATTCAACTGTGGGACTCTTCCTCAATACAAAAAGAATTTTCACAGAAACCACCCATCACATGGATCTGAATTTACTTTCCATCTCCACTACTTGCTACCTGCATGACCTTGGGTCAGTCCCTTAACATATACGATCCTCAGTTTTTTCATCTGTAGAATGAACAGTTTAGAGTGAATGATAGATATTCAAGGTCCTTTCCAACCTTGACTCCTACGATTGTGACTTCAAAAGGTTTCAGTCAAATGTTCCTAAGGAACTTAGCAAGACCAAGAAGTTTTTTCTCCTTACCATACCAAGCTTACTACTGCCTTTACAGATATATGGTGATGGAAAACTGAGCAGATTGTTAGATCAAATCTTTCAAAGACAGTAAACTCTTGTTTATTTATAACATGATGTTCTTTAATCATTCTAACTTCCTTACTGTAGTAGGGCTAAGGAAAATAGGTTCAGCTTTCTTTAAATATTTAATAATGATGACTTGTGAGTCTTACTAATTACTAAGTAAACATAACATTAGGAAACTAAATGATGTGTAATTAACATGGCAAAAAGAGGTGTTCCGTAATAATGTCATCATTTGCCAAATAAATATGTACTCATAATTAATTTAATAATATGAATTGTCCAGAGTATTCCTATCAGTCTTCTAAAATTCCTAAGTTCAAAATTATGAGTTGTTATTTAAGGATCAGCATTTTATATATTCTGAAATTCATCAATGAAAAGAGTGGCTTCCTCAGTCTTATTTATAATCACTGAGTATATATCAGTGCTTGTAAGGCTTTCACATATTTTGGAAAATCTTAATATGATTTTTGTTTCGTTCAACCCTCATTGGTAATTTTTTTAAAAGGATTTTAACAGTATTTCAGGGGGAAAAAAAGAACCATAAAGAATATTTTAATCATGATTTTGCTCTTGAAAAATAAAAAAAGCCTTATTATTTTAAGGATACTTGTTAAAGTATTAAAAAACTCAGAGCTCTTCTCTTTTCTAAAGTAGTAGACTGTGAAATTCTGGTACCAGCCAAGTGATGGACAAAAAAAGTGAGAGAGGATGTTTGTTACTATAGCACTGCAGTACACCAAAAAAAAAAAAGGGACAAACCTTAACGTAGAGAGGGGAAAATCCCACAGAGAACATCCAGTACACTAGCATCCGGTCACAGCGCAGAGCAGCCCGCACACCATGGGGCTGACAGTAAAAGCTATTTTAACTCATCACTAGAATGCTGTCCTTCTTTTCATCCATGCCTTGGCATTGACAACTTCTCTAACAGAGTTGAAAGTGGAAATTGATTCCTGGTTTCTTTACTGTGAATCTTTGTGTAAGATGTTCTGGTAGGGATTACAATAGCAAAGTTGGTTTATCAGTTAAGTTAAATTGTCTGTATCTTAAAACAACTTAAATTTGAACTGCCCTAAAAGTAAACCTGAAAATAGCTAAAATGAACTTTTTAAAGTAGCAAAACTCATCTACTGAGAGAAAAGGAAAGGAAAGGAAAGGGAAGGGAAGGGGAAAGGGAAAGGGAAGGGAAAAGGAAAGAGAAGAGAAGAGAAGAGAAGAGAAGAGAAGAGAAGAGAAGAGAAGAGAAGAGAAAAGGAATTCCAATATATTACAAACTGTGATAATTCCTTACAGTTTTTACTAGACCTTTGGGTCAGTTAAATGCAAATTAGGTCCCACTCATTCAGGGCCTTATTAATCCACTACAAAATCTCTTGTTTGCAGAAATGCACATTCAACATAAATGTACTTGCTTTTATTAGCAAAATAAGACATTTACTTACAAAGCAGGCCACTGAGACCAAGTTTCATTCATAGGGTCATCAGGTCTTGCTGCACAGTCAAAGGAACAACCTAATTTATGAGGCCAAAAAACCCTGTAAATTTGTAAAACATTTTCTTAAATAAATGTTTTGTGTCTATAACTTCAAGACTCCTCCTTTAATAATTCAAAAAAAATTATGACCTGTATCAATTAGGAGCAATTATTTATAAAAATGTTAACCTACTGCAGTTTGCACTTGCAGAAGCTATCACATTTTTAACAAGGGAAATGGGAAATCGCTATGGGATGTCCTAGTTAGATTAAATTAGCAAGAAACTTGTTATCAGACCATATAAAAGATACAGTGTAATAAGACATGACCTTGCAGAACCTTGGAGCCAATCTGTGATTTTTTTTTCTCCCATAACCCTTGCTAATTATCTGCAAAGTTACAGACCCTTTTGTGGTGGGTTATTTTTCTTCAAATAGTGAGGAGATTTTTGGCTTTTAAATATTTAATTAGTCTTGTTATGATATGAGAATTGTTGTACATGCCAAGCACTTTGATTTTCAGGCTCTTTCTTCTAATTATCCCTAGACTTAGATTGGTCATCCCAAATCTTTTCCTCTTGTAATTATTTATTCCTTAAAGATCATTCAGTGAAGATGTATCTTCACCCTTATGGCTGCTTTTCCAAAAATGGCCTTTCTGGTACGTTAATTACCCACTCAGAGAATAAGAGTTTGAAATAGTAGGAAAAAACCTTCATGGAAGAAGTAAAAAAAAAATAAACAATCCCCACACCCTTGAATTCACCTTTGGAAATATCCATTTTCAAGGATGGGGTTTGTAATTTTTCATAAACTGAAAAGTCAAAGCCATACCCAAAAACATTTGGTGCTTTTCCCCCCATTTCAAAGATATGTAGTGTTAACTGACAGGTTCCGTGGTAACAAATCTGGAAAAAAAAAAAAGGATAACTGGAGGGGAATTAATTTCAAGGTATAATGATAATTAATTTTGTTTTTCTCTATTTTTTGAAGATGTATTTATTAGACTGCATACCAACGGTAGTATGTCATATATATGTATGAGTGTGTGTGTGCGTGTGCGTGTGTGTGCATGCATGTATGGAGAAAAAACAGATCCAGAGACAGAGTGGGGAGTGCTATACTGTTTGGCAGAATTTCCTTCACTGCTGAAGTTTGGGTGATAGCTTAATAAGTACACATTTTGAACTTACGACTAAGAGCAAAATTATAATCTTTTCCTATTTTCCTCTACTCTGTCAAATTAAGACATAAGTACATCCTCTCTAATCATTGCAATGAAACTCAAAGTATTCACTATCATCATTTCTCTATCTTCTACATAAATATTTTTCCTTTCTTTAAAAAACCAAAAGGTACAGAGGAAAAAGTCCATCACAAGAGTACTGTTACTCATGAGTGACAATTAAGTCTTCATCTAATTATTCTCTGGAAAGTTTGCAGGGTTCTCAGGCATAGTATTTCCCTACATTGTTTTTCCATCTCCAAAATGATGAAAGGTATTACTTTTTGGATTGCTACTTTTATTTGAAGAAAGTTATTTTCCTCTGGCAATTAAGAAAACTAAATTAATTCGGTTATTTTAATTCAGTTTACATGCAGATTGATGTGTTGCAGGAAAAGAGAGAAAAACAGAGTGTGTGTGTTCTCAACTGAATGATTCGAGGCAGGTGACAAGCCGCTTTCCTGATCTAGAACTTAGAAAAAGCTCCCTTCTGCAAAAATTCTATCTGATACTGGTCAGAAAAGAAGGAACAAGTCATGGTAGTTGGTTCTGAAGGTTATGGTAGCCACGATAAATCAACAAGACCAGGTACCGTAGGAAGGTGGACTGTTTTCCTTCAGCACATTATCCAAGGCATGATGATGAGAAGACTGACGACCTGTGTCAAATTTAATAGTGACCACTGCAACTTCTGGAGAGTGATCCAGGAACACATGATAGCACCAAAAGAAACACAGAAATCACTACTGCTGAAAATGAAGCACGATGAGTGAACCAAGCTGGTCAATGTTGTATTTTCACTATCGCTCCTGATCAACAGGAGAGCTTCTGGAAGAATAAAGCAGTTTGAAAAGGACCAGGAGAGGATAACCAAGAAGGCAGGATTAGTAAAACCTGCGGTCTAAGATTTATTAACTAAATGTGCAAAATACAGAAATAAAAATATTAAGGATTATTAATGAGCAAGGAGATAAATTTGACAGTAAAGGTATTGCTGAAACATGATATGATGGGATTCATGATCAGAACTTATTTATCAAAAATAAAGCCTTAAAAGATGGAAGCTGTGGTATAATATTATAAATTAAGAATGTTTACGTGAGAAAATACAAAAACCAGAACAGGAAAAGGTTGGGATAAGGATCAATGGGGGAAAAAAAAGAGGAAAGTGTACTAATTTCTCCAATCAGACAGAGGAAACAGATAATGACTTCAGGGAGGAGATGCTTTACCTGGCACAGAGAAACAAGATATGGTAGTGATGAAGGTGGTAGATGGAAGGGAGGGGATGATCTATCTATATAAATTGTCACTGAAAATCTCTCATAAATATATATTATTAAAACAGTAGCCTATGTGGAGCGCTGGACCCAACGCTGGTCTCTTTCTCTGGACTAGGGCTGGCTCCCTAACCCCACCTGAATTAGTGCTACTAGATTAAGGTGGTTAAGAAACTATAACTAAATTATCTCACTAGGATCTAGGGTAGCCCTGGTGTGGTGTTGGTTTTTTTTTTTTTGGCAGGGGGTGGGGTGGGGGGGGACAGGTAATAAGAAAGGAGAAAGAGCACTGTTCTACTTACATGCCACAAAATCTCAACCAGTATACATCACACCAACAAAAAAATCTGTCATAATAACACCACCGACTTTTGAACATGAAATATATTAAATGAGAAGGTAAAAGCTAGAATAATCATATTTACTCAACAGTTAAGTCCAAAAGCACTTATTAGGTGCTTTCTATATCCCAGGCATTGGGCTGAGTGCTGGGAGAATGATGATAACATTTATTCAATAGGTGGCAGAAGCAGGAGTAGACACGGCATTTCCTCAGTTCCCATTCATGCCGTCCTTCATGCTAGCACTTTGCCCACAACCACCCAGTAAAGGAAGTAGTAGAAGAATTGTCATCATCGCTGGTTACGGATGAGAAAATTATGGGGCAGGGAGGAGAAAGGACGTGGGTGGGGTTGGCACAATCCGATATCCTCCCTAGATGGGGGGAAAGAATATTTCAGAGACGAGATCCTGTAGTCTAAAATCCAAGAAGTAAATGCAAGCCAAGAAAGATGGACTGCTCTCCAAAAATACAAATAAAGACATTTTTATGAGCAAGAAAAAGGGGAGATGTCAAAAAAAACCAATGTGATGCCTTAGGGAACTTTGAGGATAAGGGGGGAAGGGGAGGGAACGGGAATATAAGAATGCTATCAGAAGTCACAGAAGCTGGCAGTATATGCATAAAAGGACAATGATTTGGGGTTGTTTTGTAACCTCTTTTGGGAACAAGAGGAAGACTAGGGAAGAGGTAAGGCTGCTACTAGTCAGGGTGGGTGGGATGAAGACAGATGACTGAGAAAAGGAAGCTCTATTCAATGTTCCCTCTAAGCTCAGGAAGATGAGTGGTGTGGGTAAAATAAAATAAAAATGATTAAGAGTTGAGATGTGAGGGTATCTAATTGCTCTCAATGAATGCCAAGTAACCGAAGTTTGCAACAAATCTATCCTAGGACAATGAAAGAATGAAAGGCTCTGCTTGATGATAAAGTTATTCTGAAAAAACTGTAGATAACTACAGAAACCTAAAGACCAGACAATGTCCCACTTTTGAAAAAGGAAAAGGAAGAGGAAGGAGAATTGGGAGGGGAGCTTGCCTTCAATTCCTGACAATATTCCAGATAGTAAAATTCATAGGATATTTTGCGCTCATTTAGAAGGGAAAGTAGTCAACCCTAAGGGTCAGCATATGGCTTCATCAAAAACAGATTGTGCCAAATTAGCACTGTGTTTCCATGGTTAACTTTACTGATGCTACTGATTTTATATTTCTGATATGCCTAAGCAGTATATAGCAGGGTGATGATACTTAGCAGCCTCCAACTATGTCAGGGATGTTTTAAGGAAAGTCCTTTGTAAACCTTAAATGACTACAAACACATATCTATTACAGCCTCTGGACCACACAGAGATGTTGAGAAGTAAGTACTTTGTAAATATTAAAGCACTAAAAAGACACTGGCTGTTAATAAATCTAACTTTATTTTATTTTTCTCAAGGTCATGTGTTTGCCTTATTTCCCCACTTTCTTTGCAGATGAGAGTCATTTCCCTTTTTTCCACCGAGATTTTAAACTCCTTAAATTCAAAATTATGGGTCAAAATTCTTCTCTATTTTCCGCTATATTTGGTAAAGAATGAACTTTGACTTCTACACTCAATAAATTCTTATGGGTTAATATCTGACTTCCCACCTTTCTAGTTTGAAGCCATACAGTTTGCCCCATTTCCCCATGACACATTCCCTAACCAACCCAGCTAGAATTTATCACTAAGGCACTGTTGCCCTACTTACTGCAGGGCGATAATGAAGTGAATACAGGTGAAACCAGGGAAATTATCTGAATTACACCACAAATACTACTAAGCTATTCCTGGAAGGAGACTTTTGTTTCCAATTCTCTTTCAAAGACTGTTATTTCTTCTATGTCCTCAAAATACCTTGCATAGCACAGAAGACCAAGTAAGGAGTTCTTTAAAAGCTTTATAGCTTGGCTTGATTTAATACATAACTGGTGAAAACGTTAATACTTATTTCCTTCATTAGTTCCTTAGACAACAATTACTTCCCTTAATGATCATCAGCTGTGTAATTCATCATATACTGTTATGGCATCTCCTCCATCATTGTTTTGAAATGTTATGCAAATTTTTACATCAATTAATTTTCCCTTGATTGTGTCTTATGCCCCCAGATTGATTATAAAGTCCTCAAAGGAAGAGGTCATGTTTTAATCACCTCTAGGTCCGACATGGTGCTAAACAGTACCTTTGCACATAGTAGGTGTTCAATTTATATTTAGTAAATTGAAAAAAATAATCATCTTCTAATTCTCTCCCCCCTCAGTTCACGATATATAAGCACGTACTCAAAAATATTTGTTCATTTAATATAAAAATCCATTATGTTCTGAAGTAAGGAGAGAGCAAAGTCTACTCTGCAGCAATGATAGCCATGTAACCCCGAGAAAGTATCTGGATCCACGGGAGTTTGGTCATTATCTTCTTATTGTTACCAAGGTGTTAAATCTTGACTTCCCAACTTTAGAGCTGGGACAGTGTCATAGCCATTTTTTAAGTATCCCTCAAGAATAAAGCGCAGTATGCTAGACATATAGGAAACAATTCAAAACTACGGGCTCAATTTGGAAGAAGTCTTATCATTTGTTTACACTACCTACAACATCCAATGCTAATTCTAGACAATATTATTTAATGAACATTTATGGTCTTGACTTAATGAATTTTTTTGAAGTAAGGAATAACACTAGTTATTTTCTTGCTTGAGAGGCAACGTGGCATCACAGACATATATAAATACTGTGGGGCAAGACAGGGGAAAAAAGACAAACTGGGTTCATGGTCTATCTCTAACTTGTACTGGCCATGTGACCTTGACAAGTCACTGAACCTTTCTGTAGCCCAGGATCCTCTCCAAGACCATAAGTTAAGAAGTAATTTGCTGATTTGAATTTGTGGAAGGAATTTCCACACTAGAAGTCCCCTCAACCCTTTTACGGATACGCATCCTAAAAAAAATCTCTTGAATAGTCCAAGGAATATGAGAAAGGAAATCTCAAAAAAGTAATGAGTTAGCAACTCAAATTTTAAGTAGAGACTTAGAAGTCGTGGTATAACTATTTTACTCAGAGCAGTACGTAATGGTATAATTTTTTTTTTAAAGTTGCACCACTGGTCACTAAGATCACAATAAAATATACAGTTTTCCTGGACAAACAAACAAAAAAAAAGAAGGAATAAGTGAGTTCCTTAAAATCAAAATGTAAGAAAAGAAGCTGAGGAAAAATGGTTTCTAGAAATAGGGTTCATGGTGGGTAAAGGACATCATCAAACTGTCTGAAGTCCCTCTCAAGGTAAATAATTTAGATGTAAATAATGGAACTGTCCATAGATATAGCAATAAACAAAGAGATGAATCTTTTGTGGGTCAGGTCAAGTCAAGGTCAAGGAACTCATGTGATGCAGGAATACATGAAAAAAAATTGTCAATGGCTCACCTCCAGTGAATTAAAACTAATCTTTAATCATGTCAAAAATATTCATAATCTAATTCTTTTATCAAACTGCCTACCACGGCAGGAGTCTCATATGTTTGCACAATTAAAAGCCCCATGTTAGCTGTATATAACACAGCATTACATTTGATGCAAATCCTTTTCTATTGAAATAAGTACCAGGCTGACAGCGGGAAGTGGCTGATAAGAAGGCAACAAGGCATTGCTGATGGCATTCATGATAACTGAACGCTAACGTGCAAGTATTCTGTCTACAGCATATTACCCAAAGTGCTCTTTTTAAAACATGACTCCAGGAGGTGTTCTTTTCAAATATCTCAGTCACAAAGGCAGGAGAATTATCTAAGGAAGCTAAATATGGAAAGGAAATGAAGGTTTTCCTACCTATCTAGGATTCTGGCAAAAGCAGAAGGAGAGATATGTAAACATCTACAATTTTTGAATCACTATAGGATGCTGAATTTGCCGTACACAAATTGTTTATTTCAGAACACATCAGAAAAACAATAGACTATGAATTATGTAAGACCATTTTTTTTTTTTACTGAGAACATGGTGAAATATATCTTGATTTACTGTTCAACATTCGATGAATAATTACCCAGTAGACAACTCTGCTATACAAAACCATGTGGGAAGGGTTGGGTTGAGGGCAGAAAGATGATGTATATTACAAAGACTATTTTTTTCTATAGCTATTCTAATAAGTATTTGAGAAGATTATTACACACACACACACACACACACTTCAAGAGAATATGATCCCTCCTTTCCTAGTGTCACAGAGAAGAGTCCATTTTGATATAAAAATCAACAGATTCAGTTCTTACCATATAGAAGTATGTACATCTAAGAGTAAAAAGTATTTTAGGTACATAACTTTGGTGGCAAAATTAATGAAAATCTTTATAACACACAAGCCCTAAGTAAACTGGAGAGGAGGGGAAGGAAAAGTATATATTGATATGTAATTCAATAGCCAAGTTCTCTCCAACCATTACTAGCATAATATATTTCTCCCCTATCCAACCATGGCCAGATTTCATTCATACATCCTACATTATTTTAAAGTTTAAATTCTTAAGTTTCCGATTGTACCTTCCCCCCTAGTTTAACTGACTCATAAGGGGTTAAACAAGAGTCAAATATTTTTTAACCTAGATATTTCAATGAATAATTATTTTTAAAAGATTTTTAAGAACTAGCCTACACATTTACCATAATCCTGGAACCTTATCTACGAGGTTACGAATGTCAACCTAAAAGTCAAAACCCATGGCCAACTCTTAGTTTTTATTTCAGGTAACCAATATAGCATCTGACATTGCTGACCACACCCATCCTTCTTGAAACTTTCTTCTCCCTTGGGTTTTATGGCTTAATTATAGCCCTTATTCTCCTTTTACCTCATGGATCCTGTTCTTCAAGATTCTTCCACTAAGCATGCTTCCTTCCCCTATCTCCAGATCTACATAACCTCCATCATTCTGTCCTTGATTCCTCATTCACTTATTAGTACCTTTTCGTGAATCACTGTCAAATCTGCATCCCCAACCTTGATGCCATCCTAATTTCAGCCCTGCAATCATAATCACATGTCAGACATTTCCCCCTCTAAAAGTCCCTTGGATTCATCAAATTCCCTATGTGCTAAACAGAACTCAAATCCTCTCCCTGAAACTATCTTCCCCCTTTGTGACCTTCCTATTTTTGCTAATGGAACTCCATCCTTCCCAGTATGTATGTATAGTATATAACTTTCAAGTTAAATTGCAGTAAACCCTCTCCCTCAGCCCACTCACTCTCCTGCCAAAAGTCACCCCCCCCCAAACTAAACACAGAATGGACTGAATTCAATAATCCCATATTAAGCACATATTTTTTTGAAGGATTGTGATACAGAATCCCAGAATTAGAAAAGAGGCCCTTTAGTCCAACATATACCTAAATAGGAATCCCCTTTGTAACATTTCTCATCTTAATCATCCAAGGTTTTGCTCCACCACATTAAGGTTAGAGTTTCTTAACCTTTTGGGGGTGGAGGATGGGAATGACATCATGCAGTCCGAAGCCTTTCTCAGAATATTTTTAAATGCATGTGATTACTACAGAAATAAGATATATGGAAATAGTTCTTTTCATAAAAGTTTTCATTTTTTTCATAAAAGTTTTTTTTTTAAGTTCATTGACCTCAGGTGAACAAACTTTGCTCTGACGTGTCATTGTCCAACTTCTAAGGTAGTCTAGTATTCTGCTTCAGAACAGTTCTAACTGAAAGGATTTTTATCTCCATTCCATAAGGCCCATGCTGCCTTTCTTTTACCTGTAAGGCCAAACCTACTTCAACATGACAGCCCATAAAATGTTCGGACACTACTATCCTATTTCTCTGAGGTCTTCTCTTTATCAGGCTAAACATTTCTGTTCCTTCAAATTATACTCCCATGACATGCCCTTCATCATCCCAGTAGACTTTCTCTGAACGGTGAATTCTACAACAATTTCAACCATCCTTCAAGGACCAGTTCAAATGTCATCTCCACACAAGCCTTTTCATTTAGTCCAGTGGAAAATAGTCTTTCCCTCTTCTAAATAATTATACTTCTTTCTTTGTGGCATATGATAGAATGGTATCCGAACAATGCCCATCTAATACCGTAAGAAGACACTGCCAAACAATTGTAAATTAACTCTTCTCCTCAATTTATGATGAGTTTTAAAAAAGAAAAATTAATTCTGACAAAATTTTATTTGCTACAAGAAAGGCGGTCCAGTGGGGTCTTCAACTTAAGAGTTAGCTTCATAACTTGCCTCTAACACTTAACTGCTGTGTCAATCTGGACCTATCGGGTATCCCTCTTGGAACCTCAAGCTGTAAGTTACAGAAGGAGAGTGGTCTGTGTGGGCTGAAGGAGCTCCCACACCAATAAAATTCTAACCCTAAATGCTGTTGACATTCATATTTGAAGCCGCTTTGACTGGAGAAATATTTGCTCACTTTTTAATCGTTCAGTGTTTCACAACAAACTAAGTTGTGCTTAACTCAATCAACAAGCACACTACCAGGTGATTAAGAATACCTAGATGAAAAATAAACCAGTCTATACTCGCAGTCGGTCAATAAGCACTTATTAACAGCATAGACTGCGTCGGGCACTGGGCTAAGCTATGCTAACAATCAAGTAGATAGATAAGAGACATATTAACTAAAAAAGAGAATATAACAAAAGAAGGGACTGAGGAAGGAGAAATCATTTCAAGTTCCAATGATGGGAGAAGTAACCTGTGGGTTGTGCCTTGTTTCACAATACTACCATTTATGTGCTCTGCACTACAGCCAGATCAGATTTCTTACCATTCCCTAATTTCATCTTTTCATGTTCTGCCCCAGTCTATCTGGAAGAGAGGCAAACATAGGGAGGCTGTGATATATTATAGAATATTGAACAGGTTCAGGAAAACCTGAGTTTACATGTAGCCTCTGATGCTTACTACCTGTGTGACCCTGAGTGAGACACTTTTACCTCTGTCTCTGCTTTCTGTGAAATTACGGTTATAACAGCACCCACCTCCCAGGACCGTTACGAGGATAAAATGAGATAATCTTTATAAAGCACCTTAAAGTGCTACATGAATACAAGATAGGATTATATCCTTGACCATTAAAATTCTCTTTTTCCTTTAATAATAACAGTTCCTATCTATATAGCACTTAAGTGTTCTGCAAAGTGATTTACTTATAGCATCTCTCTGGATCCTCCTAGCTCTCTTGTGGGATAGGCGTTATCCTAATATAAAGATGAGGAAAATAAGACTGACGAGAATTTAAATGACCCAGCCACAGTCACATAACCAACAAATGTCAGCAGGATATGTAAAATGTTTTAGAGGCATGTCATCTATACCTTTATCCAAATTATTCCTAACAGTGTGGACCTTCACAGGACAGATTCTAAGACACTGGACATATAATATGCCAGAAGACAGGTTCACTTCTTGCAGGCTATGTAAGGATACTTCTGAGGTATGGACCAGATTGGCTGCTGAGAATCTTTCCAACTATGAAACGCTGAGATTCCACAAGTATTCAATATATAGACACACATAGATGCTAAATATTTACTTTAAATCGTCTGCACTTTATAAGTTTGCTGGACAGAGAACTGGATTTGTCCTGTCTCTGACATACATTGGCAGTGACCCTGGGCAAATCACTTAACCAGTTGGTGTTCTCTCCCACTCTAAAGTTTCAGAGAAGGCACTGACGTATTCATGAAGGAAATTCCTTAAAAAGAACCACTGAAATCAGAGGTATAATCTCTTCTTTATGGCATTTAAAAAAAAAAATTAAAACATAGTACAGTAAAAAAGATGAGTGCACATGAAATTGCTAATCTACCATGTACAATCTGCTATGCCTTTCATATGTAAAGCAAAGTTATGAGGTAAATTCTTTTTTTTCCCCTTTTCATTTTTCATAAACTAGTATTACTAGAGTAACTGTCAGCTCCTTGGAGGTGGCAACCATATTTTATTCATTTCTATATCCCATACAGTGCTACACATGTAGTAGATACTCAACAAATATTTGTTGAATGAATGAATGAAATGAACTGCATGGTAGGTACAAGTTTTGTTTATATCTAATAGAGGCAATTAAATCAAGAGTTTTTCTTTGTCTTCAAATGATGCCTGCAAAGCAAATTTAAAATATAACAAAGCCCCTGAAGTGCAGCATTTATTTCATGTTATACTATGAGAGCACATTAACTTCAATGCAGTAACTTGTTTTATAGGATCAGTTCATCATGACCCATAAAATGGTAGACTGAAGTGCTTTAAATACCTGCTAACACCATGTGCAAGCCAGAGAGTACAAGGCAGTGTTCTGTGAAGCAGCAAAAATGGTACTCTACTGAGAGATGGGAATTTGCTCTTATGTCACTGATATAAACAGGCTAAGCACATTAAATAATGAATGAGAGAGAAAATCTTTTTCACAGACGGCATTCCTTGGTATTTCAAAAGCATACTTTCATATTTCATTGTACATATTAAACCTAAGTATTACTACCTTGTGGTTAACTAAACACTTAAATGTCAAGTTTTCTTAAGAGTACTCTATATATCCAGTAGTGCGGATTAGTGACAAGACCCTGAAAATCATTTTTTAAATTAAAAACAAAGATTTCTCTTTAAAATAAAAAATGATGAACTACATTCAAAAACATACATCCAAAGAAGCATAATTTATTCTTATAAATCATGATCAATTTATTGATTATTTGAAATACCATTATTAGAGGATAAGAAGCACCAGAAAATCTTGGTTTTCCCTTATCTTTGACCCTTAAATTTTTTTCCATTCTGGAGCCCTCATTCATGTCAAAAAAGCTATTTGAATGACCAGCCATTCAGAAGGAAAAAAACTTTATTGCCTGGACAAATGCAAAAGTGGTTAGGTTCAACCATTACTTAATCCTAGCAAAAAGTTTCATAGGGCCACAAAAAAAATCAGAATATTGCTTTTACTATATAGACAAGAGAGTACTGCATAGCAGCGGTAAATCTGTATATTAAACACATAGTGATCTATACTTGAATTTAAGCGAGATCCCAACTTTCCTCTTGTTCATCTTTCATAATCACATCATGGGGAAATGTCCTGATGTGATCATGAATTGGACTGAAGTGAGACATGCTTATACAAAGTTTGGAAAAATTAGTACAATCACATCACATCATAAGTATATGGTTATACATAAACAATCATAGGTTACAGATTTTATATAATCGCATCAACACGCAATTAGGAGTGATTTCTGTTATCTTCATTAACACCATAAATACAAAGCAAAGAATTTGAGTTTACAAAAACACAAATTCAATCAACTTATTCCTTGTATTTTGCGGTTTGCATCCTCCTCCAACCTCATGTACTTTTTAACATGTCAATCCTGTTTACTAAGTGATATTCAATGGATTTCCTATAGAGCAATGAACCTTAACAGGCAGCTTTTAATTGGCCCACATAGGAAACCACATTACTATTAATTCCACAGCTACCACATAAAATAAAACTATTGCTTCTCAAACTCTGAAGCAATTAGACCTCTCGGCTATTTGGCTAACTCTGCTTCATGATACCCAGTGCAGTTAATTATATTTCTTGATGTTAATAGTCTCTGTCAGTTTCAAGCATAACTCCTCTTTGATGAATATTTAAATTATATTTGAATAAAAAAATAATCTTGGTTACATTTCATATTCAGCAATCATCACAGCTTAATAAAGGTCTACTCAGCAAGGGTTGTGATAAACGGCTATATGAATGCATGTATAAAGTCCTAAATCAACTTATCAGATAATGGCATTGTTATGACTAGTGTTATAGCAACATAACTCAACTATGTAAGCAAAAGGGACACACTGTAACACTGGAAGACCATGCAAATAGATTCTAAAAACTATTTCTATGTAGGTATATATTCATCTGTCTGTATATTAAATATACCACATGTGTTAAACATGAGAATAACTAAGGACACGCCCAAGAGGTCATGATATATGAAAAAGTAAGCAAATAATGAAACTTACTGGGAAAAATCAACATCTACTGCAGTGAAGGAATATTGGCCATTGACTTATTTGGCAAGTTCTGTTACTAGAAATAAAAAGACTAAGAGTCACTTCCAGAAATTCTTTTGAATGACAGACATAATACAGAAAATCTTATGCTTTTCACATTTTAAGCCTGTGACTAAATAACAAAACAATTATGATGAAAATAACAAAATAACTCATAGGTGTGTAGTGAGTTTACATAGTACTAACTTTTTAAGCTTAATGGTAAGGGAATCTCCTCTCCCAAATAAAACATCTCATTTAATAATTTATTACAAAGAAATATGTTGTACCATATTAGTTTAGAGGTTTTACACAAAAGTATTGATAATTTCATGTAGAAAAAAATGTTTTTTTATTCTGTTTATGGGTACTTGTCTAATACTAAACCACTGACATTCCCTGTTCTCTCTTTCCCTTCTTATTAGATTCCTAAATATCACTAATCCACTAGATATGACAGGAACTGCATAAAAACCCCAGAGACAAAAGAGGTTGCACATTCTGGATACTGGCAACACCAACAGGGACACAAAAGAAATGGGCAAGGTTAACATTTTCATAAGCCATAGGTGAATGAAATAGCCATAACAACCTTACTAGACAATAACAAAATCCTTTTTAAAAACAAATCTACCTAAGGCACAGAATATCCCTAACTATTTTCTTATTCCCTATAAATTAAGCATGAACCAATCAGTGAATTTGAAAAAAAGATTTGCAACTAATAAGCTGATAGTTAGATAATCAACCTTCCCAAAGGTGACTTTAGAAGTGTATAATAGGTAATCCTCTTTTTAATATTATGACAAATTGCAGAATCTCTAGAGGTAGGAGGGACTGGAAGCCATCTGGTCCAGCTTCACATCTGGACAAGAATTCCAACTACAATACCAATGATAAGCTGTCTTATATCCTTTGCTTTGAAGATCTAGAGAGATGGAATTCCCTAGTTTATAAAATGACCTTCTTTAGGAAGAAACTTCAAGTATAGGTTGGTGTTGATGAGCTCCAGCTTTATAATTGTATCATACACAAATCTGCCTCTGAGATCACAACTCTTTGATCTGTCCAGAAGGCCAAACAAAGTAAGTCTGATATCTCTTCCACATGACAGGCCTTTACATACCTGAAAGACAGGTATCCTATCTCCTTGGGTCATCTCATGTCCAGGCAAGACATTCCAAATTCCTTCAAAAGATCTCATATGATACAATTTTTCACACCCTTTTGCTAAATTTCCTTTGGATGTGTTTCATTCATCCAATGTCCTTTCAAAATAAAAAGATTCCCAAGATAAACACAATATTCCAGCTTTCCTCAGGCAGGGGAAGTGCATTATGGGACCATTCATTCATTCACTTTGAATATTATGCCTCTAACACTATTTTGCCTGTCGTGTTATACCTTTGAGCCTGTATTTTGCTTATGAGTCCACAAAAACCGGATTTATTTTTGCTACCACGGAACACCTTTGATCTCCAGTCTTACTTGTAGGCCACTAAAACCACCAGGTTTTTCCACAGAAATTATTGTCTAGCCCCACTTTGCTCATCCAGTGCTGGTGCAGTTGAATTTTAAAATATAATTGTGGTGTTTCAGTTCATCTTTACTTGTTTTCATTTTATTAGATTGGGTAGCTTTCTAGCCTATTAGATCCTGGGGAGGAAACCAATTCTGTCATCCACTGCGTTAACCCCACCCCTCCACCCTGGTCCTCATTCATAACACCCTTCAATTTGGTAAGTCCACCATTTATGTTTAAGGGAGTCACATAACTTCTACCACTTGTTACCAGAAGTAACAGAAAAAAATCAACAAACCGAAAAAACAGAGACACAAAGAAAATGGTGGAAGGGGGGTTGTCAACCAGTAGACATGGGTGAAGGAGAATGAGCACTGCTGGAGTCAAAGATGGCAGGCTACTAGACTGGAAGGAGGCTTGGAAACAGAAAGGCCCGGCTCGACAGTTTAGTATATGACCTTGGAGAAGTCACATCCTCCCTGAGCCTCAATTTTATCATTTGCTAGATAAAAGGGGTTAGACTCAGTGACCTTAACGAATCTCTCCAGTTCTAAAACGCATCACTCTATGGGAACACCTGAGATCAAGTAATCCTGCTCTGTGTATCCAGTTTCTTCATGTAAAAGTCAGACAAAACCTGCAACACCTATACCAATGAGGTTTGAGGCAAATGGAGTTTAAGTGACTTGCCCAGTGCCACACAGGTAATAAGTTTCTGAGGCCATATTTGAACTCAGGTCCTCCTGACTCCCAGATCTATCCACTTCACCAGCAAGCTGCCCAAGGCAATTCCTTCTTAGAGTCTCTAGTTTCCTTCGTGACTTTGTATACTTCTTTATAAAGCTTCTCCTGATATCCACAGATGCTAGTGCACCATCATCCTGAACAACCTCATATCTAGTTTGTATTTAGTATATATCTACTCAAAGAAGTCCATGATCTTGACCACTGGAATTTTTTCTCCTTGAAGATAATGGACATTTCTATCGCTGTATGCTGGGTACCTATTAGCAGTGTGCTGGGTACAGTGCCTAGCACATGACTGACTGAGTTGACAGAAACTTAGAACTGAGAGAACTACAGAAATCACTTAAACTAGTTCCTACTTTGATCAGAGATTAAAAAATTGAGACCTGGAGAAAGGTTATTGGACTTGACTAAGGTCAAAAACTGTTTGGGAGACATGAAAACCAGCCTAGGTCAACAGCAAATTGGATTTTGGATTTTTATTTATAGCAACTCTTGAAACTGAAGCAAATGCAGAGGTGACATAGATAAGAGAACACAGCTTTATTAAGGGCCTACTATGTGCCGGGCCTACTATATGCCTGACACTTTACAAATATTATCTCATTCGATTCTCACTCACAAGAACTCTGGGAAGGACATGCTACTATTATCCACATTTTACAAGCTGAGGAAACAGAGATTAAGTGACTTGCCTGGGAACAAAGAGCTAGTAAGGGTCTAAGGCTGGATTTGAACTCAGGTCTTCTTTACTCCTGGCCCAGTACTCTATCTACTATGCCAACCTCAGGCAAGACCCTTCACACTTGTCTAGTTAAACCTCTTCATTTTACAGACAAGGAAACAAATTCTAAACTGAATTTAAGTGACTTATTTATCACAGGGTCCTATAAATGGGCAAATGGCTGAGCTAGAAGGCCAACCTTGTATTTCCTTACACTTAAAGGCAATGTTCTTTTCACAGTCACTGTAGTTACTACTACCCACAGCAAAGAAAATTGAATATAGCACCATAGTTTATATATTTAATGATGTTTTTGGGCCTGAGAAGGTAGAAGTTGTATTTTAGATTACTGTTGATTAGAATAATCCCAAATGATGACTCAATTTAACACAATTCCTGTTGCCACTCAGAGTTATATGCTAAATGTGAACTGCCCCTTAGGGGAGAGCTGAGACAAGTTAATTTAGTGTTGCTCCCCTATGGAGAATGGGTCTAACTCCCCTGGCTGGTGGCCACAATATACAAAATGTCAAGAGACAATGACAGTTCACACTTGCCTTCTGAGTCTACAGAATTCAGGAGGAGGTTTCCTTTTCCAAATTTCATGAGAAGGAAGAGATCAGCTCCAAGGCTGATCCCCTTGTTGAGACGCTGTTTCCTTTAGGGCTTCTAAGAAGTAGGAACATGTCTAAGTGTACTTGATGTCTATCTCTCTCTTGTCCTTTCTTTTTGTAACCAATGGATAATTTCCTTGGCTTTTCCAAACTTCCCATTCCATGGTTCAAATACTTTCCTCTTCTGCCTAGAATGGAAGCCCCTCACTTACTAATCTAAAATTGTCACCTCTCACAGTGAGTCAATGGCCAATTAGACAGGCTGGCCATAACACAGAACCCAGCACTAAGTTTAACAGCTCTTTTCTGTTCCATTGCCATACAATGTACCCCTCTACCCTGCCTGCTCTCTTGGAAAGAGCTGTAGCTGTTCCCAAGGGGCCATGGTGAGAGGATCAGAGGAAATTCATCACCTAATGGAAAAATAACTCCAAGTACTTGCTGGACTGATGGCGGGTTAGTAGGATGAATTATCGCTTTATTTTTCCCCAGATAGATCTCATCCTAATGAAAGAAGGTGAGATGTGTACTCTGTCTATTTGGAAGTATCACTACTTTCATCACAAGCTATAGACATAGTCACTGGGGATGAAGAGTGTAAATCTAATAATAGGGCTTCCCCAAGCTAGGAGGCAAACTTTCTGAGGAAACAATCACTGATACAAGTGTTAAACAGGGACTATTGAACTCTGGCTGGCCAAAGGTTCTGGTAACTCCTCCCATCTGAACTCGGAATCCCATCCCTGGAACCCCAGGTTCTGATCAATGAGTTCTGATCTTATGGTCCTCTGCCACTCCATATATTTCCCAGTCACCTCCAAACCAAGTTGCCTATACTCTGACCTCTCCTCTGAACCCAGAGAGCCATGAGCTTTTAGGCTGGTTCTGGGCCATCCCTAAGCTATGTTGCATAGGACACATACCCTTGAACTCCACTCTGTTTTTTCCATCTTGTCTTCTATTTAAATGTAAGCCACTTGAGAACAAGGACTATCATGTTTATTGTTTTTTTTTTAACCAATGCTTAACACAGTACTTGGCACATGGTAAGCACTTAATATATAAATGACTTTTCACTCATCCAATAACTGAAAAAGAAAATTTTACAACTAGACTACATCAATCACTTAGGAGACACAGTACAAAGTCTGCTGTGTTCCAGAGATCCAAAGATAAAGAACCCAACTGCCTCCTCTCAAGGTGCACGGCATCCAGTAGAAACGCTAAGGTATTACAAGTAACCACAGAACCTGACAGAAAAAAATTAAGCACTCTAAGCAAAGAGTTCTCTCAGTGAGGTCTGAGAGATGTGAGGTTAAACAGCAATCTATCATTTGGAATGATGATTATTTAGTCATTCTCTATATTTAAAGATGGGATCTGCCAACAGGGGAAAAAAAAGAAATACAAAGACCTTGGACTGGGGTAAGCTCAAAGAAATTCTATCCTTCTAAGGAAGAGGTCAGGAAAAGGAAACTCAATAAACAACACTCCTATGAAGATCTGATTTGGATATGCAGTTACTTTATGAAGACTGAATGATCAATATAAGAGTTGAGAGGGTTATATGTCAAGGAGAGTACATAGCTGTTGGAATCCATAATCATGAAGTCTGCCATAACATACTGGTAGAGCTGTGACTGCATTTTAATGGATTTTTCCTGGTCATATTCTGATCAGCCTCCATCTGCCATCACTTTTTCAATTTTTAAATGATATCCAGGTTTAGTATGTATAGGTATTTAGGCAGCTTCTTTCTTCACACACTTCGCACTTGTTTCTTTCTCATTAATCTCCACTGCATCCCTGTGAAATGAGTAGGAGGCTAAATTACTGGTATCATTTTATAGACATGGTCATAGAATGGAAGGGTAAGAAGAATCTGGAAGATACTGTAAGGCATCAGGAAAAGAGCAAGCCTATTAGAAAGCAGAGAATGTCACACAGAGGAGGAAGGGGTAACAGACAAAGTGCTGTTCCTAGAAGACCTCTGTTCCGAGGAAGAGATTTCAGCACCCAGCTGGCCAAACCTTTCAGTCTTTCGGGCTCAAAGTTCCTCGTCAGTAAAATGAGATTGATCCTGTTGTCCTCCATCACAGAAACATTGTAAAATGAGACAGGGGCACTGGGACTTCTCAGAAAAGAAATGCTCTCTTTAAATGCAAAACAATGGGCTACATTGTCCATTCGTATCCAAGAAAGGGCAGGCCATATGCCTTCCCCAGGAGAGAAAGGAGAAAAACATCCTTCAGCTTAATCCTGAGCAAAGGGGAAACCAGCCTGGCTTCCATTCCAACTACTCACAGCTGCATGTTGGCTGAGAAACTAAACTGAGTTATGTGAAACAGGGCATAATTAGATTCTTGAGCCTCCCCCACACCTGCCATAGCATAATGAGCCAGGGAACAAACACTATACAAGAACCACCATTTGCAAGGGGCTTAAAGCACAAAACCATACCCACTCTGCACTACTGTACCTCCTTCTCCAAATTCTCATCAGCTAAATCACTCTATTGAGTTAATGGGTTAATTAAGGCAGTATGATATAGGAGAAACTCTCCTGGATTGGAACTCAAAGAAGTTAAGTTTCAATCCCAGTTCAGTGACTTAATACATGAGTGACTTCAGACAGTGGAGGAAAAGGACCCGGCTTTTAATCTTAGCTTTGCCCTCTGCCAGTTTATTATCCATGAGTCCTTGAGCAAGTTAACTAACCTTTCGTACCTCAGTTTTCTCCTCTGTGAAATGGGGTGAGATCAACTAGATGACCTCTAATGTCTCCTCTAGTCAAAAGAAATAATGAACCTATAAAGCACTTGGCAAGCGTGAAAACACTACAGAAATGCGGAGTGGTATCCTCCTTCTCCTCCTCCTCCTCCTCCTCTCTCAGGTCACACTCACCACTTTCCACCCAAGTCTCTACTTCTACAAGTGGGGATTAAACTTACGAAGGTACCATCTGGTTCTTCTTCTGCCTTCAGTCTCTTCTTTGGAAAAATGAGACAGTTGAATTAGATGATTTCTAAAGTCCCTTCTTTGATTCTATGCTATTAGCTATAAAAATCCTTGTTAGAAATGCAAGAATTATAGCTAGAAGCAACACATTGATCCATTTATAAGCTTTACCCTATCAGCAAGAGCCAAAGTATGGAATAAACAGGGGATAGAGTTGGCCTTGGTGCCATTAGAGTGAATTCCATTTCTCACTTGGACATTACCTAGGCAATGTCCTAAACTGCAAGCAGCCATGACTACAGCAATCAATCCATCAAAAGCACCAAGTACCTACTATGTTCCAGACACTGTGCTTTAGCACTGAGATATAAAGGAAAGCTCCAAAGTCCCTCTTCTCAAGAAGCTCACAATTCAATGGGGGAGATAGCATGAAAACAACATGGGTTATCCACCTGTGCCTAGATCACTGTCCCCTCTCCTCATCTCTATCTGCCCTGACTTATTTCAAGTCTTAACTTTTCCAAGAATTCCTTTTCCAATATCCCTTAATGCTAGTTCCTTCCCTCTGAGATGACTTCCAGTTTATCCCGACTATAGTTTGCTTGTGGAGGCCACTAGGTGACACAGTGGATAGAGCTCTGGGCCTAGAGTCAGGAAGACCTGAGTTCAGACCCAGCCTCATACACTTACTTGCTGGGTGACCCTGGGCAGGTCACTTTAATTCTGTTGACCTTAATCCACCAGAGAAGGAAATGGCAAACCATTTGCCAAGAAAACCCAATGGAGGGTATCACAAGCTATGTGAATACACAACATAACTTATTCATACATAGCTATCTGCAAGGTGTAGACTGAGACCTCTCTCAAAGTGACAAATGGTTTTTACCTAAGTGCTTGGCTCAGGGCCTAGAGTAGAAGTTTGTTGCCTTGATTTGACTAATATACCTCTATGTTTTTTTCTGTATTCTAGAAGAATTGGCTTCTCTCACTATTCCACCTATGTTCCCCTTTCTGTCAGGAATACACATTAATTCAATGAATTCAAATGGAGACAGTCGATGGTACTAATGCTTGCCTTCTTTAAATCCTATTTAAATGGAGAATCATAGATCTAAAGCTGGAAAGAAACTCAGAAGCCATTTAGCCCAACCCCATGATTTTACATCGATGAAACTGGAGTAGATGTAGGAATGTTCAGTGACTTGCCCAAGGTGACAAAGACAGTATGTTTTAGAGGCAGGTTTTGAACTCAGGCCCTTGGAGCAGTGGTCTTCTCCCTATACCCACTATAGTCTTTCAACTTCTACACACACACACACACACACACACACACACACACACGAGACGCTTCCCTTCTCACCGTTCATACTGCTGCCAATATCAAATTTCTTTTATAGCCAGCTTTTGGTTATTTGTGGTGGTTGGGAAGGGGGAAGAGGGTGGGTAAGAGATGGATAGTTGAAATCTAGAGATAATGTTGGAAAAAAAAGGATTATGTTTATTTTGTTCATTCCTGGATTGCCCACAAACTTGCTTTTCAGTCCTCCTGTCTCTCCCAGCCTAGTGCCATTTTACTGCCACTTACAGGAAAATCAAAGTATTTATGGAAAAGGAAGACTGTGTAAATTAACCTTTTAATGGTAGAATAAAAAGTTAGTTCTCATATGGAATTTGCAAAGGAGACTAAACAAATAATTAAACAGAGCCACTAAGAGCAGCAACTAATGCGTTACTTTTAATTATTTTGATGGACCCTGATTTCATCCATGTGTAAGGAATAAGGGCTATGCCCTTCACCAGTCCTCCATGTTTTCTCATCTTCTAAGGTTTTCATCAGTCTCCACAAATCAGCTACAATCACCTATAAAATGATGAGGCTTTTTCCGATTCTTTCAACATATCGGGAGGCGTCCCTTGGGCTCTCCATAAGTTGCCTCTCATTTTCACTAGGAGGGTTCACTTTTTCAATATATGACTTATTTTTCTATATAGCAGATGACAAAATATAATCTGATAAAAATGAAGAAATAATCAAATTACTGCAAGAAGACAAATGCTTTTAAAAATATTTTTAAATCTTGGATGTTAAAAGGAAGGAAATACACTGGAATACAGACATTGTCAGTGACACTATTTAGAAGGTCGGGAAATTCACAAGACATCTCTTTATGTGCACCGATGATCAATGAGACATGGCTTCTTGACCAGTATATTCTCAATGTCACTGCATTATCCATAATTATATTACTATAATAATACATGAAATATCTTTGATTTCTTCAACACAAAGAACTACCTTCAGCTTCGGGAATTCCCTGTGGCAAGACAGATTCCATTCTAAGCCAAGAGTCAGTACACAATTCCTAGATAGTTGTCTGAGGCTAAGAGAAAGGTGACTTGCCCAGGGTCACATAGTTGGTAAGCATCAGAAATGGAGTTAGAAACCAGGTCTTTTCTCAGTCCATCAACTTTCAAGTAATCTCATTTTACTAATTTGAATCAATATTCCATTTAAAACTATTTTGGCTATTAATCATTTTTAAGTGTTGCTATTTTTATAACAGCTTTGACCTTTTAAAAATTTACAACACATTTACTTTTAATGTTGATCCTTAAAACAATAAGGTACTTATTGTTAGCAACAGTTATGGAAACTAAGAGGTGGTAGTATAAATTATATCTGCTATTGGTTTTCAACTTAAATAGTTCTGATAAACATCTTACAGAAAAGGAGGCTGAAACTAGTAAAGTTCTGATTGAAATCCATTAATAGGACTGGACATGAATTTCCACGCAAAGATATCCATCTAGGCTTATCCTGCTTGCTAAGAGAAGATGACTGATTTAAACGAAGACTTGGTTTTCCTATCTGGATCAGTACAGTGGCTAACTCCACCTGCTTCTACTACTGATGAGCACAAAAGTTTTAACCTGTGAGTTTTTCTGTCCAGGGTCAGCCAGAAAGGCCCTTCTTAAACAACCTGGCAGCCCTCTCCTCCCTGGGGCTCTCCACAGTGGTGACAGATTTAGTGTGGACACCTGCGCAGCTTTAGCCCTACATCAGAATTCCAAAGCACAAAGGACCCACCAGCCTCAAACTCCTCAGGGTCAGACACTACAAGTGTACATCTCCTCCTTTCCATTTTAATCACTAACTGCTCCTTCTATTAAGAGAATCCTCTATGATTTCTCACCATTTTAACCAGATTTTTCTTTAAAAAATACTTTTTATTCCTCTTCTATTTTTTACATGTGTGACTTTTAAGTAAATATTTTATTTGTCCCTTGAGGTTACTCTGTTTAACTAAATCCATTAGAGACAATCATATTTCTTTCTTTTTAGGAAGTCTCTTTCAAAATATGTTTACAGTGGGAAAATATGATTGCTGAAATTATCTTCCTAAAAAAACAGATATTTAATTGAAAGTTTAAGTCCTTATCTGAAAGGGACTGAAGCTAGTCTTTACTGAAGAGATTACTTTTAGAATTAACCAGATTGAACAGACTCATGTAACAGCAACCAAAGCTGGAGACGTACAGCCCTGGTGCAATCAGCAGTTATGGAACTGAGAATCGGACGTGCAATCACTCGATGAGCACGCTTGTGCAATGTGAATGCAGACGTCTGTGTGCACAAGCCCATCGGGTATTCTTCAGGATGTCTTGATCTGGCAACGCTGTCACACATGGTTGATATGTGGGTTGGTTTTGCTGAATTTCTCTTTTGCTCTCTCTCTTTTCTTTATCTTTATCACAAGTGATGGCTCACCAGAGAAGAGAAGGGTCTACTTAGCAAAGAAGGGGATAAAATCAGAATATTCACGCTAATAACAGTTAGCCCTGATGCGGCACTTTAAAATTGGCAAAGTATTTTACAAGTATTATCTCATCTTCTCACAACTCAGGGAGTTAGGTGCTGTAATTACCCCCATTTTATAGATGAGAAAGCCAAGGCTGAGAACAGTTAAGTGACTTTCCAAGGGTCACATGGCTAGTGCCTGAAATACTATTCAAACTCAAACCTCTGATTTCATATCTAGGACTCAATCTACTCTGCCACCTAGCTGCCTAAAAAAAAGTATCAATGAAATAAGTTACAAAATTATTACTTGTTTGGAATTCAACTTGGTTAATAATACACAGAACCGCAAGAATTTAGGGATGTAAACAGTTCTTGAGAAAGATAAAAATTGGTAAATTATTTCTGGGATATATTTTTATTTACGCACCATAGGGAGCAGTCATTTTCGGGTAACCAGAACAGCATTCAGACATTCTGTGGGCAGAGGGAGGCATAACCTTAAGAAGCGGATGAACTAATCCACTAAACAACCAAACTGACAGAAATAAAGTGACTTCCCTAGAAGGCAGTTCCCAGTTCAACCATTAAGGGTAGTATCAAGGTGACTATTTAGTACAATGTTCTTCTACGGCAAGAAAGAGTAATGTAGTGTAAATCTTAAAAGAAATGCCGCTGCTTAGAAAATGCTTATGTTCTTTCTCACCAAATGCTACCTTAGTAACACCACAAAGTATTCCCTGAGAGGGGACCTAAGTATCAATCTTTCCAAACAGACCCCAGAACATTTGCCAAAGCCCATTTACAAATGGACTTATACTTGTATCCCAGTTGCTATGTATGGCAGAGATTGTGATGTGGAAGAGTCTTAAACTAAAATAAAAGGCATATTTCAATAATGCTTACTTTTTTTACCGTGTGTATATCTTCATACACATTTCATCCCTCCAAACACTGAAAGGAGTAATTTAAATGTAACGGAAATGTTCTAATGCTTTTTAAAAATACGTGTTTGTGCGTTCTTAATAAAAGCAAAATATGCTACATTCAAAGACAAGAATTGGCCACCCTTTCTGCCTGACAACATTTCTAAATAAATACCCATTCTTCTTAAGATTACAAAGACAAAGCCCCTTGCCAAGCAATAAGGTTAATAAAGTAATCTCAAGTACATATGGGAAAGAATGGCCTTTACTTCTCCATAAATAACAATATTTACTGTGAGCATGCTTTAAAAATGCAACAGTGAACTGAGAGAACGATGAGCCTTCCAGTGAAGGGCTGTTAGGCTCTCGGCCTCTATTTTTGTAGATCTATTTGAAGTGATACACCAGTAGGATAAAACAGGTCTCTTCAAAGGTCTTTTCAGACATCACTAAAATAAGACTATTACAACCCTGACTAAAGTTCCCAACTTCTTAAAAAAAAAAAAAAAAGTACGGCTATATTTATCAACAAAATGTTCTGAGTCTTTAATTTTTCTTAATAGTATATAATCAGCAATTATGCTATTTCTATGATTCAGCAATTATAAAGTATGTATTCTTAAGCCCTGCATGGAAATACCCACTTGAGCACTTAAGCAGATATTTTGGAAACAGGTACACAGATGAAAGGTAGTATGTGCACCTGCATAATGTCACAGAATATCGATGCTAAATAAAAGTCCAGGCCCTGCACTGTCAAAGAAGAAAGAAGAATGATGTGGGAAGATACAGAAATGAATTCCAACCTCCTGCAGATTTATTGTAGTAATGCATATGTCTTCATCAAAACACGCTTCTCTGGGCACAGCCTTTGAAGCTCCAGGTCATCTCCACAGCACAAAATACAGAAAAAAGACTTCAGAGGAAGAACGCATACAATGAATGATAGGGTGAAAGGCTCTATCTGCCTAACCGATTTCTCTTAACTCTAGAACAAACCCTTGAAGGGGACAGAATTTTCCTTTCCCAAGAAAGACCAGAGCCTGGAGTAACTCAGAGTGTTCTTTCTCAACTTGAAAGGGAAACAAAGGCAAAAGTAGTTTTAAAGAGACAGGGGTGATGAAAACTGTTCAAACCACCAGTTTCAAGACAAAACACACTCTGCTCCAAGCTTTTACCCTGTTATATACATCTCTAAAACTTCAACAATTCTCAACCTGACATTCTATCTAACAAGTTTCATAGTTGGTTCTAGCTGTTTTATAAAATATATAGGTATGTGAGAGGGAAGAAATATTATTTACAAATATTTGTATTGTAAGTCATTGTAATTGTATCAGACTAACATTACCATTAGAAACTGCAGATATAATATACTAGTAACAAATATTTTTATTAAAATCACTTGTATGCTACTTATCGCAATCAAGTGAATAGATCTCTTTGAGGATAAGTCCTTCAAATAGTACTCAGTGTACCTCTTTGTTTCTTAATCTTTCTATCTACTTTGCTAGTACTATATATTCTGCTTTTTTTTTTCTGCCCTTTTTATTCTAAATTTCTGGCCTGGATCCATGGTTTCACCCTTGGAGGACATTCCTAGTGAGGACTTCCATTAGCAATGGAGATGAGTAACTGTTCTGAAATCCAGTCTTAGGAGTTTATATTACTGAGAGGCTTGATAAGTGCCACAGAGCCAGAGAAGGGACTTTAGAGGCCCATCTGGTTCAGATTTGTGAAAAGGCTTCCCTACTAGATCATACCTGAAAAGTACCTGTCCAGTCAATAATCACAAGTGGTCTTGCCTACTGGGGGGCTCTAACTACTAAGCCAACCTGCTTCTCAAATATATAAAAAAGTAAACCAAGAGCATCAAAACAACAGTAATTTTATTTAAAAAAAAAATCCTCAGAGATCATCTATTCCAATGCTTACCTAGGAAAGATTCACCTCTTTAAAATACCTGACAAGTGAACAACCAACCTTTGCTTATTTACTTCAAGTAAGAAAAAATGCACCACCTTCCAAGCAGGCCCATTACCCTTTTGAAGTTAGTTATACATTATTTTAACTTTAGACAACAAGGAGTCAATTATTGATTAGATCAATGGTTCACAAGAACCCTTTATACTCTCAAAAATGACTGATGAAGACATAATTTAGAAGAGAAATAGGAGACTAGGAAAAATATTTATATCAAATATTAATGACAAAACTCTAATACCTAAAATATTACTGAAATCACTGACCTGGAAAAAAATGAAACAAACAAAAAAATAAACCAACATATACACAGAACATTCCCTAATAGATAAGTGGTGGTTATGGGATACGAAGGTTTTCGAAGAAATGCACACTGTAAATAACCACGAGAAAATATTTTCCATATAACTAGTGCTAAGAGTAAAATAAAAAACTCAAGGTTTCACATCACACTAGGCAAATTATCAAAAATGATAAAAAAGGGGAATATTCAATGTTAGAGGGGTTGTGAGGACACAAACACACTGCTACAATGCTGCTAGAACTGTGAACTCATCCAGACATTTGGGATGTAAATTTGGAATTACACAAGGAAAGTGACTGAACTGTCCACACTCCCTTCTCCTTTTGTCTGGTACTTGTAACTTTCCCACATTTGTGTCACAGGCTGAACTTGAACTTGACTCTTTTCTGCCTTCCAGGCTGGCTTTTGGTCCACTACCACAGCCCACCTCTTCATAAATGCAAAATGTGGGCAGTGGCTTGGGCCTAGGGCTTACCTGTAGATCAGAATCATTTTCCCTGTATTTTGGCTAGTAAAATAGGCATGGAATATATGCCAATTTTTACCTCTGTGTCATAATTTTGAAGGCATCTGGGAGGTAGCAATCTGTATTCTCCATCTGGAAAGGGTCTGCATCACAAATCTTATCATCTGTTCGTCCATAGTTAGCACTTTCAATCATGATGACATCACTTCCTGGACATCGCAGATCGATGGAGTAGCCCTCACAGGACAATTCTCGTCTAACTAATCCAAATGGCAGTGCTGCACGGCTGAAACCTGTATAAGAAATGGAGCAATTTAATGACTTGCCGGAAGGAAAAACATTTACACAGAATTTTCAAGTGGTTTGTGCCACACGACAGCTCTCTACTAGCTAGAGATCACGCACATACAAAAATGTAAGCTTGCTTTGGAAATAGCAATAGCCAACATTTATATAGCACTTTAAAGTATTTGAAACTCAGTAAATATTTTAACTCATTTAAGTCACCCAACAACCATGTCAGATGGACTTATATATAGTAATATATACATAATAATGCTATAGCAATAAAGGATTACTATCTCCATTTTACAGATGAGAAAATTGGGGCTCAGAAAAGTTGTGACTTGGCTGAAGTCACACCTCTGGTTAGGTATGAAGAGACTTAATTTGGAAACCAGGCCAATACCTCTAGCCATCGATTGATTACTGATGAGAAGACCTTGTGGGCTAGCATGATGCTTCTGCAAAAGTAGTCAATTTCAAAGTTAGTTATGAATGAGTAAAAGTAAGTTACCATTCTACAGGTCTTGAAGGTTTTCAAACCAACCTAAACATTCAGGGTTCACAAAAGTCAGTACAGTTTTAATCTATTAAAGCTTAAACTAAGACTTTGGAGACACTGTATTATCTCATTTGGTCCACATCGCAGCCCTGGGAGATGCTATCATTACCCTCAGTTTACAGATGGGAGAATTCAGGCTGAAAGAGACTTAATGACTTATGCAAGGTAATAGCTAGGCATCTGTGCCCAGTTCTGAATTCAAGTCTCCCTCAGTACAGCAGTCCAACTGCCTTAGGCTAGGACAAGACACAGAAACCATCTTATTGAGGTTTATACTTAATATACTCAGTGTTAAAGGAGCAGAAGGGATACTTTTCAAATGTGGCTTTACCTAAAAAGATACATCATAGTATGTAACTATCACATCCAGTACAAGAAAGTATATAATGTATACAAATCATATCTAAAATATTTACTATGTTGGCCATTCGCATTAGAGTCCTGGGCTCACAATAACCTCTCATCCTTAATCCTGGGTTGACTAAATCATCAAGTCTCACCTGGCTATTGTTTCCTTATCTGTAAAATGACTAAATGACCTTTAAAATCACTTCAAGTTTTATATCTATGATCCCACACAGCTTTATACTGCTTTAAATACTAATATTAAAAAAGAATGTGTAAAAAAAGTAACCACTGGAAATGGTCAGTGCTCACCTTGACCCCTCCTGAAAAACAAATCCCAATGATAAGGATAGAAGCTGTGTGCAGGAGGTACAGAGATTTGTGGGTAACATTTACGGCCAGCAGAATGTTTACATTGTTTAAATAATACATTATGCTTTAAATATGCAAGCTTCCTTTGATGAAGTACAGCAGTATCCTAACATCTCCAACTGTGTCAATAATCAGTGAATTATGCCTACCTATTCACATCAGAAAGTACTATAAAGATGCTGGTTAGGCTGCTGCCTGTCACAAGGATTAAATCCTGAAGTTTGTGCTGATAAAAGTTAGTATAATGACTAGTAAAGAAAAAACAAACAAAAAAATCCACAACGATAATAAAAAAACACAAATTGCAATGACCAAAACCAAAAAAATCTTTCAAGAGGGGAGTCAAAATTTTTTACTTAAAACTTTGATTTAATTCCTTCTCTTGCTCAGGAAAGTCAGGCGTAGATGGGATGAGCTATGCCTACTTGCTAAAAGAGTGATTTAGTGAGGAAAAGTAAGATCCAACAATGGCCTTGCATTTACAAGCAGTCTGACCACCGATGACCATCAATCATCACACAATTTCAATGGGCTTACAACAACTGTGTAGGATTTATCTTCAAAGCTATTTAACTAGTTTCAATCTTGCAATCTGTGATGAAAGGATGAGTCATCATTTACAAACCCCTTCCTTCCCAAACACACACACACACACACACACACACACACACACACCACACACACACTCTCTCACTCTCTCTCTCCTCAAAATCACACTATTTCTTAGAATATTCTGTGTACAAATCACACTAATGCTCTGCAGCTTTGAACCACGAGAGCAAGTTAAAGATAGACCGAGGATGATATCCTGCCTTCAGGTCAGATCTCAGTCATTACTTAAACATAGTTCCTGCCTTTGTGAGGGCATGCAGTACACAGCTGATTACTCAGCTCAGATGGCTGCCACTAGCAGAACAAGTTTCTTCTTGAGGGCATACCTAAGGTATCAGTACCTATAGGGTCCCAAAGCAGGAGCTGACAGCCAAGAAACAACAGAGTTAAGGCAGTAGCTTTCGATATATTGAATGCAAAGCTGTACAAATGAAGCCCAAAGGGCCCTCCTCTACAAATTCAAAGTTTTCTAACTATACGATCACAATGGTATTTATGCTAAACAAAATTGGTCATCTATTTCTATTTCAACAAAGTGGAGTAGGAGGGAGAAAAATTATTAGCAACGCAAACAAGTAAAATGTAATCTAATCCATTTTACAACCCTGACAATCGAAGAAAGAACTGGTAGGATGTGGGATGCCCTATCAGCAAAAAAACCAATACTGTCAGTTTAGGCTCTGCAAATTCAAATACTGCCAAATAACGGTGCTTTGGGTAAAATCAACTGCTTTGCTCCATTTTTTCCTCTCTCAGTAAATGATTTTGAAAAGACAGCTTTTTTTTCCCCTAAGCTATAAAATGTCAAGCAATAACCCCCGCTATGCTTTAGGCAACTTATTGAAATAAATACCTCTTGGCAACAGGTGCAGTGACTTGGGCCTGAAAAAAATACTTTCACATTCAGAAGATAACTCTTAATAAGCAGATGCAGAGCTTCAGGATGGAAATCTGAAAGGCATGCGTCTGAATTCTACTGCCTGGATTGGGCCTCATTTCAGAGCCTTTCATAAATGAGTAACACTTGCTCCCTAGATAATTACTGTTGTCAGTAGCAACTTCATGCTATGTGATGAGTTTCAACCACTCCCTTCTGAATGGGGTCTCCATTCAGTCCACTATTCCTACTTTGCTCTCTGTGTATCTTCTTCATTAGACTGTCATCTGAAAACAATACCCAACTTTTCTTTGTGTTGTTTTCAGCTAATTGTTTCCAGCTGCACCCAGTCATGAATACCACTGCCCATGCTGTCTATGGTCCAAGGTGGTGCTGTGTGTGCTGATTACCAAGGACCTCCATGATACCCAAGCTGTGACTTCAAGGACAGGCTGAGAATTAACTCAAGCAAGAGTCTATTACTAGCTCTGACATATGCTACCTGACTCATTCCTGTTTATATATGTTAATCAGATTTCTTTCCTAAAATGGAAATGAGGAAAATGCTTAAAAAGGAGAAAACATGGTTTCCCCCATGCTCTGAGCACTCAACTTACAAGCAAACTTCCCAGGAAATATTTCCATTTTTCATGTTCTACTTATTAAAATTTGGGGTTGAAAAATGAATGTTCATTAAACTTAAAACAATAAAATAAACTAGCTCACTGGTAGATGATCTTGGAGATTTCAAGTATCTCCAAAATATTCTACACATTTCTTAGGGCCTGCTGAGTAAAACTTACCATGTTAGAGGTATATTAAATGAAAATATCCTTGTCAATCTATTTAAAGGATAAAGAGTTAAAGCGACAAGTAGTTACTGTGCCAAAGTAAACTTTATGAATTCTGCAAAATGTTAGAAAGAAAATTTATTTTACATATGCCCGTTCTGGCCCATTTACCACCCAGTTGTTTTACTTTACTAGCTTAGTTCTATTTAAGAAATCACTTGTCTTTAAAGGATAATAACCCAAATTAATCAAACTGCAAAGAGTCTAATATTCTTTCGTGCCCACTAGCACATAATTCTTTAAAACTGTCATTATCGAGGAGAGTGAACAAATTTTGACATATAGAGACAAAGCAACTACTTCTACGGTCTAACTTATTTCTACACAGAAGAAAGAAAGCAGAAAGAATGATTTGTTAGGTTAAATATATTGGGAATATCAATGCAGAAATGTTTGAGTACATAAACTGAAGCTATAATTCTTACAGAAATATTAAACTTGTTCCAAAGGAAATAAACCAATTTATTTAACACGTTTAATACATCTTAACATTGATTTTAGTTCTAATGAAATATTTAGGAGAAAAAGGATACTTTTAAAAAGCACAATGCTAACAATTTTACTTTCATAAGTTTATTTGCCACAGTCAAGTACCTATGCAAAATGCAAATATATAGGTGTATGAAAAGATTAGCTCATTCTCAATCACACTGTTAAAAACAAATGAATGAATGAATAAATAAAAGCAAAGTTCAAATCCCACAGATAGCCAGAAACACGCCCAACATTTTAAATCTTTTTTTTAAATTAAAAAAAAAATACCTGTAGGCAAAGAGCGCCATTGAAAATTGTTCAAAATTTTACCTAAACTTCAGAATTATCTTTAAGAAGTTATACAGAAAATCTTTCAAATTCTGTGATCCCCCACAGGGTAATAAAGTGGGTAGCAAACCCTGATCATTAACATACCATTTAGTAGAGACAAGCAAGCATTTCCCACCTGCACTCCCCTAATTTCACATTCTAAAAAAAACCCCTCTAAAATACCTGGAATTGTATTACATTTAACAGCTACCAACACCAACATAGGCACAACTTAAATGTTAACTATAAAATACTACTAATGTGCTACTGAACTCTAATTTAGAATGGAAAAATCATCTTGGCTTAAACGTCTATCTAAAGATGTCAATGGCACAGGATGGACTCTGATGCTGGTGGGATCTTGGAGTTACAGCACAAAAATTCATACCCTTATGTAACACTATTGATCAATTTCACACAGACTCGAAACTGAAGGAGGGAAATTTATAACAGTAGCACTCTATGTAAATGAAAGGTTTTTTCCTGGGCAGCCAATGTTTCTAAAAGCTCTATGAAGCCCGAGGTTTTAACTGGGCTGGGCTGATGGGACACTCCACCAGACTTGATGCACAAAGCAATAAAAGAGGTGGGGAGATTATTAGAGGAGAGCAAGGAGGAACATAAAAACACAGGAGAAGAAAGAGGAGAAGAGGCACTTTGGGATATGGTAGCAAAAGAAATAGCCTTGGAGCCAGGCATAGCTGGGTTCAAGAACCTCTGACATATATTGGCTATGTGACCTTGAGCCAATCAGTGGCCCAGGTAATATACTAGGAGTAAACTGCAGAGCAAAGGCTGATCCATATTGGTAGAGTGAGTTTCCTCACTGGGAAATACCAATCAATCAGAAGCCTGGTCTTAAAAAAAAAAAAATAAAAGATGAGAAGGAGATAGGCAGGTAGATAGGGAGAGATGCTCAGCTGCCTGGGATAAGAAGCAAAGTAACTTGTTTAAGAAGGAAGAAAAGAAGGTTCTTTGCTCTCCAGAAACCCTACTTCTGAGGGAGTACCGAGCAGAAAAAAATGCCAAGCACAAACTTCCCTTCCCTTTACTAAGTGCAAGACACATGGCTAAACATTAACAATGCAAAAATATTAGAAGACAGACAAGATATTGTATGGTTTTCCCTGGGGAGAAGGAAAAAGAAAAGAATCCACCCTGGACCTTGCTGATACCCAGAGGGTTGAGTCAGCAGGAGCCCGGAGAATTTAGAACTTCCTGGGCTCCTCAAGGAGAGAAAGCGAGGACAAACAGAAAGGAATATTGGTGGTTCTTGCAGATTCAGGATCCAAGTTCTTAAGCGTTCCACTTCTAGAGGCATAGTTTTATAGAAATTTGTACTTATCTTTCAGAAGTTTTAAGCTGTCTTAAATTGTATAATTTATCCAAACTGTAATAATCAGGATGTGAGGGAAGGAGAGATTGGGCCTCTGGTTTCATTATTTTATAGAGAACTCCCAATGCAGAAATTACACCTATTAAAGCAGACTCCTAAGGCACTAAGAGATTTTGTAGATTATGTCAGAATTAAATCCAGGAGTTCCAGATCAAGCCTTTAAATGATACTGGCTCTACATGCATAGAAGTATGGCCTATACCTATTTATAAATGCTTGTTGAATGGCTGTCTGATATAAATCAGTGTAACTAGGTGGCTATAGCACCTGCCTTAGAGCAGAAGACCTCTGTTCAATTCCCATTTGTGACTCCTTTAGTTGTATGACCTTGGATGAGTCAATCCCTTAGCTTCTCAGTGTTCTTAAAACTGCAAAGTGCAACTGATGGAATCCTAAGAGAGTTGCCCCCAGCCCCAATATTCTAACTTTATTACAGGTCCACTGTACCTACCTAGCCCCTCGCCAATGTCCTAAATTCTTCATGTATGCCTCACTGCTTACTAGAACAACAGGTGTGTCCACGAACTCATAGTTCTCACAGAAACAGTAGGTATGGGAACCCAGCCATTGCCTCTACACTTCCCCAGACCCAATCCTCATACTTACCAATTTCTCTTACTGTCAAATGGTGCCAGAATGAATTCAAGTACTTGGATATATGTATATTCCAAATGATATTAAACGATTTGCTTTCTGTAGCTAGTTAAGGGTTAAATGCTAATCCTATTCCAAAGTGCAGCTTTGAAACCTGCCTGTCTTTGATCAGTGAAGTGATCCCTTTTCTCTTAGGGGAACTCTCAGGGGAGAAGTTTCCCTTTCCTCTTTTTTTCTGTCTGGCCCCCCACTTCCAGAACTTGGCCAGAATCCAAGGAAGGAAGGAGAGAGAGAATGAGAGAGAGAAAGAGAGAAAAAGAGAGAGAGAATTTATTTTTTGCCAACATCCTTTCTTTAAAAGACCATCAATCTCACCCAGGTGCAGTTCTATCCACTATGTCCCATCACTTCTCTCCCATAAATATTTGCATCCTGGCTGATATGTAAGCAAAATAAACAAAACCATATTCCAGCTCCTAGATCCACTACTATAGATTGAACTATTTTTATACTCCAGTAAGTTTTTTTTTCCTTCAGCTCAAGGGATTATGTTAAAAAATATGTTTACACATATAAACACACATGAAATACAGCCCTGTCAAGTTGTGCAATCTGAACCCTAGTGTTTATTAAGGAAAATGCTCGTCCTTTGTCTTCTGAGCCCCTTTGTATTGGCTCTGGGGAAAAGCCAACCAACCAGCAGCTCACAAAAGCTAGGAGACTTCTTTCCCTGGCCAGGTGACTCAGACCCACCTCTGCTGTGGAAAGGATTCCTTTCCTTTCTTGTCACTGCCTTAGTGTCTGAGACATAAAACTAATTAGGGGTGGAGACCTCATTTAAATTATTCCCCAGGCACCTCTCCCAGATCCAAGAAGGTCAAAACCTGGCTTCTCAAGCATTCTGTTAAAGTCTAGTTGTTCTTAAAAAGAACCATACAGCAAAAAAGCAATTCACTAATTTATTTCTTTAAAATAAAATATAATAAAAAAAATCAGGGGGAGTGGGGGTGTCCATCAAGTTTATTCTTATATGGAGAACGGATGGAGTAATTCTTCAGTGGAGTTTCCATAGGAAATCATCTTTTCTAAAGGGTGAAAAGGGGGCTGGTTCCTTCTACCCTTTGAATGCTGGGGCCTTTGCACTGAAGGTATCTATCTAGAAGGGCGCCAATTAATAGGGTCACCATTGCTTATTTGAATTAACAACATTGAAACTGCCCTGAAACCACCCACTCATTTCTCTCAACCAAATGGCAATGCAAAGGTAATGACACTCAACCACTGCTGACTTAAAACCAGTGACCTAGAAAACGGAAGTTCTAAAGGCTCACACCAATTCCCAGGGCACACATGGCTCTTCGTTCTTTCACTTCAGCTTTCAAGGGGAATCCAAACTGAAACTCAACAGCAATTCCTTGCTACTCCTTCTCCTTCCCCAAACTGCAATCCGTCGGTAGCTTGTTCACTTTTTTTTTTTCCTCCAGAAGGCAATGTACATTTAAAGCTGCAAGTGAAGAATTTGAGAATGTCTGGAATTTGGGGATGTTTGTACCTAAACAAAATCCCCAAAAAGTGCATGGACTTTTCACATAGCCCATACATATCAGAGGCAAGACTTGAACTTAGCCCTCTTGCCACTCTAGCCCAAGCTGCTAGGGTCCTCCCTTCTCTCCTCACATAATCTCTTTCCCTTTCCCTTTTATTCCTCTGTTGGTCAAGTCTCAACATCCAGTCAGCTGGGTTATTTTGAAGAGGACTGAGAAGGCTCCTCTAACAAAATCCAATCATGACTCCTTTATAAACTGACCCTAACCCTCTTTCACATATCCAACAGATGATTCAGTACAACTCGATAAATGTTAAGCTCCTTGTTTGTACAGCACCCATAACTAGTAAGTGCTTAATATGTTTGTTGATAATCATATACAAGTGGAGTTATAAAGATCAGAGAGCTAAAACCGAAGTCAGAGGAACCTGGATTGAGCATTGGAAGGAACCTCAGACTTTAGTTCACACAAATGTCTTCTTTTATAGCTATAGAAACTGTGCTCCAAACAGATTCCCAATGTAAACTCCTTGCCAGGAAGGATTGCTGCTCTTGGGGCACATGATACTACTGGGTTTGGGAATCCTGAGATGACTCAGGGTTAGAGCTCATCAGGAGTCCACACCACAGCCACATTAATATGGTGAGGTGAGACCCTGTGATCAGAGGGGCACCCAAGGTGCCACTGAGGGGTGAACTGGCCCACAGTAGAAAAATAAGGTCAGAGTTTTCAAACTGATTAGTACTGAGATCTATCTATAATTTCCAGCCTGGGAGAGATAGGCAGGCCCAGTTTCTCCTCCTTTCCCTCCAAAAAGGGAAATAATGGATTCTTTCATTCTTCCTACTGGTTTCCCCAGTATCTAGCATAAAGTTGGGCTTAGTAAATACTTGACTGAATGATTACTTGCTTGAATTCACAAAAGAGGTAAGCAGAGTTAGAATCTGAACCTAAGTCTTCCATTTACAAATTGAAGGCACTATACCATTCCCCTAAAAGTAGAGAACGTGGGGTAGGGTCTCTACCCTTGAACTGGTAGGCAGGTATTATAGAATTATGTATGTAACAACAAATAATACATAACATTATGAGAGAGGTACCAGGAAGGCACTGTATGAAAGTGACTTAGTTGGACCAGAGTAGCTTTTATAAACAGGATTCTAAAAGTTGGCAAGCTGAATGGGGGGAGGGCATTCCTGGGAGAAAGAAATCAAGCAACAAAGGCACAGGGGGTTGGTAAAGTTAAGGGCAGAGGCTGTTGTGTTTGTCCTTCATTTTCCAAGAGGATAGACTTACACCTGACTTTGTTTTGAGTGAAGAAAGGCTATGCAAGGTCACCAACCTCACTTCCTCCTCCTGAGCCATCTGGATCCAATGATCAGATATTCATCAGGATGACTGGAGAGGGGAGGGGACAAGTTGCTTTCATCTGAGCACCACATATATGAAGGAAGGTTTTGGAAGAAAAGGATAACTTTACATAAAACTATTAAAGCTCACAGGTAACACTTTGGCCTTTGCACTCAATCTTCAAGAGGTCTTCTGTAATTCATTGCATTAACATGGTATTCCCCCTTACGAATCATTAATAAAAATAGTGAATCCAATTAATTCTGGCTTTGATCACTATGGACTTTGTCAGTTGCATTTCTCCAACCAGAGAAGCTCTCATTTTTTTTTCCCCATTCTTTCCTATTCTTAATCCATTTTCCTGCCTAGGATAAGACAGCTTCTCATTTCATGTCCCCCCATTACAAGTCAGCCCCAAGCATTTGCATATCTAGACTTTCAGAACCATTCTGAAAATATAACTATCACAAAAACCAATTAGCTGTAAGTGAAGAAATGGAGTCAAGAGTTCTTGCCTTGTATCCTATTTTCTAAATAACTTGAAGAATCACAGGATTTATAGCAAGAAGTTAGATCCTTAAGCTATTTTTCATTTAAACCCTTGCTGAAAAATCAAATGTATTAGTATACTTTAATTCTAGTATCCCTGAAATAAGTATTTCCTTGGTGATTCAGTCATTCTAAACATCCATTTTTGTGTGGTAATTTAGAAGTAAGCATCAAAAACATCTAAAATTAGTCTGCAAGGAACCAAAGGCATACTCTGTAAGTAGCTTTTAAGATTAAATTAGTCAGGTCTAGAACATCCTGTCCACTTAACGGCTATTTATTCTGACTTTGACCTTCTTCAAAAGATAAGCTCTAAGTAGAAATATCTACCTTCTAAGAAAGACTAAAGCAAATAATTCTTTTAATCTTTAGCTCATCTCCTTGAACATCACCATGTTTCCCATAATCCCACTGATCCTGCACTTAGCTTCTTGCATTTTTTTATTAAAAAAGAAATATTTTCATTTTAGAATAAAACAGATGAGAAATCATTTGCAGAGTATTCCCTAAATTAATCATTGCCTGACTGATTTCCAGTTGATAAGTGACCCAACAATACCTGTTTGGCTTCCCTCTCTTTCCCTCAGTTTAGAAATCCTGCCACATTTAGTCCCTTACTTAGGTTTCAAATGATCCATACTGGAGTTCAGTCTGAATGCCATTTTTAAACCTGCCACTTGAATTTCCCCTGAGGTTTTCAGCAAGGTGTTTTAAGTAAGTCCTCAGACTTACTGGATTTACTTGTTTTCTAGACTACTTTTCCTATTATGTGCTAGTTCCTAAATAAAGACCACTGCAACAAATACTAATGGGAAGGAGAAATATGCAACATTATGGATGAGGATTTATACAGTAAAATAAATCACTGTTGACCTGACTGGACCTGATTTCACTGGGACAGGGAATTCTCTAACGAGGAAATACCTACCATTGCAAGTTGGCACCTTCTCTTCCATTTACAATCCATCAGTCGTCTGCAGGAAAAGTCAAGCAGCTCACTGTGGGTTACAGTCAGTATTTATGCAGGCAGAGTTGGAAACCAGGTCTTTCTGGGTTCAAAGCCAATTTGGAAACCACTACACCACAATGGCCCGCCATTATTATTAATATAAATAGTATTTCAAGAAATGATCATTCCAGAAGGGCAGGGAAAATATTATTAAAAATAATAACAGTATTTTATATGTTTTTTATTGTTTGCAAAGGGCTTTACAAATAATATCTCACTGTCACAACCCTGAAAGGTAGGTGCTATTGATAAATGAAAACAGACAGAGGTAAAGTGACTTTCCTAGGGTCATATTACTGGTAAGGGCTGGAGGCTAGATTTGAACTCAAGACTTCAGGTCTGGCACTCTATCCACTGAGTCATCTAGCAGCCAGTAACAAGGAATCTCAAATTGGAAGGGGCCTCAGAGGTAATCATTGAATGAGCTGTTCTTGAATGAGAATCTCCTCTTTACCCTACAAGGGGTCAAACCTGCCTTTGCTTGAAGTTTTCCAGCAAGAAGATACCTATCACCTCTCTGGACAGGTCTTATTTTAAGTAAGTTTTTCTTAAATCAAGCTAAAATAATCTCTCTTCAACCAAGTCTCTTCTTCTGCACATACATTCCCAGTTGCTTCAATCAATTCACATATACCATGAACTTGAGGGTCTTCATATTTATCATGTTTGTCCATTCTAGAATGTTACACCACCTGCCTCCCCCTCCCCCCCGCACTGTCCTTAACAAAACCAACACCTCTGTATTCTTGAGCACCGAAACTCTTCATATTGCTAAAGACTGCACTATATTTTGAGCTATAGCGCAGTAACTCCCATGTTTACTGCTTGCTAGGTATGTGTCCCTAACTCTACCAGTATTTATCTTTGTCAAAAGGATATTAAAAACTTTAAAGTGAAATGTGCCCCAAAGAGTAGAAGAAAAAGTAATAAGATGACTGACGTGAGCTCTCACAGGCAAAAGTAAAAACTAACCTCTTCTGGATGAAAAGAAGTTAAGAAAACCTGAATGTATAATGAGAGAACAGAAATTCTATTATGATCTTATTATATTTTCTTTAGGGGTTGGAATAAGAAAAACTGATTAGGAAAGATAATTTTATTTAAAAGACTTTTCTAAGGCAGCAATCTCTTCTCAAAACCTCATATAAAGCAGATAGATATAATCCATGGAGTCTATTCAATTTGCTTTATTTCCAGTCAAGTCAATTCAAGTCAACAAGCATTTATTAAAGGCCTTCTATGTGCCATGCACCGTGTTGTACAATAAAAAGAAAGGCTGAAAATAGCACATGCTCTTAAGGATCTCACATTCTAAGGAGGAGACAACATGCAACTGCTATGTACAAACAAAACAGGGCAGCAGTTAGGTGGTGCAAGTGTATAGAGAATTCATTTGAATATTTATGAATAAATAATGAAATAATGAATGATGAGTGAATAACAACTTTTGAAGATTATCTATAGTATTAAGATCAATCCTTTTTTTAAAATCTTATATAGGTGATGCAGTTATATAGAGCATAGAGGACAAAGAGCTACCACTGGAGACAAAGTTTGGGAAGGAGAGAAGATATTGGGGTGGGGTGTGTATGGGGTGGGGGTAGACTACAAATGAAAGGTCCTGTAGGAAATGCGAGGAAAGGGGACCAGGGAAAGGTATACATTAAAAATTCTTACAGATTTCTTTGAATTTAAAAGCAAGACATGATATAAGTCTAACAATATATAAGGCAAGTAACATCATAAATATAAATTGGGGAGACAGGCTCTTCTGGTATTTATTACTTCTGTGACCTTGGGTAAATCATTTTATTTCAGGTCTCAGTTCCTCATCATTCAGTAAACCAAGCAATAAACATTTATTAGACACCTACTGTATGCCAGGCACTGTGCCTGGAAGATTATGTGGTTGGAATTTATCTCGAATGTCCTTTCCAAGTCCAAATATGAAGACCCTATACTTATCCATTCTAATAGACAATAGGGGATGTCAGTCATACGTGTACGTTCTGGTTCAACACATATATACAGGTAATCAGGAAAGGTTTCAAGACATCATCACTGCCACCATCTTTGCACTTAATATTACCTTAAACTTTTTAACTTAATAACCACCACTACCAACAACAGTGTCATATAACGTTTAAGGTTTGCAAGAATCAACTGGGTTACAATACAAGAATACTCTTTGCTGCCCTATAGATTGGAAAACAGATAAAGACTCACATATTTGATTGATCTTTACCCCACATTGTGATAGCTAGACCATAGATACCATATTTAAAGCAGGTAGGTATTTTAAGTTTCATCTAGCTCAACCCTCTCATTTTAGAGTTAAGAAAACTGAGTAGAAGTAACATGCTTTGTCCAAAATTTATACCAATGAAAAGTGGCAGCATCAGCATTTTAATCCTCGGGTGTTCCGATTCACAACCCAGCATTCTTCACTGGGAACCCTTCAAAGGAGCTCTCAAGGCAGAGGCAGACCCAGGCTCTTTTGCAAAGCTCTAATTGTTAGAAAGGTTTTCCTTCCATGGAACAAACATCTGCTTTTCTCAACAACTTTCTCCCACTCTACTTAGCTCTCTTCCCCTCTGGGGCCAAGCAAGACAAGTTTAAACCCATTTCTACATAAAAGTTCTTCAAATAATTGAAGACAGTTACATTCACACACACACATACACACACACACACACACACACACACACACACAGTCCCTCCTCCCTTATTCCCACTCCCATCCCTGATTTCTCTTCTCCAGGCTAGAAAGCAAGGCCAGATGGAATGAACGAATGCTCTATCTGAAGACAAGATGCCAATTTTTAGCCTGACACTAACCTTGACTAAAATATGTGAGTTTGTGGCCTCAGGTTTAGCACTGGTAACATGAGAATCATTGGTCTTGATGACCTCAAAAAACTTTCATGCTCCAAACCTCTGGAGCTGATGCACTTATGAAATTACCTTGAGGTCTTTCACCCACTGTAGCAGCCAGCACCCTGACACATCCAGGATAGCCTGCTAGCACAGGTTCTTAGATCTGTTTTTCTAAAAGGAAAACAACTTTTGAGGAGTCAAAAATCTTTTTTAATCACATATACCAACAGAGAAAATACAAGCAGAGAAATAAAGGCCAACAGACAGGGCTTCTACCTATTTGACCATAAGCAATACATATGTCACAGATCAACAGACAGATTCAACTATTACATACATACATACATACATATATATGTGTGTATGTATATATATAGCTACCACAGACGGTTTTCAAAGCAGGGGAAGGGGGGAGCTCTGGCTACCCAGAGTCTCATCTGGCATGGGAACATTCTTCCAAAGAGTAAGTCCCAAAGCAAAACCTTACCTCAGACTATATATACACTTTTCAGAGCCAGAGGGACCTGCATGCCCCCAGTGTCTCATAAGAAATTAACAAAAGATGTAGGCCTTCCTACAAAAAAAGTCTCCCCTAATCAAGCTTCCCTTAATGGACTCCATCTTAGGCCTATTAATGGTCAGGGGAAGATCTTTAACTCTCATTAACATTACATCAACCAAGGTCAACTTTCCCTAGAAATGCTCTCCAGTGAATCAGTGTTTCCGCTATCAATTGCTCATCTGCCAATCAGTCAATAAACATTTATTAAGTACCTATACTTTGTGCCAGGCACTGTGCTAAGCACTAGGGATATAAGGAAAGGCACAAGATAATCTCTGCTCTCAAGGAGCTCATAGTCTAATGGGGAAGATAATATGTAAATGTATATGCTATGCACTTGGAAGAAGCCAGGTAAGCCAGATAAATGTCTCATATTCAACTTGACTGCAATCTCTGAGGGCAGGGACCATGTCTTATATATTGTCTACCTCATAACATCTAGTTACCTTGCACATGGCAGGAAATTTAACTAACTGGATGACAATGCCTAACATAATTACTATGCAGTGAAATACGAAATGAATGGCCCCACATTATCAACATTAGGATGAAGGTTATGCATCATTTCTGTTTCTTTAAATAATTAAGACTGTCTACACAATGTCACAATAGAAAATGAGTAGGGGGGGAAAGTCCATCAAAAATCAACATATCACCTGTGCTATTTACTTATGAATAGTTATTTTGATGCTATATAGACACCCCCACCCAAGTAACCAGGCAACCTGATTTAGTTGATCATATTCTCAGTTTGCATTATGTAGGAAAAGATTATTTTGAACATGTGCTTAACAAGATGGGGAAATAAATGGAGTGACCAGTTTTATTACGAAAGGTTTCTTTACAAAATAACTGGGTATTTCTTATAAATGATAAATTTCCCTAGGGTCCTTTTATTAAAAACAAATTTAGATACTTAATTGGAAGAAATAAATGTAGAGTTGGCATGGGAAGAAATAGGATGGGGACTGTATTTCTAAATTCTAATTTTGAACTCCTGGTGAAGAACTTCTGCTAGGGCATATGAGTACTATCTCTAAAAATTGGAGTTTGTGTGTTGCCTGGATCATTTCAAGGTAAAGTGCCTTGTTTAGGACCAGAGAGCCTCTATGGTAAAAGAATGGCTGAAAGGTCTTCCTGAGACCCTAAAGCCTTGATCTCCATCCACTTTGCCATACTGTCTGTCTCAAATTACTCATATCATCCTGATATCAGTGTAAAAAGTGATAGTAAGTTAAAGCTCTATAACAGGAAATTTAAAGATGAGGGGAAACAATCTTAAAGCTCATCTAGACGAAAACCTCTCAATTCACAGGCAGCAAAAAAAAAAAAAAAAAAAAGTAGAAAATGAGCCACTTTGTTCAGAGATTTTGCCCAAGAACACAGAACACCTTAAAAAGCAGCACTGCAACTATGTAATTCAATCGAACAGCATCTATTGAGTGCCTACTCTGTACCAAGTACTTGCCAGTGCTAGATAATACATACAAAAAAATGAAAAAACAGTGAATATCTTCATCAAGGGGCTCACATACTATCAGGGTACACAGAACATGTATGTACTAAACTAGGTCTGTTTTTCCCAGTCTGTGGCTTTACCTACTATATCAAACCATTTCTCAAAATGAAAATGAAGCATCTGTGAAAATGAGAAAATAAAATCTTATTTACAGAAATTACGATACTTGTAACCTAGAAACAAAGTTATTAACTGAAGAAAAATATATAAATCAAGGTTCTCACTCATTCCTTTAAACCTAGAGAGATAGGCAGAAGGGAATTAAAAAAAAAAAACAAAAACTTAACTGATGATACTTTAGGAAGATCATGTTAAAAACTTGTTTCTCTACGTTATTCCACATTGAAAATGTCCCTAGAAGTGAAGAGTTCTTTTTGTTTCACTTCTGCCTAAGAATTCCCCTTCAAACTACCTTGTAAAGATCTTGTACATAATGCAGGTATACATCTTGTATACACACGTTATTTCTCTTGATAGATGCGAAAGTTCCACCGAATTATTTCCATCTCACGTACAGCATCTGTCACGTGCTAGATGCTAATGAATGTTAAATGCTTGTTGACTGAGTAACTTGGGGTGGGGAAGAAAGAGTATATTCCGGACTGCAGGTAAAGAAAGTCTCAAGGAGAAAACCCGTCCAAGAAATGTAGATAAGCAATTGTTCGGTGGGTAAGCAGGTGACATAGTGGATAGAGCAATGGGCTTGGAGTCAAGAAAACTCATCTCCTTAAGTCTGAATTTGGCCTCAGATCTTAACTAGTTGTATGACCCTGGGCAAGTCACTTTGCCCTGTCAGTTTCCACATCTGTAAAATGAACTGGAGAAGGAAATGGCCAACCATTCCAGGATCTTTGCCAAGGAAACCCCAAATGAGTTACAAGGAGTCAGGCGCAACTAAAAAATGACTGAACAAAAAAATGTTTCTGTATCAGCTGTCTGAAACACTGAGAAGTTAAATGACTTGCCCAGGGTCACACAGTCTGTGTCTATTAGAGGCTGGAGTGAACCTAGATCGTCTTGATTTTGAACACAGACCTCTATCCCATAGGCCACTATGTCTCCCTCTGCTTTCTCTGCCCTTGGTATTGATACTTCTAGTATCAATCAATCTTCCTGAGCCTGACACAAATCTTTACAACTGCTGTTATAGGAATGCTGAAACTTTCCCCACCAAGAGAAGAAACTTTTAAGCTAGGATTGATTGCCACAATTGTCACACTGTTTGAAATAATGAAAAGGATTACATCTGTGTGGATATGTGCAAGTGTGTATATCATGAAAATAACTGACCGATGACATCCCTCTGTACCCCACTTTGCTGCGTTTGTCCTTCATTCTCAAAGACTACTATGACAACAGGGAGATGATGATATGACTTGCAGTTGACTTTGACTTGAATGAGGGAGAGCTGTGTAAGGTCACCAGCCTCACCTTCTCCTCCTCCAGTCATCTGGTTCCAGTGGTCGGATAGCCATCAGGATGACTCGAGATGACCCAGAATGTAATGGGAGACCCTGGACCTTTTAGGCTAAAGCTATTTAGTCTCATGGGGCAGTTAGGGGTGCAGTGGATAGAACAGGATTCAGGAGGACCTGAGTTCAAATCTCACCTCGGACACTTGACACTCACTAGCTGTGTGACCTTGGGCAAGTCACTTAACCCCAACTGCCTCATCCTGGGTCATCTCCAGTCATCCTGATGAATATCTGGTCACTAGATTCAGATGGCTGTAGTGAAGAAGTGAAGCTGGTGACCTGCACAGCCCTCCCTCAAACAAAGTCAAGTGTAAGTCATGTCATTGTCTTCTTTGGCAACAAAGGACGAACACACATTTAGTCTCATAGTCCCTATGAGGCTTTCTATGGGGAGCCCTGTACAATCGACTGGGTATGGTAAGATCCCATTTATAGACAGGTGACCTCTACCTCTTACACCTAAGGTAATCCTTTTTGAGAGAAGGCGTAGAAGTCATATCTGAACTTAGAAGAAAGCAATAATCTAATACAATATTAGTTCACAGTTATACAGAACTCTATTGTTTCAAAAAACTCTTTATTCACAATTATTATAGATAGAAAGGTCAAGTGTATACGAATAAAAAAAAAAATCAGCATTCTCTCTAATGCTATTTCTCCCAAATTGAGGTTCCTAGTTACATCTAAATACTGTCATGCAAGTCCCTGAGATTCATGGGATGGTATGGTAGAGAGGACCATTTGCTAATCTGCTACAGATAACAGAACTGTGCTCATTCCTAGGGGAAGGGGAATAGGGAAGGTACCCAGAGCAGTAGAACTGAAAAGGATTACAAGGAACTTTTGCATTTTTATTTTTTTCTTTAACTTTTGCATTTTTGTTTTTTTCTTTAACTTTTGCATTTTTAAAAAGAACTGGAATGTAACAAAATTCAGTCGAACAAACTAAGTACCCATTATTGTAGCATGTCATATTTATATATGATGTTATGTCACATTGTATTATAATATATCATATTACATTTAAGAGGATATTATGTTATATCATACATATATTGGCAGAGTAAGGTAAACTGTATGACTCGGTGAAAGAAAGTCTCTCACATAAACTCTTCCTAGGTCCACAAAGTGCCTGTTTAGAGAAATCTAAGGAAGCAGGGAGGTTAAAGGACAGATCCAGGGTCAGACAGAGAGTAAGCAATGGATGTGGGATTTGCATATAAGCCCTTGGGCTCTAGGGCAGAACTCTCTGCTACAGCACAATTCCTTGGAGAAGGCAACAGGGTGTCCCTGAGAGAGAACACTGGACTTGGATTAGGGAGAGCTGCTTGACAAACAGGCATGTGATCATGGACAAGTCACTTGGCCTTTCTGGGTCTCCATTTATTCATCTGTAAAATGAAGAATAATAGGGTCTATCTCATAGGGTTTTTTTTGAGAATTAAATGAAGTAAAATATATAAAGCAGTTTACTACTATTTTTTAAAGAACGTCTTATACCATAGTATCATACTGTAATCATAGCCAAAAAATTTGACATCTCATCAACAATAGTCTTTCATTGCCTTTGGTATATTCGGTCAACATGGTAGAGCACAAACAACCCTATATGCAGGCAAACATTTATTAAGCACCTACTATGTGTCAGTCATTGTAATAAGCACTGGGGAAACAGAGAGGCAATAGACAGTCCTGGATCCCAAGCAGCTCACAGTCTAATGACTGAGAGAATATCTAAACATACTATAGACAAGATGAACTAACAATTAACAGAGTGAAAGAAGTTACATTGAGATTTCAAAAGACCTAGGTTCTGCCACTAACTAGCTGTGCTGCTTTGGACAAATCACTTCCTCTCTATAGGCCTGTTTATTCATTTGCAAAAATGAGCAGGAGATGATTCCTAAAAAATGATCTCTTACTAGAAGGCAATAAGTTATAGTGAATAGTGTTCAAATACCTCTTTTGACACTTAGTAAGTGTCTGACTATGGGCAAGTCACTTGACCTCTGTGAACTTCAGCTTCCTCATCTGTAAAATAGGGACCACTATAAATCAGACCTATCTCTCAGGGTTGTTTCTCAGCATTACAGATGAATGCCCGTCATTATTCTAAGAACCTTTTCTACTTTAAAATTCTATGACATATAAAATAAATTTTAAGAAATACATTTAATTGCTATCATTTACAGAGTGCTTTTAAAGTTTGTGAATACTTTCCATGATATGAAAATGAAACTAAATAACATTGAGCATAGGTATGGTACATTAAAGAGACTTATCTTCATGAACAACGTTTTAGAAATTTTCTTCAGTAACAAAGAACATGTAGTAATTTCTAGTCTAGGTTCAAATATTTATGCATATGTGTATGAGCAGATATACACACACATATAAGCATGTACACATATTATATACATGTATATCTATATGGAAATTTATATCACAGATGACTATGATCAGCATTCATTTGGAAAAGTTAGAATTCCAAATATTCATAAATACCTATCTAGAAAAACTGAATTACATATTTAAAAAAAAATACTTCTGAAAGATTAGTAAAGATATGTTCTTGTCTCAATAACAGCATAATAAAGGAGATAAAGCGTATAAACAAATATACTACAAAGCAGAATGACACACACACATATATATGTGTATATATATATATATATATATATATGCATATACATATATTTACATATGAGATACACAAAGAGTTATGAAGATTCAGAAAAAGAAGCAATCCCCATTTCTGCAGAGACAAGGTAAACATTCTGAAGGAGATGACATTTTGTCCATGAATGAAATGACTTTAATAGGTGGAGAGGCCCAATCCAACTTGGAAAAAAGTTTAAATAGAAGCACACAGATAGTCAGGAAAAGATTATTTTTAGTGCATATGCTAGTTTGACTATAAAAGATATGAAGATTAGAATATCCTAAGAAAAAAAGAAAAGGTATTAAATGTCAGGCTAAAGAATCTGGACTTTATTCAGTAAATTACAGGGAGCCCTTGAAGGTTTCTGAGCAATGGAGTAGTTCAGTTAAAATGGGATACAAGAAAATAGATGTGTGTCCTTGGTGTGCATGACTGACTGGGTGATGAAGTGGAGGAAAGCTGGGGAACAACTGTAATAAGCTCAATAGAAAATTAGGACTTGAATTAGCCTAGTGTAAGTGCGGATAGAAAGTTCCCCATCTCTCATTTCTTTCTGTTCTAACAACTTATGAATCCAAGAAGGTACAAATTAAAAGATATTCCAGATATTCCCGAGCTAAAAAAATTCAGCAACTGATTGAACCCAACTATGGTTTCAAGAATGCCTGTGTTTTTGATCACTGGTGACTGAAGAGTGATGGTACAGTGAACAGGAAACTTAAAGTCAAGAGTTTGACCATGCTTTATAGGGATGATCATTTCAAAGTAGCGATGGGACATCCTGGTAGTCATATAAAGATAGCAATTGGACATGGGAGGCCCTTAGCCATGGGAGGCTGTGGACAGAAATAAATTTGAACATCATTTACATAGATCTAGTAATTGAAACCATAGGAGTATATGAGATGAAGAAGAGGAAAGGACAGTTAAAATAAAATATGTAAAATAATATTACAAACTAAATCAGACAAAAAGAGAAGTGAAGTTAATGAAGACAAGGAAGGAAAGTATATACCCAAAAAATGAGGGTTGTAGAGCAGTATCTAATTCTGCAGATTCCACAGGGAAGGAAGTCTTTGCATGTGGTGATTAGAAGTTATTTAAAGAAGTGACTTTAAAAGATAATACTCTTCACCTTTACCATTTAGAATCCCTAGGTTCCTTCCAAGCCCAGAAAAAGAATCACATTCTACATGAGGCCTCTCTCGAGCCCCTCGGCTGCAAGTTCTTCCCCACCCCCCAAAATTATCTTGTATTTTAAAATAATGTATTTGTTTGTACTTACCTAAGATATGTACATATTGTTTGCCCAGTAAGCTCCTTGAGGGCAAGAACTGCTTTTCATTTTTGCATCACCAGTGTCTAGCAACAGTGACTGGCATATAGTAGGTATCTAATAATTACTTGTTGAATTATTGTTTAAAAGAGAAAACCAATTGCGAAGGTTCACAAGATAAGAATTTTGAAGGAGGATCTGTCTTCCAGCTTGTCATTCTCTACAACCTCTCTATTGCATGTCACTCTTAATGGCCTCGACATCCATCAAACCACACTTTAGAGCACTGAAAGGAATTTATGAATCTTTTCCTCAAAACATTTTCTAATAACTATTGTAAAATAAATTTCAACATAGACTTGAAATATTTTTCCAATAGCCAGTATATTGTATATATATCCTGCCTCTGGCTCCTCTTGTATAATATACCATCTTTTGGATATGTTCTTTCAGGCTCAGAACACATCTTTTTTAGAAAGCATTTTGCAACTGACTATAACATAAGCCAACAAATTTTTTGTTTGTTTTGTCTTACAGCAGGAGATCCCCCTCTTGTTTTTCTTACATTAATTATACAGAGTCTTCAGACAGAAATTCTACCACAAAATAAGAACAAAGTAGACTTGCCTTTAATTTTAAAAGATCCATGTAAATATCTCATTTTGAAAAATAACTCAGTAAAGATCTAAAATTATCTTTACTTCAATGGTTATGTTGTCCAAATATGCCACTTTACATTGAACAACTAATCCTATTTTTTATTCTTAATTAATAAGCAGAAAAAGTAGACAATTTAGTGGAAGTTTTATGAGCTGAGATAATAAGCATCTGGATGACATTTGGATGAGCCATCCAAAATTATCAGAAGTTTAGTTGCCTTAGCTCACTGAGTTAAGGAACTCATTTGTGACAAAGATTTTGCAATATGGAGAAGAATCAGTCCTGCCAAAAGATAAAAAATTGGAAAAGACCCTATATTAAAGAAAAGAAAATGTATGTAGTTATAACATAGGTGAGTAAGCATTCCTCATGCAGAAAAATATAATCTATTAGACTAGATTTTTAAAAAAGCATTGTTAACCCATAGTACGTGCTGGATACTTTATTGACTAAATTTTGTTGTACTCTAATTTTTAATAATTGCATTTTTTAAAATGCAAAAGTTACTTGTAATGGTCTTCATTGTGATTGCTCTGGAGTCACTCCTCACTGCCCTCCTAGCTGGAATGAGCACTGATGGATCATCTTTAGCTGATTAACAAATGATTCGCCAGCACACTATTCCAGAAATCCCAGAGAACAGTGATTTAAGTGACCTGCCTACATTTTCACACACCTCAAGGCTGGCTCTCATTTGTAGCTGTTTTACGATGATATCCATTTGGGTCTGTTTAAACCTGAGCTCCTAACAAGGGCAGCAGGGTATTCAGATGTGGAAGGGACCAACCTTGTGGAAACCCCAATCCCTAATTAAATTACAGAATGAGGTTTTGAAGTGGTAAATAATAAATCACAATGAATCCTCAATCCGGTTGTCAGGGAAACCAGTTTGCCCATGCCATAATTGCTATGATCCCCATCGTGCCCTTTTTGACACCAAGCCTTATCAGCCATTCTGGTCAGAGACTGAGAAAGTGGCTTTTCTCGTCCTCTCAGGCAATCATGTAACATGCATTGAGCTTGACTGAACAGGGCCATGCTACCACACAAATGCTGCATGCAAGGCCATCCTCTTTCTAGAGGCAGATAGTAATTAACTAGTACGTTTCAGTATATTTCCATCAACCCTCAGATTAAGAACAAGACTGAATAATTTGAAGGTGCCTTGGCAGATCTCAGCAGGAAGATTATTGTATTTAGCAGGAAGGTTTCACTTGGTTACTGTCACAAAAATCTTAATCATGGCCCTCCTAAAATGATGGATTCTTCCTGTACCTAAACTTGCCTGTACGCATAAGAATACTTAATTTCTCAACACTTAAACGCAGTCTACCACCATGACAAGTTCCACTGGAAATAGTGAAGTCTGTTTTCAAATCAGATACAAAAATCAACAGATCCTCAAAAGTCAAGTATAATAATTACCAATAAACAATGCCGAATAAGGAAATGCCTGTAAAAGTTATTAAGTTTACTTCTGAACTCCAGTTGTACATGTTATCTATGTTTACAACTTTACAAGCAACCTCGGGACTAAAAAGCTAAATGAAAAAGCAAAAAAAAAAAAACAAAAAAAAAAACCACTCAGCACATCTTGTTTTATAGTATTGTGAAAAGAACAGTGGGTCAAGGATCATAAAATGTAGGTTGCCTCAATTTACTACGTGTGACCTTGGGTAAGTCACTTGGACAAGTCAATTAACTTCTTGTGACTCAGTTTCCTCATCTATAAAATGAAGGGTTTGGAACTAGAGGGCCTCTGAGGACCCTATGGCTCTTGGTCTCTGATTCACTAAATTTATTTCCATTGTTTTCTGCTAAATTTCTCATTACAGTTAATCTGTTCTTCTAATTCAATTCTAATAATTCAAACACACTGAAGATTTGTGTCATTTGGTGATACTTTATGAAGATCACTCATATTCTAAAATCTTTCCTGACTATAAAATATTTATGTTTAGTAAACATATGTATTTACTAAATTATAAAGGTTCTCATTCTCTACTTATTTACACATTTATTTTCAACTGTATACTTTTCCATGCTGTAGCTACTAAAGTAACTACAATTGTAGATTTAATATTAAAAACAGTTTTCATTGATGAGGCATTTTATGTATGAGAAGACTTTTAACTTCAAGGAAACAATGGTCCAGTGAGGAGATGTTAAAGGGTCACAAGGCCAGGTACCCAAGCATGGATGGATGTAAACTAGGTTATCCCAGGTCTAGGATGGCTACTATCTGCAAAATAGTGTAATGTCTAAGAATACAGACTTTTGGAAGTGGGAAGAGAGACCTGCATTCAAATGTCACCCCTGGGTAGCCATGATTAAGTCAATTAACTTCTTAAAGCCTTGGGGTTTCCTCAACTGTGTGAAATGAAGTTAATAATATCTGTGGCACTGACTCCACACAGCTATTACCATGAGACTCAAGAGATAAAGCATGTCAACCATTTTGCGACCATAAGGATAATAAAGGAAGTCTTACGCTCATACGTCTAGAGCAAAAAGGCAATGGGTCCAACTTCTTCATTTTATAGACAAGGAAATGAAAACTCCAAGACATTAAGTAACTTGTCCAGGAAAATCCACCTTAAAGTGGGGGATCTGAACCCAAATCTTCCTGACTCCAAGTCAGGAACCTGCCCCTGCATCATGCTGCCTCAAAGCGAAGTAATGAGAAAAAGAGGTGACTGGAAGAGGAAACCACAAGAACAATGTGATTATTCATTTAAGAGTTTCAAGACTCTGATCAAATTCCACCTTCTGAATTTCCTACGTCCCAAAGAGGATAACGCCTTCTCCTCTAGGCTACCTTATGAGTACTTGGTAGATATCTCCCACACCAAGCTGAACCTCCTATTAGAACATACATTCCTTGAGGGAAAGAATTTGGATTTTTTTTTTTTTACTTTATTTCCTTAGCACAATGCCTGACACATAGCAAGTGCTTAACTTAACCCTCACTCTTGTTAACTTGTCAATTTAGTTCTTTTTCTCCCAAATACAAATGGAAAATACAGCCATATTTCTGCAAGAGGCTTCAAATCCAGGTTTTCAGACACAGACGTATTTCATCGTTATGAAGATAAAAAAGAGACGGAAGCATTTTGGAGGCAAACAACACATTGCATTCTAAGCATTTTCATTATCATTAGAATTCTTAACATGTTGAACATCTCTTCTGGCCCTTACGGAGACAAAATAAGGTCTAGGAAAGGTTTCATATTATTCATCAACTTCACCTTCATAAACTCCTGGGAGGCAGGGGGAAAAAATAGCACTCATTCTATTGTGCCAATTTGATTTGTGGCTGCTTTACAATTTTTTCCATGTAATAGGAAAGCATGTCATCCATCATTATCTCTTCTCTATCTTTACATATTTTTCTTAGGTCTCAAATCATGAATCAAATCAAATCAGCCAACTTTATATATTCCAAACCATACATTTAAACTTGCACTGATATCCAGAGTTTTGATTAAGCAAATGTTATGTAGCTCGAATAATTCATACTCATAACTCATGATGGTATGATAAGAAGGTAGACAGGTGAATAGTGGAAGCCAGGAAGAACAATGATATTTGGCTTCTAAAGAATTTACATATGAGAAACAAGACTATGCTTGAAGATAACCAGCCGAACAAAAATTTAACAAGGGCTTTCGACCACAAGATCATATACAGAGAAATTTAATTTTGACATGTCTGAAATCTAAATTCTTATCTTTTCTCCCTTTTAACTTTACTGTTTCTTTAAAGGAGAAATCATTCACCTAGCTCCCCCACATTTGAAAATTTGGTGTTACTTGATATTTTTCCCCCATCTTCCTTACTTCAGTATGCAATTATTTTCAAGCCACGTGTTTTTCAACGGCACAGTTCCTTTCCTGGTATCTCTCTCTTCCCATAATCAACAGTCTAATAAAGACTCTACATGCTTAGACTATCCTAATAGCCCCCAAAGAGGTCTTTCCAACTTTACTTTCTAGACACTTCCAAACCATTCTGATACTTCACATCATCTTTACGCATTTCACTGCGCAATCACCCATATTCCCTGCTCAAAAAGATTCAATGGCTCCCTAAAGATTATGAATAAAATGAAGGTTCTGAATCATCATAAGCTTCCTTAGGTTCCAGTTCTCTCAGATAGGTCTCCCCAGGATCTAGAAAGCAATCAAAGGAGAATTAGACTGGCAATCTATATTGATTAAGCAGCTACAGTACCCAACACAAAGGATACAAAAAGAGACAAAAGACATTCACTGCCTTCAAGGAGTGTATAATCTAAAGGAGAAGGCAACATGTAAACAAATGAAAACAAAATAATCCATGTATAAGATAAATGGGAAATTACAAGAGAAAATGCACTGGAATTAAAGGGGAAGGTTAGGAAAAGGTTTCTTCCAGAAGGTGGAATTTTATTGGGGACTTAAAATACTCTAAAAATAAATAATTATCTTTTGGAAAATCTACTTAAAAAAAAAAGAAACTGCTTAGTTCTGAAGGGCATAGTTTTCACTAGTTCCTATTGGAACCAAAATGTCAACATTGTATACGTAACATATACAGTGTCTTTTCAGGGAAAGAAATACATCCATTGTGTGTTCAAGTACAGTGCAATAAAACCATATGAGACACTATTTATTTCAAATTTCCCATGATGCTATTTTACTCCAGCTTTTAACCTTTTATGTGACATTGAGCTATTTTACCATCATAAAATGGTTGAAAAAAAGATCTGTTAATTTGAAAGGGACACATTATAACATCTCTCTCTGGCACTATAATATTTTAATTTCTTTTTTCAAGACAAACCAGTTGGAAAGTGACCATCTGCTCGTGCCGTGATATTATTCAAGCAAAGTAATGAACAAAATGTCCTCCTTTCCTGCAAGAAAGGGTGCGTTAATTGAAAGGAACTCAGGAAAAAAAATAAATATGAGTTTAACAGATTGATGCAGTGCCACAAAGTGAAGGCCTGCTCTTCTTAATTACTGTTAAACCAGCTTCAAAGATAAAATAATCAAGCTTTCACCAGCATTTAGTAAAACTGTAAAAGGTACCCTCCCTCAAATTTAAGCAGGGAGTAGGGAAAGCAGTATACTATATCAGAAATGATTGAAAGTCCAAGTTTCTTTAGTTTTTTTTCCAAGCTAAAATCTTCACAATTGGAACCTATCTATCATATTGTCATGAACATGGAACTCAATAATCAAACATAATACTGCTTAAATGCAGTTTAGAAAACAGGTAAATTAACCTTAAATTTCACAAAATGTATGTTTTAATTTTAATGTATTTTTAAATAGTTTATCCAAATTTTTATAAGATTATGAATTGCATGAGCCTGTTAAATAGGCTTCCATTATATTTGTAAGATACTACAGCTGTTTGCATAAACTAACATCACTTCAAAAGAAAAAGATAACACAACAATACATTTAGGGTCATTTCTATGTAAATTGAGCAAGCATCAAGTGACCAAATATTCTGAGTCCTAAGGTACTAAAACTGCCCATATTTATTGTTTTTAGCATTTATTATCTACCATATCATAGTATCAATCTCACATTAAAAAATAATCATCAAATATAAAATTGTCTTACTAAAGTAAATATTTAAGGCAATTTCTAAATCTCCAAATGTAGATTATAGAGTAGAACCTCCCAACCCCCTCAGATTTAACATTAAGCATTCAGCTGGCATCTGTTTAAAAATATATAATATTAATGTGTTGGTGCAGATTGACCACTCTGAATAACTTCTAAGGATTTCATAGCCACATAACTATGAAAAATAAAGATTTTGGTAAAGTTACTACTGAGTGTTCATATTTTGTTAACCAGAAAGAACCCAGTGAAGGATATTCAAAAAAATGTTAGAAGAAAGCAAGAATTTCAGGAAATCTGGATCTGTTTTAGGACTTCTTGGAATCTCCCTGACCATCAAGTGAGCTTTGGAGAATCCTTCCTAGACTGTGCCAGACATGGAGGGTTACGCACCTACTATGTTTAAACATACACGAGGCACTGAGGATGCGAAGGCAAAAGTAAAATACATACCTGCTCTCAAGGAGTTTATTATACTCTATCGGGCCAGTCCAAGACACAGTAGAACTATATAGCTCAACCAACCATCAAGTATTTATTAAGGACCTATTCTATGAAATACACTGGGCTAGCTATAGAAAAACAAAGTTAAACCTCATCCATATAACTGAATCAAGTTGGGTCCTTGCAATCACTTGAGATTCCTTAAGCATCCACCTAATACTGGATCACTGTAGATCAGGATACTTCACTCCACATAATGTTCATCCTTAACCAGATCAGCATGAAGTAAACCCTGAGAAATACTTGCTTGTATCTCATTGTAAAAAAAAAAAAGGGGGGGGGCAGGGAGACAGATACATCAAAAGTAAGCAGCATCTTTCTAGGGGCACTAGCTCTTTGTAAAGACAATATGTTTTCTCATCAAAATACACTGGAAGTAGGAAACTAAATCTCCCTAGTGTACAACTGAGAAAGCTCTGGGACCAGTAAGGTTCACTGTCAAGTCCCTGGGAGAGTCTAGCAAACTTCTAACAGCTTGGGCAGCCATACTGTAGATAATCAGGTCAGGTCTTACAAGAATTTGGGGGGCTGGAGCAAGCAGAGGAAACAAGACCTAGTTAAATAAAAAATATTCCCAATAGTATTATGTGCAGTAACAAAAAGAAAAACCTTTAACAAGCCATATGTCCAAAGGCTGGAGACTGGCTAAAGACATTATGATATACTTATTAATCAATCAATCATTTATTAAACATCCTACTATGTGCCAAGCACTAGACAGCAGGGATACAAATACAGAAGTGAGACAGCCCTTGCCTTCAAGGACCTTTCTTTTTATTAGTAATGGAAGAGTATTGCCCAACTAGGAAACAGCAAATATGAAAAGCACAAAGGAATGGGAAAACTTTTAAGAAATTACGTAGAATGAATAAAACAGGACCAAAAGTCATATTTTGACTACAGCTATATAACTCATTTAAATATAAGCAATAAAATCCAAAACACAAAGGAGATGTGAAAATAATCTGGATGACTTTTTTCATTATCTTTTAAATCGAACACTTTTTTAAAAATAATAAAGCTGTAGTAAATGAAGTTTTCATTTTCTAGGATAATTTTGCTTTTTTCCCCCATTTTTTAACAAATATGCAGATGTTTGTGTTTCTTAACAGTTGTTAAATTCATTTTAAAAAATGTTTAAAGACTAAAGAGGGAGGGAAGGCTCTAGAATGGTCCTCTAATGGTGACAGTCCACTCTGGGTTGCCCAGTTTGTTTCCAAGACTCCAGGAATACCCAGGACTCCAGGATCAGAGATTTAGGGCTAGAAAGGACCTGTCCAAACAGAAGCCCTAGTGGAGAAGAAGTTCAACCCCTCCATTTGTTGCTTGGGATTAGCTTTGATTTAGCACATATTTCTCAAGGCAAGTGATAAGGCTTTCAGGGGTCACTCTGATCTTAATGCATATCTCTATCCAAAAATCACCTCCCCAAATTTTAAAACTAAAGATAGCCCATAGTCTCACTGTGGATATAAGATGCTCAGACAAACTAAAATATGCTCAGATTGATTAAGAAGCCACCACACTGAAAAATAACTTGCTCTTTATTGTTTTATACTTACCTTTAATATGTCTAGCCAGTTCATTATAAAGAGGTCTGCTTTAGATTAGTCAAAGGTCTTTGAAAATTTCAGATGTGCCAGGAATGTCTACTACTGGTCACCATGTTATTCAACAGAAATTAGCTTTCCATTAGCAAGATGTCTGTGTGTGTACCCATATCTACCTATCAATCTATCTATCTATATCTATATCTATCTAGCTATATCTAGGTATCTATATATACTGATATATAGATATAGATATATATGGGTTTAGGTACCCTCATTTATCACAGGTATATATTTGATATAAATACAACCACAGATTACAAAAGTCTTGAGTCAACAGTTTGCTTTCTCTTTTATCGGACAAAGGGTCCATTGTAATTTATTAGTTACATGAATCAGAAAATATTGAGTCCTTGTTGAAGGATCATGGACAAATCACTTCACCTTTCTATGGTTCAATTTCCACATCTGTAAAACAAAAACAGACAACATAATCTCTAAGGCCCTTCCACTAAGAACTTTTGATTCTATGAATTAGTTAATAGTTATGGGTAAACAGTCATTTATGGATAGCTGGGCAACTCCAATTAACAGAACAGTAATACAGTAAACATTCATGGATCAATCGGAGTGTCTCCATCTGACTCTTTCAGCTGGGCAGTTCTGGTGGCTCCTGGTACATTCAAGTCTCACAAAGTCAATGAGAACATGCACATAAATGGGAATTAAATGGAGAGTCATATTTCAATATGTGTATCCTTTTAAATGAACGTAGAACATTACATTTATTGATCACCCATTTTGCTACCTCCTTACTAAGGATTTACAGGAGAGAAGCACACAGAGACCACATAGTAAGGAAAGTAGAATACGCCTTTCAAATGAATATTAAGACCCTTAAGTGTGATTTTATAGGAATTCATCATTAGATTTATAACAATCATTACCACCACCATCAAAGGCGCACTCCATGGACAAAACTCAAATGAACTCAAAACAACAATATGTTGACAAAGAAGTGTTGAAGGAGGGCTAAGTCAAGCAAATATCTTCAGTGAAATGGAAAGTTTCATGAAAACGATATATGATCATCAGAAACTACAGAAAGATCATTCTCCAGAAAGCAAGACTTACTGATTGATGCAGGATCTACAGGGAAACAAAAGGAACTATGTAACACACCCCTGGGTGGGATGTAAAATTTAAGTACCTACCAGTTATCAAGAAAAACAGAGTCAAGATGCCAAAATGACATACTGCAAGAATACTATTCTTCATCAACAGTTGATAAATGCCTATATTACAAATACAAAGTTCTAAATACTCTTGAAAATTCAATAAATAAAGAGGTAGAACCAAAGCATTATCATAGAGAATGCTCATAAAGTAGTTCAGATATAGTATGTTTGTAAATTTCTTGAAAAAGTTAACTCTTAAGTCTGATCAATGAAAGAAAACTTCAAACTGTAGTAATTTATCAAGGGGTAGATGAGACTTCAACTGACCTAACCCTATTAAGATTTTAATATCAAAAGCTTTCAAGATTCTGTAAAAAGGCAGTTTGAAGAAGTGGCTAGGACATGGAACTTGAGATCTGGAAAAACCTGGACTCAAATACTGTCTCTGATTCTAGCTATGTAGCCCAAGTATAATTACTAACCCTCCCTGAGTCCCACCTTCAACATGAGGGGATTGAATTACCTGGCTTCTCAGGTCACTTTCAATTTTAGACTGAGGATCCTCAATCTAAATATGAAACGTTGAAACTCAGAGTTGAAAGAGGACAGCTGAAAAGAGGCACTTTCTCCAACTTTTACCTGAACAGGAAATTTCACAATTCTTCTACATCATACTGCAGAACTAGTCACTCAAGCTTTTTCTGAAGACCACCAGTGTGGAAAACTCCCTGAGAAAATCTGCTCACATGGAGAGGGTTCCCCAGTAAAGTCATAAATCCATTTCTAAGAGCTGAGCCATACACTAGTTAACACTGTCCTATCCTCCCCGAACACTGGTCCTTCATGTTTGTTTTTGTTTCAATAAAACGGAACTATAAAAAGTTAAACACCCAAGCAAATATATATAATTGCTTTAAGAAAAGAGTTCCAGCCAAGGTCAAGTTATAAATATCTTCTCTCAGAGAAACAGAAATGAAGAAATCATCTACATCTACCAATTTTCTTGAAAACATACTGACCTGGGCGAGTGACTTAACCTCTCGTACTGGCCTCAGATAAGAGGGAATTCTCTATAGTACTGAAATCAGGGACCCAATCCAAAAGCAAAACATATAAAATAGGCAATATAAGAATCTAAGGATCAGAAACACCCAATCTCCTCCATTTCACATTAGAAAATGAACCGTATAGTTAACAAAAACACATGGGTATTCATGAGATTGTAAAAAGAAGACGCATCTTTCCCTCTTGCAGACATCTAGATATTTACACAATTTGGTCATCTGATTATTGTTTTAAATAGGAAAGAACTGACATGTCTTATAAGATCAGAAGATCTGGAGCTGGAAAGGATTTTGGAGATCATCCAAAGAAACTCTTTATTTTACAGAAGAGAAAAGAGATGCCTTCGAAGTGAAATGATTTTCATAAACTTAAAAAAAAAGTGACAAAAGAAGGGTCACAGCTGGAAGGGAATTCAGAGACCACCTAGTTCAAACCCTTCATTTTACAGATGAGATATCTGTGGTCCAGGAAATTATGATTTTTCTCAAGGCCATTTGCTTTCGGTCATGTCTTTGTGACTTTATCTGGAGTTTTCTTGGCGAAGATATTGAAGTGCTTTGTCCTTTCCTCCTCTAGCTCATTTTACAGATGAGGAACTAAGGAAAACAGGTTGAATGATTTGCCCAGGGTCACAAATTAGTAAGTGTCTGAGGTCTGAATTGAACTCAGGAAGATGAGTCTTCCTGACTCCAAGCCCTGGCACTTTATCCACTGTTCCACTCAGCTACCCTACCCAAGGTCATACAGGTAAGTAAGTGCTGGAGGCAGAATTCGAACCTAGCTCGATCTTCTGCCTCCAGAACTAGTCCTTCCAGAGCTAGAATATGAATTCACAGACTACCCCAGACCCCCACCCCTCAACTCCAAATCCATAATTATTACATGAATTTAGATATTCCACAGGTTCACTCATGGCCCTCAATAGAACAATGACGCACAACAGACTTTGGGCAGTACGCAGTAAGCTTGTAAGGCAACTGTCCACTTCTGCAATCGGGCCATTTTGAAGGGATGCCATCTTATGTTAGTCAAATTTCTTCAGAACTGAAAGTTCGTACATTTTGATAAATGATGATAACGATGTATTTCCAATATCCCTTTCACCCAATAAGGACAATAACTTTTGACCCAACTGGTCAGTTTTTGAAGCAAACCCCTGAGGATGAGCATTACTGGGGAAGGGGGTAGGTTGGTGCTCACTGTGGCTGTCATCCCCCCTTAATGCAGCCCTGATTTGCCTTTGTTCTGACAGGAGCAAACAGCTGCTTGTAAATGAGCCCCAATCCCTGGGCTGCCTCCCATTATTCCACACTTTTGTTTGACAAGGTCACTTGCTGTGGGGATTTTGGGGAGAAAGAGTGTGCAGCCTATAGAATTAGAGTGAAACCACAGGCAGCCCAGCTTGAATGCTCTCATTTTTTTTCATAGCACTAGCAAATCACGAACAACAAAGAGAAAATCTTTCTGCTTGGTGAGCAAGTTAACTTTTTTCTTTTAATGCTGATTTCATAATCCTAAAACTATCTCATAAAAAGCACATCATGTTCTCCTAAATCCTCTTTCCTTCAACTCTATATGAAAGTTAAGTATAAGATAGATTTAATTACAAAACAGGATTAACAAACAAAGATTAATATTATTTTGTGCATCCTCTGTTTCAACACAATGAGGGGATGAAAATCTAGTCAACAGCATACGTGCAAAACATTACAGGAAAACACTAGAATATAATCTGAAAGCTTTATCTAGGTTTTAAGTTTCAGTAAGAACTTCCATTTAGAACAAATTTCATTAGGAAAAAAATTTGTTAGGGACTTCCAGGACGAAGAATTTCATAATCCTCTTTTCTGTTGGGTTGTTTCTTTTGATGAGCTGGGGGCCTTTTACAGTGCTTATAAATTATGTGAGGCTGAACTTTATTATTAAAATCAATATTCCACCAATCAATGCCCCTCAGCACATAATGGATGCTATGAAGCAAGCTTCACCTTAGATTTTCAGCTTGACCTATGTAAACTTCAGAAGGATTAAAGCCATCGTTATGACAATCTCATTCAACTGTCCCATTGCTAAAAGGAAGAAGGTAAAAAGGGTGGAATGGCCATGGAGAAGATGGAGAATGAGGGCAGGCATGCTGAGATAGCTTTCCGTCTCAAATGAATCATGAAAGTAGTAACTTTAAGTTTATGAGTCTTAGGGAAAAAGAAAAAAGAAAACTCTTTGGGGACCTCATGAAATCTACTGAAACCCCTGATAGTTGCTGCCTGATTCCAAAAATATATGCCTTACTCGTAATTCCTTGATCACATACTTGGACATGAAAGTTGAAAGATTTTACTATTTTTACACACACACACACACACACACACACACACACACACACACACAAACACATGCGCACACATGCACACACACAAGATGCTAGCTAGTTTGTATGCAAGGAGTTTGGAACTTCACTCTTTATTCCTTCTTTAGTGTAGCATACTGAAATTCTCACTAGCATTACTAAAAGTTCAGATAAATTCATTTTTATCAAGGAATCTATCTTCATATTTGCAAGAATCAGAAAACCAAATGCAGCTCTCATCCTCTCTTTCAAGATAATGTTCGCTAAAACAGGCATTTTCAATTGTATGTATGTGTGTATCCCAGACCCCTTTGGCAAGTCTTGTGAAGCTTGTGGAATATTCAGTATAAAATTTTCTTAAGCATAAACTAGAATATATCAGATTATAAAGACAATCAATTATACTGAAATATAGTTATCAAAATATATTTTAAGTCCATGGATCCCAAGTGAAGAACCTCTGTCAATCAGAGAACTTGAAAATCAGAAAGGACCTCACACTTCAACTTGTCTTACCTTTCCCATTTTACAAAACAGAAAGAAGCTAATAAATATAAGGTTAAATAACTTAAGTTCCATACCCAATCAGTGTCACAGAATGAAATGTACCTAGAGGTACTGAAGAGTACCTAGAGATTGGCTGTATGACGAAGTCTACGAAGTCTTGTCAAGCTAAAAATTTTAATGCATACAATACATTATTTATGTTATTTATTTTATATTTATTAAGTTATTATAATGTATTAAGATATATTTTATACATAGGATTGAAATATACAGCAAGACAATGATACTAAAATTAGATGTATTTTTTCCCCATCCCAGTTCACAGACTTCCTTGAAATCTAGCTAAAACATTTTCAATGCAATCTGACATCAACCTCAGCAAGTCACAGCTCCACGTCAGTGGTCAGTGAGCTTCAGACTTTTCCTTCCTTACCTTGTCTGTCCTTGTTTGTGTAGGATGCATGCATTCAATTCTGCAAAGAAAAAAACTATTCTTTATAGCTTTAGATTAGTCAGCTATGTCGCCTCCATGAAGGCCAATCCATTCTAAGGCTCTTATTCTTGGTCATAAACTCTGTACTATTCATTTATGATGTTCAACTAAAATGGTTTTCCCCATTTCAATCAGAAAAGCCTCCTTACTGTGGAAGTACGATTACAAAGTACCGAATTTAGTGACGTATCTTAATGAGAGGTATTTGTAACTGAATTACCTTGGAATTATCCAGTGCTAACAAGTATTCACATAATATAATATAGAAAAGAGTCTAATAGTAATCCCTTATGACAGCCTTCACTTTCCAACAAAGTGAATTGAACACAGTCTAGTAGTTCACTATTAAGAGTACAAGACAGGAGATTTTCAGCTTCATTTATATTCAGGGGCAGGCAAATCACTAAAACTCATTTACATCCCTCCATTTTCCTTACAGCATGTCCACAGCGGGTGGTCTATCGATAGCATCTTTGAAATAGGTAGGGGGCTTCAAATGCCTTTACATTTCAGTAAAGACCCTGAATTACAAAACAGACCTGTGTCTTACCTTCAGCATTCTCTCTGGGCATGCTGCACTAAGGTACGGATAAATACACTACTTACTTTGTTCTCATTTTAATCTACATTCCATAAACTGGTTTCATACCCTACATTTACTTATTTTAATCCTGCATGTTATTCAAGGGAGTTCCACAGTACTATCATGTGGCTGAGATGTCAGGAAAGGCCTATTAAATAAATTACAGGTGAAGAAGCAGTTACAGGATTTTTCTCCCCTACCCACTCCTCCCATAAACTTTTTAATCAATATTTTAAGATACTGACAAACAGTTGACACCAAAAATGCTCTGTCGGGATCAGGAACTGGAAATGTTTTAATCTGGAGAAGAAACCAAGGCTGGGAAGGAGAAGGGGAAGGCTATAATTGTCTTTCATTTTTTGAAAACACCTGGAGAGGCAAATCAAAGCTTGCCTTTCTTAGCCCCAGAATGCAAAACTATCAAAACGGATAAAAAGTTGCAAAGAGTTAGTAGGTTCAGACTTAAGGTAAAGAAAACTTTCCCATAATTAGAGCTATTGGTCAATCAATCAAATATTGATTAAGCTCCTGCTGAGCACTATTAGATACCGGGGATACCTATCTATCTCTATCTATCTATCTGTATGTATGGATCCATAGAAGGCAGTAAAGTAGAAAAATCTATAGAGTCTGGAACATGAAATGAGTAAGATCTGAATTCAAGTATTGCTTTAAGACATCTACTATCTGTGACACCATGGGCAAGTCACTTCTCCGACCAGTTTCCTCTGCTGTAAAATGTTAACAGTAACAGCACCTATTTCATGGGGATGTCATGAAAATCAAATGACAATATATGTAAAGTTCACTGCAAACCTCAGAGTGCTATGCTTTAAACATTAAGTAGTATACTATATGGTAACAATTACTATTATTTTTTATTAAAGCCCTTTTCCAGTCTGAAGGCACTATCATATATGCATAGATGAATATACATGTTTGGGGGGGGGGGGTACAAACATCTATCCACTTAACTGTACAAAAGACAGTGTATGAAAAGGACAAATGAAAGGCTTCAAGACACAGTGTTTTAAGAACATGGGAGGAGAGTTCCTTTCAGTATCCTAAGCTCAGCATTTAAGAAAGTGATAAAGTCAGACTTCTGCATTCAGGGGATAATTTTTGCAGGGGTTTGAAGAATGAATCATGGAAGGGAAAAGTTTGAGGCAAGGTGTGGGCCAGGCCTGGCTCAGGCGGCTGCATAGGTTCACAACACTCTTGTGGATGATATCAGGGGCTCACAGTTTTAGAGCTGGAAGGGACCGTAGAAGTCACTAAGTCCAAACTCCTTGTTTTATAGATAAGGAAACCAAAAACCTCGGAATGGATAAAATTATCTGTCCAGAGTCACACAGCTAGTGTTTAAGACAGATTTGTTTGCAAGAATTTCTGACTTTCAGTCTATCCATTTGTGTACTACAGCACATCTAATAATTAAGAAAGTGATATGTACTTAACAATAGCATGGAAACGCTCTTCCACAAAGATACAGCACTGATTCACTTGGGGTACCCTCTCTGCCTTATCTTTCAGCATGGTGCCATTCTGGTCACAAGTATTCAAGAAGCATGAGGGAGGAGCTCCTTACTTTTTAAGGCATAGCGGCTGTACATGGGTCATGAGGAAACTAGGTCAATGATTCAATCTTTAGCCCTATGGCCTAAGGTTTCAATATGTTTTAAAGAAAATCACCCTAACTTGGCATGGAATAAGGCCTTAAGAAAAGCCAGCCCAAATTACGGACAATGTTCTTAGCGGATATCTTCCTTATCATACATTACAATGTCATCACAATGCTCCAATAGAAAGGTGATAAATGTTTGACCTCAGCTAGGGCAGTGGGGATAGAAATGTAGGAATGGATGCCAGTACTATTCTAAGGAAAGAATTAAAAGAATTTGGCGGGGGCTGAGATAAAGAGAAGCATTAAAAATAATTCTTAAGTTTACATACTATTTGACTGGGAGGATGAATGGTTCCATCGAAGCAAACAGGTAAAGTAAAATAGCAGCCAAGTGTGAGAGAATGAAGATGCTAAGATTCTAAGTATATTGAGTTCAAGGTCACAACTAGACCTCCAGCTGTATATGGCCATTCGCAGTTGGGTACAGGGGTCTGGAGCTTAGGATAGAGCAGTGGAACTGAATATATAGATAGGTGTTTATTGAAGCCATGTGGATGGATGAGCTAACCAAGTGGGTAAAGTTTAGAAACAGAAAAACAGAAGGCAGAATGGAGCCTTTGGGAAATACGTTGGAAAAAGTTTCAGGACTAAAAAAATCTAGGTCTGAAATATGTTAGGCATTCGGCCAGGTGTATTTAAATTCTCCAAATATACATGATAAGTCTGTAGTTTTTAGGATTGAGACAATTTCAGCCGAGTCCTCAGGAGTCCAGTCTTGGTTATCTGTTTGATTTAGTTCTTAAGTGTCTAGACAGCTTCCCCAAATCCCCAAATGACTTTGATTAGATTTCTCAAATCCTCATCTTAACAAATTAAACTTCCCCACATTAGTATAGTACCAGACTGCAGCACTTCTATATCAAGTCTATTAGCACGTAGGAAATAAATAATTGCCTTCTTTGTAGCAGTTTTTGAATCCTCTTTTGTTTTTAATTAGGGTGACTGTTGTTAGGTTTCTACAAGTCCCAACTTTTCCATATGGAATAGAATTTTGTCAGGAGTTTAAAGCCAAAAATTAAGCTTTTGAGACCTGATGCTTGGTACATATTTCACATTACAAAATCCGTAGAGGACACACTAGTTACCTCCTATCCATATATTGAATAAAGGAGATTAATTATGACTTACTTTAATTTTTTAAATCACTTAAGGTTTGTTTTAAAATAGATCACTCTAGTTTTCATTGGCAACTTACAAGCATTTAAAAAATCAATCGATATGAAAGATAAGACACTTACCCCATCCCAAATATTATTTAACTCAAAAAATAAGGATGAATTTTTTTGGTTCTGTCAACAATGTGGTCACTGAGTTGTCATACTGTACATGTCATATAAGACTTGGAGGGAAAGTAGGGAGTGGGCAGTGGCTGTGATGGTTAGGTCAAGAAAAACTAGAACCTACTCTAAAATTGCATGGTAGGAAGAAGAAAGAAAGGAGTGATCCAAGTGAAAGTGTGGTTATTTAATATTCCTCAAACATGAAATATTAAAAGGAGAACTCTATGATTCCAAGTGGAAATATTCCTGACTGGAAAAATAAGAAAAACCAAGAATACAAAAAATATGCTTTAGTATTCTGAATAAATCTTTCATCCACTACATATGGCTAGAAAAATCAGAATCACAGAACTTGAGAATTGGAAGGTATCCTGGCAGTCATACAGCCTGACTCATACACAAAAAAGACTGCCCACTATAACATACCCAAAAGTAGCTACTTAGCTTCTACTCAAAGAGGTGGCACAGCCCGCTAACACCTGACAGTTCATTCTGCTTTGAGACTCCTCTTAATAGGACGTTTTCCTGACATCCAGGTCTAAATCTGCCTCTTGCAACCCCTTCCTTCCATCCACTGCCCCTGGTCCCGCCGTTTAGAGTCAAATGAAAGATGGTAGCTCCTCACTAAAAAATCTTTCAAATGCCAGCAAGCCAGGCCCAGTATTCTCTTGTCTAGGCTACACATATTCAGTTTCTTAAAGCCATCCTTCTGTGACATTGACATTAGGTCATTCAGATTACTCTCCTCTAGATGTTGTCCAGCTTAAAATCGTATTTCCTAAACCACAGCATCCAGAACTCATTGAGGACTCCTGACATCAGCTGTACATGGAAGAGGACAGAGGGACTGCCATCTCTTGGAAGGAAAACCACTCTTAATGCAGGCCAAGATGATCATTTCTTTGGCTGCCACACTCTACTGCTGACTCATTCATTTGAGGCTTGCAGATGATTTAAACTTCTATGTTTTTTCCCCAGGCAAGTAGGTATGTATATATAAAACCAAAACCACCACCCTCACTTGTGAAGTTGGGCTTTTGAACCCAAATAAATTTCAGCTTATTAGAGTCAGTCCATGATTCAAACCTCTCAAGTTCTTTTTTTTTGATTCTCACACAGACATCCAATGTAACAGGTATCCCTCCCAGCATAGTCATGGGCAAATTGTGTTGTAAATTGTTTGAGTTTAACCTCAACTACATAAACATCCACTCCACTTTCAACACTTCCCAAGGGTAATTTTGCATGGCACAAAAAGCTATGGAAGAATTATCCATGGGACTGTTTGTTCCAAAGGTCATTTTAAATTTCCCTCTTATTTATAATTCTTTAAGACACCTAGTAGTCTACAATGCCAATTATAATGACAAAAGAATTATGAGCTCATCCTTCCCCAAGAGCTAACATCTTACTAATTTGTGTATGTATTACATAAAAAGAAATTGGGTCTCAGAAGTTGAAGAGCTTATTTAGAATCAGATCCAGGGCTGAAAGATACCTTAAAGGTCACCCAGTATAACTTGATTTAATAGATTTAGAAACTGAGGCTTTACAAAGGGCAACTCTCCTTAAGTCATGGAGCTACAAAGTTATAGATGCAAGTCTGACACTAAAACCAATAGTGCTCTGTAATTAATTTTTCAACTTATTTATACCTACTAAATAATACTTATAAAAATATAACTGAATATTAAATTAAGGGACATAAGGCTTAATGCAAAGCTAAATCAATTCAAACAATTCCCCACTCATATTTATGGAATTTTTAAAAAAGCCCGGCAAATCAAACTCTGTATTCCCTTTTCAGTTTTCATAAAAATGTGACTAACACAAAGTGCAGTTTCACATCAGCACTTTCTTTTGCCTTCTTTTAGATATGGTGAGTTTATGTAGTCTACATGTACATTTCAACCCTCATGAATATGTATAAACAGTTTTATATGAAGATACATACCAGTATGTATGAAATTAACACTGAATAATCTGTTGGCACAAGTCTAGACTTTATAGAAATCTAACATTCACCTAAAATAATATATGGGAGGGGGGAGAGAAAGTCAACACAACGATATTATTCATTTCCTATTTGTCGGATATGATATGGAAATGGTTAAGTCCAACACTAGACTAATCTAGGCAATATTAATTTGCTAAAATCAGAGTTTGGAAAACCTAACGAGAACCTTTAAAATGGGATTGAGACACTAAAGAACTAAATCAAACAAATATCCAAGGCTGGTGACTGAGGATTCAACTGAAATTTCCTCAATTTTAAAAATTACAAACTTTTATGTATATTTGGGGAATTTAAATTAGGCATCAAATGCCTAACATCTCAGACCTAGTTTTTGAAGTCTCATATGTATCTTTTCCCACACACCAAAAGAGTCAAAAATTAATGATGGGTAAGACCAGCCCCATCATTCTTTAATGCTGACCCTCAGCTCCTAAAATGCTGTATTGGAGATGATATTTAATCAGAACTTATGAAGTAGCAGTTCTTAATAGGCACTGGGGCAAACACAAAGATGAGAAAGCACCTGCTCCAAAGAGCTTCAAATTCTAATCAGGGAGGACAACACACAATTCAGGGTAGCCCAGGAAGAAAATTCTGGTCCAGACAGTCAACAGAGTCCTAGGACAAGAGTGTCACACCCTTTTCAACAAGCAACAGAAGTTCCAATGTCAAAGATGGAAGGAATGGGAGGCAGTCAGGTGGCAATAGGCCAGAAGACAAGGCATCCATATTGAGAAGGCCCTAGTATCCTGATGGGTGGCTAGATGGCATGTCAAGCATTCTACTGGACCAGATAGACGGGATAGGAAAATTTAAGATAAGTATTCAAATCAGCTGTTGTTTTAAGTATTTAAGCTTGCCATATATATTATCAGCACCTTCAATGATGTCTTTCTATTGGCAGTCAAGCAGACTTGCCCAGAGAATGACAGGCACTAGACAGAGACATAGCAAGGTTTCAAGAAACAATTTTTCTTCTGTTTGTTTTTCCCAAATTCGATAAACACAGGGTGATTATCTAAGTAGAAAAAATAAAATGCCCTGTGTTTGTCAACTATGCAAAAACTCAAGGATCTTTTCTTTGATATATTCAAAACTGTACAACTTGATCAAGGGATAGAGGTATCCTAGCTATTTTCTTTCTTCAAAGTCACTGTATTATAGCATAAAGAAGAAAGTACAATTTGCAGAAAGAAGAAAACATAATACCTTAAAACAAACCAGAAAACTTTCAAGCTGTCTATTTTAAAATTTATACTTTTATAGGTTACACAAATACTTAAAGCCTTCATATTTAAAGTTAGTAATTAACGCTGAATACTTAAGGTATTAAGTATTAATAAATACTGAATGCTGAACATAAATATTGAATACCTAAATACTGAAAACCATTCGAGATACAAGCAATTCCCCAAATCCTAGCCACCTAGGGTCCTGAAGACTATCTTTTGTCAAACAGCACTCTGTCCGGATCAGGTGTCAAACGCACAAGCCACATACAACCCATAACACTCCCAAATGCACCTGAACCAGATTAAAATGTAATTGGAAAATATTTGATAAGATAAATAAAAATAAAAGAGAATACTGCTTTTTTAAACTGAGTTGAAATACTACTTTACAGAGATTCTTAAGTACATATTAGTGGCCTCAGTTTGTGAGTTTGACACCACTGGTCTAGATGATATAGATGATAATGTGAATGAATGGATGGTAGAATTAGTTGGGCATGTCAAATCCTGATCATCTACACTAATGAAGGAGAAAGAGGGTGGGGGATAAGCAAAACCCTTTAAACCACTGGGATGATTTAAATTCTTAATTATGTTTTTCTTAGCACAGCATTAATAATAGCTTACATTTATATAGCACATTAAGGTTTACGAAATGCTTTACATACATTAGTCAGCTCCTTTGATGCTCACAGGATCTTGTGAGGTAGGTAGGGCAACCACTGTGACTGCCATTTTACAAATGAGAAAACTGAGACCCAGAGAAGTTAAGTGGCTTCACCAGAGACACACAGCTCTTAGGGGGCAGAGCCTATGTCTCAGAGACCTATATTCCATGACTTATAAACCAGGACTTTACTCTTTCTCTCTTTCTCTCTCTCTCTCTCTATCAGAATATGGGATTACTCTTCCCCAGCAGAGAGGTGGTATGGCGAAGTAGTCTGAAATCATGTTAGGTTTTTAGAATCATCTATTATTTTAAAGCTCAACAAGAAAGAAACTGAAATATAAATATTTCATAATTATCTTTATGATGTCTTTCACACATCAAATAGAACATTTCTTGCAAAAGAGTTAAATACAAAAAGTCACTCATCAATCTTGAAAGATTTTCTTCCCTTACAGGAGTAAAAGCAACTTCACCCCACCTTTCCTGATGTGGCTTTGGGAGGGCTTTGAAGGACCAAGAACACAGCAAAATAATACTTATGTACTCAGAGCATTCCAAAGCGAGGTTGGGTGGGCTCCCCCTAGTCCCCGTGAACTCATTCCTAAGCTATTTCTCTCATACCTAATCACCCACACATCTGGGCTGTTCTTAAATACCTTAGAAAAAGTGTCATTTGGGAAAAGCGAAATGCCCTCCCTCATTCCCCATTAATCACACCGATCAAGAGTTTCCTAATGACAAAATATCAATTCCAATTATGTTTAAAACACTGAAAAAGAAAATAAGGTATCACTCTAGTTTTCCTGTTGCTCAGGTATAAAACTCAATGTTAAAAAAAACACAAAAACAAAACTCTACCCAACTTTACATAAAGAGAACACGAATTTGAGTTTCAATTACTATTACTCAAAAATTAAAACATAGTAGTAATTCCAGAAAAGCAAATTCTACCACTCTAATCCAGACTGACCATGCAAGTTCTTAAGTAATTTTATAAACTAATTTGTAACCACAGACACCAACTGGTTTTCCAGGACCAAAAGCATCTCCTTGCCATTTAACTTTACTGAATCACCCTCTCTCATTATTCAGAGACTCAGAGAGGATTTTCTATCTACTGTATAAGGTCCTTGGAGAACCTCTTTCCAAGCCAACAAGACACCCCCATGCGTAACAAATCATCAGTGCTATTTTATTACCTCCTGGTTTCAAGAAATACCTTCTAGGTAACAGCCTGATTAATCATTAAGTTGTGCTTGCAGAGAAGTCGAAATCACGTCAAGAAAGAAACTTTAAGCCCTCACCTTTGAAATTGTTGAGCATAAGTAAAATCAGTATATGCTCCATATAAGAAAGACTTTCTGTACCATTTTCAAAAAAAAAAAAAGAAAACAAAGAAAAAAATTAAACAGTGGTATGTTAGTTCATATTTAACAACCAGCCAGTGGAAGAAAGGCAGGAAGGCAGGAAGGGAGGGAGGGAGGGAGGGAGGAAGGAAGAAGGAAGTCCCCAGGAAATATTTACAATTTAATCCACATTAACATTTTCTTCAACACTTTCCAAAGCCTAGCTAATCAACAAGACAACACATCCAGTCCAGATGTGTGCAGATTTCCAATGCCCATAAGGAAAATGTAACCATCAGGGGCTGACTCCAGCAGATCCCTGCTTTTAAAGGTGTGGTGTTTTTTGTTTGTTTTTTTGGGAGGGAGGGGGGAATTTAAATGTGAATTGCCAACATATGCAATAATTCTTTTGAAAATCTGAGACACAAATATATACATATAAACATACATATCTGTATATGTGTATGTCCTTTACCTCAGAATATTTCCTTGTGAACTTGTCAGTGGTACAAGGTAAATGACTAGCATTAGTGATTCCATCTTGTGGTAAACCCATGCTTGACTGTGGGGTAGAATCTGGGAGAAGCCAGGAAGGCTCACCCTACTTCTACATCATAAAGGGCCTTGGAATTCCTCCAGTCTAACATTATTTTCCAATGAAAAAAACTGACCCAGAAAAGGGAGATTGTGATTACTCCAAAGTGCTAAAGTTAGATATTGCTGGCTACAGCTTTTAAACGCAGATTCTTCCCAAAACTATTGTTTTACTATCCAGCACTGCCTCCCTCTTCTATCCCCAGGAAAATCATGTAGAAAGGGCAACAGTTGATGTCATTCTATTAAGGAAGCTGAATGAAAAATGGATCTGATCTTAGGAAGAGCCAATTATATGGACTTTGCTTTTCTTTGAGCAAAAGTAAAAGAAAGTAGATTTGACATAGAAAGCAATTTCTACTAAATATTTTCAGATTGTAGAACTAAAATCAATTTTACCAAAGTTTGATGAGGGAATCTCAGGCATGGTACTAAACATAAAAATGTTCATGTTTCAAACAGTAATGTTTTACTATCTTAGTCTACCTTCAAGGAAGTGAAGAGATGCAAACACCTAGAGTATATTGGTCAGTCCGTAAATGTCACATTTTGAAAGCTTGCTTTGAAAATGTAATTACATATACATTTAGACTTGGGAATAACTCTAAGTTTCAAGGTTACAGTCTCAGAAAAAAATGAAAGCCTTGTTGAAAAGGCAATGAATGGTACATCTAAATTACTTTAATATCATTCTGAAAGAGTATAGCCCATCTGTGCTTACTAACAATTCAAAGAACCTCTAGAAAGGACTAAAAAAATATTAATAAATAATGCACCCAAACATACACATGCACGTACACATGCACATGCAACATATTTTCTTATTTTTCTTTAAGACTCAGAGGAAATATTTACAATAATTTGCAAATTCCACAAAAACAAGGTGGTCTATGATGTTAAAAGTTAAAACAAATAAGCATAATGCAATTGGAGATCACGGCTTCCAAAGTCTTCATTTAATCCTTAATAAGCTACTGCCCAATTCATTCCATATTACAGAATTATGCATGGGTCAACGATGGTAGTTCCAGGCAAACAAAAGAAATCTTTATGCTCTATCTAGATGCTTTAAGGTACTTTATTCAATTTCTTCTGCATCAGGGCAGCGTTCCTTACCTAATATGTATACATTTGCTGAATGTTATTCAGTCTTTGTTGGTTCAGACCCCTCACTTGGCATTTAATTCCCAGTCCACCAGGGTATTCATGCCTGACAGCGCTGATGCACACGCTGAATGCTTTATTTATGTAATGGTACAGGGAATGAAGCCATAAAGTGTATTAAGACAGTATGTTGTTGCCATTGGTTGGTGCCACAACACTGCTGACCCATATCTACAGTGTCCAGAATGTAGAGTGGAATATTTCATTAAAAGGGTCATAAGGAAAAAAAGAAAGGATGAGAATCTAAGAATTATACAATTATTTTTATTTTTTTAAAGCAGAAAAAGAAACTCATCTTGTGAAAATTAAAACTGTTAACTTTCTTATGAAAAAGTTTTCTTGGTGGTTTTTAAATTGTTTTGGGGGGGGGGGTGGGAAGTTGGGACAGTGTTTCAGATGCTGATTTCACTGGTGTATGAGACTTCCTTTATCTACACAACACAATCAATCAATAAGCACTGATTAAGCATCCACTATGTTCCAGGCACAGAAACTATTCTATAACCTAGTCTTACAGAGCTGCCTGACAGAAGCCAGAATGTGTCAGACCCAAATCCAGATCTTCCTAACTCCAGGCATGAGGATGGCTCTCCATCTGCAAAGTTGCACTATATATTTTCTTGCTAACTGTGAATTCAACAATTTCATTTTTTATAAATTTAAAAAAATTTTTATACTTAAATACAAAATGAAAAAAAAACACTGCCATGTATACAGCAGACCATATAAGAGGATTCAATATTAAACAATAAATTTCCATTTCAAGAAAACCTATGAAACAAACAACTTCCCTAATCAATGAGTCAACAAACATTTTAAGCACCTACTATGTGCCAAGCGCATGAGGCACTGCAGATACAAAACACACAATGATGGCCATTATCTATATTATCTCCAGAGGTTTCCAAAGGCCTGTAAGATAGAATCCAAGTTTCTAGAATTGGTCCTTATGGTCCTTTCTGGTCTGTCACCCTCCAATCTTTACTGTTTTAGTCACAAGGTTCTGGGTTACTGCTTGAGATAATCCTTTACAAATCAATCAACTTAGTATTCAATAGGATTATCTCTCTGCAGAGAGATGAAATGGTTTACCAAGTTGGATTGGAAGTCTGGGCAATAGGGGGGTCAAACCCATACCAAGGTAAGAACCCCTCTTGCATCAGACTCTGAGGGAAGACCTCTAAGGAGAAGAGCCCTCTACCTCCAAAGGCAGCTCATTCTACTTTGTGTCAGTTCTCACTGATAGAAATGTCTTCCTTAAATCAAGCAGGCTATTTCCTTTTTACAATGTCTACCCATTGTTCATAGTTCTACAGTGAAAGGTCAAGCAAAGCAAGTCCATAGCCTCTTTTCCACACCAACAACAGTCGCTCAAATACCTGAAGACAGCTATCAAATTTCCTCCAAATCTGTTCTTCTCCAAGTCCCTCAATACTCTTTTTGCAGTTGGTCCTCATATGGGCATTAACTAGAGAGTCTTCATCATCCTGGTCAATTTCCAGTTGAGCAGTGATTTTTAAAATGTGACATCAAGAACTGATATAATCCTTCGGAAGTAATCTGAGCTGGACTGAGAACATCTCCTCATCATATCATCTCCTTAGCCTTGAACACTATGTTGCTGTTGTCATTATCCCTTGTCCTCAAGGAGGACTGTGACATCAGGAAGGAGATGTCAAGACTTGCAAGTGAATTGGATTTAAGTGAAGGAGGACGGTGCAAAGTCACAAGCCTCACTCTCTCCTCCAGAGCCATCTGGGTCCAGTGGCAAGATATACATCAGGACGACTGGAGAGAGCCTCAGAAGCAGCTGGAGACGTTGGGCTTTTTAATCTAAGGTCTTTCCCAGGCCTCAGTTTAACTGAGGTAAAGCCCATTCAGTGATTGAGGCTAGGTAAGAATTAGGCCAAGAACGGCCTCTTTTACCTAGTCAAAAAATAATAAAATCAATCTGGGAAGGTAAGACCCTCAGGGTTTCTGACCAAAACACAAACAACTGCTATTATACTCAGTCTGAGCCATCAGAATCCAAATGATGACCAAGTGAGACTTCAGGCTGGGAACCATGTTGGGCCAATGAGAGTGATCATCTCCCTAATACTGAACATTATGACTTGTTTTAACAAAGTCTATGATTGCATTATCTCTCTTAAGATCATAAGAGAATGGCAGATTTAGAGCTGCTGAAGGCCCTTCTCCAAATCCCTCATTTTGAAGATGAAGAAACTGAGGCCAAAAAAAAAGTTAAGTGACTTTATACTGATCCTTGTCTTCTCCTACAGTTCTCTTTATTATAAAAGTATTAGCTGTCATTATAGAAATTTTGACTATACGTACCTAAGAGTACTTTGCAAAGGGGTGAGAGCTGCTTACATTATAATTGTGTGTGTTGGTCCTTCGTTGCCAAAGAAGGCCATGCCATCAGAGAAATGGTGACATAACTTGTACTTGACTTTGTTTTGAGTGAGGGAGGGCCCTGCAGGTCATCAGCCTCACTTCTCCTCCAGAACCACCTGAATCCAATGACCAGATATTCATCAGGATGACTGGAGATGATCTAGGATGAGGCAATTAGGGTCAAGTGACTTGCCCAAGGTCTCACAGCTGGTGAGTATCAAGTTTCTGAGGTGAGATTTGAACTCAGGTCCTCCTGACTCCTGCACTGGTGCTCTGTCCACTGCACCACCTAGTTGCCCCTTACATTATAATTATTCATTAACTGACTGGGGAAGAGTTAAATGAAAAGTAAGAAACCAGTGGAAGAACATTTCAACAAACATTTCCTGAGGGACTACTAAATACCCAACAATTTAGAAAATCTGGTCAGTATTATTTCTGAGTGAACCAGAAGCAGCCTTAGAAGTCACAGGGGAATCGCAAAGCATCAATGGCATTGTTTTGTTTTAAATCACTGTATCTTGAAGTTTAACATACATACAGCTCAGGCTGACAAACAATAACGGTGTGCTATTTTAGAAGCTATTTTTGATGCCTGAGAGCCAAAATGTGATTTCCATCACTTGATTTCTAAAAGAGACAGTGTGGTACAGTGGTAAGGGAGGCTTGTGGAACCAAGAAGACTTGAGTTTGAATCCTGCCATTTACCACTTGTATGTTCTGGAGCAGATCACTTAGTTCATTTTCTTTCTCTGTAAAATGAGGGGTTGAATGAAATTAAGAATAAAGGCCCCTTTGGCTCCAAATCTATGCTTCTAGCATCTCCCCATGAACTTTTCAGGATCTCAGATTTTGTAAGTGACTAACACAATCATGACATAGTTACACATTCCAGTGTGTTCTTAGATGAACACTGGAGGTCCCTTTGGCTCTAAATCTATGCCTCTAAATCTTCCTATACAAAAAACAAAACAAACAAAAAACCTCTTTCTTTCTCTGTCTCTCTCTCTCTCTGTGTCTCTTTCCCCCACCTCAGACTCCCAGATTTTGGAAGTACTGCAGTGATTATCACAATTATGTTATAACTCTATATTCCAATGCATTATTGCATAATGTTTTCCAACACTCCCAGTTTTTAATCCTGGCCAAAACCTGTCTAGTTCTAATTGTCCTCTATTATAGCTATTACAAATGAAAGAGAAGACCCAAGGTAAGTAAAAGTAACAACTTTCCTGACATCTTCCTCAAGAATGAAGCTTGACTGCTTGTACCATTACAACATGAGACCATATCTAACAAGCTGAACAAAAGGTAAGACATCTAAGACAGAAGCCAAGTCTCCTTATATAAATTCAACAAAAATAAATAAATGAATGAATGGAATGAATAAATAAATAGATGAATGAATGAATGGACTTACATTCCAAAAGTCTTTCTCTCCAAAGGTAATAGAGAAAACTCTGTCCTCTGTGGAGGTTATCCCTGTGTGCTCCTTGTTTCTCCCTACTCTTTGTTAGAACATATTCCAAGTGATGCTGACAGAATCAATAAGAATTTAAGTTGTGTTTTTTGTAGTCTGGGTTTCACATCACAGCGACACTTTTAATCAAAGATATAGGGGTCCCCCTGACATTTGGACATCTCTATCTCGAATCTAAAGGCAGCTTTTATCGAGCCGAATTAACAACTTCAATGAAATAATTAGAACAGCAATACAAAATGTCATGGGTAAAGTGATTCTGACACTTGATCGGTCTCATAAAAGTATACATTCAATCTACACATCTTACAAGATAGTTAATAGGATGATATAATAGAATGACCAAAAGAGTATAAAGTTGTACTGAGAAATGAACAACTGAATTATAAAATTTCAGATTTATATGGGTTTTTAATTAAAAAAAAGTTAGCAAAGCACTTTGAGCACAGAAATCTTAAGCAATTCTTATAAGAACTCTATCACGTTAAGTAACCCTACGGAGCTAGCACGCAACATCTGTTACTGTCCCCAGAACGCAGATAGGGAAAGTAAAGCTGAGAGCTTAATGGACTTGCCTATGGTCATAGAACAAATAACCATCAGAAGTCAGATAGGAATACTCATTTCTACTTCAAATTAAAGCTCTCTTTCCACAACACCACAATGTCGCTCTGAATTTAATTCAATTTTAAAAGCATTTATAAGGCTCTGCTCTAGGCATGGCATGGGCAGCTAGATGGTATAGTAGATAGAGAGTGATAGACCTCGGGAAGGCCTCAGTTCCCTAGCCAAGTCACTTAACCACTGTCTGCCTGGGTTTCCAGTCTCCTTATCTTGTAAAATTAAGCTAATTATATCACCCAAGCTTGTTGTGAAGAGACAGTGAGATAATATTTGTCAAGCCCTTTGCAAGCCTTAAAGCACAATATAAACACTAGCTGTTACTGGGGCAGTTGATGGCACAGAGGACACTGAGCTTGGAATCAGGAAGATTCATCTTTATGACTTCAATTCCACCCTCATCCACTTACTAGCTGTGTGGCCCTAGGCAAGTCACTTAACCTTGTTTGCCTCAGTGCCTTATCTGTAAAATGAGCTGGAGAAAGAGATGGCAAGTCACTCCAGTATCTTTGCCAGGAAAATCCCAAAATGGGGTCATGAAGAGTTGGATACAACTGAACCGATGCCACAATTACTACCACCACCACTATGACTACTACTGCTACTACTACCACTACCACTACGACTATGCCTCCTCCTCCTCCTATTACTACTACAATAATTCAAATCTGGCCTCAGATACTTCCTAGCTGTGTGACCCTTGGCAAGTCACTTAATTTCTGTATGCTTGTTTCCTCAACTGTAAAAGGGGGGCAATAACAGCACCTACCTCCCAGGGGTATTATAAAAATAGAAGATAAAATCTGTAAAGGGTTTAGCATAAAAGATGCTTAATAAATGTTCATCCCCTTCCCTACTACCACAATGACTGGAAGAACCACAAAAAAACCGGTCCATTCTCAGAGATCTTATACAAAGTTCTACTGAAGAATATATACTATAGCAGGCTTCCATTGGAAGAACTTAATATCAACATGAAACTATGAAGACCGATCAACAAGCAGTTATTAAGCACCTACTGAACTTCAGGCACTATGTTCTGTGCCAGAAGCCCAAGGCTATCTTCATTTCTCAGGCAGAACATGGCCTAGGCAGGAGGTCAGTCTTTAATAGAAATCTTCCCATACTGCATACAATGTTCCATCTCCTGACTCAGTGTTTTCACTGACTTCTTCCATGCCTAGAATACTCCTCCTCAATGCTACCTCTTGGCTTCCTTCAGTTCCACCCAAAGGCAAGAAGCCTTTTTTCAGTCCCATTTATGCTTATTGCCTTCCCTCTTGCACTCTTCTCCAATTTATCTTGCATATAGCCTGTTTGGACACAGTTTGCAAGTTTTCTACTCCATTAGACTATGAGCTCCCTGAAAGCAGGAACGGTTGGGTTTTTTCTTTCTTAGTATTCCCAGAACTTGGTGCAGTACTAGCACATGTTAAGTGTTTGAGAAATGCTAACTGACTAAGAGTTTAGGAAAATGAAATTCTGAACTGATTCCATAAATCTTAGAACTTGAAGGGAACTTGGGGATCACTTCAAATCATTGATTTTGAACCTAAGGAAACAGCCATCCACAAAGGTGAAGTGACCAGCAGCTCTGTGACAACATACTACTCATACCCTCCATCAATCTGACTGAAAATGTAATAAGAAATGTAATATGCTCTGGGTCCTCAGTGTTTATCTGTTTCTATCAAATGTTACAATGAAACTTATGAGAGAGATTACATATGTAAACAGAGGGCTTCTAGTAATATAGACTAGATAAACAGAAAGGTTCTTGGTGTGGTACCAGTGTAATAATCTCTCTTTGCATAATAAGAAGTTTTCGATCCAGTTTCTTGATAAAGAGATTTTCATTTCATAGGGACTAAAACAGAACCCTGCTAACAAAATCCCAGTAGCCAACAGAAATAGGTACTGGTCACATTGGGTTGGGTGGTTAGAATAAGTCCATAAGTGCAACCCAGCTAATGCTGACCTTAAAAAAAAAATGAAGTCACTGAAGAACAGACACACTGGAATCCGAGACAACATTACAGTGAAGCCACCTTACGCTATCAATTATCTCCAATTAAAATTCACACCAAAGCAGGCAGAATGAGTTTGACATCCAAGCAAAACAATGAGTTGAAATAATAGAAAATGTATCCAGCAAAATGGCTGGGAAATATATATATATAATTAGATCAAAATAGAAATGGCAAATATTTTTAAAGTTCTGGTGTCTATGTTTAAAAAAATAACATGGCACAACTAATTGACTGTTTTCTTTTTGCTTCGAGGCTACCCATTATTCCTGTCTTTTACTGATATGAATCTTTGTTTTCTTAGACCTTTACTTTGAAAAAAATCAATTAATTACTGAAAGAATCTGAATGTGAGACTATAATTACCTATAAAAATAAAATCTGAACAATTACTTCCATACAGCCTTACATATCAAAACACTGTTCTCTTTATTCATTGAACATTCCCAGTGTGCAAAATTACATGACAATATGCATATTTGACTATAATCACTGAGCCACAGGACAGCATAAAACCCAAACTAAAATATAACCAAAGACAATATGAAAACACCAAAAACCCAAAATAACTCCCATGCACTGAAGTGTAAGGAAAAGAACCATGAGAACATTTCTCACGTTGTTTTCACATCATTCAATGGAGTTATTAGCCCATGATCATTTTTTCTATATATTTATAAAGACTAGATTTCTTTTCATGTGCCTCCTGATGAATTTAGTGACCTGGTTTCTAGACTGATTAAGTTGAATTTCAAATGGAATAAAGATTATATTTGCACTTCGATGAGGCTGAATCCCAAAAGGCAAAGACAATGCTCTTCAACTAGAATCCATCAGTCAGTCAACAAGGGTTTATTATATGCCAAGTACCAAGCAAAGCAAAGAAGATACAAAGAAAGGAGAAAAACAAAGTTCCTGCTTTTAAATGGCTCATATTCTAATGAGAGCTATCTCTCTCATATATATGTATAAATATACATACATATATACATATTAATTATGTATACATAATTATATATACATACATATATGCATATATATGCATACATACATATATATGCATGCATACACATGCAAATATAACATGTAATCACAAATGTATATGTGTAAATATTTGTGTGTGTATACATAACATAGATGATATATGTATACTTACACATAGAAAAAAATTTCAGAAGAAAGGTATTCAAGGGAGGGAGTAGAGACTAGGAAAAGCCTCCTTAAAAAGCTGAAAGAAAAGTCAATGTGTATTCTTCAGAGGTCATTTTGCTCTAGCTAACGCCAAGTCTCAGAGAGGTCTATAAAGGAACCTGGAAAAGTGAAAAAAGAGGGATTAATTTCCTTCCTCCTATCATCCTCCACCATCCCTTCATGGTCTTGGAAATACTTTTCCCCCAAGGTCACTAAAAATGGAAGCCACACCCCAACAAAACATAGGCTCCTACTACCAACCTGCTACCTTCAATAAAAACATATGACTAGGAAGAACTATACATAGAGGAAAAGAGACATGGATTCAAATACCAACGTCTCTTCTAACATTTATTACCTGGGTGATGAGATAAGCCACTTAACCTCCCGGGACCTCTGCTTCTCTATTTGTAAAATGATTGAGTGAGACTAGGTTGCTTCTCAAGTTCCTTCCCCATCTAGCTCCATGATCCTATTTCACAATTGGCCCTGGTGGGATGAGAATTTAATTCCAGGAAAGACTCATGTGGACTAGCCAATGGTTCTTTAAACATGAAGGAAATGGGTCTGGGGCGATCAAACAGAAAGACACGGTTCATATGGCTCAGCGGAAACAATGAAGGTCAGAATGTTAGCGTCCCTCCTCATCTTCTTGATACAAGAAGCTTTTACCTTCACCTCCGGCTAATCACTAGCACAAGACTCCAAATTCTCATTTCAACCAGAGTTTCTCTCCCAATAGGCCTTTGTAAATTCCAATGGTTGAACGGTTCTTTTCCTTTTGCATTTTCTTCAAAAGTAAGTTTTGGGGTTTCTCTACTTTCCAAGAGAGCTAGGCCATACAGTGGATAGAGCACTGGGCCTGGGCCAGGGAAGATTCCTCTTCCTCACCCTCTTAACTTCAAATCTGGCCTCAGACATTTACTAGCTATGTGATCCTGCACAAGTCACTTAACCCTGTTTGACTCAGTTTTCTCATTGGTAAAATGAGCTGGAGAATGAAATAGCAAACCACTCCAGTATCTTTGTCAAGGAAACCCAAGACCGGTCATGAAGAGTCAGACATGACTGCTTGACCACTACTTCTCCACTCTTTATATTCTTTTCAACCTCTCTTTCCTGTCTTAGTCATAACAATATAATTTTTCAATGACCATCAGAAAATCCCAAGGTTCTGGCAGGAACCTCAGAGAACTCAATTCAATTCCTCCCAGAACAAGAATGCCCTTCTACACATTCCCTCATTTGGTCATCCAGCTTTTGTTTGAAGACCTCTAATCAAAGAAAATCCAATGCAGAAAAAGCCCCTTCCCCCCAAGCCACAGCTAGGTAGCACAGTAGATAGGGTGCTGAACTTGGAGTGAGGAAGATCTGGGGTTCAAATCCTGTCTCAGGGACTGACTAGCTATGTGAACCTGGGCCAGTCATTTCACCACTCCTAGCCACCAGTTCCTCAGGGAACTGCCCCTACCATTTACAAAGAGGTATGGAATTAGATGAAGGCTAAACTGATGAAAAATAAATAAGTAAAAATCAAGTGAATTTTTTTTCTAACCTGACACTTAGAATCAGCAATAATTCAAAGAACTCATGATTTTAATATAAAATTCTGTTCCAAATCTGGGGTAGGGAACGGGGATGAAAACCACACATACCCCACAGGGCAGTGGTAAAGATCAAATGAAATGACCGATTTGCAAACCTTAAGGTGCTATGTACATGCTAGTGACTATTATGACCCCACTTACCCTAAGAGCAGCTCCTTTGATTTTAAGACAGCATTAATTGTTAGGAAGTTTTCCTTATATCAAGTTAAAACCTGTCTCTTCTGCTACATCAACCCATGTCTCCTCATGGTAGCACACTATGATTTAGTTGACAGCAGTGTTAAAGGCAGTTTCTGTAGTTCTAATAAGAAAGAAATAAGAAATACTACATAGGAGTCAAATTATAGTACGTAGGAGCCCACTAACCACCAACCTCACTATAGGGTAAGATGGCAGAAAGCACAGTAGGTTGAATCCATAAGAGATTAGGGATGCAGGGTACAGTAATTTATCTCCATTTTTGTGGCATAATATCATGGAGACTACTTACTCTCGGAACACTAGCTGTCAATAGAAATTGAACTACAGAAACCAGAAAGAGATGGGATAAGACAAAGGTTGCACACAGGTAGAAATAATGGTGTGTTGATTAATGCTTTTCTGATAAAAAACCTACACAATGCCAAAACATCTGGTCAATGCTGTTGAAAAATAAGTCAAACCAGCTGTTTGGCACCCTGTGGCTAAGTGGCTACATTTTACAATTTTTAAACAGATCATTTAAGCTTTGAGCAGATATGATTTGAGAAGATGGCTCCTAAACTCCTGAATTTTTAAACATAATCTTTACACACTACACACATACATACACACAAACATATAGTGTACATTTTGTTTGAATCTTAAACTCCTCTGAAGCATCTCAAAATATAGGAAAACTATACGGACTGCCCCTATCATCTAGAAAGCGGTATGGAATTGGATGAAGGCTAAACTGATGAAAAATAAGTATGTAAATATCAAGTGAATTTTTTTCTAATCTGACTCACTTAGAATCAGCAATAATTCAAAGAACTCATGATTTTAATATAAAATTTTGTTCCAAATCTGGGGTAGGGAAGTTTCCTAGGAAAATAAATGGAGAGAAGTAAAAAATTAACCAAAACTGACCAAATATACAATGTTCTACAAAGCATAGTGTCTCACTTTTGTAAAGAAGGAAAGGAGGTACATTTTCTCATCTGTTCTTTGGGGTTAAGCAAGGTCATTAAAATCACCTAATTTTGAGTGATGGATTTTTTTTTTGTCAATTCCACTGTAGTAAAAATAAGAATAGTTACTATGTATATTTGTTAACATGTATGTTCCTTTCCTGATTCTATTTACTTCCCTCTCTATCAGTTCATAAAAATCATTCTCAGCTTCTCCACATTCTTCACATCTGCCATTTCTTCCAGGGCAGTAAACATTGCATTATTTTCATACATACCACAATTTATTAAATCACTCCTCAGTCAAGAGGCAATTACTTTGTTTTCAAGTAAAAATATTGTTTTTACAAATGCTGGAAATGCTCATTTATAAACAAATAATGTGCTCATCACTGTTTTTATCAGAGAGATCTATGTTCAAATCCTACCTGAGTCCTTCATGCCTCCCGATCGTCACAAACCTAGAAATGGTAGGGGCATTCAAGGTGTTCATTTTACAGAAGAAGAAGGAATCAGAGGGTCCAATGACTTGACTAAATCATACAATTAATAAGTGGCAAAGTCAAGATTTGAACCTACCTCTCTAACTACAAATCCTGTGCTTTCCCCAGTGTCCTATAGGGCCTCTCTTAACAGTACTTACTTCACAAGGAGGGCCATGAGGATAAAATAAAATAAAGTACAGAAACCATTTTGAAAACCTCACCATATAAAATTATCCAATCATTCAAACAAATCCCAAGAGACATGAGCAAACCAGCATTCAGTTGGCTCAGTTTAGGTTAAAAGTAATAAAACCACAGTTCTTCTAAAAAAAAAATTTCCTTCTGACTTTTGCCTAATTTAATGTGACCATCCCCAACATAGTCAATGTCTGGGTTTCATGGAATAGGATTTATTTACCTTTCCCTCACCATATGAGAAACTCAGTTCTAGACATAGGAGTGATCTCACTGCAGGGCATTTCAGTGACAAAACCCAGAGATCCATCCAATCAATACAAATAACAATATTTCCTAACCCCTAAATCAAAGCTGACACGATAACTCCTGTGGAATTTTTAGCCGCATTGTTGAGAGAAACATAGCAGGCGGTGAAATGGTACAATTATTTTCAAAGTCCAATTAAGGCCATATGGCTGATGGAAAGCTTCATAGCTTCCTCAGTCTTTGAGGGTGCATTGTTAGATAGAACCCCCTCCTCCCCAATTCCCTTCATGAAATGAAAAAGAATAACAGACAGTGGCAGGCCTGATGAAAAGGCCATACTCTTACGTATGAGAAAGTTGGTATGAAAATACATTACTCACGGACTAGACCGAAAGTCTGCAAATAAACACCTCAAAGAAAAACACTGGTGGCAGTCAAGGAGGTCCCAATTACTGGGGTTACAAAAGGACACTCCAGTGATTTGGATTATTAAAAGAAAAGAGAAACTCTTTCTGGACAGTCTGAGTTGGAAGTACAAATCATTTAAAGCCATGCTGAGGTACAGATTGTGGTAAAAATTCTTAAAGGGATTTAAAAAATATATTCTTGTACTGGGTTAGTAATTAACTGTCACCTCAGAGGATGTTTGAGTCAGGAACTGAAGGAAGAGAAATGCCCCACAAAGCGGAACAATATTAAACAGCCCTTTCCAAGAGAAGGAAACAAAAGGGACTGAGGAAAAAAATGTTTAAATCTCATTGTTTTCCATTTTGGTTTGCATTTTCTCATCTTCCCAATTTGGGAAAGGAGAGGGATCTGTTGTTTATTCATTTATGTTGGGAATCACCAGGTTGGTTTTTTTTTAAAACACCCACACATATCCCTATGGTCTGAATAGCAATTTCCTTCACTTTTTTTGCCCTCCTAAATATTTCAGAGACTGAAAAATCCTGACAGGATTCTTCTTTGTACATTGGGGAGTCAAATCCTTAGATGCAATAACATTTTTCACACAGATGGATGGCGGCATCTCCAATGATCTGTACGGCATCCTATCGCCACATGAGCACCTGCAGTCTTACATTGTCCTGCTAAGGCATTCCTGAAAACACCTGGGCAAGCTGTTTACTTAAAAACTATATACTGGAAAAGATAAGGGATAATTAGCAAATAAAACTATTCCTGGCAATCTCTCGACATTAGTGCGCACCACGCTGGCACCTGGTAAAGGAAGCTGCTAGATGCGATAATTCCAATTTACACATTCAGCACAACATTCTGTCTGCCTGTCAATTTGAAACAGTTTCACATTCAGTGATAACAAAGATACCCCAAAAGAATGCAAGGCGGAAATGCTGACACGGATAGTCCATGTAGCAAGCAGACCCTCTCCCCTGGACCAGCTGCAGCTACCTTCTTCACTCTGACGACAACTGTTGGTTGTGCATTTTCTTCCTTCTAATATTGTCATTCCCCCCTAAAATTAAATAAACAAATTAGACTTTCACTGGGGAAATTTAAAACATCAAGTCCCTGGACAGAGTAGGTATAGATATAATTTGTTAAATATTCTGCACAGCAAGGAAAATAATTTAATGAAGGAGAATTGGCCATAATTCTGTTTTTTCTTATTGTGTACTACTTATCAGCTCCCAAAATTATCGAAATTGATATTTTGGCTAAATGTCTGTTTTCTTCCCTAAATTGTCAAGAACGATAAAAATGAAATATATGTGATTTTATGGTAAATCAAGATGATATCTGAAAATATTTTAGAGTTTTTATGTTGCTTTTTTATCCTTTTGCCAGCCAAAATTTGTGTATGTTTTACTTTCCTTCCTATGTGGTTTCAAGTAATCACGCTCTGAAAAAGCATAAAATTAAACCAAAAAAAAAATGTACTTTTAGGAAGATTGGTTACAAATTAAGACCGTTTTATTCATACTCAGAACATCCCCTTCACTTTTTGAAGAGGTCATATAACTATTACTATAATAATTAGATTTATGCCTTTAAACAAATATGCCCGAAAATCATTCACACACACACACACACACACACACACACACACACACACACAGACTTATTCTCCTCAAAAAAGTCACTTATCTTCAATAAGGCTGTCATTGGTCCAAACACTTTGAAAACTAGTGGTACCTTCTTTTACAATGGCAAAAGTTTAAGGAAAAGAGAAAAGGAAGAAATTTAACACAGCCCCACCTCCTTAAAAAAAAAAAAAAAAGGAAAGAACCCTTAGTTTGAAAGCAGGCTGCTCATACCCTTACTTTGGTTTAATTTGGTATGACATGAAAGCACAGGAAAGAGAGTTGGCTGCTGCATCAGAAAAATGTAAATTCACATCCTGCTTGGGATATGCTCTAGCTGAGTGACCACAGGCAAGGCAAATCATTTAAACTCGTCTGTAAAATGGAGATAATGAGGGTACCTACCTTCTCAGGATTGGTGAGAGGATCAAGTGAGGTCATAACTGTAAATCACTTTGCACCGTGTCAGGCACACAGCAAGTAGTATATCAATATGAGCTATTACCATTAGTAGTAGTAGCGTTGTGATTATTAGTGCTTCTTAACCTCTCGGCGCTCCTGGGAGCTCTCTAAGTTTACCCATTGACTACCAACTGTACTGTCCATCCTCATTCTGCATTGGTGGAGGGAGTTTCTTTACAAGGAATTCTCGTTATCAAGGAACTCACAGGTCTGGTCCCATCCTCTCCTCAAAAGGGAGTAATGACAAGATATGAATAGAAAATCATTTCTTCTGCTTGAAAGCCAAGGAAAGCTCTAAGAAAACTGGGCTAAAGCTGTAGAAAGGCAAATCTTAATGGGAGGAAAGCGACCCAACGATCAAAGCTATCCAAACGTGAACCGGACTTTATTATGAGGTGGTGAGCTCCTTTCCAGAAGGGACCTTAAAGTGAAGACTGGATCATATGCTGGAAAGGACAAACGTTATCCACATAAGGGTTGAACAAGATGTACTCTAAGATTCGTCCAAGGCTCTGAGATTGTTTTTTCTACAACACGCAAACTGACTGTGAAAGAACTTTCAAATGAGAGCTTTAGAAAATAAATTTTTCTAAAATAAATTATTTATTATTACTTTGTAGGACAATATTCATTTGAGTGTATAATTTCTGATGTATTGAAATACTCTATATCCTTATGCTACAGCTACACAATATTCTGACACAAGACTGTGAGAAAATGATATTAGCAAAATCTCATAGAGAAAAGTCAAAATTATGGACCTAGTTTAAGTGATAAACCAGAGTTTGTTTTGTTTTTTTTGGCATCCATTACTTTTGCTTTTATATTTCTCCATACATAATATTTTAAATATATCTTTACAACATTATGCTCTGACTCACAATTTGTTGTGCAAATGGAAAGAAATTATAACATAATATTTAAAATTACTAAAGGAAATCCTTGTAAAAAAATTAATACTTTCAAAAAGGATTGGTGAATATCACTTCAATTAAAAAAGAATTAAAATGTTACCTTCTACTTTTAGATAATTTTTCTATTTGCAGATTTTTCAGTAGTTTAGTAACCAGGTAGGAAGTTCAACTACCATTCTCTAAAAATAATAAGAAAGTATGATAGAAAAGGGTTTGTTTGTCTGTGAAAGGCCAAAGTTCAAACAATAAATTTATTTATTTTTTTAAATACAAATTATTGGTACTCATTAATCAACTTTCATTTTAAATTTTCATTAGTCAATAGCACTCATCAGTTGAGAAATCACTAAGTTCTTAAGACAAAGGGAAAATTTAATTTACTAAAACTTAATGAGATAGCTTCATTAAATGTCTCAATAAAATAAGTAGGTAACAGTAATCAGAGAAAGATTTCTATTTTCAGTCATTTTTCCTTCAAAATTAATGAACATAGCAAAATAATGGTCCAATAGTTGGGCTATTTGTTTACCTTAATTTCTACTACAACCTTTATCACAGCTGGAATTTACTTTCACCAGGCCTCTATTTGCAGAGTCAACAATTTCTTGATCACAAGCATCAACTATCATTCATTTTTAAACTGTTGATGGAATCATTAAGAACTAATAAAGTTGTATATCTTTCAAATGTGATGGTAAAAACCTCCTAAGGAAGAATCTCCTGTAATGTTGGATAGTTGAGATTAGAGCTGTTAAATTCTCTTTTTTTTTGATCTACTTCAAAAATCAGGGAGCTCACAAAAGTGTCTATCGTCTATCTCCCTTCAGGTTCCCCAAGGGAACACTCCCAAATTCTGAAAACTACCCTTTAGTTTTCAGGAAAAACTTGCCATTTCAGAGTGGAAAGTAGTTTTAAAAATAAAGGGTGGTCAACAGTTATTACATGGAGGTAAAAAAAAATTAGAACTAATAAATGGTCATGAATTTTAGCAAACAGTATCATTGGTGATATTCGAGAAAAAGGTTTCTGTAGCGTAGTCTGGACAGAAGCAAGGTTTCTGTGGTTAATGAAGTAGAAGCAGATAAATTTGGAATCAAAAGGAGAAAGAAAAAAAAAAAACTAGTGGTAGCTTGAACTGAGAATGTTTAGGGTCCAGGAAGGAAACGAAGAAAAATTATGCAAAGATGTAGGAAGAACGAAGGAGAGTGGAGCATTACTGACTGAAAAGATTCCAGAAATGTCTAGAAAGGATGTGAACATGAGACACCAGTGAAAGTGAAGAGGTTAGTCCTGGAAAGCAGATGGAATGATAACAAAATCATTTTCATGATATACAATGTTTTTAATGGTCCTTCCTCAAAAGTGATGTTGATGAAAAAGCTCAAGAAACCATATGTGATCCATTTGAAGACAAGCGGGACCAAGCATGTCACATCTGGTTTCTGGTAACTCAACAATATTACCGTACAAATACACATTTTCTTAGATTTTTGCTTCAACAACACATATGAAATCAACAATTACTAGGATAGCTGTCATCTTTTCAAGATGCTTCCAACCAGCAAAATTTTAGCAGTTTCTAGGTTACGGGCAAATGGTGTTGTGTTCTCCAAGAGTTGCAGCTTCTCATTACTTGTGAAATCCTCAAGAATGGTGTAGAGAAAACACTAAGTAAGTAAAGTTCGACAGATTATGAAATACTGATTCCCTCTACGAAGGAAGAATGGGTCAGGATGGATGCTTCTCCCTCTGACTTGACCAAGTGTGAGACCATTATAGAGAATGTAACACAGACACACATCTCTAGCCACAATTATCTTCTAGTCTCCAAGTCTAGTGGCTATTGCCAAGGAGTATTTGAGGTCAATAAATAAAACTCCTTCACTAAGAAAGAGGAACAGAATCCCCATTTGGTAAGGAATTTAGTCAAAATAAAAAATAAAATAAATAGCTCTCACTGGTTAGCTTACTTTCCTGAAACTATTCATGAACAAAAGTACAACTTGAAAAGTGTGGGGTATATGAAATTATAAATTGCCAATGAAGTTTCTTTACTTTCAGAAATGTGGAAACCACATTTGGTTTGACTCTACTGCCTTTAATCTACCAACAATTAATCAACAAGTATTTCTTGAGTATTTACTATATGCCAGGTACCTAAGAATGCAAGGAACTTGAAAACAGGATTAGTATTTATAATCTCAATGCCCCTCAAAAGCAACTTGCTAACTTGTTTGGGGAAGGTAGGGGGGAAAGGAAGAGATTTTTTTTGTTTGTTTTTCATACTATTACAAGAATAGGGGGTAGAGAGTGAGTTTTGGCAGACTTGGAATTTTATCAGCGTAGGGAATTCTCGGTGTGGAAACTCATCTCAACAATCTGTCATGTGTGATCATCACACTATGCATTATCTATACATTACATGCTATCTTTCCAACTTGTGTATAGTGGATACTTAATAAACATTTTTATATTTTTATAAATATTTTATATTAAAAAGGATTATTAGAAATGCAGCATCCTGAGATGGAAAGAGGCACAGATTGCCCCCCGAGCAATATACCACCCAACTCCCCAACCCCAGATTTAGGATACCAAGTATACACTTGTTATTCTAGTTGAAAGAAACAAGACCTCTGGAATGTTGTCCTCATAAAGGATGTGCAGGAAAACAAGGACAATTACATAGGATGAAAAGGCAAGATAGGGGTATGATCTGTAACCAGCAAAAGGTATTCCTACATAGATGAGACTCCTGGTTTCTTTTAGAACTGAATTCACAAGGATAATGCATCAGAGTTAAAAGAGAGACAGAAATATTTCACAAAATCTTGTCATATTATAATAGATTCACTCCTCCCTATTACATTCCATTTGTTTCACCAATATCATCTAAAATGGCAAGTGGAGGAAAAGTATCTCTGATGAAAGTCCAACATTCAAGACATACAGAAAACTGACATAGAAGACTGAGAACCATTTCCCATTATGTAAGTAGCCCCAGATCAGGAATAGTTTTCAAAAACACCCTACCACTAACCCTATTTTTCATAGTGTTTTCACACTGCAAAGGAAAAATTGAAGAATTACAAATTTAAGGCATCACAATATTTCGTCTCACATCAGTCCAAAGGCAAAAAAACACAATCAATAGTGTAGCAAGTACTTGTAAAATAAAGTGGAAAGTGATTGGACGGGTAGTGGTGGAACAAATTATGATATATTAATATGACGGATTAACACATGCCCTAAGAAATAATGAACTAGTAGAAAATATGGGAAGAGTTACATCAACAGACGCAGAGAAAGCAAAACTCAGAAAACAATGCACAAAATAATGTAAATAAAAACAACAAAGAAAAATATCAGATTTCAGATTAAATGCAAAACCCAATCCTGGCTCTGGAAGAGAGGGAGCGAAAAGTGGTTTGCAGCAGTGTCTTCTAGAGTTTGTTTGGTTCAACCTTTTCTCTATCACAAGAGAGGGATTTATAGTGAATGGGATTACTGAGAGTTGCTCAAAGCATAAAGAATAAAAAGGGTCAATAAAATATCACAAAATAAAACAGAAGCATCCACACTTAGAAAAATAATAAAAGGTCCTAGAATAGTTCATCTTCTGTAAGCATTGAAAATTATGTGTTAAAAGCAAACTATTTTATTCATGATATCGCTGGAAACATTTGGGGGACCTTATCAGGGAAGAGTTTCAATTTTCTATCATTCCATTTTAACTTGCCTAATCGGTTGAACAAAAGTACTTTATGTAAAATGATTCCTTTAGTTGCCTTAGCTACAAATCCCTGCAGTATACTATAATTGAAATCTACTCACGTAAGTTAGGAATAATTAGGACCCCAAATTAAGCCAAACACAAAGTTAATTCAAATAGTCAGCTGCTGTCATTTAAATGGTTACTTAACATTTCGGAATGCTTTTTAATGCACTTTGTCCTCTTCTCCCTGTTTAGTAGCTTTTACTCCAAAGAGAAAGGGAATCAAGAGGCAAAAACTCCCCAAAAGCTAGGTCTTTGAGTCACACCTTGAGCCCTTCTTTAGTCACTAAAAGTTTTTCTAAGTTATCTTTTCTATCAGTCAATTAACAACCCTGTGGAGAGAAAGGAATGACAGTTCTCAAAGACTAGTTTTATGGTAAATAAGACTAGGACCAGGCAACTATTCCATTAATGCAAAAAAAAGACCTTTTGAAAGCTTCCACTGGCAGTGTCCCTATTTGCTTAAATTCTAAAACAAAGCAAGGCTAAAAAGCCTTCCAGTGGCAAATAAATAAAGGGGTTAAAGTAAAATGCAACTATTACTGGATTTCACCGACCTAATTCTTTAAAACTTCTAGACGAAAAAAACCTAGAGAGAGTAGGAGACAGCTGGAGTAAGGGAGAGAGTAAGTGGGAGGCAGGATTTTGGTTCATGTGTTTGTTTTTCTGTACTAAGGTTGCATGTGTTTTAAAGCATGTTTAAAGGTCCTGTGTGTTTTGTGTCTCTAGGCGGGATGGATCATATATAGGTCAGAGGTATACTACACTTAGCCTCCTAATAACATAGGAAGCTCATTTAAAATACAAATAAAGCCCACACTATAAAAGTAGGTTCAACCTGAAATTCTGCTAAATTCAATTTAATAATAGGAATCTAAAATGGACATACTTTAATAGACAATTTCTCAAGCTGTCAGGTCTATATTAGGTTAACTAATGTTTATAGTGAACAATTTTGCTGACCTAGTCTACATTTTCAAATATACTTTTAAGTCTTATTTGGCAAATATACATTAATGTTAAGATATTATATATTATGATGTGTGTATATGTTGGATATGCAGTATGTGATGTAATATATATTATGTACATGTGCAATATATATATCCCATATGTTATATCTGTAATTATGTACACATGTAATAATATATATACCCCATACATGTGATATCTATAACATATATTATATGTGTGTAATAAAACATATATCCCATACTATGTGATATCTGTAATATACATTATTATGTACAAGTATAATAATATATGCACTCAGTTGCAGAAGTGGGGAGTATGTATATCTGTACCTAAAAACCTAAGTCCGAATTCTATTCTCTGGAAAGAAAACTAAAAGTCTTTAATCTTACTATAAAATCTCTTCATTACTTTAAGACCAAAAAAAGGGAAACCAGATATTAAAATTTTTCCTTTAAAGAGCTGATGAGCTACATTAACTTTACTAGGATTTGAATAGGATCAAATTCATACATATTCATACTTGAGAAAGATTGTATTCAATAATTCACTAAGAACTACAAGTATTATGAAAATGATCCAAGAAGTCTTCCCTGATTCCCCCAGTGGTATCTCCTCCAATTTTTCAGATCCCTGCTGTGCCCTTACCCCTTCTACCTCAAACTGTTCCTATTTGTTTGGGGCCTGATCCTTCTCCCTACCCCACCAACAAATGTCAAGTTTCTTGAAAACAGAGCTTATGTCATTTTTCACCTCTCTCTGTTCTTAGAATCCAGCTCAATGCACTGCACACAGTAAGCATTAATAAAAGCTTGCTGAATTGTACTGAATACATCTTGTGTATAGATTGTATCTATACGTCTATGTGTACATGTTGTTTCCTCCAAGAAAATGAAAGCTGCTGGAGAATAGATAGTATTTTTTATTTTTTTGGTATGCCCAGTATCTGAAATGGAGTAGGGGCTTGTTGACTGATTGAAATGAAATGAAATTAATTTATGTTGAAATATACAGCATGCTAGAGTGGCAAGGGCACCAGATTTGCAATCAGCAAAGTCATTTGGCAATTCACTCAGTTTCCTCATCTGAAAAAATGATAGGAATTGAACTAGCTGACTTCTACAGCCCCATCCGTGACATGTCTATAATCTAATTTGGAAATAAAATAAGTGACTTCCACTCCTAAAAAGAAAAATAAAAGCCTTTGCTTATATGTAACATTACAAAGCTGCAAGGTACCAGATGACATATTATGCTAATAAAGCAGGTCTTTAGCTGTATCTATTTAAGTGATGTTCTGCGTGCTCTAAAATTCCACATCACAAATCACCAGCTTGTCCTCTAGTCTATCATTCATGTTGGACAAGAGATGAATATTAAACAATGCCTAAGTATAAATGACACCCTTTTTGTTTCCATAAACATATTCATCTTGAAACTAGTATAATGCACAATCACTTTTAAGCAGCCACAAAAATAATAGTAACAATACTAAGTTTCCCAAATGGGCATGACAAATATACTACTGGATTGTAATGAACTTTTTTTAAAATTATGCCATTAGAAAAACAGGGAAAAGCCTAGAATAAAAGAGAAAGAAAGGTGATCAGAAGCAATGATGTTTGGTTTTAGAAAAGAGAATAAGCTGGGGAAGGATAAATGGGGAGAATAGCCATTTAAAACACAAAGGAAAGAAGGTCAGTTTGTGCAATTGAGCACAGGGTGATTTAAAATAGCCTACAAATAAGCAGTTAATCTAGAACTATCCATGGTAAGATTAGAAAGATGTACAAATATAAATTTTATGTGTGTATATAAAAATGTAACCAAAAAATTAGGAAAGATCTTTTAAAACATAGCCAGATAGATGGACAAATAGAAAGAAAAACAGGTTAGATAACACAACAATTAAGCACTTTATTACATACAGGGCACCACGCTAAGTGCTGGGGAGACGAATACATGTGAGCCGAGAACCTACTCTCAGGCAAGAAAAGATCACACACAGCTCATCTATTAGACATCTCACAGTTCTCAAGAGGACAGAACGTTGTCATGAAAAGAGCACCAGATTGAAAGACAGAGGAGATGGTCCTATGTGACCTTTGGCAAGTCACCTAACTCTGGATTCTCAGTTTCCTCTTCTGTAAAATGAAAGAACTGAATCAGATGATATCTAAGGTCCCTTTACAGATTCCTATCTATGCCCTCTAAAGACCTTTAATAAAAACTGTAACTGACTCAATTAGACAGCATATCTTTCACCAGAAAGTGTCAAGCTATCCTGGTCAGTATCCCTCTCAAGAACCAGAGCACTTTGGACAAAGTTTTTCAGTGACATGGGCTAGAAAGGACAACTTTAGTGCAGGGGAAAATACTAGTCAATACAAATATTTCTTGAGCCTGAAACCAGCTACTAGCAGCAGCTTGTCAAAAACACAATCTGCTTTGAATACTGAGCATATCCATCTCACCGTGCCAATTTTTGCCCCTCTCAGGGCTAAGAGAGAAAGAGGAAGGCCAGGAGACTGCAGAGAACAAAACCTAAAAAGTCTGGTGCAAAAATGAAAGAAAAGCAAAGAAAGAGTAGGGGGCTCCCAACATGAATCTCAGTCCTTTTTGAATTTAATCCCTCTGCGGCCCCAGATACAGTGTGACCATTGTTCCATCCTCCTTCCTCCTGGAAAGTTCTGCTTTCTGCCAATCCAGAGCTCTAAACTGTTGATCTAAATGTTCCCATGGGACTGGCTGCTAATCAAATCAATCAGAACCTCATTTGGCCCTAAAAGCACAACTGTCTTCACTGGAACTATAATTTGCTCCTCTGTGTTTCAGCTGTTCTACAGGATATATAAAAATGACTAACACCAGCATAAAAGTACAGATAATACATGATATATACTACACCCCCCCCCCAAAAAAAAATCAGCTGATCAGTACAGACCATGGCCAGGGTGATGTGAGATTAAAATTACCACAGTATTGCTACCTTCATTTACATTCCAATCCATTTCTGTAGAAATGGTACTCCCTTTATTTCCATTTGTGAAAACTGGGAAGGAAGTAAATCAAATTATCGTGTGACTCAGGTAACATTTAGTTAAACTTGCCAAATTTACGAGCTAAGAATTGAGTCTGTACTAAATGAATTCATAGTCATTGAGTTTTCACTATGCCAAAAATGATTAAGAAACAGTTACAGGACAAAAACAGACCTCCGCTCTGATCACTGGGGTGCCAATTACTTGTCTGGGAAAAGGAAAGGGGGCTATTGTTTTTATGGTCCCAAGTAAAAGAACTAACCATCACAGAGTATGAGAGAGAGAGAGAGAGAGAGAGAGAGAGAGAGAGAGAGAGAGAGAGAGAGAGAGAGAAAAGCCAAGACAGAAATGGAGCTCATCATTTGTTCAACTGGAGGCAGCTTATTTTTTAACGGCAGGGTGATTTTTAATGTCATTTGGAGAGATTTGATCTTTTTGATGAAATGAGGACAGGTTCAGTGCCATTTGTAGAATGCAATTCTTTTCTTCTTCAAAAGTGGAACAAGGTAAGTAAAAATACGCAAAACTGGAGCCCCGTTAGTTTAAGAAAGTTAGTGGAATCAGTTCAAGTTTCCTTTTTTGTTTTTAGACAGATATGGAGATATACAAATCACTATTTGATGATTGCCTTATACTCCTTGGCAAGGAAGGCTTCTCTGTTTCTATTTGTTACAAAGTAACAAGAGATTTTAAGATCATTTGCTTTCAGAATCATACACAGAACTTATTTTGTGCCAAACCTGATACAATTTGTTACACTAAAGAAAAGCCATGACAACCCAGGAGCAGGTGTAATGTTTTCAAATAACAACATAATATTGAAAATGTCAAACCTGCCTTTAGAAAAAAATATGCTTAATTTTTCAAGTTTGAAAATGTTTACCAGTGGATAAATGTTGCACAAAAGAAATGAATAAAATTAACAATTATTTCATATTGGATAAAAGGGCTCAAAATTCAACTTTAAAAGGGAGTGGAATAGAAAAGAAACCCTAAAAGGTAAATGAGATGTGTGTGTGTGTGTGTGTGTGTGTGTGTGTGTGTGTATATGTACATAAATAAATGCATACACTAATATCTAAGTCAGGTGTTCTTAACCTTTTCATGGACCTGACAGTCAGATAAAGCCCATGGAGACCTTTGCAGAATGTTTTCAATGTATCACAAAAAATAAGTAGGATGATGGAGAAAACCAAATATGCTGAAATATCTACCAATTATTTAAAAATACAATTCATTCAATGATCCCTAAAATCTATCTACCCACAGATGACTTAGGGACCCTCAAATTGCATCTTTAAAAAGATGAAGGCTTATCATCTCCACTCTTAAATATGTTTCAAAAAAGAAATCTATCAGACAAACTTGAACAAACTTGATAAAGTGGGACTCTTGGAGGCCCAAAAATCAAAATGCAGAAAAGTACCACATAAAAATGAAGAGAGAACATGTATGTATGCATGCCAACACTGTCATTTCAAGTTAGGACATGCAATCTCTGTTTTCTGTGACCTTGTTATGGCCACTCACGCCAACATTTTTTAAACAATCCTTGGCATCAATCCTAAGAGGTCCCAAGGTCAGGTACTGTGCCACAAGCTCCCTTCTGCTATTTGACATTCCAATGAACTGAAGAGGAAGGGGAGGAATAAGGAGGCATGGAAGTAACCTACAAATTGCATACAATGATATGAGCACATATTTGGCATGAAACCCTCTCGTGAGAGAAGCACTGGTTCTTCAGGTCAATCTTGTTCTATCAAGACACTGCTATTCAAAGCATTGGAACCAGTTTTGTTATTGCCACATACACACACACACACACACTCCCCTCCCAAAGCAATATTAAAAAAAAAAAAAAAGCTTAGTCTAAGTATCACAAAAAAGTTATTGTTTTTCTTTTTAAAGATTTGTTCTTTCTAACACATGACACGGTGTTTAATCCAAAAAAGTTAATGAGTAACTTAATAGAATTATACTAGGATTCAGCAAAATAAGGCACCACAAATATCTTCTGTACATTTAAATAATGAGCATGAGTTGGAAGGGAAATTTTCATTAATAATTAAATCCAATCAAAATAAAACAACTAGTTTCTTGAAAATATAGCTAGTACATGAGATTCTCAGTAACAAATGTTTTATACGTATACACATGCCATAAAAAATACTTTAAAACTTATGCCAGCAGGCAGAAGGCATGATCAGAAAATCTGTTCTTCAGCTTTGGAAATTCATTTAAAAAATTAAAAAGTATACTAGTAAAGACAATATGTTCTTTTATAATATCAAATGAAGAAAACTGTACAAGTGAACTCAGGTCTATGGAGTTAGCTTGTTTGTCAATGTATCATATTTGATCCTTTTAATGGCTTGTTAATGAACTTATAACAGAAATGTGGACAGATACCTCCCTTTATCATCAACATCATCCTCATCATCATCTTCATCATAGTTGACTTCAAAGTGTTTTCAGGTGGAGCAAATCTTATTCACACCATTTTATAAATGACAAAACCAGTATAGAAACGTTAAGTAACTCCCCAGTTCAAGCGGTTTTTATAGTGACAGAGCCAGAATTTCACAGCAAGTCTTCTGCCTTATGTTTTCCACTTCTGTGGCTCTGGTTCTTCAAATCCATTCAAAGTTTGGGGGATGGAGGAGAAGGGGAGGTACACAAGGGAGAGGGAAGACACTCTGGAAAGAGGGTAAAATACTTATCTCATTAGGAGTGGATCAGGAAAAAACATCTATGTGTATAAAAGATGGCCTACTTTGCATACTGAAGAAACACATGAGTTAACAATTTCAAATTAACTCATTTTTTTTATTAGAAGACACATTTAGGAATTCAATTTAATCCTCATTCTCATTTTCAGTAATAATAGTTTTGCTACAGCAAGAAAAGTAGTAGGATAAACCAAAGCTATAACTAGACTGAGGGGACTGGAGCTTTGTCCAGTACACTGAAATTTCAAGAATGCTGATGGCACTTACACTCCTTTAATAGCATATATACTAGTTCATTCAGGGTCTAGTTAGCAAGAATAATTGTTAAAATATCCGTTACTAGCTTTCAAGATCCAGGTGGGATCCTCTCTCACCTGCCACACATTTTCCCTCTCCCCTCTTCAGTCTAAACAGTAGCTTTGGCAAGATCTTTCATCCCCAGTGGGCATTTTGCCCCCCTTCCCTGGCTCCTTCCCAAAGATCTGTCTTCAAAAGGTTGACATAAACAGTAAATGTCATGCTACTTTCATAAAGGAGCCTAAATTGCTAGGAAATAAAAGATACCATTAAGTGGCATAACTTTATTTGCTGGTGATACCATTCTTTTCAGCTCTTATTTTGTGTTTTTCAGCTAAGAATCACCTTTACCAGGGTCTATTATGATATCAAATTCCACTTTTTTGTGGAATTATACACTTCTATAATGGGGGGACGCAGCTGAAGGAGAAAGTTCCATTACAAACAAATACATTCTGTAAGTAGAATACAATAAGGCTAAGACTGCTTGAAACATGTGCTTGAAAAGGGCAGTAAATCCATTTTTATATGGAACAATACCTGAGTCTTTCTTTTTAAGATGAATATAATTCAAAATATATACCAATGCACTGTTTGGAAGAAATCTAATTTGCATAATTTGTGAATTAAGATGATATGGGTACATTTGCCATGAAGCAAACAGAGATTTAGCCATGCAACTCTCATTAATTTAATAGGAGTTGTGACTCCCATTAATTTTAATAGGAATCATGTGGCCAAATCCCCATGCACCTTGCTGAAAATTTACCCCCTAGTCTTCAACTAATCTAATATACAGAAACAAACAAATAAAAAATGTTGTCAATTCTGCTAGACTGGGAAATCTAAGGAAGCTAGAGTAAGCCAATTTAGTTTGGTCTTAGAGACTGGACATGGGGTTACAACCGCTGAGAGAGGGCAAGGTCATCATAATGAAAAAAGACTGAACAGAAGCAAGAAATGAGGAGGTTCTGAAAATGCAAAACAAATATGTTCTTCCATTAGTTTGGGGTCAATTTTAAAGGTAGATTTTCTTCCATGATGCAAAAATCATAACAACAAAGCTTATTTTTGTAAAAAGAAAGGGCAGTAAAAAAAATTATATCCTATGATATTTTTGAGGTTAATTTTCTCTAGAAAAATATGCTTAGTATATGTTCATTCAAATTAAGTTGGAATCCACTTTTAACAGTAGAATACTATACTTTAGCACTCAGATCAAGCTCCATCAATGTTTTCACATTCTTGAGCAAAGCAAGGGAAGTGGGCAGGGTGTGTCCCTTACTTCACAGTGTCCCTGTGGTTTGATCAGAGATACAGCAGTTGGAGCAGAGATTTGGAAGAAAGTGAAACATGCTGAGGTTAACTCTCAAATGGCTCTCACACCAAAGACCACTAACCTCTGGTCAATGATTACCATTCACATACAGAGAGACTCTTCAAATAATCAAAATTCTTCAAATCCTAAATGCAGCCCTTTCCTCTTCATTTTAAAAAGTCTTTTTTTTCCTTTCAAATTTAATGTTTAAGGTACTAGACCTCTAGCCACTCTCTTCCAGTAAATACTGATGTAAAAAGAATGCTGGCATGCCAGGGTTTGCCTGGATTGACCCATTCTGCAATCTCGACACACTCATTTTTGCCCTTACTCTCTTTTCCTGACATCAAGAGAGTGGAAGGCTGTAAGATCATACTGTGACAAAAGACCAACAAAGGAAACATTCACAAATTATACACACCTACACTTTTACATAGATAATATATACTTTAAATCAGGCATCCTTGTTCAAGTCTGTGAATTTCTTGAGGATTTTTCCAATACTCTGATAAATATATTTCAATATAGTTTCCTTTATAATTCCATATATTTTATGTTACGCATTGAGAAACACTGTTCAGAGAAGACATGCAGAAGCATTACCAGCCTCCTTAAGGAATCTAAAACACAAAAAAGCTTAAGAAGCCCTTCTCTAAAATAGTAATAAAAGAAAGTAAGAATGTTTATTCAGTTATATTCTATGTTTCTTTAGCAAGGTTTCCTTACTTTGCACAGGAAAAATATTTCAAGTAGCAATGACAAGAATACTCATTCCTATTTTTACGGATGCCTAATTATTTTTCCTTTGAAATAAGATATTTGAATTAACTGAATATATATTTTGCTAATGAAATTTAATATATAGTGAACTCCTTGGGTCTGACTCTTCTGATAGGCTACTTTATTTATAACTTGTCACTCACATCAACCAATGTGAACCTTCATGTGTCTGACTTACACTGTCCAGGGCTCCAATTATATGGCATAATTTAATTCTCTAGAACACAGAAATTCAATTTATTTCCCTACTTACTGATACATAATTCTACTGTGGGCACCACGCTTTTAAGAATAGGTCAAAAGAATCAAAAGAAAGTCAGTTTCTCAGCAAAAATAACTTTTGAAGATTTTTGAGTTTATTTTTCTAACACTTTAAAAAATGTTAAAAAGAATCTTGCAAAAATCATCTTTTATAAGGCATTTAAGTTTATATATACAAATACGATCTAAATTGCCAAAACACTTAAGGAAGAACTCTAGTTTTGTAGACTAAATTAAACATTCCACTCAGATGACTGTTTCTATTTTCCAGCTATGAATAAACTTTTAAAAGGCAAGGTTTGATGCAATCTCATTTGAATCATAATATGCAATGTCCTTCTACAAAGTGAGCATCTTTAATAAAATGTGGAGAATTCCTAATGGCTGTTACTTTAATGAGAACAGGAAAAAATAATGTATCTAAAATAAGACAAATATTTCAACAAAGCAATATTAAATCAACCCTATCAGCAGATTTGTTGTTTTTTACAATTATAAATGGAAAAGAAATCCAATATTAAATTAAGCCTTGACTACTACACATCAAAATCCCATTACATGTGGATGTGGAAGTGAAACTCCATATGCTTTCATGATCTTAGATAATACATGTGTGTATGAATGGACCAAGAATACTGCTTTATGTCGGGAACACATAAGCTAAGAATCCTACTTACAAACATCCAAGTTTAAGAAGCAGGTAGGATGAAATTAAATTGGACGGATAGGTGGTACAGTGGATAGAGTGCCAGGCTGGGAATCAGGAAGACTCCTCTTCCTGAGTTCCAATCTGGCCTCAGACATGCACTAGCTGTGTGACCCTGCACAAGTCACTTCAAGCTTGCTTGCTTGCCTCACTTTTCTCATCTGTAAAATGAGCTGGAGAAGGAAACGGTAAACTACTCCAGTATCTTTGCCAAGAAAACCCCAAAGAGGGTCACGAAAGTCAGGTGTGACTGATCAACAAGGATGAAAAATTTGCTTACATAGGTAAGCACAGTATGCTGGACAGAGCCCTGGGTTGGAGGGAGGATGGCCTGGTTCTGACAACAATGATGATTGTGGCCTTAGGGAAGGCACTTAAACTCCAAGGGCTACAGGCAATCTGGGTAGGCATAAGGAGTTTCCCAGTTGGGGTGAATAAAGACTTCAGGAAAGAGAAACACAAAAGGCTTTGAAAGGTAGTAGAGTTACATTTCAAACCCTAACTTTACTTTCCTCTGTCCCCATTCTTTCTTTGATTGGTTCTCTCTACAGGTGTTCAAAGTGCATTATCTGCTTAATGTTGATAGAGGCCTCTCATGCCATGTCAGAATATTTTTTTAAAAGACAAAACCCATATGACACTGATCAATGTCGAAACAGTATGCGCTAACTCTGTACAATATTCCTTGCAGTATGGGTCCTTTCCAGATTCTTCTTTACCTGTAGGAGGGAATCACTTCAAAAGCAACCCCCCCTTGGCCCAATGCATCCAAAAATGAAACTTCTCTTCACAGTAGATATGATTCCTGACCTAATAGGTGACACTGAAAATAAAACTACAGTCTCTCATGAAGCAGCCTCTGCTCCATAACCCCCCACTGAGTTAAAATACTGTGCTAGCAATGAGGTCTCTACCTTGATTGGAAAAATTTTCATTATGTGGATTAATGAGCCACTGGTCCACACCTGGAATCTTTTTTTTAACTGTACAGAAACACTCAAAAAGAACAGCAGGGAATTTAGCGAGGGTTTCCTCTACCACCACTAAATGCCAAAAAACAACCCCCCCCCCAAAAAAAACATTCATGTACACAAGATTTCCATGACAAACTTTAAGAGTCAGTTCTCAACAATAAATTAGGCTTTTTCCCTTCTTATTCCTTCATCTCTGGCTTGTGATCTTTCTGTGCATAGAATGCTATTCATTGTCACAACGTTGAATATGGCATATCTTTTCATTCTGACACATTCTCATAAGATCCTAATAATCACTACTTAATTTTGCTCTGTGGTTTAAAGTCAACTTAACATTACTATTTGTGATCTGAAATAACAATCTAAAAAAAAAACTATCCAGTATAATTTTAGCTTTTATTATTCTCTGCCTCAAACAATGCTTCACTCTGGAATGATGACTGCATTTTTGAAGGCTGTGACAGTGGCTTTGGCACAGTCCCCTTGGAAAGACTTCACGCGTGGCATCTAGAGATGAACTACCCACGTCTATGATTCCAGAAACTCTTTGTCAAGTACAGAGAAGTTCATCACGAGGAAAGACGTAGAATGGTGAATTTTTAATAGGTTGCAACTCTCTAAGAACAACTAGCTAGATATATAAAGGTCTGTAATGGGCACTGGCTAAAAGGGGAGAATCTACCTTAATGAAGATGAGCAAGGCACTCACTAAATTCCAATCTTTTCTTGGTCCATTAGGCTGTAAATATACCTGACATATAAGTGAAATTGTGGAATTTGTCAATTTCTGCAAATGTATCAGATAGGAAAAATAAGGCACAATTTAAGAAGACAAATTTTTAAAAATGTTTTTGTGCAAAATGGCTGATTCTGAAAGAAGCTCCTCCTTTCCCAGAAAATGGATTCCCTAAGTGTTACATTTTCTTTTGTTCCTTAAATCTACATAATATAAAGGTTTAGTTATCTGCGCTCCTTTTTTTCTTACATCTGTATGATATATATATAGTATATATATATATATATATATATATATATATACTATATATATATATTTTTTTTTAAATATTGTTATGTCATCTAGTTCTAAAGTAAACCCAAAACTCCTAAGGTAGTGAAGTGGATAGAGCACTAGACCTGGAGTCATGAAGACCTGAATTCGATGTGATCACAATCATTTACTGGGGCTGTGACCCTGGGTAAGGCACTTAAACCTCTGTCTGCCTCAAGAATATTCGTCTGTAAAATGGAGGAAATAATAGCACCTATTGGCCAGGGTTATTGTAAGGCAAAAATGAGATAATATTTGTAAAGTGCTCAGCAAACCTTAAAGTGTTACATAAATGCTAAGTAATGTTACCTGTCATTTTCATTAAACCATCTTGAACTGGAAGAAACTATAAAATGGAAAATTCCATTTTCCACTACCCAGCTTTATATGCATCTCTCAAATGGCTTATATATTCCTCATGAAATCTATTTTTACACTGAATATAAAAAGCAAGTCAACTAACTAGCTATAAAAATTTCTTCATCCTAGCTCCATAGTAACTTCTGACCCGATCTGTACAAAGTGCCTGAACAATACGTCTTCTTCTCTACCGACATACATCTTTCCTGTGGAAATACTCCATTCAACACTAAAAGATGCAGCATGAAGACGGGTGTATGCGGTTTTTAACAAATCACAATGGCAATTATTATTTAATGAAACTACAAAGATTAATGTGTTCTCCTTAAAGGACAGAGTCCTCAATAACATATTATTCCCTCCTATAAAAGTTTAAAAAAAAAATTTTTAAAGCACCCTGGGCTGAGCCAAAGCTCTCTGAGCCACCGCCCTTGATAAAACTTCCTTCTCAGGAATCCTTTAAGTTTACCTATAGAAATGGCTATTGTTATTTCTGCAAAATGGACTTGTCAACCCAAGCCCCAGAGCACAGAGTAGAAAGAAATAAATGCTGAAGTAAACTGTAACGTGGAAGCTAAAGAAGATTATTTTTAAGCCTTTCAAAATGTAGTTTTTTTTTTTAAATTAGTCTACACACTATTTCCCTGAAGTATTTCTAAGCATCTGGCCTAACAATCAAGCAAAAGTCTCACACTGAGAAATATACTTTTTTTAAAGAGATGGATAACATCATAGAGAAACACTAAAGGACCTATAGCTATTTTTCAAAAAAAGATTTGATGGATTTATTTAGGAGTTTTAGAAATATTATATTAACACAAGGTGATGATGGGAAAAAACGGGAAAAAGGGTATCAACAAATTGCTTTTGATTTCACTAGGAATAAATTTAGTCAATAAACATAAAATCAGCAACAAAAGATAGCTTTTAGTTCCATCAAGCCATAGTTAAAACATTTGTAGATTATTTATGGAACTTATAATCACTTACTTTGCAGAACGGCATTGTATGAAGGTAAGTAGAAACTACTTTTCAAGTCAAGAAAAATGAAATTATAGTTGCTTCAACAATATACATCAGTATAATACTATAAACAAGAGGAAAAAATTATGACTATTAAACAAAATTCATCATCAAGAAATCATTCAAAAAGATATGAGATAGGCAATGAATTGATTACCTGTCCTCGCCTGTTTCATTATTGAAAACTCTGATAATCTGTACATATTTCAAAGTCTATATACTTCTGTACATTTTAAAAGACAACATCTTACCTTCTGTACCCTGTAAGATGCTGATTGCAAGGAGAAACCAAAGACTTCGCATTCTGCAACCAGAAGACACCATTATTGATCCCTTTAAATACTTCCTTTGTATTCCTTAATGAATCCAGTTATAAATGCCCAGCTTCATTGAACCCAGCTGTATGCATCATTGATCCTCATATCTAAAAGAAAAAAAAATCCATCATTTACTATGTGCTGCAGATACAGAATTATAATGCTTTTAAAAAAAAGTAGGCACTCACTGAGTGTAAAACTAATCTAAAAAGGAAAAAAAAAATAAGCATACAGGTTGATTCTACAATATGTCCAGTCTTGGCAGGTATCAAGATATAGTGTCGAACTAGCAGTACTTGAAGTCAAAGACCTGAATTCAAATCTCAACTCTGTAACTTACTACCTGTGTGACCTTTGGGTCAATTTCTCTGGGCCTCAGGTTCAAACTGTAAAACAAAGGGGCTGGAACAGATAACCTTTGAAGTCTCTTTCAGGTCTACATTCATTATTCTATAACATTATATCTGAACCTTAATTCTAAAAATGCTCAAAGCTTTAGATAAATTATGTTGCAAAATTGTTAAGTGTGAATTTATAGAATATTTAAGCTCCCTGTTGAAATGTGCCGTTTTGATTCACCTGCAAAAAAAGCAACATTTAGAACCTACAGCACTTGTCCAATAATTTTGATAGGAGTGGGAGGGAAGGGAGATTGGACCATTTTCACAGTTTAAGCAGGGAGACAGTAAATGGAGGATTGTCTGAAAGGTGTGAGAGTAGCATAAATCAAATGATTTGCATCTGTGTATTTAGTCTCAAGAACTCTGAATTCCTGAAGGAATTGAACGGGATGTTTTAATGGATAGTCTTGTCTAACTCTACATGGTTGAACAAGTCCTTGAACCAGTTGTCAATCTTACAGAAAATGTTTAAACCAAGCTTTCTAAGTTCAAAAAAAAAATCCATCTAATAACAGAACACTTGCAATGAAAGAAAGCATACATTTTCAAACTAGTTCTGGGCTATAGCTTAGAAACTGATGAACTACATCATTCCAGGCAGTCAGAAACCAGAATGCCAAAAAGAGTATTCATTGATCGAGAAGGTTTTATGTACACTAATTAATGAGTTACCTATAAAAACATGATAGAGAACAAAGTAAAACGTGTTATCTGCTTCCAAGTTATTTTTATCACCTTTATATATGAAATGTACATACAGGGGTAATTACTAATGACTTGAGACATATGGGCAGTACAACTACATTAGGTTCTCAGCTAAGCTACCCAGCCGTGACTGACCTGGTCCTAGAAATGAACCATCCAGTATGGAAAATGTTTAGAGCAATACATCTAAGTCTCTAGGTTCTTCCTTTACACATGTGAATAAAGAAGCAAGAAATGATTATGATTAAAATTCATCAACGCACCCACACATTGGTGACTCCTGACCACACTCTGAGGAAGGTCTCCTTTCTGCCCAGTACAAGGCGGGTAAGATGCTTCCAACCCAGGTGGTAATCCCTCCAACACTTTCCTCCCCAATACTCCATCCCACCTGGAAAATTACATAATACTAAGTATGACTTCTATTTTGTGAGTTAACATTATTTTGGAAGAAAGTGAACCTTAAAAATAAAATCAGTCTGGCTAAGGAATTCATTCTGCCTTTCCCCTTTAATAGTTCACTACATTAGTCTATTGACCCACAGTTCAAAGAAAACATAGTACCCACAAGCATGAGGTGTTCTACTATTCCTCCCTCAGGAAACTGAGAAAAGTGCCAGAATGTAAGAACCAGAGTGGCACCTCCCTAAGGACTGCCTTTTCTGGTCTGTCTTTCCTTCTGTCTGTCTCTCTTTCCTCATCCTTTTCCAAAGGAAAACATTTAGAGAAACTGTGTCAGTAAGCAGGGCAAAGACTGTCTCTTTCCCTCTCATCTCCACAGCCCTGCAGAAAACCTGAGGGATGCTAGTTGGGCTCTGGAGCCAGCACAGAGTCTGTCTCTGAAGCTCAATATTTGCCCAGATTGAGAAATTCCCTAAAACAAAGTGAAAGCAAATGTTTGTTAACATTTCTACCCACCTAGAGTTGAGATGTAAAGCAAGCTAGTAAGAAAAGTCTTTACAATGAGTAAAGATTGCTTCTAAAAAAATGTCTCCACATATGCATTCAATTGTTATTTCTTAAATAATGGTATTTCAGAAATACATAGGACTTTGGGGGGGTGCATGTGTGGACCTCGGTTTCTTCGCCTGTTTTGTGTCATGGAACCCTGCTTTGCTTTTTTGTTCAACTAAAGCTTATGGACCCATTCTCAGAATCATGTTTTTAAAGGTATAAAATGTAACAAAGGAATCAATTACACGGAAATATAACTACCAAAATTTGTTTTGTTTTTAAAGCAAGGTTATTAACTCTGAGCAATCAGTCAGGGGCTTAGTCTTCCATACACACAACAAAGAGTGTAAATACACACAATACACACATACACACACACCCCAGAAGTTCATTCAATTCAGTGTTCAATTCAGTGTTTAAAATACATAGGATTCATTAGCTTTCAGACAAATAATGAAATTAATATTCCAAGGATCCAGGACTTCAGGAGGTGGGGTTGGGAGGGATCCCACAAACACTCCTCAGAAATGGATTGATTGCATGACTTGCTGTCACCCAAGAATGGGCTGTCCTGTGCTTGGTATCCCGAGCATATTGGAAGCTCCTCTAGATAAGCAGCACTGGATAGACCTTGATGTCAAGTATATTCTTTAAGTAAGAACTCAGGATTGACTACAGGCAGACTCCAGCACAGCAGCAGAATAGCATTTTGGTGGAGAATTCCAGAAATTTAAAAAAAAAAAACTCAAAATTAAAACGTATTCCTGAAATTAAAAATGAGAACATAAATGCTTTTATTTTATCATGTCAGAAGCTTCCTTAAGGGGGAAGGCAGAACTTCCCATGTCTTAGCAGTTTCCCAGGACCCACTTTAACTTACTTCCATTAAATTAAGCTCTGAAAACATAAAGGTTCTCCAGGTATTTTAGGACAGAGTAGGGATGGATGTTCCCTCATTCAGAGACCATCCCCACCCCATTTCTTGCACTTCTTTCTGTCTCTACTTCCCTTAATCAAGAGTTCAAAAATATATAAAATAAATAAAAAAACTAAAGCTTCCAGCTTTGAATGCTAAAAATTCAATCAGGTGAAAGAACCATCAAACCTGAACACATATCCACGTCCAGCTGTCTGACAGTAAACTTCTCTGGGCTTCAGTCTTCTTATCTTGTTAAAAATAAGGTAAATAACATGACTATGGGAAAGTTACCTCTCAAGGCCACAGGCAGATCTGGAAGACTAAGGCACCCATCCACATGAGTACAAGAGGTTTTATCAGGAGCTCTCCTATACCAATGAAATCACAGGAAAATGCAAAGCAAAGCAACACCAGTGGCACAGTTCACAGTATCATTGATAATAGATACTTCCAAAGAAATAATGTAAGTATGTTTCTCCCTTCTTCTATGCAACATGACTAATGTGAAAATGTGTTTAATAAGAAGGCGTATATAGAGCCCATTTAAGATTGCATACCATTTTGGGGAGGGAGGGGGAAACAATTTAAAACTTAAGGAAGTGATGGTTGAAAATTGAAAATTGAAAAAATAAATTTGGGGAAAAAAAGAAATAACGTAAGTAAAGAACACTGAAAACTTTATACAAGTATTCTAGAGATAACAGTTATTAGAGACAGAGAGCTAGACAGGATCTCAGAGACACTATTCTGTCTAATTCCTTCATTTTACAATAAGAAAGTAAGAAGCAAAGACGTGAAGACCTTGACCAAGCATCAGAGAAAATGAGCACGGGACATCTGAACTTGGCTCCTCTGCCTCCAAAGTCAGGCTCTCTTACTTCCATCTCCTGCTGCTTATCACTATTTTCCAAAAGGACAGAAATGAATCTGAAATCTGATTTTGAAAGTGATCTCACACAAACAACCAAAATGAAACAAGTACATATACCTAACAAATAAACTTTCTGTCAACAATGGCTACAAATAGAGTAAAAAAGCTTAAATAAATGAATGAATAAATAATGGACCCAAACAACACGCAAGCAAAAATGGAGATTAATACATCACTACTAATCATCTAACAATTCTATGTACCACGCACGCTGTCCTATATAATGACCAAGCAATAACGATGTCAGTGTATGCATTATTAGGCACAAGTGAAAGAAACTGAGTAAGCCTTTCAAATGCTGCCAGTTGGGGTGAAGAATCAGAGTGCCCACATTGGCGTTCTAATGCACCTTTAAAAAAATGTCAACAAGGTAATGCCTTTGGGCGGCTTGCCTACATGTACAACTTTTAAAAACTTGAGCTCTTTCTTTAAATGGCCAGCAATCATCCTGTGTTCTGTTATACATTACTTCAATGAGTTCTTGTTTGTGGGAAGAAAAGGAAGGAAGAAATCAGGGGACTTGGAGAGATTGATGACCACCTTCTAGGAAACAGCTGCCAAGATAGGAAAACCTCTGGCAGAGAGAAGAAAAGAGAAAGGCGGGAACAAAAACCTAGCCATCCAACCAAAGCCTCTTTTGTGGTACTTGGCCAGGAATGAATGCTTCATGGACACATTCTAAGCATACTAAAGACCCGGTGTATTCTTAGCTTAACTCTTGAGAATGACTATGGCAAAAAGTAAACATCAGCCTGGTGAAGGGCTGGGTATGAATGGTTATGTTTCTGACAAACAGAAACAGGGCGATGTAATTCTTTTAGAAAGTCACCGCCTATTCCCATCAAATGAAACTTGAGTTCATCTGTCTGCTTTGTCATGGCAAGGGTAAAGAATGTCAAATAGGACATGAAAGGCTGGATTCCATAAATATTCCCATCCCCCAAGATTTACTCATAGAAGGTAAATGCACTTCAAAATATGATTTGGAAAACAGAAGCCAAAGAACTTTCATGGTGCTCTAATCCAAATTTAAAGCAATTCTCCAAAGAGAACAATTTTAATGGAAATCCAAATACTTTTTAAAAACCACAATCAGCTAAGACTAAAAGGAGCACACATCACAATACTTAATCAACTACGGTGAAACTAATCCCAAGAAAAATGCTACCCCAAAAGCAAGCTGGAGCCAAAGGACACTTACACGCATAGATGTGGCTGACAGACTTGTCTTTCAGACCATGTAATTGCCTGAGAAAGGGAGACAGACAACAGCATCTCACAAAACAAAACAGAAACAACCAACAAACCCAGAAAGACCATATTAAATTGCCTTTCAGCAAACAGAAGGGACGATTACTTAAAGTGTTTCCCCTACACTAATAATGTGTTTTTCTAGAGGCCTTAATAAACCTTTTCAAGGGACTTCAGAAAGCTTATGTATTTGTATTGAGAGCCTGGGAGGAGGTCAGAAGGTAGTGGAGAAACGGACAGAAAGGAGAGAAAAAAGTCCCTTAATGCTCAATGACATTTAATTTCAAAGCACAAGAAAAAGATACCGAAAATGGCCTCTGACTATAAACGCTGGTGATTTTAAATAATCCAATCCGCTTCTTGCTGAGAATTATAAATGCCCTAATCCCTTCCTTCCTCATTTTGTATCTCGCTATCTATGAAGAAACAAACGACTTAATTTTATTTTGAGTAGGCATCAGGATAGTTATAAAAAGCAAGTCTTTGTGCTTGCAGATCAACCACAAGCTAGAGCCTACTAAGCTTCCTTCATGAGGTGTTGAAGATTTTAAAAATAATCCTGAGTATTCTATTGACTCTGGCACGCAATAAGTCAATCACTGCTTCCCTACTATTACATGGACATCTGTTCCAGAGTTGAAGGGTGAATTCCAGGAAAGAGCCTCAGCACTGTTCATATCCCAACAGGCTTCACTGTCTCATGCTCGGCTTGCAAGGTAACAGACAGAAGCAGACTCACAGATAGTAAGTAACCTGTGTTTATTTATTAGCAGCCTAGTCTGTCAGCAGGGGTACTTAAAGGGAGAATACCACTAAAGCATCTTAATAGTTTTGTATTAGTGCTTCACTACTGGGAAGTATAGCTAACCCACAGAAAGGCTAACTCAATCCCTGATGGAGGGCGGGGAGAGAAGGAGAAAGGAGGAAAGGGAGAGAGAGAGACGGAGAGAATAGAAAATTCTTCTGTTGATATCACTTTAACTATAAATGTAAATGAGCCATATATACTGAGGATGTTTCCTATTAACAGGTTATTGTAAGAGGGAAAAGGCTAAAACTGGCTTTCTCTCAAGCAAGATGGAGATTCCATTCAAAACAGTGCAATACTAAGGATCCATCCCTGAAGGACTCATCCTTTATCCCTACTGAAGGAATCCTAATTAATATCTTTAACACTGAACTTCTAACACAAAACAGAAAGAATGAGAAAGTATGGGAAAAAGAAATAGAAAATGAAGTACAAGACCTGACCAAGGTCACTCATCCTTCCAATAAAAGCCACCTACAAGAATTCCACAGAATGTGTGCACTGACTCAATGTTTGGCAAAACTTGAAACTAAATGCAATAAATCAATTCATACTCTGAATATAAACCAGTCTTTCTGGATCTTACTTTTCCTTAATGACCAAGGCTGAATTTGCTAGTGAGAGCAATCTTACCCTTAAGACCAAAAACAAACATGCTTTCTCCCCTCATTGGTGAAGTTTTGTAAGTAAACAATAGCCCAGTGTCCATTAACATGAAACCCATTTCTGTTATTCAAGGGATAACAAATTATATAAAACCAGACTTTCTTTTCTAATGATCATTTCTACTGGGTCCAACCCCACTCTGTTCTTTCTTCCAATTTACTCAGAACTACTTTTTCTGGAGGGACTGATTTTACCCCCTTTTAGGAGTTTTCATTCAAAAAGCCAAGTAAACCTTTGCTAGTGCTCATCAGAAAAGTCCTTTTGGCTCTACACTTTGTCCTTTAGCCAGGTTTGAATTTTTCTGTCATACCCTCCACTCTAGATTCTTTAACCTAGCTAACTGTCTGTCTGTCTGTCTCGCTCTCTCTGTCTCTCTCTTTCTCCCTCTGTTCCCCCTTCTCATTTTTATTTGAAGTGACACAAGTCAAGATCCCTTCGAATTTAAAAACATGAAAAAAAAAATCAAATGAAAAGTCTCTCAACATTTCTGGCCCTGCTAGATCACTGAAATTTCCTGATGTCCTAATGATAAAAACTCCCACAGAAAGGACTTAGAGGAAGGGGGAGGGGTTGAAAGATTCTATTAGTCAATTTACAATGTTAGGCTGTACTATGTTGGTGCCATGCTGAGCACATTAAATATACTGAGGATTCTGGGCACCAGAGGTACCATCGAAGCCATTTTCTTCATTAAAATCTAGGCTGTGCAATGACAAAGACAAGTAGCTCTCATTTTTAAAACTAGCACAGGCAAGATTTTAGGACCAAACACAAACTCGGGAATAATGAACTTTAAAAAAAAAGGCAAGCCCAATTCATAGATCTTAGGATGTAATAGTTTAAGGATGAAAAGCTTTCCCCAATATCACAGAGAATTTAAAACAATTCATTCCTTTAAAACAGTTTTTATTTATTGTAAGAAAAAAGATCATAACATACACTTGCAACAACACAAGGGTTTTCATTTCGAGGTGTTTTAATTTTGATGACCCTGAACTGTCTCCTCTTGACAGCTTTCAGAAGGTTTTCCAAGAGACCTATTTTCACATTATCTCACACTTGTCTGGCTCTTTTTCAACGTCTCTAATTGTTCTTGAACTGAGAGCACAGAAACAAAACTGGCTTTGTTGCCCATACCTCAGAACTTATTCTTCAAAACAGCTGACATTTCTATGGCATGTTAAGGTTTACAAAACATTTTCCTCAAAATAATGCCATGAGATGAGTAGTACGATGAATGAATCAGGGAACTGATGAATGAAAAAGTACTTGCTATGAGCTGTCCTTGTGGTAAGGGATACAAAAAAGAACCCCTACCCTCAGCTAGAAAGGAGAGAGAGGGGGAACCGTTTTGTTTGGGGATGTCACAGGGAGAGAAAACACAGTCACAGAACAGTGGACTGCCATGCCCTCTCCAAAAGCAAAGACAGTCTTACCTTGATCATTGTCCCCAGGGCAAGAAGTAGAGGGCAGAGGAGGACAGAGAGAATGGCAAGGAGGCAGGACACAAAGTGCCCACCAGGAAGGTGGCCAGGGTAAAGTACAGTCAGAGAGCTGCGTCCAGCTAGAGAACAGCAGGGTCCCCAAAACAAGGGTTCTAGCATCAAAAGATGACGCCAGTGGGATATGCCAGGAAGATGGCAGGAGTAAAGTATATGCCACTATTCCCACTTCACAGAAGAAGAAACTTAGGTTGAGAGAGGCTGTGACTTGTCCATGGTAGGGCTCACAGTTCAAACCCAGGTCTTTTGAATCAAGTCAAGGCTGTTTCATTTTTGCCACTAAGTCTAGACGCTTTCATTTTATGGCTTTCCTCCTTGAACGCAAAATGGCAAAAAAAAAAAAAAAAAAAAAAAAGTAAGAAATGTCAAGTTATTAATCTTAATCACCTTGGTTCCAAGTTCAACTAAAGAAGCCACCCCAAGCCTATCTTAATCATTCCTCACATTTCCTAATGCCGTCTCCCTTCCACAAATCACTTTGCAGTTACTGATCTCTACCCACAAACCTCACTGTAGCTGCTGGAAAGCAGACATTTTGTCTAGCGCAGGGGCCTTCAGTTATTTGTCATTTCAATAAATATGTATTAAGTGAACTGATATGAAGCAACTGATGCCAACAAAATTCTGCAAAAATGCGATAAAATACAAAATGAATGAGTTTTTTTAATGTCTGATTAAAAATAAAAATTGTAAAACACCTCAAAAATAAAAACAAACACAAAATCTAGTAGTTTTATCCTAACTTGATAAAAAAAAAAATAAAAACTGTTACTACACTGGACTTGGGATCAGGAAGGGCTGAGTCCAGATTTTGCCTTGGACACTCGCTAGCTGTGGGACCCTGGGCACCTAATCAATGTTTCTGTTTCCCAATCTGTAAAATTAGACGGTCAAGAGAGATCTATAATCATATGTCTTACTTTCATTTAAAATATTTATACCTTAAATGGCAAAAATTACTAATTATAGAATATGAAAAATCTAATCCAAAATTCTAATATCTAAAACAAATGGTTAAGGGGAAAACACAGAAACACTGCACTAACTTTTCACAGAGAGAATGTTTGTAGTAATTTCTTTGAGAACATGACCTAATTACTATGCAGGCAAATAGGAAACAAACTACTCAGGGATGGACTGCGAGCCTCAATCTTGCAGCCCCCCATGAATGGTACCCATAATCAGTGGCACACAAATCACTGTAACTGGCCATTCCCTGAATCAATATTCCAACTCCCTGTTGGTCTATATATATGACCACTAAATGAAATAATAATGTCCCAGGACCTGTCCTATATTAGATCTTCAATATTACCGATAGGAATTTCTTGGTAGTAATGAGATCATCTGGATAAAATGTGTCCAATGATTTTAGAAATAAATATGATTTAACTATAAAGAATAAATTGTAATGAGGATTTTTGTCATGTATATTATATTGCCTAGTATGATAAATAAATGATACAATTTATCTACAACTCAGAAGTCAATATTCATATAAACCTTGTTTTTATCATAAATTAAGATTTTTACAGTTACAATGGTCTGAATTTGATTTCAATACTTAGAAATATATGTTTTGGGGCTAGAAGTAGCAATCACTAATCGAGTTAGTAACCTCTCTGTTCAGGACAGTGTGAAGAGAACCAGTGCGGGTGTAACTGATGGGAGGCATGGCTAAAAGTTAGGAAGACCAGAGTTTTAAGACTACCTCTGATCCTACTGGCTATGTGACCTTAAAGAGGTCACTCAACTTCTCAGGGCTCCTAGATAACTCTCTAAGACTACAAACTAGAGAAAATGACAATACCCATCGACACAGGGAGGTCCCTAAAACAATGAAATCACAGTTTTAAAACTCCCTAACTGCCTCTCCCCCCTGCCCAAAAGGGACAGGGCATTGGGGCATTATACCAGGCATCCCTGGACAAAGATACGGACTCTATTTCCTGACTCCAAGGAGAAATTTATCCAAATAGTTGCAACCTAAAACAAACATAACCTAACATAATTTAAATCTTAAAAAAAAGGTTAATGACGATAAATGTTCCTGCTACTTGGACAATAAAGGAAATAAGAATCCCATCACTCTTCCTAAAATCGTGAGTTTACAAAGACTCAACACATATTGGTGGAAAGACTCCCTGAAACGGGGGTAAGATCCCTAGGGTTTAGTTCTGGCCGAGTCACTAAGTGGGTGTTTGATCTCAAGTAACAGTGACTGACATTTATACAGCACTTCAAAGGTTTGAAAGGTTCTTGGTATAGATTATCTCATTTAAGTCATCTAATTTCCCTGGTGCCTCTGTTTCCTCATCTGTAAATTATCTGTAACATTTCTAAAATCCCCAACAGCTTAAGTATAGGTTTCTTTAGCATTCTGTGGCTTAGGATGTACTAATCCGAAGAAAAATTTTAAAGCCATAATGTCCTGTGGCACAGAGCTTGTCTATATTCCCACCATCCATGAAAGCAACAATCCTAATCATTGAAGACAGGAAATTATTTTCCCTCAAATGGTGTATTTCAGGAAAACACTAGAGTCCAGATTTCCTAGATAATTGGCTCAAATGTCTTAGAACACAGTGGTTACAATTTTACTGAAAACACACACACACACACACACACACACACACACACACACACACCCCTACAAATCATGCAATTGTTTCACTTTAAGTTGAGGAAATACAGAATCCTCATTCTCAAGCAAGGAAGAACCTTGGTGGTCACCTAACACCCAACTGAGCTCCAGAGATGCTTTATTCAATGTCACAGGGATAGTAAGAAAAGGCAGAATTTGAACTCAGGCCACAGTTCATACAAAGATTCAGAGCTGGGAGGGCTTTTCTAAGGATCTACATTAAACTCTTCATTTAACAGACGAGGGAAATGGGGTCCCGAAATAAGTCACTTGGCCAAGGTGACCCAGGTCATTAACAAGTAATAAGTGAGCTAAGAATTAAAGCCCTTTGCACTATTTCCTCCATACTAGGCTTCTTCCAAGTTCAGTGTCCTTTTCAATGAACCAGGTACATTAATTAACAAGGAGCAAATGTACAGCCAGAAGAGCCATTAAAATTACAGCGTTAAAAATGTAAACCATGCTTTTGAAACTCTGATACCTTGGTTCAAGGGGACAAGAAAGAAAAATGGTTTTTCCAAAGCAGAAATCAGAAATTGGAAGAGAAAACAGAGGAACATTTTATCATCTTTTTGCCCTTCAACGTAATTCAGATTCAAATGATAGGCAGTGTTTTCTAGAATATGAAGTATAATGGAGGGAGATCATAAGCATTTAGGACTATTAAGGACTTTTCAATTTTGCCGTAATGCTAAGATAGATATTTTAATGTAGCTTATATCGTTAACTGTTAACTTTGAAATATTAGGAAATGGTTGAATGAAACTACAGTCTGATCTCTTTTCAGCAATCAGTGACCATACATTATGTACCTACTATGTGCTAGGGAAGCTATGTAAAACATTGGATAGTGTGCAAGGACTGGAATCAGAAAAAGTCTTCCTGAGTTCAAAATCTGGTCTCAGCCACTTAACTAGCTGTGTGACCTTGGACAAGTCACTTAACCCTGTTTGCCTCAGCTTCCTCGCCTATAAAATGAGCTGGAGAAGCAAATGGCAGACTGCTCCAATATCTTTGACAAGAAAACCCCAAACAGGGTCGTGAAGAGTCAGACAAAATTGAACACAACTATGCACCAAGCACTAGAATGTAATGTGCTTGGCACTAATGATATAGAGAAAAGTGACAGTCTCTGACCTCAAAGAGTCTAATGTGGGAAACAACACGTAAACAACTATGTACATCATGTTGTCTTCTAATAGTGATTTTTTGTGCATCCTAGTGCAAAAATTGTCTCTCCTCCTCACAAAAGTCCTTGAAGAAAATGCATATGAAAAACGACAATGTCCCAGGAATAAAATAAAAAATATAATCATTCCATTAAGTGATTCAGAAACTGAGGGTAATATAGAGCAGTGTTGCCAAGTTGAAAGGGCACTAATGAATAGAAGAAAGATTATGATTTTTTCTGGAAATCAGGAACATGACTTAGAAGTGGGGGCTCCAGCTTCTAATGGCTTCATAATCTTTTTTGGGGAGGGGGGAGGAGAAGCAGCCATGGGATACTTCCCAAATACTTTCATTATGGTTCCTGAGTGACAACTATCCTTGAAGAAGGGGATATGTTGCCAATTTTTAAATTTTGCCAACTTATATGCACTAACATGTCATGAATCATATACTTTCTACGATCCTTTCCAATGAAAAGAAGACAAAATGAAAAATCCTTCAGTATGGATGTTCTGAGACACGTCACTCATGCTTTCCACTTCAGAAGCCCAGAATTTCTCTATGTCAGCTTCGGTGACCCTTCTACCCAATAAGAGAAACAGCAGCAGCTAGCAGTTAGTCATCACTATCCTGAAACTTCACCAAGCACTTTACAAATATGATCTCATCTTATCCTCACAGCAACCCTGGCACACATGTACTATTACTATTCCCATTTTCCAGTTGAGGAAACTGAGGCAAACAGAGATTAGATGACTTGCCCAGGGTCATACAGTGAGCATCTGAGGCCACACTGGAACTCAGGTCTCCCTTACACTATGGTGCCACCTAGTTGCCAATATCCCTTTCCTTAGGTGCTCTGGAAAAGGGACAGAGGGATCTCTGCAGCCAAAACGACGTAATTTCAGCTGATACAAATGAAGGAGTTTATTATCTTAAGCAACAGTGAACTGTTTTGGAAGTTGGCAGTGCTAAATCTGTTCTTTAATAAGGCCTTCTAGACTGTTTCATATGCAACGTGATGGCCAAGTGGTTCTGTTTTCCCAAAGCTAATTGTATTACTAAGTTTCCAACTGAGGAAGATAGGCATGACATCCTTCATAGAAGCATCAGGAGAAGTACACATAATTACTCTTCTACCTTTAAGAGAACCCAATTCATTTTAACACACTTTTATGACAAAAATGAGTCACTCAATGCTTACATTCTTTTTTTTGGGGGGGGGGGGAGAACAACATGCTCACAGCTAAGTATCACTACATATATAAAATTGTCAAGTGATTTGGTGGGATGGGAAAGAAGAAGCCTATTAGAGATCACTGATTTTTTTCTCTCCGGGGAGGCAAGCAAGTTCCAGGAAAAACTAATGGAAGTCAATACATACTCTGTCCTGCATTCTACATGCCTCACATCAGTTCACTCAGGCACTTCTCTAATAAACCTATATAATTGAAGTTCATAATGACAATGGGCATTGGAAAGGGTGCTAGGGAGTCAGAATTGGGTTTAAATCCTGATTTTGCCACTGACTATATGTGATACCCACTCCTTTAGCTTTCTCATGTCTAAAAAGATGATGTCAAACTGGATGACTGGTATCATTTCTTCCAGCACTAAATTTATGATCTTATGTAAATAAGAAAGTAGTTCTTAATATTAAACTCTGAGAAGGTAGAGAAGGATACTGGGGACAGGAGGAGAGAAGGAGAGAGGAAAGGGAGATTTTTTTCCTAAAGGGCCTGTAATTTTAATGATCTAAAGAACATCTCTTAACTATGCAAACAATATACCAACTCTACAATTTATAAGCAGAGCTGCCTGGGCTAACTTGGTGGTTAAGTAACTGTAATGGTAATTTAAATAGGAAGATCTTTCCCATTCATTGACAGGCCCATGTGACCTGCTTAATTCACATGGAAGCCTAAGTCACATGAGTTTTAATCATTTGAAGCCTGTAGTGGGAAGAGTTTGTAGTTTGTTGTGGAACAGGAAGAGGCAGAGCTAGAGCAGAGCTCAGAGGAAGTGAATCAGAGAGCAGTCAGAATTAGGAAGGATGCAGGCAGCTGGCTAGTGTGAGCGAGAGGGCTTGTTTGTGATTTGCTTAAGGGAGCTGGTTTGTGGGAAGCCCAGCAAGGGAATGTTTGGGGATGGTATTGTCCTCCGCATTATTGCATATAGATTTTTGTTACTATGATGGATTTGGCTTTCTAGTGTCTGAATAAATATTTTGGTTCTGTGTTCCATGTGGAGAATCTGTCCAATTTCACTACTGAGAATTGTGCTGTTACATTCATGGTTGCCGCAGGCACTGTGAATATCACACTAGTACTACATTTACTTATCCAAAGTCAGTTAGCATGTAGAAGTAAGATGTGAACTCAGGATCAGGCTTTCTGTCCACTGTATCATGCTGTGTATTCAGAAGTAAGAGATCTGTGTCTACTCCTTTCCTCTGTTTACAAAAATGAGTCATACTGGATAATCAATTAAACTGACAGAAATTTCCTGAAAATGACATATTAAGCTTTAGCCAAGAATGCAAAATGAGCACATATGCGTACACATGCACATGCATACACATACACACACACACACACACACACACACACACACATCAAAGATTAAGCAAGAAAAATACACTTAAAGGAGAAGACTTTTGGAAGTCATCTAGATTTAACCATTTCATTTTACACATGGGGAAACTGAGGCTCAGTGGCTCACATTTAGATGTAGGGAATTAAGTAGCAGGGTTAGGATATAAACCTAGGCCTCCTAACTCCAGAGCCACCATTATGCCATAAATACAAAATTTTAAAAGATTATGTTGTATCTACTTGTCAACATCATCTCAAATCTATTAGCAGCAGAACTCATGCTCTTTTCAACTACATCATAACTTATGAAAATTATTATATCAAAGAAAATTTTTTGCAAATCTTAATTATATAAAGTATATTTCAAATATAAAATTATATTGCACATATCATGGATACAAAGTTCGAATTTGTCACTCTAAATGCTAATCCATTGTCCAACATCTAAGGTGCCTCCCTTTAACAATTTGTTTAAAAATTTCTGACTCCTATTTTGGGTTTAAGAAGTAGAATTAAGAGTTTAGGGAAACTTTTGTTAATTAAAGTACACTTCCTTCCATGTACCTGCCCCAGATAGAAAGCAGTGAATTAAAATACATTAGGTAAATTTTGTCTAGAAAGCAAGTTACCTAAGGTGCTAGATTTTTTTTTTTAATACTTCCTTTAATCTTAGAAAAAGGAATAGTATTCCCTTTTGATGAGTAGGAAAGGAACTGGCAGCTACGGAAAGCTCCACAGAAATCCCTGGGAATAGATATAATGAGGACACCCTAATATCCTGAAGCCTGACAAGCACCATCAAAGTAGCTGTAGTCAAATCGGTCAGTTGCAATTCCACCAACTATCTGGCTACCAACAGGTAACTCAGTCAATCCCAAAAAAGTTGCAAACATGAAATTTAAAAGGACTTTTGAAAGGAAAATGAAGAATAAAAATTAGATAGCACCTCATCCCTGCTAGTAAATAATAGAAGGGTCTTTTTTTTCTTTTTAATACCTTATTTCTGCTGACTAAAATAATGTCATCTGTTAGTATAGAATATATCCAATTTTGGTATTGAATACATCCAATCTTATTATTAATTTAATACTGCCACCCCTTTCTACTATTTTAGAGAAAATTTTATAACTTGAGAGGAAGTTTGCTTAGAGTCGAAAAAGAAATTAAACTCAAAGCAACAAAGGGCTATGAGAAGTGATCTGATTTGGGAAAAGGCTTTTGAGGCACCTTACCATTAACTTGGTTTAAAATGGAAATCAGAAAAAACACCTTCCAATTCACCTCTTCTCAGTATAGGAAAGATAAGAGATTATGGTGCACACTTGGAATATCAAAAATACTGTCAGGAACCAGCAAGCTATCACTTATTTTTCCTAATTTTTTTCTTTGTAACCAAGGAAGGTTCCATTAGAAAGGAGACTGGAAAATAAATGATTTGAGTAAACCAAAAGCACTCATCAATCCATTTTAAAATCCTCTAAGTTCCTGAATTTTCAAGTTATCACCTGTGTTCACCCATAGAAGAATACTGAATTTGCCCTAGTTCAACATCATATTAGAATACAAACTTTTCCAAAGTTTAGTCAGAATTTCCATGATATGTTATGAAATAAGTCCTATTCTTTAAGCCTAAAATCTGAGATTTCTAAAGTACAATTTTAAAAATTAGGTTTGCCAATAACTAGCAAGAGTTACTACCACTGTGTACAGTCCTTCCCTCACCAAGAAAACAATTGTTTTTTCCTTGATCTTTCCTATTTCCCAACATGTCGGTGTTTTTCAGTCATGTCTGACTCTTCGTGACCTCATTTGGGGTTTTCTTGGCAAAGGTACTGGAGTGGTTTCCCATTTCCTTCTCCAGCTCATCTTATAGATGAGGAAACTGAGGCAAACAGAATTAAGTAATTTGTGTAGCTTCACACAGCCATTCTAAGGCCATATTTGAACTCAGGAACACATGTCTTCCTGACTCTAGGCTCAGTGCTCTATCCACTGTACTACCTAGCTACTCAATTTTCCACCACTCCTCAGCCTAAACCTGTTCCTTGATCCCGTTAAGGCACAGCAGAATCTTTATTTAATCTTATGTTTCTTCAAACTTACATAGTTGTTATTCTACATGCTGTTCCTAGGAAATAGACTAAAACATTTCAAAACTACAATTATTATGTATCACCCAAAAAGTAAATGAAACCTACAATGTCTATCAATGTTATTTATAAGAGGACACAGCAGAGAAGGTTACTAAGTTTTAATAAAAGCATTATATTATTGTAGTAACAATCTAGGTGTTTTACTGGAAGTGAAGTGGATTATTGTAAATGAAATTTTAAAATGTCCTTTCCATTTTACAGATAACACAAAATGACTTTTTTCATGTCTCTAGCGATAAGGATAAATTTGCCACACACTTAAATGGAGCCTTCACCCCATCCACCCCAGCTCATGAATTAATAATTCAGTGACATTAATACAAGAAGATAAATGATAAAGAGGTGAAGGCACATGGGCCAGCAATGCACACATGCTTCCTTTAGCATAGCTAATACTTCTCTGCCAATTATAGCTAAAACTTTGTAACAGTTTCCAATAGCATTTTTACAATCTAAATAGCAGCTTATGCACACACAATTTCACACAATTCAAGCTTAATAAATCTCCTGCTGCTAGCAAACAATCATTCAGGGGGATTAAAGTGCAACATCTGTTAACATTAATAAGCATTTTATATAGTAATATGTATTAAAGCACCCCCTACTCCACTATTAGTGTCCTGAAAAAGCTTCTAGATCCATATACCATTTTAGCATAAAGTATACCTTCATCATTCAATTGGTGACTTTCATTTTAAATGTGATGTATTTACTATGAAATGGCAAAAAAAAAAAGATATGAGTAAAATGTTCTGTAGGAAATTATACTATTTTCCCATCATAGGAGTACAAATGTGCATCTACAGATACAGACTTTGGTGGAATTACTTACTGTCCGGTCCCCTTCCAAAACCCCAAATTGCTGAAATACATTACAGCAGGAAAAGCACCATTACTTTTGGAAAATTATGAAAAATTCCTTGTATATTTCTAGATTTCATTTGTTTTCATGTTATATGCAACTGTAGTTTTAAGACATAATTCTCACTGGAAAAAAAAAGATGTCAGACTGGGCATTCCTGTTACAAAGGAAGATTGGAATGGGGAGAGAGATGAGTAATACAAAGAAATTACTGATTCAATCCATCAGCCAATAAGCATTTATTGAGTACCTATATGTCAATTTTTTAAAGTAATACTCCCCTCTATCTCCCAATCTCAAATTATTTGTGACTCCTTTTCACCTTCACATCCAATTGGACATTCAATTTTTTTGATCATTCTTTCTAAGACCTCACCCCATGCCCACTCTTTCATTTCCTTTCCTAGCATTACTGCCCTGCTCCAAACCCTATCACATCTATTCACAGGTCTCCCTTAGTCTAAACAATCTACAATCAAACATAAGAGTTGTATTTAATTTGATTTGCAGATATCCATAAATATAAAAGAGCTGTATTTGATTTGTAGATATCTATGTACTCAGATCCTCAATTAGAATACTAAGTTCATAGAAGACTATCTAATTTTTTGATTTTGTATCCATCCCTGGCTTTTAGCTCAGTGCCAGGCACGTATTAAGTACTTGCTAAATGCTGGTTGGTTGACTGAGCACAGCGACTCATCTCATTTTAGAAATGAGAAAACTGAGACCCAGAGAAGTCCAGGATTTGAACTTAGGTCTCCTGACCCTTGTCCAGTTCAATGCTCTTTCAGGTCCCTCTACCATTGCCCACAAAAACATTTGCTCTGGTGTCTCTCTAAATACCTTCTTTAACTCCAGTTTCAAATGATATGGATTAATTCAAGCATTAACAGCCTCCACAAACATATATATTTTGCTCATACCAACCTGGAAAATCAGTGATATGATGACTCTCTTCTGTGCCCTTAACTGATCCCAGATTCAATTGTCTCATGTGAAATAATTCTATGGCCCATATGTTCCTTGCCTGCAAACCCGAATGAACAATGCTCAAATGCCAAACTTCCAGGGGTTATCATAACTCAGTCTGATTTTTCTCTTGTTTAAATTAATTCATAATCAAGCATGTACTCCTATATTTCATGATGCATGTTGTCTTTTTATAACTTTAGTTTAACATAGGGCTGTTCTTAACCCTGTTTATGTTATAGATTGCTCACGGCAACCTATGGATCGCTTCTCACTTTTAAATTCATAAAATAAAATACATAGGATTACAGTGGAAATCAATTATATTGAAATAAAAATACAATTTTTTCATCCAAGTTCACAAACCCCCAACATCTATCCACAGCTCCCTTTGGGATCCATGGACCCTAGGTTAAGAACTCTTAATGAATGGGACTGTCACCTAGAATTAAGACTAATTAGTTTTAAAACCTTTTTTGCAGTATTATGATACTCATGTCAGCTAAAATTCATGCTTCATTGTTTCAGAGGTGATCCTGGCTTCTTCAAGACTACACATGCAGCAGCCCATCTCTAACAGATCCTACACATCAAGCCGAAAAGGATTCTAGTACAGACCTGGGATGATGTCTGCTGCCTGAAGCAGACTCACTAAATTCAGAGAGATTCATCACCAAAGTGGCCATAGGGCAATAAATTTCCCATCCTCCAAAACTTTCAGTGACCATCCAAGTGGTCACTATGGATGGTTAATTATGTTTAACTCTGGAGGGTTAATTAACTTAGCCTAGAAGAGTACAGCCACAAGTGCAATATGAACCCCACTCTTCCTGATTACAAGAACTGTCTCTCTGTCCATTACATCAAATGCTTAACTAATAAGGTTGACAAATACCTATTTTTAAAGACTAGTATCAAGGACAAAATGGATAGAGTGCCAGACCTGGAGTCTGGAAGACTCATCTTCCAAGCTCAAAATCTGGCTTCTAGTTGTAAGTGTCAGACTTACAACCTGTGTGACCTCAGGCAAGTCACTTTCCCCTGTTTGCCTCAGTTTCCTCATAAGTAAAATGAGCTGGAGAAGGAAACGGCAAACCAATCCAGTATCTCTGCCAAAAAGACCCCAAAACAGGGTCATGAGGATTGTCAGATATCACTGAAAACCATTCAACAACAAATCAAGGACAAAAGGTTATGGGAATAAATGGATAGAGATAAGAGAGTGAATTTTTAATCTCTTTGCTATAGGGAACTCCCCACTCCCAGATGAGGAAACTCCCTCTATAAATCCAAGTTAGTACCCTCTCTACAACATAAGAGTTTTAGGAGAGTTGCCAAGAGCACTCAGAGCTTAAAGTAATTTAGCCCAGGATTACGAAGCCAGTATGCATTAGAAGTCGAACTAAAAGCCAGCCCTTCCTAACTTAGTAATTCTCTACCAGCTATGCCATGGTACCTACCACTAACCTTTCTTTTATAAAAACAATTTCACAATTCTCTTCAAAACCCCTATAAAATGTGAATTTATTCTTGTCAAGTTCAATTCAAGATACTTTTACCTAGCATCTATTATGTGCAAAAAGGATTAGACAAAAATTTCATAGTGTGGGTAGAGTTTTCCAAAGCCCAGTTTTCCCTAAATTAAAAGTAGTGTCCTCTTTTCTACTTAGGAACACACTGGAGTCTTCCTCTTCTCTGTTAACAAAAAAAAAAAAAAAAAAAGCCATCTATTTTGAAGAGACTACTACTACCGTGACCATTATTTTTTTATGTTAAACTCCCTGCTTTGAGTTCCCTCCTTGTCCCAACACCCCATAAAATACAGCTGCACAAATTGCTAATAGATGAAATTAGAAGTTAAATTAATTTGGCCACAGAGGGCTTAGCTCTCACTGCCACATGAGAATGTGGCAAATTTCACAGTGGGAATGATCTAACTTCTAGTCTGAGCAAGTAGTGAAGGTGTGCCACTCTCCTACAATACTGAACCAACCATCACAACCTACTTATTACCTTACTTAATACCAATTAGTATTAATGATTTACTGTGGTGGATAGAGCTCCATGGCTACTTCCAAATCCCGAGCACAACCTTCCCACAGTTGCTCAGTTTAGCATTTGCAATTTAATCAACTTTAATAGAGGAATCAGACAACGTTGACAATAAATCTTAAGCAGCTCTTTTGTGAGGAGACATCTGAAAATTAAATATGAAATTTAACAGATTTTAATAATTAGAGTTTGTAAATGGTATTATACATATATACGTCTGTCCTAATTTAGTAAGATGTGATCCTCACATAACACACTCATCAAATGGAATACACACACACACACACACACACACACACACACACACACCCCAAAACACTTTTCTGGCATTTCCCTAAATTAAAATCCTGAAGCCTCACAGCTAGTGTGTACAAATTTAGATTTTATTAATACTTTAAATCAAACTGTAGGATGATTCAGTTTCACATCATGTCATTTATATTATATGCATTTGAGATCACACGCAATTTATATTGTCTTCTGCTGCGAAAGCAATACTACATGAGATTTCAATCAGATTCTGGCCACTTGGATAAAATAGCTAAAGACAAGACAGCAAAAAGCTGATCCCTTTTTCCAGCTGGAAACAAAAGTTTCATCCTCCAAGTACGCTACCTAGTGACATGTCATAACCTTGACAAAGAAGCTCCTTTCTTAAACATTCAAATTAAAAGTTAGTGATTTTCCCATTTCTATGTAATTAATTTTAAGAATTAAATATTATAATCATTTACCAACCATTCTGCTGCAAGATCCAGTAAACCAATCCTACCTTCTTTGCACCACTTATAAAAATAGTGTTATATTATGAAGTTCATTTTAAGGACTTCTATTCATTTCCAAACACCAACACCAAAAAGCCCCCCCACCCCTACACTCTCAAGTCACCCTTAACACTGGTTACCCGAACTGCAGGGGTAAGTTGTTCAACTTGATCTTTTCCACAAGCAAAAAGAATGAGATAGTGATATGATCCAATGATTTCCTCAACTAAAAACAATTTTCACGTGGGAGCATCCTACTGATTTTTGTTTCATGGTCGGGTTGCTTTTCAATGGGTTTGATGACAGGTGACAAAAAAAAAGGGACTAGAATTCCACTATTTACTTCCTAGTAAGACCCGATGGAAGCCAGGGAAATCAAGAATTAGGGGGTAAATCATGGAGACACCTTGAGTCCTGCCTTAGCTTTTCTAGAGATACTTGTAAACAACCAGTAAAATGCTTGCACATAGTAGGGACTGAATAATGTCTGTTGAATTAAATGTCTACTTTTAATTTAGTCAACTAAATTTATGACAACTCTCCAAGACAGTCTCCAAAAGCATTAATTCAACAAATGTCATCATCTATTAGCACATTTTGGAGAACGTCCAGAGTACTGAAAAGCCTGGCCCAGGAGAGTTACAGATGTGAGGAAAAAAGATCTGTGAAGAGGCAAAGTGGGAAAGAGGAGAAGAATTAGAAATAATTGTATTCCATTTAAGAAACATCCACAGAAACAGCATCATAGCTAGAAGGGATCTGGAAGGCCATTAAATCAATCTTTTAAGGCTAGATTCCAACTCCAGTGTCCTATCCATTATACATACCATGTATAAAATTAAAAACACCAGATAAGTAGTCCCTGAATAAAAAGCAAATGAATAGAACAGAAAGAACCATAGATCATGCTCCTAAAATTGGCCCCAGTATGTATTCTTATTTTTCATTTTGGCATAACAGAGGAAAAAGAAAATAGGCTAAAAGTGGGTTAGGCCCTTATTTTAGAATAAACCTTATGTTTACATAGTAAAGATTATTTAAAACAACATGAAATAAATTTAACATGAAAGAGATTAAGTAATAAAGAATGTGAGAGGGTCACTCAAAGACCAATGACCAGCTTTTATCAGATTTCCCTTCTTCTCCCCAAACTGACCTGCCAGCTATCCTCCCCAAAGAGAGTAGCTTCAAGTCTTCTCAATGGCTGTCCTCCACACCCAAAACTCTCTCCTCCTCTCTGCCTCCTAGACTCTCTAGCTTCCTTCAAGTCTTAACTGAAGACTCATCTTTTGCAAGTCTTTCCCAATCCTCCTTAATCTTAATGACTTCTCCCTGAAATTACCTTAATTTATCACATACACACATATGTGTACAGACACACATCAAATATCATATATATACATAGAAAGCTATCTTCTTTGTACATAGTTGCTTGCATGTTTTCACCCTTGTTACACTCCTAAGAACTCCTTGAAGGGGCGGCCGGGGGGCGGAGGGGTTGGTATTTTTGTCTTTCTTCTGCAGCAAAGTGCCCAACACACAGTTGGGTGCTTAACAAAAACAAGCTGACAATGTCTGGGTAGGTCTATTATGAGTTCTATGTAGAAAATCCTTCAAATCATCTAATAGGATGTTCTATTTTCCAGGGATCCAGTGCTGCAGAACCCTGACATGAAGTCAAAGGCATTTGTATGTGGAAGACAGTCTAAGTCTAGAGTTAGTCTCATCAGTTTAAATTGCTGTACTGAACTGAACATTTCCCTATAGTTCTGCTCCCTACCTCTGAACTCTTGGCTGCCTCAAAAACAGCAGAATATGAATAAATGTTTCTGGTTTTGCTGGAAACACTGGATAATCTAAGCATCAGAGACATATTTTGTTGAATTAAATGGTAGATTTTCATTTAATATTACAGCGATTATTTTTACATGCATGAGGGGAATGGAACCTAAACCTTACCATGGCTTAGCAAAGTTTGTTATAATTTTATTAAAATTGTTTTTGATATTGAATTGGGCATACAGGTGCTTTCTGCATTTAGCACAATTAGGGGCTAAGTGATCTTATAATTCCCCTTCCTCAGTATCACCAAATAGATACCAGCTTAAGAGAAATGAAAAGCCCATGAGAAAATTCTGTAACTTTGTTTCTAAATTTTTGAAGGTGACAGATCGAACCTGGAAATTTTTAGCAATTTCTATAAAAGTGGCAAGTAGCTTGGGGAATTACAGTGGAAGATATTAGATGAAACACAAAAACTTCAAAGAGAGGGCAAACTAGAAAGACAGAAAGACATCTAGACTTGGAGAAAAGCAGGAAGGGACACATTCATGGCTAAAGCTCTCAAGGTCAACATTTGACCTTGAAACGTTTGAGAAACTGCTAGTCATATGCTGAAAATGACCTTCAGGAAGGAACAGTATCTAAACAGCTCTGAACTTCTATAGGGGTATTCTTTAATCATAATGGCATTAGTACAACACAATACTATCATAAAATAATTCACTTTTAGACAGATTTGGATATGCCATGGTCAAATCAAATTCCACAGAACATAACCAATATACACAGTTAAATTAACTTTTTACAAAAAAAGATAATAAGACAGATTCTCCAAAACTAGCAATCAATACAAAAGGGTTTCCAGAACATGGCTATAATCATAAAATTTTAATAGCATTTGCATACCTGTATTATGTATGGGTAAATACATAGAAATTCTTAGTCATTTACTAAGAAAGAAAGAGCATGCTGTTTTATCACAAAAGCAACAAGTTCTTTCATCTCAAAGTCATAGATAATAACTCAGTTTCTATTTCTGCTACCCGCTAGTTAGGCCCAACACAAGGGTTTCTATTTTATCTGGTTCAACATAGACTGTCAGTGAAATTAGCCAGTTTCATCTTTAAATTGAACGTGTTCATGGAAACCAAATGTCTGTAAAACTGATATAGAAATAAGAACTCTTGCCATAATGTATATTGTAAATGTAAAGACATTTTTGTCAAACTGTACCCAAAATATTTAAAATATTTTAAAGAATGCTCAAGAATTTTAAGGAATGCCCAGAAGGTCAACAACAAATCCTCTAATTTTTTTTCCCTAATTGTAAAGTGAACAACCATCCACATAACAAATATCTCAATTTACAAAAAATAAAAAAGCTCAAACTCACAGGGGCTTATACAAGAAATGTGTGCACTTCCTTCATATAGTTTTTTAAAGAAACATTAGACAGACTGAAGGAGTGATAAGACGGATGGATACATGGACAGAGAGATGGACAGACAGATAAATAGACAGATCATTTAATAAAAAGTAATAAAATTGACCTTTGGTTTGTGCTCTTATCTGTACTTTTTGATTTTCCTCTGTTCATCTTTTAAAACAATGATAATTCACTTGTTTAAAATTCAAATGGAAAGGTATATTTATTTAAAATACCTGTGATTTCCAAAGTAAAATATAAAATCCCGTGTTTGGTTTTTAAAACCCTTCATAGCCAGTCACCTTCTTACCTTTCCAGTGTTCTGCCACCTTACTCCCCATTCACAGTCTCTGTGATGCCCTGTTAAGAGCTTACTTTTTCTGTTCCTTACATAAGACATTCCATCATCTGACCTCATGCTTTTTCATTGAATGTCCCCCAGTTCTCTCCACCTCCTTGTTTCATCTTTCCTGTTCAAGACTCAGCTCCAATCTTACCTTCTCACTGAGGCATTTTCTGGTGTCTTATCCACTCCCATACACATCACACACACACACACACACACACACACACACACACACACACACACACACACACACTGCTAGCTCCTTTCTTTTAAGATTACCTCCAATTTACATTGTATTATCATATATGTGTATACATATATACACACAAATACATATGTGTAGGTATAGATAAATGATAGATTGACAGAAGGTTACCTAGTCTTATCTAGTTGTTTACATCTCGTTTCCCCATTAGCCCTGGCTAATTGTGTTTGCCTTTCTTTGTTATCACCAAGCTTATCTCTCAGTGCCAGCACATAGTAAGTCCTTAATAAATGCTTGTTGACTTAATTTGCTACTATTTCTATGACTGATGCAAACTCACTCCAATTCTTAACTAAACACACTGCAAAAGTAGCTGTGATTGAAAACTCATCATCTATTATACTGACCATGGGATTTAGCTAGACCACAATCCTGACAAGAGAAACATCACTAGGTCACCACCATAGGCCTCTCCAGCTTGGTAAAAATTACCACGCACCTCCTAAGCAAGTCACTTATTTTGGGTTCACAACTTCTTCCTTGGCAAACGAGGATGCTGTATGAATCAAATGCTCTCTCAGGTCTCTTCCAGCTACCAGGAATTCTTCTTGCCTCTCAGTCCCACCAACAAGCCTACATAGTAAAATTAAAGTTTACCTGTTTTTAGAGGGCAGAACTAGAAGCAAAGGGTGGAAGCTAGGAAAACTTCCTAGATAAGAGCTGGTCAAAAGTAGAACAGATCACCGTAGAAGATTTTACCATTACTAGAAGTATTCAAGCTTGAACACCCCGCTTGTCAGGGATTCCTTCTGGGACATGCACTGGACCATATGACCACCAAAATCCATTTTAATTCTGATGCCCTCTCAACTTTTTTTTAATGTAATGAGCTGCCTTAGACTGAAATAGAAATGTTTAAAGCATCTGCCCTTAAAAATGAACTATCCAAACTAAAAGGCTTAAAAGACACAATTTAACACATATAGTATGAAAGAAGTACAGGTGTAAATTCCTAAAAATCTACAAATTGAGGTGCCTTTTAACTTCAAAGACAGAAAATACTGGCATGTTGAATTTTCAAATATTCAAAGTTAATACATATTATACACGCATACAAGCAAAAACATGAAACGTATGCACACAAATACACAGTAGATAAACTGTATGTATACTGTTTGACATACTGAGTTAAGAAAAATTTTAAAAATTGTGTTCTCAATACCTAACACAGCGGTACACTAAAAGCTTCACATTTATAGAATTATCACAAAATTATAGCGAACATTCAATCGGATATTCCACATGGAACAATACTTGCGTACGGCAGATTCTCAATGTCACTCATAATCTCTTCCTGTACTCACACTAACATGATAGAGTCTCTTCTGGACTTGACAGAAAGCATCTCCAGAATGAGGCATTTTTAGTAAAATTCTGCATTTTTTACAAGTGAGGTACTGAAGTCTCTTTTCTAAAAGCAAGATAACCATACCAACCTAACTGCAAAATTAGCAGGACTATTTAAGAGAAAATAGGGGAAAAGACAAAAGTCATGAAGACAACTGAATTCCCAACCAGAATTTAACTACTTAGGCAATGTGGAGATTTGTGGTGGAATTATTTTTCTAACTTAAATCTAGTCAAACAAATTCTAAGCCTGAGTGGAAGGGCACAGCATACCAAGAAATAGGCAATGTCAAGTTCCAAAAAGGCAAAAAAGACAGTGACCAAAGAGCTAATTTGTTATTTCTACCAGAGCGTAATCTGGTGGTGTTTTTTTTTCCTTAATCCTACCTGTAAACATTAAGATTTCAACATTTTAATTTAACGTATCTCCCCTGTCATTCTATTCTTAAATTGAACATAATTTAACTACAGTAATACAAAAAAATTCCCAAACTGTCTATCCCTTAAAGTGTTTTCATTAAAAGAAATCTTTTATTTCTGAATTGAGAAGTGGGAGAAATAGCCAATTTTTTGTATGGGAAGATTATAATAGTGGGGAGAGAATGACACAGACATAAAGAGATTAAAATGGTAACTAACAAGAAATATTTTTATTGGGGGAAAAGTATCAACTAAGAATACTTAAATTTTACACCAACAATTTTCATGCTAAAAAATAACATCACTTTCATGTGGATGAAATCATTCTGTACATTACGTAATGGGAAGAATCATTAATCCTTTCAAGATAGTTTTAACAAAATACTAATTATTACAAAAACAGTATAAAAATTATCATTAGATAATGAGTCCAGCAAAAACTATCTCTACCTATAATCTGGATGCTACAACAGAAAAAGTAAAAAATGCATGGGAGAAGGAGGAAAGAAGGGAGATATCAAAAGAAATTTATATGACTTCTTAAAAACAAAAAGGCCTTTAGTCACCAATTATGACAAGATTAACCTGGTGTCACTATTCTTCAAACATCAAAAGAAAATATTACTCCATTATTTCCGAAGAAACATGACAAATATTAGTGCTACACAGGTTAGAGTTAAACAAGTGTTCTTAGAAGAATTTAATTAGGCGGAATAATATTAGAAAAATGTCCCTTTTATAATATCTACACTGCTATAAATAGGTAGGTATGTGAAAACCTATCTATAGTCTTCAGAAATGCAAGGCAAATCCATTTAATAAGATTAATATGAATAAATGAAGTATATATTTTAGTTAAATTCCCAATTAAAAATTAACACTCAAATGACTGCCCTAATGTCACTTATATTATAGTGAAGATTGCTTTGCTGTATAGGGTGAATTAGAGGCAGTAACTAAGGTCTCTGTGCTCATGTGTTCTATAGGTAAAAGCTCTGTCTTGATTTTCATAGAAATCATTCTGCACTAATACTACAAGATATTCTTCCCTGCATATACTCAATAAGGAATTGTTACAAAGTCTGAATATATTGGCGCGCAAAATTACTCACTAATAGGATATTAATTAAGAATTATAGCCAAAAAAAATTATTCACTACAATTATGAAAATGTCAGGAAAAAAATCATACTTCTTGAATTCAATCAATAGGCATCTATTAAGAACCTACTATGTGCCAAGCTCTATTGAAGGTTCCAGAGATACTAAAACAAAAATTCAAATGTCTATTATTTGATATACATTAGAACTATCAGAGATTTTTATTTATCCATGATATTTCAGCTATGAGTTTGGATGTGTGTATGTAATTATTATTTACAAGGAAAAACTGTAACTGACAGAAGTATCTCTTGTATTTCAGAAGGAAGAAAACTATGATCTGTTAGAGTTTTTCATTCTGAGACAGGAGAACAAGAATTATATGTCTTGGCAACTAACTACAACAAAACTAATCAAAACCAGACAGAACACATTAAGGGCGGGGTGGGAGGAGACTATTAAAATAAGTAAACCACAAAATATATACTTGACCATTAATCAGAGACTATAGTAGGTTGACTTCTCTTATAAAAGTCACTGTATTATTTACAATTCTAAGTCACCACAACACTACAAAATAGTTTATAAGTACTAATCACCCTAAATTACTATAAAAAATTATAATGTTAGAAAAGAGCTGTTGGAAATAATTTTTTTTAATACTTTAATGTACTACAGCTGTATCTGAATCCCACGGACCAAAACCTACAAAGATTCTAAGTATACTTCAAAATGTTTCACTACCCCCAATCTTTCATTATACAGATTATTTAATCATTACCCAAAGATAATCGTGGATACGGCAGGACTGACCTATTTATTTGTCAAGTAAGTAAATTTCTGTCCTCCTACACATGGTAGAATGAGAGAAGAAAAATTTCATGCCAAGCTGACTCTACTTGTGGTCCTACAGAATGCTTACAATAGTCTTCAAGACTATGTGAAACTATAATCCCCAAATTTAAAAATCTACTGGGTATAATTTTATTCTTCAACATCACATATTTGTTTTGGTGATCTCAGTGCAAATGATAAATAGGATATTAACTATTTTAAATTACATAAAGCATCCACTGTTCTGAAATTGCAAACTAAGTCCCAAAAATGGATAAATTATTGAATACCTCACATTCTATAAAATCAAAAAAATATAAGCTTCAAATAAAAGATCATATTTTTCACCATCAATGGTCTGGTTCTTTCCATTATTTTGATGAATTATATGAAGTATTTATTTCCTTAAATATTCCATTTAATTTATGGAGAGCTCCATTCATAGTTTACAGTTTTGTTATTTTTGCTTTAAACAAAGCACATGGACCATAAATACTATATTATATTCTCATTTCCAGTTTCTAATGAAGCAGAATCTAAGGGTAGATAGCTTACACCTCTGGTTCAGGAATGTGTCTTCATGAGATGATTTCCTAAAAGTGACCTGTTGTAAAAGACTACAAATATAAAAAATGATTAGGTCTAATAAATTCATGACTAGATTTGAGCTTTCTGTCAACTTCGTCAAAAAGGCAAAGTGACACACAACTTATCTGTCCTATCTGTAAAGGAAGAAAACAAAAACAGCCCTGTTTCTATTCTGAATGGCTAAGATGACTCTGTATTCATTACACTCCAAAAGGAACAGAAAATTTTAAAAATATAGTAACTAATATATTTCTGATTTTCTCTGAGAGTTCATAACATTTAATCTGCAGATTCTCAACTTTGCATTCTAAGCACACCCTATTACAAATATAAGTATATATAGAAATACACTTCCCAAATTCCAACTCTGAATCATCTTAATACTTATCTGATTACAAGATTCTTTTGATAATTTCATATTCTTAGTTTACAGAATTCTGAAAGTCATGTTTTTAAGTATGTTTTTTCAAGTTTGCAACATATTTTAAGAAACATAAACCTAAGTGTACATTTATAATACTTTCTAATTTAATTTGGAGTGGATATATAAAATTATCTATAGCAGACATAAGTTTAAAATTATTAATCCATGTAAAAATGCATTTACACATTTTATAGAGAAAAACCCTGTCTAGTGAAAAAGTAATTATTTTGCTTTCTCCTCAAACGATATAAAAAAATTCTTTTACTCCTATATAGACTGGATAATACATGAAAATTCATTCTACTTAAATATCATCGGCACAGATGAGCTGAGAACATAATCAGATTAGTTTTTTTAATAATTTCTTTTAATTTTAACAGCGTTCCGTTATGAAGCTTTTATAGAGAATTAAGAACAAGGGTTTGGGTAATTTCTGATGGAAAATGGCAAAACCAAAATGACACTGAAGTAGTATGCAACTAATTTCTTTGTTGTAAGTATTTCTTTAGAAAATTAAAATACAAAATAATTTTACAGCAGAACTAAAACATGGGGGAAGGGAACTTTTCATTGAGCTATTTTTTATAAGAGCTTTCCAATGCTATTAGCATTAATATTATTATTTTAAATAGCCATCTCCTACCTTCAAGTTTGTGAAGAATTCATCCTAGCTGGGTGTTTCCCCACATCCATGCAGAAGTTACATGGACTTTCTGATACTTATGTGCTCCCTGGAACAGTTTGACTGGACTGAATATTCAAGTAATCCTTACCTCACAGTGAGGTGGAGGGGAGGACTGGAAGAAGGAGGAGAAATTGAGCTGGGAAGACCACTTTCTATTCACTGCTCCACATTTCTTTAGGAAGAAATAAGTTAAGGTATCACCATGTACTCCAATATTTCACAAGCAAATGTTGCACCCTCACAAGGCCGAGTACCCATCAAAATCTCTATGCAAAAGTCGGCATTTGTATATTTCTTTATAAAACATACCATCCTAATCCTATTGGAATGTAATTGCTGTAGCTAATATTCTTACCCTGTTCCGAAAATACTACACATAAAATGTAGTACTGAGTTGTTAAGATAATACATGATCAAGCTGTGAGAGGGTAATACCGATACAATAGACCTTGCCAATGCCATAAATCTCTTTATTAGACAACAACCTATTAGAGGAGATCTACTTAACTGTTTCCCTACTTAGAGGGCCATTTGGTGTAACAATAACAAGCTGACTTTTCACATTAGTAAGGATTAGCCAGTATAAATAATAAATTGCCACTGAGATGATGTTCAGTAAGACAGGAGAGGGGAAAAAAAAAAACCCTTTCTGGGTATTTAAAAAAGAAGCTCAAAATATAAAGTCGACATAGGTTTCTGATAAACTAAGTGAGGTAGGGAGAAATCAGCATCTACATATTTCCCAGGACTTAAATGCGAAGCTATTTGTGAATACTAGTTCCATTTTATTTAATAAGCAAAGACTGAAAAAAAAAAAAGAGCAATTAAAATATACAAACAAAAATGCCAGAATTTTTATGACTACTTAGTCGATTGCAAAATGTCTTACTTGGTTACTGTAATTAATGTGAAATATTTTTTTCAATAAAAATATTTTAACTCTTTTAGTTACCACCTCATCACAGCATTCTTTCACTGAGAACAGTTGCATTTCACTTCCCTAGAAATTAAGTAGCACTATATTTACAAATCAGATTTTAATCCAATGGTCCAGAGTGGCTACATTTCTTTTCCCTTCCCACCAGCACCTTCCCCATTCATTCAGCAGTTTGCTAAACTGTTTATTGCTGGCTTTTAACGGGTAGTTTATGCAGTTAAGTGTTACTGCCCTAAATTGTCCCATTATCAGGAGAAAGTCATTAATCCAAAGTGATCTGTTGATTTGTTGTTGTTGTTTTAAACAAAGCATTTACCTTGCATCTGCAAGCAGTCTAATGAAAATCTACTAGTTAAACGTGGAGAAACTTAATCCACTTTGGTCTTATTGTGCAGGTCTGTCAAAAAAAACATTTTATATCATCTGGAAAACTTTCTAATAAAACTTTGCTGACAGTAGACAAAAGATGACTCTAGAGCCAATCTTTCTTCCTGAAGCTGACATAACTAATTATTCCAAAATCATTCCATCAACTATTTCATGCAGATTTGCAACTGCCCTCCCTTTTTCAACTGTATGTTTTGGATACTTCATCTTTCCAGTTCTGATCTCTTGAAATTAAGAATATTTAATCTAGAAAACCAATATATTAATATATTATAAATACTTGTGGTCTAGAACATTTATTTTTTCACTATCATTTGACTAGTATCATAAGAACTTTAAAAATTCTCTTCCTTGGAATAGCATTGCTCAAAAACATGGGAAAGAAATATTTTTAAATGAAGTTAAATTTTTCCAGAATCAAAGTATCAACTTCCAGAGGTCCCTGATTATTTTATTTCAGATACAAGCTCCCTCTGCAGGTAATAAAAAATATGAGGGAATAAAATAAAAAATAAAAAAATATGAGGGAAACACACAGGTAGTAGCCAGGATGAAAAATGAACACAATGGTCACCGTTTGATAGAAATGTTCTAATAATTAGGTAATGAAAACAAGTTCTAGTAAAAAAAATTCCTCTAAGACATTTAAGGCTGGCTCTCCATAACTGTGCTTGTCCTTGCTGTTTTCTCAGTGGTAACAAGGAAATAAGGAAAGAAATCATCTCCTATGCTGGTTGTGAGGGTTGGTATAGTAGTGTCTGATACAAAGTAGGCACTAAATTAAAGCTTATTCACTTTCCCTTCTTGTCCTTGAGCAGAGGGAAGGGTGAAGCCAAAGTCACTCAAAAGCTGTTCCCATACAGTGAACTTATATGGAAAAGAAAACACTACTCCACTCACATAGAAAGATGGAAACTGCAACACAGACCACCCAAAACAAGAGGGAAAATCAAGTTTATCTGATTCACCTCAAAATCACAAAATAAACAAGGATGGCACTCACAATATATGACCAAAAACAAAAGGGAAAACCTTTACATTTTGAATCACAAAGTTTACCGAAGAAATGTTGAAAGAAAATCCAGCACAAAAAAACTATACAATTAGCATTTATCCCATTAAAAAGCAAAATCTGATTTTTAGAAGCCTTGACTTTACTCTTCCTGGCATGTTTTCAGGGTTAGGTTTTTGTCATTTACAGTGAACCCTCTGCCAACAAAAATACTATAGATATATCTGACAATTTTTTTTTATTTAAATTAAGTACATATAAGTTACTTCTGCAAGTGAAGCATCCTCTGCTTCTTAGGTTATGTCTGAAGATCTGGGATACATTCGGATTCTGATTTGTCCATTCTATTCTCCAGAGGGATGCCATTTTTTAAAGGACAAAAACAAAGCAGAATGAAACAATTAAAAAATTTAACAAATATGCTAAATTTTCTAAGCACCTCAAAAGGCAAATCCCATAACAAATTATTGTTTCTTCCAGGGAAGACAGATGAAAAGATAGAAAAAGGAAGAGATGAAGGAAAAATGGAAGGAAAGAAGAAAATGATGAATGAATGAAACCAAGCTTTGTTTTGCTGGGGATATCTTTTGCTCTTAAAAAGTCTGAATTTTTTACATTACAGTTTCAGGTTAGGTAAGGCTAATATTCGAAGTTATTTTATAGAGACAATTTTGGGAAATGATCTATATGTAGCAGATGCCTAAAAGAAGTGAGACAACTCGCTACATTATTCTTTCTCCATAGGGCGTATTGCCCATCCAAGAAGGTCTCACTCAGTTGTAAAATTCCATATTCCCTTAAGACAGCACTGATTTAAAAAAAAAAAAAAAGGAGGGTATCATTAAAGTTCTATTAATGAACATGGAACGAAGGAAAGTAGAATACTATTTTAGAATTGTTATCATTTGCTGGATATGTGGATGGGTAAGGGGGATGAAGCACAGTAATCTCACATCAAATTTAAAACAAGAAAGAAGATTCCAATATTAATATCTTTATGTTGTGCCTCTTTTTTTTCATTAACAGGACATTAACTCTGCCTATTACCTTATTAAAATACTGTCAAACTGAACAAAAACAAAAAAACATTTATGTGATGGAAATAAAACAAACTGGAGAATCACACAATGTGATACTTCTCAAAATTAGTTCCTAGGAACAAACAAGGCTGCCTTGGACATCAACTGTAACAAAAATTGCAATTAGAGGAATATAAGAAGTGCCACGAAAGATGGAAGAATCAATTGGTTAAAGACTATGCAACGGATATTAACAGTTTCATAAATCAGCAACAGCATAAAGGAATAGAAAACTGAGCTCTGTAAGTTGTTTGGGAGGAAGTAGAAAATGAAAAGATTTTAGGGTCAGAAGAAGTCCCTGCTCTGAAGTTTAACCTTGGGCAAAGCACTTCACTCCCTCCCTGCCTCAGTTTCCTCATCAGTAAAATGAGACAGGCGGTTGGATGAAAGGTGTAAGATGCCTTCCATCTCCAAAATGCAGTGGTTCTAGAAGGAAAATTAAAGGGTAAGAAAAAGATACTGATAACCTTTTTAATTTGTCATGAAGGACATTTTTTACAAATAAGTGACTTAAGAGAAACTGGTCACGTGCTCTCCTCTTAAGGCATTTTAAACAGAAGCAAGTCTGCACCCCGAAAATTGGAGTCAAGAGTTCTTCAAGTGAATGTGACCTAACTGACACAGAAATGAAACAGTAACTAACGAAATGGTCCATAGTCTTTCTCCAAGTTCACACATTACAGTGGGGGTTAATGTTACTTTTAATTTCATGTACAAATTAAGAGTGATTAAATGACTAAGACTACAGGCCTAACTTTTTAAAGGAAAACAGGACTGTCCTATATAGGACATCTTCCATTCACAACAAAGAAAGAGTTAGTAAAAAAACAAGGTCACCCAACCCTCCTCCAGCTGCCAAGACCCATTTCTGACAGTAATGGGTGTTAGATGATTCTCTCATGTGAAGCCACAGCAATACTCAGGCTGAGGTGTTGACTGATATAACAATACTTTACTGAAGAAAGGCACAACACAGGGATAGATAAATGTGTTTATGTGAACCACAAGCAAGAATGGAGTCTTAAAACAAAATAATGTTCTCGTCTTTAAGATCAGTCAAATAAATGTCACTGTTAAAACTCAGTGCTAAAATAGTAGCTTTGATTATATATCATACATAAAGAAAAATAGAACATTCTGATACAGAAAGGTATGTTTTACTCAATACAATCTGTGCAAGCCATCTTTCAACAAGATGAAATTAAATATCAAATTATTTACTTGACTACTTTCTAAGAGATTATAATGGAATGTCATTCACTCTTTTTCCTCCTTTGCTAAGACTGATAAAATGTAGTCACTTACTAATTGGAGCATGAAAACATTAAACTCCCTTTTTTTTCTCCTATTAAACAAACTATCATCATCTTTAAAGCCACATAAGGGCTGTGCTTTGTTCATCTCAAGGAATAAAAGAAGAAACTGTAAATGAAATACAAATATTGTTGGAAGAATGTGAAAATTTTAACTTGTATTCATCATTTATTTGACCTGCAGAAACTTATCATTTTCATCTTTGTGATTTTCACTCTAGCATCAGCTATAAAGTATCTTTTCCAAGCTGCTGAATATAGTTTAAAATAGGAGTAAGGGCCACGTTTTCAGGAAGGTGACATGACTCTGATTAAGGCACCTTTTAATCTGCTTTTTTTCATTACTCTCCCTACCTTAAAAAAAAGATCCTCCAAAAAAGTCTTTCAGCTTTAAATAGCCTTCTTTTAAGGCAAAAGATTTCAACATTGAAATGTAGAGATTGGGCCTTAAACCCTTTCTGTGAATTTTAATGTTTATAATATACTCCTCACAGATTGGAAAAATCAATGAGAAGACTAACAGGGGCCCATTTTCCTCAGCCCAAGTTCTCTGGTCAGGCCAGGATTAATGCTGTGCTCTGTAGAGGGAGACATTACATCCGGGCTAAAACAGACCTAAATTTTACCCTTAGGCAGAAATCTGATTTAAACATCTCTATTTGAAGCGACATTTGTCCTCTCTTTTTGACCAGTTTTCCCAGGAATCCCAGAAAGTTGACTTTGTGTCCCAAGAATAGCTCTGTAGGTTGGGTACAGGGGGGACTTGTTTGTTTTTTTCAAAGAGGGAGGGATGTAAAACAACTATTCTTGTCCTCTAGTAAATCTGAGACCCAGAATGAATCAACCTGCTAATAAAACAGGTGTCCAGCTATTTTATAGGATAACTTACAGATGCAAGAATTCAAAACTGCCATTTAACTAGATGAGTCAAAGACAGTCAATAGCCTAGAATTTATCTTTTGATTAACAAATCACAATAGATTTAGTTATTCTAAGTAAGAGATAAGTTTTTTATATTCAAAAGAGTAAAATGTCACAAAAGGTCTAAAAAATGTAATTAATTTTATCTTTTGCCTCTCATTCACAGTTAAAATGTTTAAAATTTTGTTTAAGACTAAAAGTTCAAAAAATGATTAATGCAACCAAATAGCTAAAGTAATCTGAGGTTTTGTTGTTTTGGGGTTTTTTTAATCATATAATGGTTTTTGTTTTTCCTATTCTCTAAACTTTTAGGACTTCTCTATAATTGCTTTTGCTTTGGCTTTGTGTTTTTTTTTTCCTTAACTGGGAAGCAAAAAATGTTCTTATAACAAAAAGAAAAAATAAAACAGTAATTGGGGGGGAGTTGTTTGTTTTTTTAAGGGGGAGTAGGAGGATGTAAAACATAACTATTCTTGTCCTCCAGTAAATCTGAGATATTATTAAAGCAATTTAGTCACTGCTGGCAAGTTCCTCCTAACCAAGGTAATCTAATTTCTGTTGCTTTTCAGCGTAAATTGATTTTTTTTCTTTTAGCTGTTCTGGTAATTGAACAAATTTATACAACTGTGATGGGATTTTACTTACCACCACACAATGCATAAAATCCTCTACAAAGACAAAGTATATTACTTCATAAAACTGAATTTTTGTTGTAATTAAACAAATTGTATTTAAACTTGCTTTCTGCCTCCAAAGCGATCAATAGTATTTGGCTGGAAGCTACACTTACCTGCAGGGGTTAACCCCAGGGTTATTTACCTTCATTTCCTTCAGTTAGTCTGCACTGCTCCGGACTATTCCTGCTTTCTAATAATTTGGGGTAAACTACAAGCTTGTAGAAATAGACTGATAGTAAAAAAATAAAAAGTCCTGAAAAAATTTCTATTAGAATTTGTGACCCACTACTTGATTTTATTCCATAACTAACCCTGCCAAAATTTAAAAATCTAATAATGAGACCTTTTCTTAAGGAACAGTCATGCACCTTCAAATACTAGTTTACTTCTTAATATGAATATACTACTTTTAATATTTTCAAAAATAATAAAATTTCCCTAAGGAAAGAAATCCTGACCAGTTTTGACTGTTTTAATTAAAATTGGGAAAATGTCAGTTTCATACTGAGGAACATGGAAGGACACATTATACTTATTCCTCTTGATATAATTTTAAGTCAATGAGGATATGATTACTTGAGGTTTTCATTTGCCTTTCAAAAATGATATACATCCTCATTCTAAACAAACCACTCCTCCAAGCATTACAAAAAACAAAACAAAACAAAAAACAGGTTCAGATTCTTACTTTAAAGGGCCTCGATAATCTTTAAGCGAATCTAGAAAGTAGATCTGAAGAACAAACTCAATTTAGTCTAATTATATCAATCTAGAAGATTAAATACTCTTACCCAACCTATGAATCTCCAAGAATTGTTTTGAGAGAGATGAACACTGGGTGCGGCTGTAAAGTTAGTAATTAATGTCAGGTAAGAGAAAAGGTATCCAATCTATGATTTCAATCTAACTTCTGAATAAGAATAATTAAATGAGTCATTCTCCAAAAGCTTTAGAAAACAGTTATCTATTTAGGATATTTCAATAAATTTTGCAACTGGGTGTTACCTAAAGTATGAGCAAGATTTCAGTTTTATACCAGATAATAGCTTATTTTACACATTAGCTGGCAAAGTCATTAATATCTATTTCAAAGTTCTTGGCTTAAAGCTCTTTTTCCATCCTCTTTCAAATGATTATGCTAATTAACAAAATGCTTTATATTTTAAAAAAAATATTCTAGGTCTTATATTTGAAATTCTCTTCACTTAAAAAAAAAACCTCATTTTCAGTTTTTACACCAAATTTTTCTACAAAAAAAAAATGATAGAAATTCTTTTTCTTCTAAATGTCAAACCTGGGCTTTTCCCTTCAACACTCCCATCCAGACACAGAGGACTGTCATGATGTCAAGTGCACCTGAGCATCCTCAGCAACTTTACAAATTGCAATTTCCCAACAATTCTCGCCTTATCATTTTTATTTATGTTTTCCTTCCAAATATCATTAAATTGAAATATTTAAACATAAAGACAGGATGGAGGCAAGAAATTTTATTTAAGTAAAAATATTTTTTTTCTCAATTGGTTCTAAGTATGTTTACCTCTCAAGTGAAAGGTCACACTTTGGCATAAATTATCATGCATTCTCTCAATCATAAATTGTATCTGCCAAAATATGAAGTGTTATTTGAAGACTTAACTATCTCTAACTCATTACATTTTTTAAAAAAATAAAAGTTACCTTACACCAATGCCTTTGAAAGGCAATGCTTTCCAAACAGAAATTTTATGAGTTTTGAATCCTTCAAACCAATCTTTTTCATCTTCTTTCTTTCACCCCCAAAACCATACTACTTATTTGATTTCAGGACATTAAAAGCTAGATCCTTTATAAGTGAAATATGAAGAAAGTATCTATAGTGATCCTCCAAAATAGGACTCTAATCTCTAAGTACACTGGTTTTTAAAGCTCTCCTTCTTGCTCATTTTAAGGAAGGGAAACACCCAGAAGCCTGGTGTTAATGTCTCTGCTGATTGTGAAAATTGCAGTCAGAAAAATTCCAACTGCTTGCTTTAAATGAAGACTTACAGTGTTATATGTGAGATCTGTATCTTTACACAGGTTTTTATAACATTTGGAAGTGTTGTTGTCTGCTTTGATGTCAGCCCATTAATAAGTGGCAAGTCAAAAGCCAAGGAAAATTATATTTATTGGAAATTCTCAAGTCAAAACCTGAAGTAATTGGTTTGTCCTACCCCACATGATTCAATAGCCTGATTTCCCCAACTACTAGCTCCCAGAGCTATCTGTAGCTCTAAATTCGTTTTCTGTTGCCAACACATAGTAACCCACAGTGATTGAAAAAGGCAGCTGAAGTACTGCTGCTGCACATTAATTTTTCTCTAAGTGGTCCAATTTTGTCATCTGAATGTTGAAAATCTTCTTTCCCCTGCATTTTACACCTTTAGAGATTTGTCGAAATCAGGATCACCTTCATATAAATTGAAGAGTAACATTTTCTAGACAATTTTTAGATTATCTCTAATAGCTCTAAAGACTAATGTGCCTGCTTTATTGCTCTCTGCCTTCAAAGCAGACTAGTTAACAGCAACTTAAGTGTGATAATGGCAATCCCATCAGTGTGGGCTTTTTATACCACAAAAAGGTACTCCTTTAGACAACAGAGGGGAAGCAGGTAAATTAACTCTCTAAAATTATTTTAGGGTAATGATATACAATCTGAAAGTCACTAAAAATCTCATCTCTAAAATACCCTGAAAAAACTGTCACCCTAATGTTATGTAACCAACTACATTTTCCCTCCAAGATTGTTAGACTACACAGCTCAATTTCTTTATTAAATTAAGACCAGGGGATTCTTTTGAACATTACCAAAAAATGCCTATTACAATGAGGGCGTTTCAATTTCATGTTCAAAATCAACCAACCATCAAAGGCAAAACTATAAAAAATAAAAAGAGCTTCCAAATCTCAAAAGCTCTAAGAACTCACTTTTTTTTTTGGCTGAAAATTCCATTTCGTACAAACTAAAAGAAAGAGAAGAGAGGGTTTCAATTTCTGCCAAAAATCTAAATCAGACAAAAACTCTAGTACCTCCTCCCCCAATCTATGAAGCATCTGTTGTCCAGAAAATGGTCCAAATTACCAAAATATTTTACTTGGGTCTTACTTTATGAAGATTGATTTCCTTTAAATGACTGAAATAGACCAAGTTCCATCTCTCTTCAGAAACATAAGCAAAAAAAAAATAAAGCTGCAATGAGTGAATGAATCATAAATTGTGAAATGAATGTGAATGGTAAATACTAGAATGTAAAGATATAACCTAATTGATGAGGTAATGTGCAAGGCTTCTTGCAGTCCTTAAAGTGCTACAAGTCATCTAATATTGTTACTGTTATAATTAGTGGCTGACATCACTATTAAGACATTTAATCCTAGTTACTAACTATCCATTCACATATAATTCCTAAAGAGTGGGGTCCTACAGGTATACTCACAGGCGAAGATACATGTAAATTTACTATACTGTTTATCTACAGATTTGGCTCAAGATAAAAATTATTTTAATTGAATTGATATTAGCCTTTCAATCTTTTTTTCAAGAGCCACCACGAAGTTTCTATTGTGTTGGCCTAAATATTAAAGAAAAGTTACCTCGGTTTGGAAACAAGTGTGCTTTTATGGCAAGATTTTCATTGTTTCATAGGGTAATTTACAAGTTCTTTCTTTCTCAGTCCACTAAAGTGTAGGCCATATCTAAGGTACTAGTTCAGTTAGGAGAGGTCTCCTGGATCTGACTTAACAAAGAGGAGACACCAAAAACCAGGCAACGGTGACTGTCATAGAAGGACACCCTTTTTCTTGGAACAAACTATTTATCAATAGAAAATAATTGTCTTGCCGATTGCAAGGGCTCCACAGTAATAGACAATGTTTTTCACTCACATAATTACAAAATAGTGAAAGTTCAGAAACACAGCCTGAATCCACCTCCCTATTTTCCCCCTTTACAATTCTCACTGCCCTTTGGGCCTCTGCTTGGAAGTAAATGGAAGACAGGCTGAAGTTTTCTCAATTGAGCTGAAGCTAAGAAACCTTTGATATGCTAATAGTCCCCTCCAAACGGTAAGAATTCACACTTGCATTAATTCAAACAATTTGTGCAGAATGATGTGAAATGGCACCTCTTTTAGTGGCAAACAACAAAAGGAGAGAATTCGAACGTCTGAGCTAACCAAACAACAGAACATTTGTTCTGCAGGATTCTTTCCATCAAGCATA
>CM053770.1:652129146-652203850 GCA_028658325.1 Potorous gilbertii | reverse complement strand
GGGGCAGAGGAGGGGGAGGAGGGCCGAAGGGGGACACGGATGGGGCTCGAGCCGGCCCCGGCGAGCCGAGCCTCCGGAGGCCAGGCCCGGCGCTGAACGCGCCCCCGGCCCACCCCGCACCGCCCCGCTCCCCTTGCGCGCTCGCCCCGTCCCTTTCGGGTGCAATTCTTCTATGCCGGGCACCGGGGGAAGGGGTGCTTGAGAGCCCGCCCCGCGCCCGGCCTCCCGGGCTCCCCCAGCGCCCCAGCTTTCTCCTGCTGCTCTTCCCCGAGACTTTCCTGCGGACTCCCCCGGGCCCTCCACCGCAGCTAGCGCCCCCCTCCCTCGTCCCCCCGCCACCTCCGGGTCGGGACCGGTGCTGGGAGCTCCAGGCCCCCGAAACTTTTCGTCTCCTTCCCCCGCTTGCTTTTGTGTGCCCGGCTGCCAGGACAAAGGGAACGTACTGTGGCTGTGTGTGCCCGGGTCGGGCTCCAGCGCCAGCTGCCCGAGCCGGGGACGCTCGGGGCTTCCTGGCATTTGGATACCTGAGATTTCCGGCCAGCTCCTTCACGAAAGATAGATATTTTTTTAATCAGATGACTTTTTTTTGGTCCTGCAGTTACGCAGAGCCGGCTCAACTTTGACACTGTTGACAATTTTTCACTGAAGTGCTGTGTTTGTTTCTGATTAAACCCACCAGGATAAGCAAAGGAAGGAAAAGAGACTCCAAGGCGCTGGGCTCTCTTAGGCATTCGTCGCTGGCTGGTTTTTTTTTTTTCTTCTGGGTCTGTTTCCTTCATTTCCTTACATTGAAATTGCTTTTGCTCTTGTCCACTGAGCACGTTTCTGTTCGCAGTGTCAGCAAACAGTCAAAGCCAACAAGCCAGGGACCCAAACTGAAGTGCACAGAATAGGATATGGCAAATAACCCTTGAACAACAAAATGCAAAGCACAGTTTCTTTATGCATGTGGGAAAGAAGTCAAACCTTGATTTTTTTTTTTAAGTTTCAAAATGACTGAGTTTTTAAATAAAATCGTGAAGTGAATAATAGTTTCAAGATGTATTTGGTAATAATTTACCTGGTTCTAAGTGATGAAATGTGGCCATGTATTTTGGAATTTATTTTAAAGACAAACTGCCCCAAAGCTCTAACAGTACTTAGGAAGTATACCTCGTGTTGGTTGCCTTGTTCCAAAAAGAAGATATATATGTGTATATATGTACATATGTATACAAATACATGTTATTAAAACTTCATCCCTATGGGTACAGCCAGTCCTCACGGTTGAGAAATCATTTCAGACTACAATGTGTTCAGCAGTTATTTTAAAGTTTAGCTCGTAGGGTGTGTATCAGACACCCAAATTCTAAATATCTACAATGCTTTGCGGATAGTAGGTGCTTCAATTCTAAATATCTACAATGCTTTGCGGATAGTAGGTGCTTCACAGATGTTTGGTGAGTGAAATTTTATATAAGCTGTCACAGTGCCAAATATTTACAGCACCAAGTTGAATGTTATCTACTTTGTCATTCCTAACTTTGTATCTAAAAGTGAACAGAACACGGGCTAACTGTTGGTACAAAGTTTACTTTGAAGGTTCATAATCATAACGAAGCTTTTCTGTAGTATTTCACCAAGCTAATGAGCAGCTTTGAGGATCAGATTTCATTCCACTTCGTGTGTTAATGTTCTAACTAAGAATTGTCACCATTAAAGCCACATGCAGAACCCCCAGCATCTGGGCTTTGTACTAAGCTTGCTTCCATTTGGGGTTCCTTAGCCTTAGAAGACATAATTAAGATAGTATGAATGCTACATGTAACTAGACAGGAAAAAAAAAACCACTTATTCAGCACTGCTAGCTTTAAATCTCACAGCAATATGTGTAGCATTTGATAGACAGTATATGCAATATCTATGACACTGCAATGAACAATCTCTATGAACAGTGATACTTAGAGTGGACGGAAATAAATGCCCTTTGAAAGAGTTTTAGTGCAATAAAATAAGACTTAAAATGTGAAAGTAATAAGAATGGAATTTGCACACATGCAAGCAAATGATCTATTTGTACCTGCCTTCTTTTCTGCACATGATTCCCCAAAACTCACATGGTACCTAATCCTACATACCTTTGGGACATACATCTTGTGCTGGAGTTTTTATTTAGTAGTCAGAGTTGGTAGTCAAATGCAATTTCTCTCCCAGACCAGGCCATATGTGGTTTTTCTATTTACGTTTCTTAGAAAGAGTGTATGAGATAATGCAGTCTAAACTTCACAGGTCTCTTTTTTTTTTTATGTTCTAATGACTCATATGCACTGATTCACTCTCCAATGTGCTTTTAAAAAGAGTACATTCCAAAAGGAGGAAGGGTATGGGACAGACAGAAGAGGGCCTTAGTAGTACAGGAGATGACGAATATTTGGCTAAATAGAAAGCTACTTAACCTGATTGAGTAGAATATCTGTTTATTAAGAAATGAAAGATGGAGTTATTTCACTAATGATGGAGTTCAAGTGATCCAGTAGGGATTTTTTTGTTTTGTTTATTTTCTAAGATTAAGCCTAGAAAAGTGTTTGTGGGTGGGATGGGGCTGGAGTGGGGTTTTCTTGCTTTTTTTTTTCCCCTTTTTTCTCCCCTTTTCCCTTTTGGATAACAGTACATTAAATACTAAATCAGCTTTTTTCATTCCTTTCCAACATACACAATAATGAACACTTCCATTTGTTTGTAGAGAGAGGATGATAGAAACAATTTTTTCAATAGCATTAATCTAGTAAAACTAAACTGTGGACCCCTAACAGCGTTAAAAGGGGACACTTAAATAATATAGCATACGGAATAGGACCACAAGTTCAGAAAATGCAGCTTGCCTGACACCTCATTTATTTCTCTTAATACAGGAATTGGGGGAAAAATAAGAGCCATCAATAAAATGAGAGGTGTACTAATGTCTGCAGCTGTTAGCAAGTTAAGAAGATTTTAAATCTGCAGCATGCATTCACTACTCTCCAATCAATTTTAATAACTTGATCTATATTATTATTTAAGTAATGGTAAAGTCATTGACTTATTCATAATACTTGCTAATTGTTTTTAAAAATAAATTCTACATATGACTAAGGAAACACCCATTTCCATTTGTTTTATGTTAAATCAACATCTAACCACTCACGGGGACTTCATTCAAAGAAAACAGAAGGAACTCATTAGCTATGTGGTTAGAGAGATTGATGGGCTTCAAACATTTTAACCATGGATGTTTTTTCCAACTGTAGAAACTCATGTTTTTAATTTAAGTAACTTCAAGAAACTGAGGATAATTTCACTCAATGGGCCTGTTTCTGATGCAGACATTTCTGCCAATTTTAAAATTTGTGTAATATCTAAGTACCTTTGTCTAAAGGGAGGTAGCTTATGTCCATGGCAAAATGGATAGGTGAATCAAAACTAGTGTTTTTTGGTAACTTAAATTATAGGATCTGAAGTGGAACGAAAATGGACACGGTTAATAAATATTTTGGATAGTGTGAAGTTAATAACAGAACAGAACATGAAGGTACTTAGATCTTCCTGGCAGATCTCTCTTTACTTCTTTTGAGAAATTGGGAGATAGCTATGCAATGCAATTGTGATTTCATCTGGAAGTAGGGGGACAGGTGTGCATGTACATATGTGTACACACATGCCCACATGGATGCATGTGCAGAATATCTTTGAGGGGCAAGAGGAATGTTAAATTGGTGCTACTGCTGCTATAGGGACCCATTAGTAAGGAAAATGTGTATACATTATGGATAGTATTTTTTTTTCCTATGTTGAAGGATAAGTGAGAATTTAAAAATGAAACTCTATACCATGTAAAGCTCAGTTAGTTTCAAGTTCAGAAACAGAAATGAAATTAGCCAATTTTCATCTAAAACTTAGCTCTTCATGCTTACTCATGATTATTTTGAGATATTTGCTACAAGTAAGGCAAAGATTTTACAACTTGTATTCTGTCATTCTGGGCCAGTTGAGAAATTAGATTTGAACTCTGAGCTTAACTAGAACTGAAGGAAAGAGCCCAGTTTTGCTTTGTATTTCAGCCTTGCCATGAGGGTTCAGATGAAACCAAAATTCATTTTCCAGGAGAGCAGAAACATATGAAAACATTTGTCAAAGCCACCAAGTTTAACCAATTTCTTAAATATCTCTGTTCAGAACAAATCTTTACCCAGGATGGTCATAGAAATCTAGCCCTGTGCAAAATGTAAAGATGCAATCTCCGAAATAATGTAAATAAGAAAAATTTTAAAAACAATATTGATGTGAGCTTCATATACTATATACTTAGTAGATTTTCTAGTTGCTTATGGTTGCCAGAACCATAACTAACATTTTTACCACCCAGAGCAATCAGGATGAAATACAGCTAGGGCAAATAACATGAAAATAGCGTTTAAATCAACTTTATAATTTGTGATGTGGCAATAATATAATGAATAACTAAGACAAGTCATGTTGAACTGGAGGAGAAGAGAGGAAGTGATTATTAGAGGCATCTAAAGTGCTTAAGGAACATATGATAAATTTTGCCCTCTCAAAATTTTGGTGTCTTGGGACAAAATCCCAGTACCATTTACTCTGTGTATATTTTATTTATACCTAGTTATTTTTATGTTCTTTTCCATTAGATTGTGAGCTCCTTGAGTGCAGGGAATGTATTTTTTGCTTTCTTCATGCCCTCTGTGCTTAGCACAGGGCCTGCACCCTTAGGAAACTCTTAATGAATACTCCTTGACTGACCTTGATACTGTTGTAGTTGTACCAATTCTGGTAATTGCATATGTAACTAAAGGCTCATAGTTTTATAACTGAAGGAAGAAGAAAGTTTTTGTTATTATTTAGCCTTTCACATTTTGCTAAAAGCCCAACTTTGTGTCATACTCATCTATTTTTGCCTGTATGTGCCCACGGACATGCACCTTGATACCCATTACACTACTAAAATCATTGTGCTTTTTTAAAATTTCCATACAATTTAGAGATGGGAGTTCAGAGACCATCTATTCCAACCCCCTCATTTTTCATGGGAAGAATCAGACCCAGAGAGGTTCAAAGCCTTGCCCAATGGCTAGCAATATAGCTGTGGTATGAGCCTACCTGGTTTCCCTGACTCTAAACACAGTTTTCTTTTGACCCTGCCAAGGCCACTGCTGGCTGCCTTCTTACCTGTTCTGAAACAAAAGTTACTCATTAGTCAATGAGCCTAGCAAGAGCCATGAAACCATATCCTCCAACTCCTATAATCTGTGTACATTACTCCTGTGTCTTACTAATCTTTACCTCTGTGAGGAGGGTATTAGACCCTGATCAATTCTAGTTCCAGGTCTTATAGACCCCATTATATTTATTCTTCTGTCAAAACAGAAGATGCATGTCTAAAGATAATCTTAACTCTTTTTGACCTATAGGAGCTCCCTATTGAAAGGACGCTAGGTGGCGCCGTGGATAGAGCTCTGGGCCTGCAGTCAGGAAGACTAATCTTTCTGAGTTCAAATCTGATCTCCGATGTTGACTAGCGGGCTGACCCTGGGCGAGTCACTTAATCCTGTTTGCCTCAGTTCCTCAGCTGGAAAATGAACTGAAAAGGGAGATGGCAAAACACTCCAGTATCTCTGCCAATAAAACCCCAAAGAGGGTCATGAAGAGTCAGCTACAACTGAACATCAATAATATTGATCATGTATTGGTTGTTCCAAAAAGGGTTAATATTCAATACTCAAGGACTCTGCGGTTCTATTTCGGTAATGATTTGTTATTTATTTTTAAAAACATATGTAATCAAATGTATTGTCAAGTATATTGATCACAGATTTGCCTTCTCTCCATTTTAATGCAATAATTACCTTGGTATTTTAGAGAGGATTACTCTGGTCTCATTACTGTCATGCTTTTCTAGAGTCATTGAAATGGAGTCATTCTAAATCTTTCTCTTTATATTTGTCATGAAAAAAAGTTAGCTGTGATTCTGTGAAAATTAAGGAAAATTTCCACTGTCTGGGCCAGCACTTTGTAATAAGTGTTCTGATATGTTAGTTCACGAATCCATCAACCAGTAAGCAATTATTAAGCACCTTCCATGTTCTAGGCATCAAGGATACAAAACCAAAAAAGGAAATAACCTCTGCTTTGAAGAAGCTGATACTCTACTAGAAGCAGACTACTAGTCTTAATCCTTAAAGACAACTAAATAACAGTTTACCGTATACCCAGACTTGGATTTTTGATTCATCTAAAGTATCTATTTGAATACTCATCTCCGATTTCACTTCATAATTCATGGATGGCAAATACTGCTCAATATTTCTGTAAGCATTAGGAAACAAAATTAGAAGGCAAATATGCATTAAATTATGGAAAATTCATTATAGATGCAAGTAGATGGCACTTTCTAATATTTCTACATGAAATTTCATTAGTTTTAAGTTACTTGCTTGACAATAGTGTACTGTCTATTAATATTGTAAACTCCTCAAATGGAAGGATTATTTTATCTTTGTGTTTTATCCATAGCGCCTTGCACTCAGTTGAGTTTAATAAATATTGAATGAGTGAATGTATTGAGGGTCTTGGACTAGATGAGACCCTTCGAGGTTCCAAAAGACTCCAAAAGTCTAAAATTCTGTAATAAAATATACTCTAATATTTTGTTCATTGAGAAACTTGGTCTTAGCAAAATATCTACAATTTATATGTATATTATGTGTGTGTAGACACAAATTCACACATCCAAATATATAAAATTTCCTTGAATTAATCTCTGACAGAGGCCTCTAGTACCCACTGCAGTTCTGCTTGAAGTATTTTGTCCTGGCTTTTTATCCCCATTTCACTATTATTCCAACAGCGTCAGAGAGAGTGAGAAGGAATTTTTGTATTACATAAACTTTAGTAAAAAAAAAAAAAAAGACATATAGAAGCTGGGGTGGCAACTCCCTAAGAAAGTACCTTCCAAACACAGCTATAGAGAATATCTTCCTCTCTGTAAGCTTCATCTTGAATTTTGTTATTTATTAAAGCTTTTTAAGTTGTACACTTCAAAGACAACCAAGCATCAGCCAGTAAGGTCTTTAGCTGGTGGATGTTGCAACGACCAAATACTATTGAACACACTCCAAACCATTAATACAGAAAAGCTTTAGTTTAGTTTGGGATGTAGACTGGGAAACTCATAAAAATGTATCTTCCATCTCAGAGGAGCACTCAAGTGAAATTAGGAATGAAGAGATTTTGTTAAAATATTCAATAGGAAACTGGGATATTTAAAGAGAGGATGTGCCATTTCAGTTAAAAAAAACAAACAACAGAAATCCCACAAGAGATTGAGAAGTCATTCCTATGCAGTGACACTCCAGAAACACTACCAGAATTACCACAGGCTTTGAGATGCTTTTTCCAGTAATGGTGATAAGTTACACTGAGTCATCCACACTCTTATCCAGTTTCCCTTGCGACCAACAACATTTATTTGTAAAATCACCAGTGAGAGTTAAAAGAGTGCAGATTTTAGTTTTCCTCACAGTAAAGCTAACTGGTCCTTATAGGGAATTTAATTCCTGACATTAACCTCATTAACAACATCTTCTAATCGAATGAGCTAACAACTTAAAAAGAAATTACCTGTTTCTAATTGTTCGGACAACAAAGAAATATGTTAAAGAAAAAAATAACACTAGTTACCTAAAAGTGGATACTCCATTTTGATTGATAACTGGAATGCAAAATGAAAAACATGAAAAAAGCATAAAACAGTACTTCATATACATAGTTCTGTCATAAGTTTAATATGAAAAGATTAAAAAGGCAGGCTAAAATAAGATATTATATTTAATAATAAAAATGATATTAATAAATTAAGTATTAGTAGTATTCAATAAATATGTATTATTTATAATAAATTTTATCATTATTTATAATACATTTATTTATAATAAAAATATTAAATAAACAATATGTATGATATTAATAAAATATGATATTTGAAATCGTAACAGTAAATTAGATGCAAATATTAACTACAAAACAGTAATATTCAAGAAACCTAAGCGAGAATATATCTCCACTTTATAAAAGGATTTCTTATTCATGAATTAAATAAAAAAAAACTTTCAAGTAGTCAGATGAAACTGGAAGGCATGAAAAACTAAACACTCATTTTGTCATTTTATATGATTATTGTTCTGTCTCCTGGCCTACCACTGGAAAATAGGGAAAAAAATCTCAATTCAAATCTATTACGCACAGGTGTGGGTTTGCAATGATAATGCCAGCCTGTTTACTTAAACTATATTTTGCTAAGCAGAAACCCTGCATGGACAAGAAGTAGGTGGACCCTGGCACAGATCTCTTGGGAAAAAAAACATGTTTAGACAGAGTTTACCAACATCTTCTAGAGTATAGTCCTACAATACCTTATGGCTCAAGCAAGTCTATCTTTTTTTCTCAATTTTCCAGTTAATGAAAGTAGTGTTTAAATACTCTGTAGTTAGATTATTAACTTCTACAAAACAGAAACAGATGTGTGTCTTAGTATGCCATTAAATTTATGATTTACATAGTACCCTTAAATACAGCTGAGCAGAGGCCAATGATTCTAATTTGCTTTAGATTTACAATAACCTGATCTGGTTTTTGTAAGTACTGAAACACTTTAAACAAAATTAGAAAGCAGTTGTGCTTTCTGTGATTAAAGATGCAATTCCCTTTGGGGTAATGAGAAAAGTTAGAACATGTTTCTTCCTTTATGGATGTTTCTATTATAAACACGAGTGCTATACATTATATATTTTTGTTACTATGATTTCCTTGTTTTTAATTATAAAATAAACCAATTGAATTTCACTGGAGTCTCAAATTGAAACTATGCCAAAACTTAGCAAAAGAATGCATACTGAGCTTCATAAAAAGCCTTAAAATTCTTCCCAGGGTCTTAAGGTCTTGTTATATAAATACCGGTTCCTCATAATTTTCTAAGAGCAAAACATCTTTCTGATTAAGAGCCATGCACCATAAAGATGGACTTGGGGGCTGAATATATATTGCTAAGCTTAGCAAACCACATTGATATACAAAAGTTTACAGAACTAATACTTACTGGATTCACATAAATTTTGAATAAAAAATAGTCTTTATTTTATCTCATTACACAAATTATGCAATTCAAACAATCACAATACTGTTATAGAAAATCTGCTTTTATATTAATCAGGCCATTTCTGCCAGACCAACCCCTAAAAATCAAATTTCTTAAATTGAAGTTATTTTGTAGCCCTCTGAATCCTTCACACACACACCCCCCCCCCAAAATAATAAAAGTTAGGGAATGTTGGACACTTTTGCCAGTAAGAAATAAAAATGTTATATCTGTGATATAATAAGTATGGACAAAAGTATTCATTCTTAAAAAGTTTAATCCCACAAAAGCTCTCTCAGCCTTAGAATTTTTGCAATGTCATAGAAAATGGTTTTTTTTTAATAGCAAGATTCCATTGATCTCTTTAAAAGAAAATGTCACTTAAATAATTTATTTGGATGAATAATTTATATTCTACAAAACACATATACACATGTATTAATATGCAAATGTATACATACATGTGAGTGCATGTACATATATATACATGTGTGTACATCTCATATATAGATATTCAGGCGTAACATCACTCAAGCAAGAAAAACTCCAATTCCAAGCACACTGTCCTCTACTCCACCGTTTTCACTTAGTATTTGCAGCTGACGTTGTATTTGATCACCCACTGTTTCAAAGAGGACTCCCGGTGGAGGACCATTTGTGCTACATTTGGCACACCAGGGTGATTTAGTGCCAAAAAGACTTTCGGAGCCCAGATTCCTCTCATCTTTTCTTAATTTTGCATCTTTTACAAATTTTGCAAGCAAATAGATAAGAGATGATGAGGCCAGTCAGCTTTCCAGCCTTCATCGTATGCCTACTTTGGACTATTCACTGCACGAATTACTACAGTAAAAACATAAAAATAGTCCCTCCCCTGGGGAGCATACCATCTCTGAAGGACAAAGAATAAACACATATGGAAAATGCATAAGAACACATAAAATAAATACAAACAAATAACCAAACTAATTTAGCTCCATGGAGCTGGATAGTTCCATAAAATATGCTTGGCCTGCAGAAATGCAGAAAATTCAGCAATTAACACTCCATGATATGACTTCACACCAGTTTCTTTTTCATAGCTTTAAAAGAAAAACCATTTTACTATCTGAGTTAATCTAGGGCAGTAGTTCATGTATAAACTCACATGCAAACTAACTGGGGTTTGAGAAGATAATACAAAACGTCCTTTTTCACTCTCTTCCCCTTTTCCCTACATACCCAGCACACATACCTGAAAACATGTACAGAAAAATAACCATGGCACCGTCTAGTTCCATCACAGTTACCAACTCTCTTAACTCTTATGCCCTGGGTTGAAATTGGAAGGAAGGAAGATCAGGATGCCGGAAAACAACCAGGCATCTTTTGGGGAAGAGTCCTAGGATCTCAGAATTGGAAGAGACCTCAGACATCATTTCATCTATCCTTTTACCTGAAATACATGTTTTTTATACAACATACCTGGCAAGTAGATCATCCAACCTTCCTTCATTAACCTGTTCTAGGATTTAGGGAATTTGCTTCATGAACCAGCATGTTCCATTTGGGGGGAACAATCATTTTTAAGAGTCCTCCTTTACCTGAGTTCAAATTCATTCATTTCATTCAATAAATATTTATTAATCACCTACTGTGTACCAGGCATTGTGCTACTCATTCAGCCTCATTCGTAGGATCTGAAGCAAAAGGAACCTTCAACTCCCACCAACCACCTTTTCAGCAATGAAAATACTGAAGCCCAAAGAGCTTTGCCCAACACCATACCAAGAGTGAAAGGCAGAACCAAGATTCAAATCTAAGTCTTTGACCACAGAATGACGACTCTTTCTACTACAATATGCTGCCTTTTATGGAGATGAGAATAAGTCAGCTCCTTCAAATATTTGAAGATAGCCTTCATATCCCCACTAAGTCTTCAACCTTGACTACATATGATCAGTTCTTTTAACTGAACATTGTACAGTCTGATTGCTGAGTCAACTAACCATCCTGACTACCTTGCTGTAGGCACAGTTCAACTTGTCAACATCCTTCCTAAAATGGGATGCTGATAACTGAATGCTAGAGAGGCAGGATAGAGTTCAGACCCCGTACTCATGTTAATACAGACTATAATCACATTGGCTATTTGGGTGCTATATCACACTGTTAACTTATCTTGAACAACTCCCCCCCAAGTCCTCACCCCCAAATGAACTCCCAATGAGCTTCATCTTCCCCCAAATAAATCAATAAAATGTAAATTGACTCAGTGAAGAAATCAATTGATCAACAACAATAATAGCATATTTCTAGTGCTTTAATGTTTGCAAAACACTTTACAAATATCTTATGGTATAAATATCTCAAATAGTTCAGAACAACCCTGGAAAGTAGCCGCCATATTATCCTAATTTTAGAGATAAGGAAACAAAGATAGATAGAGGTTAAAAGTGACTTGCCCAGGGTCACACACCAAAGTAAATTTGGGATTTAAATTCAGATTTTCCTGACAGCTTTGCTCACCAAGAACCCTATCGGACTCTGAAGGGAGGGGTATGCATTTTCTCAACTCTTCTCTAGGGCCAAGCTTGTTGATTATAAATACATAATGTTTGATTTCATTTTGGGGAAGTGGGAGAGCTTGGAGGGCACTTTTGGGGGAGATAGTCCTTTCATTTTCATTATTAATGTCTTGAATATTGTTTTCCTGGTTTTGTTTACTTCGCTATGCATCAGTTAGCTTAAGTCTTCCCACGTTTCTCTGATCATTTCTAGTTGCCTTTTAGAACCTAATCTTAAGATTTGTCATTTTTAACTATATTAAATCTTATCTTATCAGATTTATCCCATTATTTTGGTCTATCTTAATCATTTTGGATTCTAATTCTCTCACCCATTTTATATTAGCTATGCTTTCCAGCTTCATATTTTCTCCAGACCTAATAAGCATGACATCAACTATAAATACGTTGACGAAAATGAAGAAAATGAAATCCACACAAAATTTTAATGGAGATCTTACTCCAATTTGATATCAATCCATTAATCAACTCGCTAGGCTAGCCTAGGGGCACACTGGGTAGAGCGCTAAAAGACCTGATTGCAAATCCATCTTCACAGACTTAGCAGCTGTGTGATCCTGTCACCAAATAGTTATTTGTCTCAGTTTCCTCATCTTTAAGTTGGAGTTCATAACAATATCTATTTTCCAGAGCTGCTTTCAGATCAAAATGAGATAAAATTTATAAAGGACTTTGCAAATGTTAAAGCATTCTATAAATGCTAGTTTTTTATTATTATTCTATTTTTGTTCTCACACTATAACCAATTTTGAATAAACAACCATATTGTCACCATGTTCGCATTTCACCATTTGAATATCCAGAAAGATTCCATGAAATGTTTTGCTGAAATACAAGAATTCTGTATCTGTGACATTTTCCTGGTCTACTCAATCAGTTATTTTACAATGAGAAACAGAGTTATCGACAGAAAATCCCTTAGCATGTTGAGTCGATCTCTATTGAGAATTTAAGAAAAGACAGGGGCAAAAGTCATCTAGGGCAGCAAAGAGGTACCATGTGCATCATTGGCAGGGACACTCACATTGATGAGATCACGGATCCATCATGATACTGAAATACCAGATCAATTTCCTCTCCCCCTCCTCCTTTGATCTATTTCTTTCCACTGGTTTGTTCCTTCACTCTTCATAGACGGACCCACATCCCCCCAGACTACAAAAACAAGACAAAACCTTCTTAAGAATCAACTTTAACTACCTTCCTTTCATTGTCTTCCATTTCCTCACCCCTACTCTCCATCCTTTTGCAAATTGATTTCTGTCTCTAACCCAACTGAAGCAAAGGGAATCAACTACTGACTGACCTATTACTGCCTATTCTAAATCTCTGTAGAATTTGACATTGTGAATCACAAAGACTTTAATTTGGGAGTAGATATCAGGGTGTCCATGAATTTGGTTTGGACAAAAAAAAATTATTTTCACTAAACTCTAACTGAATTTAGCATTTGCTTCAATGAATGGATATGAGCAATAAAGCACAGTGGTGTTAAGCTTTACCAGACTGCCAAAGGAGCCCATGACACACACAAAAAAGATGATAAACCTTGTTTTTGATGATGCCCTCCTTCTGAATAATTTTTCCTTCCTTGGTTTCAGTGACATTGTATCCCTCTCATTTCTCCCTCCTCCGTCTATCCTTTCTTCCTACCCTCTTAATGAAGACATTCTCTTCCCTCCTCTCTCCCTTAATTATCTCATCAATTCATCCTTGATAAGGACTCCCAAATGTTTGTCTCTGACCCAACCTCTTTCCTTTACTACTCCCTACGAGACATCTATCTCCACCTGGATGCCTTGATAGCATGTCAAACTTAACTTGTCCCAAACTGAACTTATATCTCCCACTAAAATTGGTCATTCCACAGGAGTTCATTTTACCAACATTCTTCTAGTCACTCATATCCAAAACCTCAATGGCATTTTTGGATCGCTTTTTTGCCCCATCTCCCATACCTGCAACATTCAATTAGTTGTTTATCCTATCTCCTCAATTTCATTCCCCCCTCACCCCCAATTTAGAACCCCAGCTGCATTTGTTCTAGGCACTTAGGATATAAAACTAAAAATATGTTTACATATTTCAAAATATATAAACATTTTCCTGTCAATTAAGTACAACATTCTGGATGTAACTTAACTTTTCTTAGATAATTTAAGATTGATTTTGCAATACTTTGGGATCATTAATGTGAACATCACATTTATTAGAGAGGCCACATAATGGGATGGCAACAGAGCTGGACTTAGAATGAGGAAAATTAGATTGTAATCTCAGTGCTGCCATTTATAGACTATGTAAAATATTAAAATATTAACAGCAATAATAAAATATTAACCGCAATAATAACCATAACAAACTGACATTCCCCTAGAGTGTTAAGGTTTGCAAAGCACATCCTCCTTTAACAAACCTGTGCGACAGGTAGCATGTGTATCACTTTACTTATTTTACAGATGAGGAAACTCATCTGTAAATAGGTTATTTGTGGTCACCTGTTCCACATCGTGGCCTCCATGTTGGAGTGGGATTTGAAGACATCATTTACCATGCTGCCCACCATAATTTATGAGATTAATTGTAACCTTTCTGAGTCTCAATTTACTTATTTGTAAAATGGAAATAATCCCACTTGTACTACCCATCTCATGAAGTTGTTGTAAGGTCAGTGCTTTCCCTGATAGAGATACATGAATGCATGCTATTAATGTCAATTCTCAGTGTTCAAGATGGTAAACAAAGGTAAGGAGAGAGGTTAGGGGAAAGTCAATTACATAGTAATATTTAGATTTCTATAGTGTTCAAGAATTGTCAGAGAACGTTCACATAGAATTTTAAAGCTGCACAGGGACTTCAACGCCATCTTCTCCAACCCCTTCATTTTACAGAAAAGAAAATTGTTGCCTAGAGAGGTTAAATGATTGGCCTAAGCATGGTGGATTACTATGGCTCCTTTGGGCCCCTAGGAACCAGAAAGCATGGCTGTCTTCTTCCTCACCTCACCATGCTTTTCCTATATTCTGGCCCTGGGAGCTTTATAAAAGGGGAGAAGCCTCTGGGCCCAAAGGGGAAGGAATTAGCCTAACCACTTTACTTTCCACTAACTTAGGGAACTGGGGCATTAAGCTTAACATTTAAAATATGATTATTATGAAAGACTGAGTCAGAATTGATAAATGCCTGTCTCTCATGCCCTCCCTCTAACCTTTCAAGGAGGGCCTGGACCACTTTAAGAAATCCATCCCAATTTGGTTTGTTTCTCCATTTATACTGTGAATAGAATAAAATTCCAACATATGAATCAACTGGATGATGGGATTGAATGGGCAAAGAGGAACAAATCCTAACTCCTCATTTGTAATGAATCATGTGCTTGATTGAATGAAAAGGCAGAGCCAATGAGTGTCCTCCCTGATTCACAAAAACTGACTAGCAGTGCCTCGTGGGTGATTAGACAATGATACGTTATTTTTGGAACCTTCAAGTGTGGCTGAGGGCTCACATGTCCTTTCTAATCTCATTCCATAGGCATCTCTCCACTAATGCATGAATGACCAAAGAGAGAAAGGAAGGGACCTTTCACTTCGGTGGCCATATTGCTTGCCTCGAAACACTTACTCTCTCTGGCTCTCTCAATTCACCTGCATGGAAATATACAGATATGGTAAATACTACATCAGTTTCATACCACCTAATAAGCCTATGTTCTAGCTTACCAGGGGGACCACATGCAAAGAGTCAAGCTTATTTGAAGGAATACGGTAACAAAACAAGTGTCTGTAAATTTCTAAAAGTGCTGGTGTTAAAAACACTTTACTTAAATAATTAAGGAATCCTAATATTGAGGAAAACAAACAAAAATAAACAGCTGTACACAAACCCTTTTGAACCAAGTAACTAAGGTTTTTTCATCAATAGCAGTAATTGGTGAATGGGTTTGATCAATGACTTAATGTAGAGACAATCTGTTTTATCTGAAGCAAAACAAAGCAATTTCTAATAGCGTTTTTAAAAACAACAACAAAATCCAAAACTTGTTCTGATGTAACATTTGGCTTTAGTCAATTATCTTTAATTACTTTTAATAATATTTATATTTAGTCAGGACTAGTTAATTTTTTTCCCTTTAAATATGTGACTTTAAAAGGTTTGTCATATCCTTTAGAATGATTTCTAGTTAGCATTCAGGAGGAAAAACTTTTCCTGGGAAACACATCTCTAAGTTTATAAAATATGCCTCTAGAATATGGTTTCTTTGCCTTTTTTGAGTCATGAGGCCTTTTGGCAGCCTGATAAAGCCAATGGACTCCTCAGAATAATGTTTTTAAATGTGTAAAATAACATACATGGGCTCACAGAGGAAACCAAAGGTCAATGAAAATTAATATGTATACTTTTTTTCCCCATCCAGATTCATAAATCCCCTGAAATCTATCCACAGACCATAGGTTAAAATCTCCTGCTCTAGAAAAGTATTCATTTATTAATTCATTCTTGTGTGACTTTGTACTATTATTATGGACCCTGCTGAAATCTCACTATTTTTTCCATATATATATATATATATATATATATATATATATATATATATATGAATTAGTATTATACCTCTACAGAGGTATAATCTTGGCAGGAAAGCAACCTCAGAAGCTTTATGGTCATAAAAATAGTAATAGGAATATTATAGTCTGCTTCAAAGTCTGCTAAACTTTTCACTTAAAGTCAGAGGCGTCTAATCTAATCTTCACAAAAAGGTAGGTGCTATTATCATTCCCATTTCACAGATGGCTTAACTGAGGCTGACAGAAGTTATATGACTTGCCCCCAGGCCACGTACCTAGGTTAGTGTGTGGGGCAGGAGTTGAACTCAGGTCTTCCTGACTTGATGTCTAGCATTCTATTTATAATGCCACCGCTCTACCTTGTTAGGTTAGTGGAGTACAATGGATCCACTGATATCTACATTAAAGATGAGTCTAACCAGAGTACGAAAGAATCATTAATCAATCAAAGCATTTATTAAGGGCCCACCATGTTCCAGATACTGTGTGGGATATAGAACCAAAAAAGAAACCAGCCCCTGAACTTGAGGTCATATAAGCTTCTCTCAGAGGGGATATAATACTGGCAAATGAGAAGGTCCAAATTATATAAAAGGTAACTATGATGTAATTTGGGTGTGGAGAGGGCAAAAGCACTAGCAGCTTTGCAGGGAAAGGCCTCCTGGAGCAAGGGTTCTAGAGCTGGAGAGGCAAAGGAGAGACAGAGCTAAGGAAGGAGGATGTGTGCAAAGTCATAGAGATAGGAGATGAAGCATCTCATGAAAGCAACCCCCAGAAGACCAGTTTGGGCAGTAGTGTAAGTGAAAGGAAGTAATGTACTTATAATAAGCCTGGAAAAGTCAATTGGATCCAGGTTGTCAAAGGCTTTACCACCAAACAGAGGAGGTTGTGTTTGATCCTAGAGGTAATTAGGGAGCCACTGGATCTTATTGAATGAGCAAAGGAGTGACATGACCAGACCCATGCCTTAGGAATATCGCTTACGCAGCTATGTGGAAAATGGATTGATTTGCTACCAGTTTGACCCATCAGGAGGAATTTTTTGGATGTGGCCAGTTTTGAAGGGCATCAGAGTTCACTGGTGGAAAAAGTAGTCCGTAACCGTACTGAGCAAAGTGCATGTGAAAGTTAAGGGAAAAAGGAGGAGAGGAGATGAGGAGAGAGACAGAGACAGGGAGAGGCAGACAAAAGGAGAATGAGTAAAAGAGAGAGAGAATGAGTGGAGAGACAGAGAGGAGAGACAGAGAGAATGAGTGAAAGAGACATGCTCAGAGAATGAGTGAAAAAGAGAGAGAGAATGAGACAATGAGTGAAAGAGAGAGAGGAGACAAAGAGAATGAGTGAAAGAGAGAGAATGAGTGAGACAGAGAGGAAAAACAAGAGGGAGGGAGGGGGAAAGACAGAGAGACAGACAGAGACAGAGAGAGAATGAGAGAGACAGAGACAGAGAGAGAATGAGAGAGAGAGAGAGAGAGAGAGAGAGAGAGAGAGAGAGAGAGAGAGACAGACACTGGACTTTGAGGCAGCCAACACTTGGATTTTAATCCTGTCTTTGGAATTATCAGTTATGTGACCACAGGAAAAATTTTTAACCTTTTTGAGACTATTTTCTTATCAGCAAACTTTGAATAATAACATCTACTGAACACATCTCACACAATTGTGGGGATCAAATTATATAATTTATATGAACTGCTTTGCAAACCTTCAAGTGCTGTATTAATGTTGGTTATTGCTCTTACATACACAGAAAATTTGGAACTAACTTGACCTTGTAGGCTTTATGTATTGTATTTCTGAGCACAAAGCCACCAGCACGTTACCTTATTACAGAAATGCCCCAGATCAACATTATACATAAAAAAGTTGTATCTTTAACAGAGGCAGATTTCATTTAGTGATTATAGAAGAAAAAACCCTCCATTTTAAGGGAATCAGTACAGCAAAGTAATTGTCACATGTAACCTAGAAACTCACGTTGGAGTATATGATAGGAATAAATCAAAGGATAGTATTTAGAGCTGGTAACGACCTTAGAGATCATGTGGTCCCATCTTACTAATGAGGAAACTGAGGCCCAGAAAGGTTGGTAAGCTTGTTCAAGGTCACAAGCATTCCTAATGGTGATAGTTTTTATTCTTCTCTGTAAATCGAGCAAAGGTATTCTGAACTGTAAAAACATAAGCTTCTACAAATGCATATTGGATTGTATATTTCTAAAACAATTAAAAAAAAACCTTTCTCATTCCTGCTCCCTCTCCTCCCAGATTAAAGTGAAAGTGATGTGACAGATGACTCAGATAAATTAGACTTTTATCTGATTAATTTAGGTTAATTAACTTACTCTGGGTCTATTCTGCAATGCTCGAATCTATTTTCCAATAACCCTTTCATTTCTGCCAGAACACATACTTTACATTGTGAAACTGGCTTTCATGGTATTTAATAAGCAAGGCCATACCAGGGTTCCAATCATTTGCTCTCAACTCTTGCTAAAAATAAGCAATTTTGTGTAGTGAAGACTTTGGCAAACACCATCTGAAATCACTTTGCTCTGGCTTTTTGAAATAGTACTTGACATTTCCTTTAAAGAAGTCTCAGACTTTTATTTATGAAAAATATAGATTGCAACAAAAGTTCCACCTCTGCTTGCTAATTATTCCCCTTGCCTTAAGTAAAAAATAATGAAGTCTGTGGATTTCCCCCTCTCCCTACCAAGTAGAAGGAAGGGTAAATTCACTTGACCAAGAAAAAGGCATAAGCTTGACATTTGATATGTTCAACTTTCTAAAAAGAATAAACAGGGACTTCTTTAAAAGCCCCAGTATCTGTACCAGTTAAAGTTAACCATTTTTTTGATTATGTACTATTTCTACATTGTGGTATTCATAAGAAAATAACTTCTATGACTGAGTTAATTTTATCAGTTCTGGTTGACATTCTGAGATGCTTTAAATATTTTATATTTACTTAAATCTTTTGTGCATTTATATTTATTATCTATAAATTCATCTGTTTATATTTGTTTTAATATGTTTCTATATTTAAATATATAGGGTCTCTATTCCAATCCACATACATAAATACACATATATGTGTGTGTGTCTGTATCTGGAATGAAGAGAACGGTCATGGATACAAAGTGCATAAAAAGTTGCCCAAGAAGGCCTGGGCTCAAGTTTCACCTATGATACATATGGCTGTGTCACCTTGGCAATTTTCCAAACCACTCAGTGCTCAATGCAAATCACTAACAGATTATATAAGTAACAAAGAAGGTTCTGACCTTCAATGACAGAGGTGGTTTCTTCACCTAGGAGTTTCTAGTACCATTAAATTCATGTTTAGTTTCTATGCCAAACTGTGATTTGAAAAAAACATGATCTCTTAGCTAAATTCAAACTGTATCCTTTTGTCTTCCCATTTTTAAAAATGTCCTAGAGAGTTGTAACTTAACATCATAGACTCTTGGAGCTAGTGTCTACACAGCTCTTCTGATTTCTGAAGGAGATACAATACTCCCCACAATGCCTGAAAAGTCCTTCCTCCTCCCCTCTGACACAGAATCCTTCTTTTCATTGAAGTTAAAACCACCTGGGACTACTAAATAGCCCAGTGAATAGAGCACTGGCCCGTTGATTAAGAGGTCCTGAGTTCAAATTTAACCTGATACCTGACACTTACAGCTGTGTGACATTGAGCAAGTAACTTAACCCCAATTGCCTTGCCTTACCCCTCCAAAAATAGAAAAGATGAAACCACAATACCCCCAAAGTACTTAACACTTCCTTTAAATAAGTAACAGACTTTTATTTATGAAAAATATAGATTGCTCCAAAATTTCCACCTCTCCTTTGCTAATTAGTTACTTTGCCTTAAGGAAAATAGTCTGTGTATTCCCTCTTCCCACCATTTCTTCATTTAATAAGAAACCCAAGCATGACCTTCTCCATGAAGGCTTTCCTGATTCCTCCCAACTGTTAGTGCCCTGTTTCCCAAATGGCATTGCATTTTGAATTGTTTTTTCCTCCTTATAGATACTCTGGGTATACTTATTATATGTATTCTTGTGGTCTCCACCAGAACATAAGTTGCTTGTAAGTAGAGATTGCTTCATATTTTTTTGGTACTTGTGTCCCCAGAATCTTGAATACAACCAGGCATATAACGGATACTTCATAAATACCCAGTGATCAATTGATGGATTGATTGATCAATTGGGCAGAAAAAGAACTTCAGAGTCATTTTAGAGGAAAGTAAATAATTGCTTTGAAAAGAAGAGCTGCTAGAATTTAGGGAAGTCTTGGGAAACACTCAAACTTTAGTGGTAGGTGGAGAAAGAGAAATATGAGAGAGAGGGAGAGAAAGAGAGAGGGAGAGAGAGAGAGAGAGAGAGAGAGAGGAGAAAGCAAGAAGACTTCAGATTTGCATGTAGGAAACACATTAGGTCAAGAAAGAGAGAACAGGATCAAGGCAAGGATATCCAATGATTTAGAAAGATCAAGGAGCATAAGAGTTGAGAAAAAAGCTACTGGATTTGACCCTCAAACCCTGCCCCTATACTTGTGGATACCAATTTACAAGTTAATTCTTTTCCCACCCACAATCCCCCCAGCCCAGCCTAATTTATCAGCATCCTTAATCTCTGTGACTTGGACCATCACTCCATTGCAGGTACATACAGGGTCCATCATGCTCATAATCTTACAATAATCCATCACCAGCATTTAACTGCCTAGCACATGAACAGAAATGCTAGTGGACTGATTAACTCATGGGTGATCAACCCCCACAATCCATAATTCTGAATTTTCTGTATCTGGCCATAATCTCCTGACCATCTAGTGCTACCTATTTCCACTCCTAAAGCCATTTTCTGTCCAGTCGTTCCTCTCCCTGTTTTCCTAGGTCCTCACCCCTGCCTTCTTTTCACTTTCTGTCCTTTAATACTACTACCATTTAATTAGCCAGTTTAAATTGACACAGTCCTTGAACCTTCAATCCCCTGTTCCCTACTCCCATCACTGTGCTTCTGTTTTCAAACCTCCATCTTGGATTACTCCCTCCATCCAATTTCTCTGACTTTGCTCAGGTCCTAACTATCAATTTGTTATGCAGTCTCAGCAAGGTCCTTTTACTCTTCCCTGAAGGACTTTCTATCAGACCACTTCTAGCAAGTCTTCCCTTCTCACACCAATTATACCACCACTTCCCCTTCCTTCTCAGGAGCAGAGCCACATGTTCCACCAAAATTCCCTACTTCTTATCACCTCAAAGCCATCACCCATCTGCTCCTTCTTTGCTCCAATCATGGAGCATCAACTGGACCTTCTCATCATTGCCAACCCTTCTCTTTATGTCCCTGATTAAATCCCATTTCTCCCCTCCAGAGTCTTGCCTCTTTAATCATCCTTCTCTCTCCCTAATGTTCAGTCTCTCCCTAATTTTCAACCTCTCCTTATCCAATCAGCTCCTACTCTGTTGTTTACAAACAAGCATCAACCCCTTCTATTCACACCTAACCACTCCAGTAGAGACCCTCATCACTTGCCCTGACTATTAAATAACTTCTTAATTCGTCCCCTGCTTCCAGTTTCTCTCCTTTACAATCCATTCTTCACACAGGTACTAAATTTATGTTCTAAAGCACAAGTTTGATCATGTCCTTCTGCTAAGAAGTTTCCATGGCTCCCCATTGCCTTTAGGACAAAATGCAAACCATTCTCTCATTTAAAGAGCTTTACACGGTGGCTTTAGCCTGTCTCTCCACATTCCACATGACACATGACTGCTGTCATGCAAACTGGCCAACTCACTCTTCCCTAGACACAATTTATCGTTTCCCACTGCTGTGCTGGTCTGGCTCTGATCCCCTGCTCAAATGATGCCTTCTTAAAAGATCTTTCCCGGTAGCCCTCATCTCTAAGTCACTGTGCTTTGAGGCAGCAGAGGAGACAGAATCCAAGTCAGGAAGACCTGAGTTTGAATCCTGCTTCAGACATAGCAACCTCTGTAATCCCAGGGCAAATCTCAAGCCTCTCAGTCTCAGTTTCCTCATCTATAAAATGGGGATGATCATGACACCTATCACTCAGGACTGCTGTGAGGATGAAATGAGAATATAGGTAAAGTACAGCACACTGCAGATCTCAAAAGCACTATATAAATAAAGCATTTATTTTGTATATATTGTGATTTGTTCTGTGTACATGTTATATTCACCTAATAGAATATACTCTACTTAAGGACAACAACTGACTCACCTTCTAATTTATATCCTTAGTGTCTAAAACACTTTAAAAGCCTAACAATTGACTGACAATTGAGAAAATAGTTTCACTTCAATATTAGGGAAAGAAGCAAACTCTGCAGTAGATGGGGAGGAATTAGAAGGCTCCAAAGCAGCCCATTTCTAGAAGTTTATCCATGAAGGTTTTGTATTATAAAATCAGCACTTCATGGTGCCCTTCAGGATGGATCATTGGGGGCATCATTAAGGAAAGTTAATATAGCCACCTAGTACTTGTAAGACTGGTTGTTGGACAAGGAAGAGAAAAGGGAGTGTGGGGTGGGAAAGGGAGGCTAAAAACTATTGGATTTTTCTGTATTTTACTAGAGGGTGAGGAAAGCCCAAATATTCAGGAATGACTACTGAGAGATGCCCTCAATATGTGCAAAAGCATTGTAGACTTTCGATCCAACATCCATTCAAATCTCACCATTCCAATGAGTATTTGATATTCTTATAATATTATGTACCCTTTTCCAAAATGATATCCAAAAGTAAACATATTGTACTATGCAGAGAATATTAGATTCTTCCTCTGTATGAAATTACCACTAAGATTTTTTTTATTTTCATAATTTTATCTTTCTCTACAATTCTACTTGCTAGCTTTAGCCTACACACAAATTTGCCTTTTCATTTTCCTTTTCATCTGAGATGTCTTCATAGTGTTTGGTCCTTCAAGGCCCTGCCCAGATGCCTCTTCCTACATAGAGTCCCTTCTGAGTCTCCCAGTTGATAGTATGGTCTCAGAAAGACCTGAGTTCAAATTTAACCTCAGACACTGACTAGCTGTGTGACCCTGGGCAAGTCACTTAAACTCCACCTGCCTCTGATTTCTTAGCTGTAGCATGAAGATAATAAGCACTTCTGTAAAGTGCTTAGCACAGTAGTTAGTGCTTCATAAATACATATTCTCTTCTCTCTATTTAAATGAGTTTTTATTGTTTTAACTAATTTTCCTTATCTGTAAAACAGGAATAATACCTACCTCCCAGGGCTATTGTGATGAGAAATGAGATGATAAGATAAAGCACTTTGCATAGTGTCTGGGCCACAGTAGGCACTACATAAATGTTAGCTAAGATTGTTACCATAACGGCTATTGAATTAAGATCAAATGAATGAAGACATGTAAAGCACTTTACAAATCTGAAAGCCCTATATAAATATTACTTATTTTTATCAACATCATTATTTATTAAGTCGCTCTATGGTACGGTAGGTAGGGCACTGAGCCTGGAGTCAGAAAGACCCGAGTTCAAATCCAGACTCAGACACTGTCACCTTAGACAAGTCAAGTAACCCCAGCCTGCCTCAGTTTCCTCTGCTAGAAAATGGGGATAACTACCTATCACACAGAGTTGTAGAGAGGATAAAATGAGATGATATCTATAAAGCACTTAGCATAGTATTTAGCACCCAGTAGGTGCTTAACAAACATATGTTTCCTTCCTCCATCATTATCATTTCATATACATTTTACATTATCTTTATCTCCCCCAAGCCCCTTATCCTGCCAGTGAAATGTTAGTTTCTTTCAGGTAAGAGAAATTTTGTCTTTGTATCTCTAGCTGCCAGCAGCATGCCCAGCACATAGTAGGGGCTTCATAAACATTAGCTGAATTGATTTTTTTTAACTCTAAGCTAATACATTTTGTAGTTTTTGTTTCTTCTTAGCTATATTATTCTAATTTAAATACTAAGACTGTGTCACACTTTAAAATCCTAACATAGCAGAAAAAGAGGAATTTATGTTTTATCAAAATCTAAATTAAAAGTTAAAAGATAATTTCCTTTCTATCACTGTTGACCACTCCTGACTCAATTTCATTTGAACAAATGAAGAAAATAAGTGTCTTGACCTTGTAAGCTAGGTAATACATTGCAGTCTCAAATCAATGATGTCTTTTTTTGTTTAATAATTGTGCTTTGCATAGTTGAATCTTGAGCACATGGTTAGAGATAGTTACAGAAGCCAACTTGGCATCACGCCTAGTGGTGTTAGGATGCTAGACAAAATGGGTCAGCCACTCATCAAGAAAGCCATCCTGTCCTTAACAAAGCAGTGACTACACAAGATAACATATTCAACAAACTGCTGGAAAAGCAGGAACTTTTCCGTTATCAGGATAATCTAGTGGTGACAATCAGTGCGCTGAGTGAACTCCCTCTTGTAAAAAGCCCATCAATTGTTTTTGCTAATTAAGATGAATATTATTCCTGTGAAATGAACCAAAAAGTTGTATGAAACCCCAAGTCCCCAAAGAGATCTATAATCTACAAGAATAATTGCATGGAGTTTTAATTGAAGGAAAAATAGAGGACTCTGTTTATCCTTTTTTTTTTTTTAAAGGGAACAGTAATCACTCTGCTGTGTTATTAACCATTCTTTTACATGACTGTCATCTGACCTAAAAATTGACATGTGGTAGAAGGAAAACATTTATGGAATTAAATTTTAAAAGTAAATGACAAAATGGGCTATGGATTTAGTGAAATCCAGTACATAATTTTTGTCATTAATTTGTTAAAGTAACAAATCATTTATTAACATATACAGGGAAAAGATTTTTTTTGATTGAAGGCTAGATGTTGTGACTATTCATAGTAATGTGCATTTAATCTTTATTCATTAAGCACAGCCAGAGTTGGGAATGAGCAAGGGAGTCTATTCTGTTAAAGCGTAGATTAATTACACTGAGTGATTTGCTTTTCTTCCGGACTTCTAGCATTTTATCACTATTCTTTGAGAAAATCTAACAATAGGGAAGATAGTCACAATTTAAAAGTTTGATTTCAATGGATTCTACATTTTCAACAAACATTCTTCAGGTTCCTACTATGTACCAAACTCTGGGGCTACAAAGACCAAAAACAAAAAAAACAACAACAAAAAAACGAAAACTACCCCTGAACTCTCGAAGTTTGAGGTCTGCTGGAGGGGAAGGGTCTATGGCATGCTCATAAATAGAGATATACAATACAAATACAGAAAAAGAAGAAGCAGGAGGAAGAGGGGGGAAGGATGAGAAAGAGAGATATGAGAGAGAGGATGAGAGGGAGAGAGAGAGAGAGAGAGAATATGAGAATCAAGGATCAGAAGTCAGGAGATGGCACCTGGACAAAGTTAGGAATTTTTCAAAACAGAGATGAGAAAAGAGCAAATGCTTGACATGAGAACAATTAAGCAAAGGCACTAGAATACCTTTCATGGAGAAGAGCTAGAGAGGGGATTGTTTCACTGGGACAGAGAGGGCATGAAGAGGAAAACATCAAATCAACCTGGAAAAAAAAGGAGTCAGATCATGAGGGGCTTTTGCAGAGCCAAGATTGAGGACTTGGTATTTTATGCTAGGGGCAATAGGGACTCATTGATAGATGTATGTGAACGACGACATATGAATTTAGGTCACACTGCACTGTGGCTCCAGAGTTTCCCAGAGTTTCCCAGGCTTTCAAAGTTCCACATCAGAAAGGAATAAAATATCTACTCATGGAAAATAGGTAATAAGTAATCTGATCATTGTCTCAAAACCTGCATTAGCTAGCTGACAAGACTGATATGATGTGCAAACGTCACTCTGAAAACCTCAAAATACTCTATCTGAGAAGAATTTGGGAGCTATTATTATTTAATCTATTCAGAAAGATAGTGATGGGGCATGTGGTCGTAGCAGACCCCTTAAGTCTGAGCCTCCTCTCTCCAGGGAATGCGGTGGTATCGGAGAGAAATGGTCGCTGCACTTGAAGGTAAAATGTTTATACTATAGCTCTGGGCTGAGGCTACCTCTGGCCAGCCCGCTGGCATTTTCTATTTGGTTTTGGAATGAAATGAGACATTAGTAGGTCACTCAACAATTAAGAAGAGGAGACTGACTCAGCCAGTGCAGGAGAAGGATATTCAATAAGGATATGTATGGAAAACAATCGATTCAGCAAAATAAAATTCCCTTTCCTGCCCCGCCCATCGGAATCCACCAGGCAAGCATCAGAGAGAGTCTAGTGGCTGCTCTGTAATCAGGCAACTACCCAGAGACGTCAACAGTTGGAGCCTTTAAGTCTCCTGAACCAATCAAGTGGTGAGGATGATTTCATCTTTTAGGGTGTTGCCTATCCAGAAGATAGTAAACCCCTTGAGGGCAGGGAGCTTTTTTCTTTACTTACTACAGTGTCTGACCCACAATAGGTGCTTAATAAATGTTTATTGGCTTGAATAACTTTTAAGGAAAAACCTAGGTGCAGACAAGGCTCCTACCACATTCTGAACCTTGCTCCAAGTTCTCATATTCCTTTGAAAAAACCAATTGAAATCAATTGGTTAAATGATCCTGGAGTATGAATCACACTGGGAAGAACATTAAAATGGAGGCTGAAGAAGACATTAGAGGAAGATCCTGTAAGACCTCTGAACTCTCCTAGAGGAGGGAGATACACCCTAGCCAACATAACTCAGAGAACCTGATAATGCTAGTGTGCCTGTGGGTTGGGAGAGTAAGACCCAAGATTATATGGAGAATAACTCTAAATTTTTTATTGTATAGAGTGGAAAGAGCTTTGGATTTGGAGTCAGAGGAAGACCGGCTCTGCCAATTATTGCCTGTGTAGTAACCATGGGCAAGTCATCTAGCCTCAATGGACTTGTTACCTTCTGTATAAAGTAAGGGAGTTGGATGAATCAGCCTTCTGAGATCCACAACTCTAAATCTATGATTCTACATCTGTTTATTTCCGAAGCCCAAGGTTGACTTGTGATTAGAAAACATAAGCAAGAAAACGACGAATTAAAAGCACACAGTTCTCTGACCCCTCGGATTCCAATCAACAAGCATTTATTAAATACCTGTTTTATGAAAAACACAAGTTTTTCACTAGTCACTAGAGGCTGAAAAGATGCATATGGCACAGACCTTGCTTTCAGAAAGCTCACAAACTAGCAGGGAGAAAGTGCCAGTTTATAACCATGCTATAAGAAAGTATGATAATGCAGTGGAGAGGGCCAGGTAAAATGTCAGAAAAATGTAGAATCACAAATATAGGTCTGGAAGGAACCTCAAAGGCCACTTGATTCAACCCTCTCATTTTAAAGAGGAGAAAACTGGAGCCCAGAGAGGATAAGTGATTGACCCAAAGCATCAGAGGTGAATTTGAACCAAGACCCAGAGTCAATGATCTTTATACTGTACCCAATGCCTCCCAAGGGTAGATGTGTCTCCCTTTCCAGGTAGGCTCCTAGCCAAGGATGAACTGAATTTAACCCTACTGAGCTAATGAAGTCAGATGAGAATAGGTTAAGACTGAGCAATCAGAGAAGGAAAAGATCATAAGGCAAATGCCTAGATGCATCTTATAGTTCCCAAAGACTCATAGCTGTGTCCCTTGAAACAGAAAAAGGAGAAAAAGGATGAATTGTTACATTCCATGGAGAGGAGGGGGAATTATGTTTTATTTTTCTTCATAAAGACAGTTTTGTGCATAATAGGCCCTCAAAATATTTATTGAATGAATTAGATGGATTTATGAATGTAAATAGGGCGATATATAAATTTTCAAAAATCTATATACATTAACCCTTTATTTATTTATCCTATATGGTCTATTCCATACAAGTGATATCTCAAAATAATTGAAATGCATGCTTTACTTTTCTAATTTTGTTTTTGTTAAAAACTCATTAAAATACATTGCCATTATAAAAGGAGGGGGGAAAACCCACTAAAAGTAAGCCAAACTGTGAATAATTGTAATGCCTGCCTTGAGTCCTGGAGAACTCTTCTTTCCGTAGAGAGGTGGGGGGTCTACTGGGGAATAATGTTGCATGCTCTGTCAGACACAGTCACCCTATTGATTGTTTATGTTTAACCTCTTTTCTTTGTTACAGTTCTGGGAGTATGATGAGGGTTTTAAAGGTGATGCTAATGAACAGGAATGACTATGATGTAATAAAACTTAGTTTTTAAAAATATTGCCACACTTCTCTGCTTTCTTAAAGAGAATTTAATGGTCATAGTAGGACCTTTTCCTAATGACTCAGGGCCATATAGTTTATCTAAGAATCAGCATTTTAGTTCAGGAAGGAGATAATCTAATGCAGCTCAACCTCCCCATGTTATAGAAAAGGAAAAATGAGATTTTTAGCGAAGTCCAGCATTAATTTATTTGGTTTGGAATTTTTGGAGACAATCGGGATTAAGTGACTTGCTAAAGGTCACACAGCTGGTAAGTGTCTGAGGCTGGATTTGAACTCATGTCCTCCTGACTCCAGGCCAGTTGCACCACATAGCTACCCCTAAGTACAACAATTTATGCAAAGTCAACTGTTAGAGAATGGCAGAGCAAGATTAGAACCCATCTCCTCCTTAGCAATCCAGTTCTCTTTTTGCTATAGTACCTCCCTCAGTTCTGGAACTGTGCTGTATAAATTAGAGCAATGTCCACAGGGGGCACTGAAGTAGGGAAGTTATGTTTCATTATTTGTTTTCCAAGACTCAGACTGAGTAAGGTTAGTTTTTGGTTTGGTTTTCTCAATCTCCCTCTCTCTCTCCATCCCTCTCTCTTTCCCTCCCTCCCTTCCTGTCTCTCCCTCCCTCCCCCCTCTCTCTTTCTCTCTCTCTCTCTCTCTCTCTCTCTCTCTCTTTCTCTCTCCCCTTCTCCCTCTCCCTCTCCCCTTCTCCCTTTCCCTCCCTCACTTCCCATTCTAAAAAGAGTTGCGCATTAGAATCAGAGGATCTGGCTTCACGTCCCATCTCTGCCCCTTACTGTCTGAGACACTTTGGGGAAGCCATCTCATCTAGCTGGACCTCCATTTTCTCATTTGTTAAATGACAGGTAAGGACTAGCTGACTTTTCACATCCCTTCCAGCTCCAAATCTATGTAAGGAGGATTTTGTTATTATTTTTAGATTGCAGTTTCCAGGATTCATGGCCATAGTTCCCAGGTGTTAGATAATATTTCTCAGGCTTATAACTTGTAGACATTTCCATCATGCTTGGGCAGTGAGATAAAGGGATAACATAAGTAATATTTACTATGCTTGCACTGACTGATGATATTGCTAAAGTTAACCTACGAGTTTAATGTTGGCAAAATGCTTTCTTTGTTTTCTGCTCTATAAATTAAGTGGGCACTGGTCAACGAGTGGGGCATATGTCAGCGTAATGCTGTGTGTGCCTAAACTGGCCCCACTGAGGCTTGAGGGCATTCAGGGGAAGTACAAGTTGTGCCTGTCTTGACTGACCTATTGAGACATAGCAGTAGCTGTCCTACATTCTTGCCCACCCCTTTGAGAAGTGTGATTAGGGAATGCTGTAGAAGCCAGTGCTTCCATTATCAGCAACCTCTCCTTAGGAGAATGAAGTATAATAAAGTAAGCAAGCTTATTTAACCCCTCTGAAGTTGTCTTCCTGTCTGCCTGGATCAAGAATAGGACACCTACTAGCAGTCCTCCTGTATTTAACTGTCTTACAATGGTGTCTTCAGTATGACCTATGTGTTAGACGCTGGAGTCCAAAACCTCAAGTGCCTCCTGCAAAACAATCTATAATCCTAAAGTCCCTCAGCATCTTCTGTCATTTCTTTGTATCGACTACATACCTGCCACTAGAAATATTTCTCTTTCCCTTCTTTTCCCACTTTTAATTTGCTGCTTCTAATCTGCTGTGGACCACAGAAACAAAAACAATCTTGTCAAAATTGTATGTCAAGTAAAAATAAACAGGCACTAAGGAAAGACTTGGAGGGATCACCCATGAGAAAAGTCTACGAGCATTAAGTACATGGACTTTATGACATCAGTTTTGACTGTGCAGAGGCCTGTAGGGTTTCCACCTTCTTGGCTATGTTATGGGAAGTTAAGGTTACTAGATAATTAGCCAATGAATAGGCGAAGTATTTGTCCCTTACACTAAATTCTGATTATTAACAAATTGCTTATAAACCAAGTTCTTTAAGGGAAACTTCCTAATAATTAGAGTAACAGAAATGGGAGGTAGTGGGCTTTTCTTTGTTGGAGGACTCACAAACAAAAGTGGGATGACCAAATGCCTGCTTTGTTATGGGAGGATTATTGTCTTCCAGTCGCGTTTCATTCTGGGCACCACATTTTAAGAAAAAGAATTGGTAAGCTGGGGAGCAACCAGGATGGCACAAAGCTTCAAGTACATTAATCAATCAATGAATATTGACTAAGTGCCTACTATGTGCCAGGCATCATCCTGGGAGCCGAGGATATGAAGACAATACATAAAACAATCCCTACTCACAAGAAGCTGAAGATTGGTTGAAGGGACTAGGAGCTGCTTATCCTGGAAAAGAGAAAGGTGGGAGATGGGGGGGGGGAGTGGAGAATGACCAGTTTCTTCAACAATTCATGTGGATATGGGATTAGATTTTTTTTTCTGACCCTGGAGGGGCCACCATCAGGTAACTATAAAGTGACAAATTTAGATTTGATGTCAGGAAATATTTCTCAACAGTTGGGGTTATCCAAAAGTGTAATGGTATGCCTCAAGAGGGGATGAATTCTACCTCCTTGGAGGTCTTTGAGCAGAGGCTGAATGGCCACCAGTTGGGTTCATTATAATGGGGACTCCTTTCAGATATGGGCTGAACTGAATAACTGCTGAGGTCCCTTCCAAAGGTCTATCATTCTTTGATCCCTCCCAATGCTAATATTTTATGATTCCGTGATGTTCATTTTTTATTAAAAACCCTAAACAATCCCAAGAATTTATTCTGAGAACTTGGGCAAGGTTAAGATTCGTTCTAGTTACTAGCATCCTTTTGGGATTTCAGGCTGCAATTTTTTTCTTTTCACCTTGGACCCTAAAAGAGTTCTTGATATTGATGCTTTTGGGATGTCTACTTGCTGGCAGGCAGGGGAAAATGCCCTGTAGAGTTCACCAAAGGACTTTTTAAAAAAAACTTTTACCCACTAGTTTGATCTACTTGTTGAAAGAATGAGTTCAAAATAGACTCACCTGCAGGTTTTGACCTTCTCAAGTTTTTTTTTCTTTCTTTGTTTAAAAAGAAAAGGGAACAAAAGAAAAATCCTCTAAAGACAAGTCCCTCACTAGAAATGAAAGCACTACCTCAAAACCTTATTTTAATTTAAAAAGTGTGTGTGTATGTGTGTGTATCTATATCCATATATGGAGAGAGAGGAAAAGTTTTTCAACAGGTTTTCTTGAGTTCTAGAAACACTTCTGTTTTGTATGAAAGAAATAAACATGACTCTCAGATTTACACTCATTTTAGAAATCCATTGTTTTATGCATATGTACATGACAGCTCAGAGTAATCTTTGAAAATAAGATGATGGGTTCTTTCTGGAATGGACTGCAAGGTCTTACAACAGTGACAGGCACTACAAAGTAAGAATCCTTTAAATTTTTATTTGGTGCCAAATACTTTTTTTTCCTGGGAAGACAGAGACAAGGATGGACCTGTGATTTCATTGGTATAGGGAAATCCCAGGTGAGGGCACTAATGGTACCAATGGAACATAGAGTCTTAGCAAAGACTATGCACCTTCTAAAGCCTAGAGCCCTGAGACCTTAATTGTGACTTGTCAAGGGTTATATGGTTTATTTCAGAAGCAGGACTTGAGCATCTTCCTAGCTCTTCTTACAGTAAGATACTTTCTCCCAGTAAGTTGGTCTGTCCCCATATGTGTTTGTATGCATATATATATATATATATATATATATATATATATATATATATATATATATATATATATATATATATACATACATATATATATGTGTGTGTGTGTGTGTGTGTGCACATATTTTTATACACACGAACAAGCACACACAGAAAATTAGAACTATTCTTTCAATAGAATAGAGAAAGATTTGGGTATATATCTATATACAGATATACGTACAAATCTATCTCCATACTATTATAACAGTAGCTCTAGTTATTGATTGATTCATTTCAAAATGAATTTTTATGAAGACATTATTATTTATTTTGCATGGAGAAGACCAAAGTATTGCTCAGCAAACCTCTTCATACCTACACATTCAAAGGATTCAAGAGTAGCTTGCTGAGACATATAATTTTACAATGACCTTTCCCTATCCAACATGATGAATTTTTATTTTTATTTGATTGTAAAGATGTTACGATCAGGACTAAAAATAAATATTGCCTTTTCAGTCATAAAAATACCTAGAAAGATGACTAAAACTATGTTTTTAAATAAAAATTTCAAAGAAGCTAGTTTGTTCAGAAGTTATGATACATGCTTTTGGAAAATAAATAATTTGAAATTCACAGATGCAAGCAGAGCCCCTGTCAAACATAAATAAAGATCAATTTTTTTTCATACAACTGTAAAAATTCCATAGGAATCTTGATTTTACTCCCCTACTCAACAATAGGTACCGAAGATACACTTTTCCCCTTTACTCTTGGATGTAAACCATATTTATGTGTATGTCTGTATATGTATTAAAATAAATTATGCTAGAAACACAACGTGGAACATCCCAGGTTCAAACATAATCCAACAGGGAAAGTAAGTCCTTATTCTCCTTTTGAAGCATTCACACCATTTTGTAAGAACTTTTGGCTTGCTTACAGGGCTTGAATACAGCATTCATATGTTTATATATGTATGAGCCACTTTATAATTATCAGACTGTTCAATTCATTTAGATGTTTTTTTCTTTTTTTTAAAGTACCAATTCACTCTCTCCTTTGTGTTTAGTACTATCATATATAGAAAGAGCCTTACTTACCATTCCAGGAAAGATGAAATTTATCACTATGCCACAAATACTCTGGAAAGCAAAGAAAATGTTATTAGTTATTATACCTTCATCCACAGGGATCCCACCTGCCATATACAATGCATCAGCAACAAAACAAAAATGAAACAAATCTATTGTAGAAAACACAAATCAGGATTTTAATGTAGACTAGAGCATGTTCCAGGCACTGGGACAGTAGGCACCCTAGTATTTCTTGCCCTAGAGATCTGATAAGGGTATTTTATCTGACTAAGATCTTGAACTCCAGATTAAGCAATACTTTCAATGGGTGCTTTCAAGGATAGGAAGAGAAACAGTGAGAGTGCAGGATTAAGGGAATGTTTTTGATAAATTTGTGTAGGGATAGGGACTAGCCTTGGGATTTTTTAGTACAGAAGAAACTGTAATGTAGAACCTTCTCTGAAACATTCAGCTCCAGACAGTTGTCTAAGGCAGAGGGGTCAATAAGTTGCCCAGGGTCACAGAGACAATATATGTCAGAAGTGGGATTTGAACTTAGGTCTATCTTGTCCTTAAAGCCAGTTCTCTCTTAAATTTTTACAATGCTTTCAGTTCAGGGAGAATTTACCAAGGATGCAGAAGGTATGGTGGTTGTTAATTCTGGCGTTTTTTAGGATTCACCATATCTTTATGAAGTCACACTAGACAATCCCATGGTAAAGTTATATATGTTGCTAAATGCGAATCTTCCCAGTAGGAAGTCAGTAGTCAAACTGAGAAGCAAAGTTAAGTGTGGGAACTTTCCCTTTTCTAGTATAATAGTAATACATGATTCTTTATTTGTGTTAAATAGTGAAGATAGAGTGTCTCTCATTCCTGCATATTTCTGGTCTGGAAAGACATTTTAGATGAGTTGAAATTTTTTTAATGAGCTAGAATTATGGAAAAATAAAAAAAAAAAGTATATCTTAAAAGGTGTCCAGATAGTATTCGTTACAATGCTCCCTGAAAAGCCTTCCCAATTCAGTTTTACCTCAATGCCATAAATAAAATGTATTAATTAGTAGAGAGGTGTTATGTGTTAATGGATAGAAAGCTGGTCTCTGAGTCATGGAAAGCTGGATTTCACATCCCAGCTCTGACACATAATGCCTGTGTACCCCAGAGCGAAACATTCAACTTCTCAAAGGACTATAAATTTCAGAACAGGTACATATCTGAAGTGATATTAGAAGCTTTTCTTTTTAGAGATTCCCTTATACTAATGAAATCACAGGTTGCATTGGAGATGGCATCTCATCCTCAGAGGGAGTAAGATCTGGGTGTAAATCCTGCTGCTGTCTACCTAGGTGAACAATGGTAAGTCTCAGCCTCACTGAAGCTCAAGAATCCCTTCCTAAGTCTCTTAATTAAGTCTCTGAATAACTACAATGTTAATTAGAGAGTTAAAGATCTTCCTCACCCATTGATGGGGAGGCTCATACCTTTTTTAAATTTCCAATGCACTGGTTCTCAAGGGTTGCGATGCCCCTTTTGACTCTGAAAGTGTATATATACTCTGAGGTGAGGTTTTACTTTAGGGCTTACTCATTGGAAGTGTTTGGCCAGATGAGACTCTGGGCAGCCACTAAGCAGCTCCCCTCTGGTCTTGAGAAACCAAAATGTTGGTGCTTCTCTCTTTGGTAACTATGTATATGTGGTCACACAGTTGGACATGTCTGTTGATCTGTGATGTATGTATTGCTTATGGTCAGACAGTCAAAAGCCCTGTCTGTTAGTTGATCTTTGTTTCTTTATCATTTTTTCTGAAGTTCAGGGTGCTGACTTTTCTCCTTGAACTAAGTGCTTGATTAAAGTGATTGTTGACCCCTCAAAAGTTTCTTTCTTTTAGAAAAGCAGATCTAAGAACCTGTACAGCAGCCCTCCTACGTATGCCAGGGTACTTGCTGATATAATAACTCTCTACTATAATCCTCATGGCAGAGGGAGAAAGTTCCTGTGGTGGGAAAATAGTAGATCCATGTAGTATTACCTTAATAGAGAGGTAAATATTTTACTTTCAATATGATTCATCTCAAAGGCCAATACTTTAAAAAAATAATAGTTTTGAAAGTGATGTAATGGGAAAACGTACTAGTTCCGTGGTCAGTATAACGTTTGTGAACATTACTACCTACATGAGTTGGGCAAGTTGCTTAATCTCTTGGGGCCTCAGTTTCCTCATCTGTAAAAGGATGAGTTGTATTGGAGGTCCCTTTCCAGCTCTAAATCTTTGATCCTATAAAAGAAGGGAGGTATATAGTGGATAGAGTGATTGGTCTGAAGTCAGGAAGACCTGGGTGCAAATTCTGCCCCAGAAACTCACTAGGTATATGACCCTGGGCAAATCCCTTGGGCCTTCTTTCAGCCTCAACATACTCATACATGAAATGGGGCTAGTAATAGCTCCTACTTCCCAGGGTTGTTGTGGAGATCAGATGAAAGAACACATATAAAGTGCTTTGCAAACTTTACAATACTATATAAATGTCAGCTATTGTTATCCTGTGAAATGATTTATAAAAAATCTGATGGAAAAAGCATTGCATTTCTTCATGGAAGAATAGTCATTGTGGAAAGAATAAAGCTGCCTTAAACTAAGCATGCTAAAGGGTCAAACTATAACAAGAAGTAATCACAAAGTTATCAATATTATGGGTGCACTTAGGGACTGAACTTAGCTATGGATTTGGTGTTATGTTATTGGTTATAGGTGTAAAAAATATTAATAAGGATTATGTCCATTATGAATATTTCATTAGATAAACACAATTAGTACTTAAATGGTAAATCTCAGAATTCTCTAATTCACAAGATTCATAGGGTCATAAATTTAGATCTGGAATGACTCGTTGAGGCCATTGAGTAGAACCCTCTTATGTTCTAGCTGAAGACATTGAGTCATGGAAGAATAAAATTATTTTCCCAAGGTCAGGTAGGTAACCAATGATAGAGTCACTTTTGAACTCATATCCTCAGACTCAAAAGTCATTTTCTTTTCTTTACTATTCCACTTACATCAAATCTATTACAGAATGGAAAAAAATGATCTCTGAAATTAGAATAACTACTCACTTATATTTCATCTGAAGCACAAATAGGTAATTTAAAACTTTTAGATCAAAATTTATGCTTTACTGGAAAACTTTTAGTGGTCACAGATTCTTCTAAAAATCAATTTATTTTATTTTTTTACCCTATGACAGTTCCCGAGCATTAGAAGCATTAGAGTCTAAACAGAACCTTGGATACCAGAGTATACATTTTATCATTATAGTTCCTGAATTGATAAACAAAATCAAAATATTTTTAATCACTAGTTCCTGAAGAGGGCAGCAAGTTCTAGATATTATTGAATTCTAAGCTCAAATGTGACAATTTAGGCTTTACTATACTTCTAGCTAACAAGAAGTTAAAACACCCATACGTACACACAGTGACATGAACAGTGGATATTTTTTCCTAGACAACAGTTCCCATGATACAATGAACAAGCAAAAGTTTTAGGCAGCTGCAGACCAAGGGCACAATTGTATTGAATTATAGACAAGAACATTCAAATTAGTCACCTGGAGCAATGTATTTGGAAAGGGAATAACAGAATATGAGTACAGCTCTTTTCCTTGAGAAATGCATTTTATCTCTAACATTGTAGGTAAGTTTTCCTATTGGCAGTGCATTGACTGTCAAACTACTACAAGGGTTAGATTTAATTATCTCTCTTGTATGTTTCATCTCGATCTCTATGGTAACATTCCGTTGCCTCAGCAGCCATGCACAGTTTAATCAGATCTTTCCTCTCCATTCCAATATCCACCATAATAGTCAAGTTTGTACCTCAACCCCTACAAATTTGATAACACATGTAGTCTACCCCTAACCACATAACCCTTCCAGGGAGGTTGACCATTGAATGATAGATAAGGCATGATGCTAAGGGTATACACCTTTTGGATCTTTTCTCTTTCATTTATTCCTATGCATTTTCTGCTCTCATTCCTTTTTGTGTGAGATTCCAACCTATTCAAGAACTCCATCTTCAGCATGCCCCTGAGCAGGTTATCTGGTTTCTACTGAAGTTCTGATAACTACAGGAAATAGAAAAATCAGCCTTAAAATTTAACTGGGTCTTGTTCCTTCCTAATAGGTCTTGTTTGCTCTTTGCTGGAGAATTTTGTTAAATTAACACATTAAACTTTTCTTTAACTTCCTGAAAGGGAAAAGAGGAGGTGGGGAGTAGTTGAAGACAAAGCAAATACATGAGAAAGATTTAAAGCAACTGTGGGCCAGGACATGAGGGAATTTTGGCTAATTATCAATTAAATAGGAATTTCATGAAAACTACAAAAATCCATTCAACTTAGAGCCATCATCTTTGGGCATGCCAATGTTCGACTTCATGGATGTACCCTTACTCACATTTTGTAAACGGGTCTAGAGAAATTTTTATGAGAACATAACAAATTTCCAAACTATGTCTAAGTCTGATAGTGTCAGCTAATTATATATATTTAAAGGAATGCTGGGTATTTTCTAAGCATAGCTAGTGGCCTTTTTTAGAAAACGATACTGCCTAATAACAAAATGTCTACAAAAATCATATGATAATCTGAAAGTACTAAAAATTAATTTCAGCCCCTTTGGCTTTTTATCAAAGAATTTTCTTTTGTGTGTCCCCCCCAGTCCCAACACAAGTGGTACTTGCAAGATATACTTTGACAGCCTACATTCTGTTCTTTAGTTGTAGTCTATCTTTCTCGTAAGCAAATTCAGTGTTCTTTCTCTTAGAGCTAATAATTTATCACGAATTTAAGAGCGTTTATAATAGTTTGGATTAGAGCATCATCCCCACTATCATCATTACATGAATCAACATCATCATCACAAACCAGTGGCATATTTGACACCTAAATGCCATATGTCCCTTCTTTGGGATTTTGGTAGTAGCAATACTGGTATTCTTTGTAAGGTCCTTGGGGCTAGGGAATGTCTTTGTTTTTTATATTTGTATGTTTTGCATTTTTTACAAAATGTTAATAATGGTGTATCTAGTCAAACATTGGCATGTTCAGTGTAGAGCATTGTGTCTGGTACATTGTAGGCATGTAATAAATATTTATTGACTACTGACCACATAAATTCTGAAGTTCCTTTTAGCTTTAAATCTATGATCCTATGTAATACTTCACAGGTCTGTAAGTTTACCATCCACCGCGTGGTTATGCCCTCCAATGAGGCAGATCATGTCCCTTCTCTATTTAGGATATAGTCCTTGAAAGTTATTATAACTGAAACATTAATTATTGTGTGGACATCATCATGGTAAACCTCTCTTAAATTAGCTACATTGGTCTTTGGGCTAGAGATACACACACAGTCCCTAAAACAGGGATCCTTAAATATTTTTTTTGTATCATAGACCCCTTTGGCAATATGAAGCCCATGAACTCCTTTCAGAATAATAGTTTTAATTGCATAAAATAAAATAAATAGGATGCAAAAGGAAAACAATTCTGTAATTGTCAAAATACTTAAAACAGCAAGATCATGGACCCCAGCTTAGAAGCTCCACCCTAAAAGAATTCATACACAAAGTCGTCTTGTGCAAGAGGAATGAATTCTGTGCTGCTTCACCTCAAACAGCAGAACCAGGAGAAGTAGGTCACAAAGTCACAAAGAGGGAAACCTAGGCTTGAGGTCAGAAAAAAACCAAACAAAACTCTTGCCCCTCTTAGAGCTGTCCAAAAATGTAATGGACTGCCACACAAAGTAATGGGTTTCCCTTCATTGAAAGCCTTCAAACAGACTAAATGACTACTCATCAGAAATGTTGTAGTGAACAGCTATGGGTTGGACTAGATGGCCACCAAAGTCCTTCCAGTTCTTAAATTCTGGGATTCTTGTCCAGGTTGTAGGATTTACCAGGGCTTGCACTGTGCTAGTACAGCCTTCAAAAACCCAAGTTCACTTCCACAATAAGGCTTCATAACGAGATGTTGACCTCAGGGAATGAAAAGCCACAGTCAATCATGTTATTCATTTTCACTTACCACAGATAATTTCTAAAATTTTTATTAATGAAGACAACTAAAGATATATACTTGAATCCTCCCCAGCTTGGTAGGATCTGCCAGAGCTTGATTCAACTAGTGTAACCTTTTAAAACCCAGGGTTACCTCCAGACCACAATGCCTACAAATCAGGAAACTGAGTCACTGTTGCCAACTGCTATACAGCCCAAAATGAAAGTGAACAGGGTATCTAAATCTGAGACATACAATTTTAAAATAATATACCATTCAGGAATTTCTTTTCATATTAAACTTGAACACCTTACTTTAAAGTCAAGTTTCAGTTTGTGTTAAAATGGGGCTAAAGGTCTAGACCAGGAAACTGGGGCTGAATCAAAGGACCACACTTGAGTACTTGGAGGGACACATGTGGCCTCAAGGCTGAAGGTTCTCCACCCCTGGTCTAGACTAAGTGGGAACATGATAACATTCTTAAAATATTTGACAAGTTGACATGTGGAAGAAAGAGTATATATGATCTGCCTTCTTCCTTGTTGCAAACTTAAGAATCAAATGGGTGGATATTACAGGGAGGTGAATTTGAAAAGAATGACTAATAGTTAGATCAGTCAACCAATAAATACTTATTAAGCCCTTACTCTGAGAGGGGGACACAAAGGAAAAGCACAACCTTTCTGTGCTCCCAATGAGAGTACATTCTAATGGGATTATGGGGAGTGGGGGGAGAGGAGTAGCAACCGGGCCTTTTATTTTATTAAGATTGGGAATTCCCGGGTAAGGAAATTTCCTCTACTAATACAAGTTGTCACCTCTGTACCAAAGTCTTAGAGAGTTGCCCTGACCACTTAGAGTTTGACCAAAGTCATCCAGTCAGTTTGTAGCAGAAGCAAGAGCTGACACCAGATCATCTGGGCTTTAAGAAGACTTCTCTAGCCCCTCTATTGTCCAGTCTCTCATAGATTTTTATAGTCTCTTATTCCAAAACATTATTATTAATTATGATATTAATTATTATTCATTCATAATATTATGAAAGACAAATAGACTTTTAGGCTTGACTATCTCATAGGAAAGTAAAACCATCAACCAGTTTGAATGTACACTATATATAGAAATATTACTTACAACCTAAAGGACCATGCTGATATTTTTTCTAACAAGAAAAGAGGCTTACACAATTTTTCAGTCTTTGTACATACAGTACATTTTCCCATGAATTCTTCCTACACTCTTCGGTATCACCCCCTACTCCTAACGCCTACTGGACACATGTCAGCAAACAGAAAGTATCTACATGTATGGCTGTGGCCAATCCACATTGGCTGTCCCCCAAACAAACATAGGGTATCCAAGCCTTCCCTATGGTGCCTGGGACTCTAGGGTGCATGACAAAGATGTTTCTGGAGGAGTGGGCTAGAAAGGGATTATTTTGCAAAGCTTTTTATAGGAGATTAGATTTCAAAGAAAGACACTGCCTAACAGTTGGTCAGTCAGTTGAAATTGATTAAGGTCTTACCTGTATGCTGAGCACTCTGTAAGTGTAGGAGATGCAAAAAACAGCAAATATAGTCCGGACCCTCAAAGAGCTCTCACTCTATTTGGGGGCCGGAGAATATGACACGTAAAATCAATAGATTCATACAAGACATATGAGTAAATGGAAGGTGATCTTGGAAGGGAAAGCACTATCAGCATGAGGGGTGGAGAAAGGCCACTTGCAGAAGGCAGGATTGATGCCTTAAAGGCACCTAGGGAAACTAAGAGGGAGAAGATTCCAGGCAGAGGGGTATATAACTGGTGTAAAGAAAGGGACAGGGATAGAATTTGGATGGACAATGAGATCAGTATTCTATGGAGTGATTGGAGGGGAGTAAAATGCAAGATTGGAAAGCAGGCAACAAACAGAAGATTTTACATTTGATCTTGGATGTGAACAGTAGCCACTGTTGTTTAATGAGTATGGAAGAGAAGTGACAGGGTCAGTCCCACCCCACTAAGAAAATCACTTTGCAAGCCAAATGGAGAATGGTTCAGAGACTTGAGGCAGGGAGAGGCAAACATTTTTCAAAGAAAATATTTTCTGAGTTGTTTTTGTTGCTCCTAAGAATGTTAGACATAGGGTATGTCCCTAATTTCTGATATTTGCTGACAGACACTGAAAGCCTGGAAGAAAATGCTTATATTGAGAACACTTCTTGACAGGGCAGAAATAGCATCCCCCACCAATAAAAGATTTTGATGGATCACTTCATGGAACAGAACTAGTTCTCATGTCAAGGTGATCCTTCTGTTAGAAATACATATGAGAAGGACAGGAGAAAAAAAATCCTACCACCCTATAATTTGGGAAATCACTATCATTAAAAGTCACTGTAGTGCATAGTGAGCTGACTTCAGTCAGGAAGGGCTGGGTTTAAGCCCCGACTCTGACACATACTGACTGTGTGACTCTGGACAAATGACTTAAACGCTCAGTGCTCAAGACAACTCTCTGAGATGAAACATTATGGAGCAATTGCTCATCTGTCATTGTTAGAGATCATTTCCTCATTGGAAACTCCTAATACCAATGAAATCCCAGGTCTGATTAAAAAGGAAAAGTCACTTGCCATAATATACAATGAAGGGTTGAGGTTAAGTGTTTTGTCTTTAATCAAAACTGTCACTGAACCACTCCTACTCATGCTGATTTCACTTTCCTCTGGTCCACTTAGACCCCGACATTTTACTCCCCTCCAAACACTCTGTAGAACACAGCTCTACTGATCTTATTGCCCATTCATCATATACAACACTGCAAGTTCTATCCCTGTCCCCCTGTCCCTTTCTTTACATTGGTTATATACCCCTGTGCCTGGAATCTTCTCCCTCTTAGTGTCCCTAGATGCCTTTAAGGCATCAATCCTGCCTTCTGCAAGTGGCCTTTCTCCATCCCTCATGCTGATAGTGCTTTCCCTTCCAAGATCAACTTCCATTTACTCATACCTCTTGTATGAATCTATTGTTTTTACATGTCACATTTTCTGTCCCCCAAATAGAATGTAAACTCTTTGAGGGCCCGGACTATTTTTGCTGTTTTTTGCATCTCCTACACTTACAGAGTGCCCAGCATACAGGTAAGACCTTAATCAATTTTAACTGACCAACTGTTAGCAGTGTCTTTCTTTGAAATCTAATCTTCTATAAAAAGCTTTGCAAAATAATCCCTTTCTAGCCCACTTCTCCAGAAACATCTTTATCATGCACCCTAGAGTCCCAGGCACCATAGGGAAGGCTTGGATACCCTATGTTTGTTTGGGGGACAGCCAATGTGGATTGGCCACAGCCATACATGTAGACACTTTCTGTTTGCTGACATGTGTCCAGTGGGTGTTAGGGGTAGGTGGTGATATTGAAGATATACTTTCCCCAGAGGTTCCAAAAGTTCAGAAAATGCCAACTTAGATAACTAAGAAGAGATCAGATATACTAAGGGTTGCTGGCCATTGTTTTTAGGCTGGTATCACTAGGTATCATCATTCACATACCATCTTTAAGGTGATACATTATCCTAGCCCTCACTCTCCCCATATGTCCTCAAACCAAGGTCCCTTCCTTCTGCTCTAGATTTACGTACAAACAAGTCAACAGAGGTCCCAACCTCCTGGAAATTCCCTCATACACTCTGTTCTGATTTACAAGGTGTTTTCTACTACCCCTACTATCTCTCTCTCTCTGATTCATCTTCTTTTGCTCTCCACTAGTTCTCACACTGTTGTACCTTCTCCACACACACCAACACAAACACACAGGGGTTAGTCTCTCCACTACGATGCCTGCTGCTGAGAGCTAGATTGGCACCTTTCAGAGTGCTGAACTTGGAGTCCCAAAGATGTGCGTTTGAATCCTGCCTCTGAACTTAAGTAGCTGTGTGATCCTTAGAAAGTCACTTGAACTTACTTAGCCCCAACTGTCTTTTCTGTAAAATTAGGGTAATAACAGTATTTACCTCAATGGGCGATGCTAAGGGATAACACATGTAAAGCACTTCGCCAACCTTAAAACACTATACAATATTCTTATTGTTGCAGTTACAATCATATTATGACTCAGTCTCCAACACCATGACACCATCTTCCTGCTCTTAAATACATGATAATATTACAGATGGCTTCCAGGGCATAGTCCTTTCAAGCTAGGCATCTCAAAGTCTACTGAAGACTGTTAATGATCACAGAGGAACTGACCGATAGAATTGAAACTATGGGAGCCTTGGAAGGTAGCTACCTTAACATCTTAGAGATTGAAATAGTAAGCAAAGGAATGCCAACTGTGGTCTTAGATGTATACTAGGAGTTTGGAAAGTGAATTTAAAAGGGCTCAGAGATAGAATAGGAAAGATCACATAGTCTGAAAATATAGGGGAAAAAAGTCCAAGAGTGATGAGGAGTCTTTCAAGAATGACACTCTATTGACACATTCACAGTTTTTTTCCAGTGAGGAAGAAAAGAAAGATATATCTTAAGAGATATATGTGGCTTCAAGGAGAGGTCATCGACAAACTCAGATTTTTTTTTTAAAGGAGATGAAAGGAAGGACAGGTAATAGGTAAAATAGTAAAGAAGAGCAAGGTCCTATTAAAAATAGTGTCAAAAAGACGAAAGTCAAGTAAGAGCTGAGTCTTATGGTAAGTACGAAAGCCACTAAAAAGAGCTTTTTAACAAGAGCAAGATCAAGGAAGAACTACTTCTTCACGGAGATGAAAAGATGATAATGGATAACAAGGAAAAGGTTGAATTACTCAACATCTTTTGATTCTTTTTTTTTATTCTATCAAGAATTACATTTATATAGTAGAAAGAAGAAAAATGGTTAGTAGCAAATGACAGCTCCATTTAAATAAATAAGTCCAATTCTGTCAATGAGCATTTATTTATTAAATACTTATGCTGTGTTAGTACTATGCTCAGGCACTGAGAATACAAAGAAAGGCACAAAATAGTCCCTGCTCTCAGGGAGCTCATAGTCTAAATGGAGAGACAACATGCAAACCACTCTATACAAATGAGATACATACCAGGTCAACTGGAGATCATCTTAGAGGTAGAATATCAAGATTAAGGAAGAAGCAGAAAGGTTTTTCTGGAAGGCAAGATGAGACTTGAAGGAATCCAGGAGGTAAGGATGAGAAAAGATTTATGTGTGTGTGTGTGTGTGTATGTAAATATGTGTATATATAAACATAACCATGGTAACCATCTCTAGGGCAGGGTAGGGGGAGGTAAGAAAAAAAGGAGGGGGAAAAAAATAAATTTACATGATAAGTTTATTGTGTATTTAAAGGGACTAGCAAGTTGTATATAATGGATTAGCTGTTTCATGTACAATCATTTTTAAAAATTATACTATGTTATGGAAATGCCTGTTTTATTCCATAAATTAAAAATAAAAATAACAAAAGTAAATATATAATATCTTAAATATAAATAAATATAAAAATATTTTAAAAATAAAAAAGTAAGAGAGCTACAGGCATGGGAGTCAGCCAGTGAAAACACTTGGCATCTGGAGAGGGAGTATTATGTATAAGGAACATCACAGAGACCAGTGTTACTGGACTGCAAAGTACAAGGAGAGGAGCTAGGTATAAAAAATGAGGAAGGCAAGAAAGGTTCTGGTTATGAAGGGCTTTAAGAGTCAAACAGAGGATTTTATATTTGATGTCAGAGGTGACAGGGAGTCACTGGTGTTTATTGTTTAGGGGGTTGCATAGTGAAACCTGCATTTTGGGAAGATTGTTTTGGTAGCTGAATGGAGGAAGAGACATGAGGTAAGGAAACCAACCAGTAGGCTACTGTAACAGTCCAGGTGGGAGGTGATAAGGGCCTGTCCCAGGGTGCTGGCAATGACAGAGGGGAAAGGGGGGGCATATAGGAGAAATTTTGCAAAGGGAGAAACAACAAAACTGATTGGATTTAGTGAGGGTGTGCATGTGGGGGTGTTTAAGGAAAAACGGGTGACAGGAAACAAGAGCAGGGAATGTTGCTTTTCTCAGTGATTTTCTCAGTTCCCTGTCAGATGATCCAGATCTCCAGTTGCTGAATGAATGGCTGGATGTGATTGCTGAACTGCTGTTTCTGAAGAGTCATTAAAAATGAGAAGTACCTCAAGATTAGTGGGTAAATATTGTCCTGATTTTCAGAGTAGAAGAAGATGAATACTTCAGATTATTGACGAGTGGGCTTGATGATGATAACTGATTAAAAAAAAACCTAAAATCTTTTTCATTATAAAGAGATGGCTTGTGAAGACCTAGAAAAGGAAAAGTTGACCACTACAAGGTTTTAAGTGTACATTTTAAATGTCTTGACAGAATAAGGTAATCTCCTTTGGGGCCAGTACCAGTAGGTCAAACGAATGATACGTATGTTATATATTTGGGCTTCGGCAAGCTATCTCTTAGTATTCTTGTGGACAATATGACGGGATGTATCCTGAATGATGATACAATTAGGTAAGTCCAGAGCTGCTTGACTGACCACACACAAAAAGCCTCATGGAATGATGTCCACCTGGAGGAAAATCTTTACTCTCTGTGCCCTTGGCCTTGTTTTGTTCAACGTTTTTATTGGATATTTGGAAGAATGCATGGATGACATAATTGTTGATTTTTCAAATTCCATGAAGCTTGGAGAAATTACTTGTGCATTGAATTGCAGAATAAAAAAACAAAGATCTCAAGTCAGTAAAGGCGGATTGAAGCTAACAAGAATCGATTTAATAATAGTGACTGATAAAAATGAATCAAAATGTACAAGCATAAGATGAGGGAAATGAGTTATAAAGTATGTTTTTTTTAAATCTGATGATTTGAGGGAACTTTGAGTTCAGTGATAGGATACCAAGGTGATGTGATAGCCAAAAAGGTTAGAGTAATCTTGGTCTTCATGAATACAAATATAATGTCTCAAATGACAGAGGCAAGAGTTCTTGCTGTATTCTTTACTCTGATCAGACTTCATCTGAAATATTCTATGCCATTCTGGGTTCCAAAAGTTAAGAAAGACATTGGCCAGGGAAGAGAAAACCTCTGTGAAGCATATTTACTGTCATTAAGTATTGGAAGGATTTTCATGAATAAATGAATCTGATTTGTTCTGTTTGATTTTAGGGGGCAGAACTGATAGCAGTGGGTTAAATCAATCAATGAGCATTTATTAAACACCCACTATGTGCCAGATACTATGCTAAGATCTAGAGATATAAAAAGAGTTGGAAATGATCTTAGAAGGCATCTAATCAAACTCCCTCATTTTACAGTTGAAGAAACTGAGGCATAGAGAACTTAAGTAACTTGACCAAAAGTCACACAGGTTACAAGTGGCAGACGTGGGATTTGAACCCAGATCTCCCAACTCTAAATCCAAAAAATTTTTTCCTATACTACAGTACCTTTACTGGTTGGAAGCTCTTTAGCTAAAATTTATGCTGTGGTTAGAGGTTGGATCAGATGACCTCTGTAGTACTTTCTAATTCTTCTATAATTCTGTGACTGTATGAATCAAATGAGAAATCACTGTTTGCATTCCTACTCTGTACAACACATGGTGATAGATGCTGGGGACCTTTGTAATCGTATCTTTTTGTGAGTCAGTAACCTTATTAATCAACAAGTCAGGATGGGATATTGACTGTTAACCTATTATTTGCTCTATACATGTGACTTCTGGGATATCAACTGGTAGGTGAGACATAAGAGAACATGGTACAGATCCATTCTACATACACATCTATGAGAAACTGAGCCCTTGAACTAGTACTTAGTGGGGTCACCAGACCTACAGATAGAAGGATCCAGAGAATCCAACCCCCTCATTTCACAGATGAGGAAGCAGGACCCCAATGAAGTAAAATGACTTGTCCAAAGTCATTGAGGTGAGATTTGAACCAGTGGCCTCCAACCGTAGATCCAGTGCTCTTTCCACTGATCCATGTTGCTAATACCAGCATCCTATGACTTTCAGGAAATGATGATTTACAGAAAGGTCTGCTTTGAGCCATTGGGAAAGCCACATAGTTGGGGGTGTGGGGAGTTTGCCAATTCCATTTTGCAGAAAGAGTCTAAATGAGAAATACAAATAGTTCTTAGAGTCAAGTCATCTAAAACCTCCAAAGAGACTTGTAAGTTGCTACTAATTGGCACTCATTCAGGAAACTCGGTAGATGTCAAGGAGTGAGCAGGGGGGTAAAAAATTGGGCTCCCCTTTCACGCTTGAATTGGCCCTTCTACCTTGAACTGGGAGGCTGCCAGGAGAAAACTTGTGCCACTGACTCAGCTCTGCTCATTCTGTGGATGAAAAGAGGGTTTTGGCACTATCCTCACACTCTAGATTCACTTAAAAAATAATAATTGCTCAATTAAGGGTCCAGAGCTTCTTTTCTGTACCCAGAGAAATTAAAAGTTGAAAAGAAAATTGCACATCTTAGGGGAATGCTCGTCTGCACGGAGATTGCTGAATAAGATAAAGGAAAGCAACCAATTTTGAGATTATGAATATAAGGAAATTGCTGATGCCTGAGTCAAAGTGATGTGAACCTCTTGTAAGAGAAGGAATTATGTCATCTTAGTTTGTGATTGTTGCAAAAAAAAATCTTTTGTTATTTTATTTAGAAGTTTCCTTGTTAAGATCTTAATCTTGAGTCACATAACAGGAACCAGGATGCTGCCAAAAGTTCTTTCATAGTATCTTGAAACTTAATGCACTACAGAAGTCCCTAGAAACATGAGGGTTTTTGAAGAGTTCATGTCCCACTCAGACCATCTGGCACTCAGAAAGCAGTTGGATATGCCCAGTTAGTCAGCTAGAGGAAAAATACTTTAGAAAAGGAAGAAAAACTAATGCTTTATTTTTCTTTTCATCAAAAAATCATACAAAAGAGTTAGGTTCAGAACCAGAATAGACTTTAGCAGCCACCTGGTCCAAGTCTGGCCTTATCCAGATGAAATGTGGAGGGGCTTGGTCAAAATCATACATGGAGGGGCAGAGGAACTTTAAAGACAGTGGGATTTGTTACATTGCAGTTAATATGTATTGTTTCCCTCTCAAATGACCTTGTGTATGTCTGAACATACAGATGCACTATAAACTCTCTCTCCACATTTTACATATAAATATATGTGTGTATATATATTTATATAGCAATGTGTATATTATATAAATGATATATACATAAATGTGTGTATATATACATATTTATATATCATATTATAGAACATATACAATGTTATATATTATATACATATGTGCATGCTTATATGTATGTGTATGTACACATTCACATAAATAGATATATTCATATACACATATTTAGATGTATGTTGCTTCCCTCCATAGAATTTCAGCTTCTTGAGGCTAAGGACTATTCTAGTTTTATCCCCAGTGCCTAGTACAATTCTAGTAGATTCTAAATAAATGATTGTTAAGTTAAATGGAATGAATCTCTGTTCCCCAAAGGAAACATTTATTTGTAGCTCATAACTAGATGTTCACCCACTAAGGCTTTTATGGCAAACGGCCTTAAATGTATTTATTTGTTTGTTTGTTTTTATAAACATTTGTGATCTTTCAATCCTCAATGAACAATTTTTTGAAATGAAAAATGAAATCCTTATAGCGAATATGCATATTCCCACAAAACGTTGTTTGTCCTAAGAGTATGTCTCATGCTACGTTTTAAGTCCATCACCCCTCTGCCAGAGGGTGGGTGTTGAAAGTGTCTTAAAAATTAAAGGGGGAAAGAATGTTTCACCTACAATTTTCAAACCCTCATTTTCTCAGGTCCCTTTGGCTCTCTGTTTTCATCACTTTCTTTTGGGGCATCAAAGTTCTGCTTTATTCTGAAGGGCATTTTTATCCTTAGCAAAGACACTTGCTGAATTATCATTAAAATGTCACGAACTTCTTTGTGTAATGAGCAGGAGAAGAGGGATAGGGTATTTTCAGTTAAAAAATAAATCTGAAATCTTTTCACAGCCCTGTCCCTTCTTCCCTTTCCAGTCTTCTTACACGTCATCATTCCCTTTTACACACTATGTGATTTAGCCATGTGGTACTCCATTTCCCATTTCCATGCTTTGCACTGGTTGACCCTATGCCCAGAATGTACTTCTTTCTCACCTCCACCTCTCAGTGTCCCTGACCTCTGTCAAGAGTCAGCTCAAATGTCATGTAACCTAACTCTCTCATTTTACAAATGAAGGAACTGAGAAAAAGGGAGGTTAAGTGACTTGCCCAGGGTTACACAGGTACTAAGTGGCAGAGGTGAGCTTCTAAATGGAAGTATTACAGATGAAGAAATTGGGTTAGGTGATCCAGTACCTGAACCTGGGAAGCTTTCCACTGGATTGGGAATGCAATAGTTAATAGAAACATATAAATTAAATTATTAAATATAAATTAGATGATATCTTTGCCCCCTTGACAAAAAGAATAAAATAAAATTAATAATTTGGTAATAGAGAAGTGGCACAGAATAGCAGAGAGAAAGAAAAAAATTCATATTCAAAAAGACCTGGTACAAATATCCTTTCTAACACATACTGGTTAAGTATCCTTGGGTAATTCACTTAAATTTTTAGTGTTCTAGGCAGTTTTCTAAGATGATAAATTGTGAATGATGATTTGCCTTGCTCACATTTCCTCATTCCTATACTAATGAAATGATCACAAGTATTGTATACATATATAAATATGTATACTTATATAGATGTATATATGTATACATATAAACATATGTCAGTATATAAACACACATACATATACAGGTATTTGTTATGTGTTATGCACATATACACACATCTATATGTCCACATATATACATATGAAAAGATGGAAAATATTAGCCTATGAATCTAAACTTCACAGAGCAAATCCCTTTAAGAAAAGAATTTGATGTATAAAACTTGGACTCCGTCAAAAGGCTACAGCCAAGGACCTAAAAGGTTATATGTGGCCTTGAGGCCACAGGTTCTCCACCCATGGCCTATAGTGTACGTTACCTTCTCCTTCAACATTACTATAAAAAAGAAAAAAGTAATTGCAAATAATTACATTGCAAGTTAAAGAGGCCAATACATTTGAAAGATGGTAGAAGTCCAAAGACTAGAAGACACTATTTACTTCTGACCAATGTTATTATTAAGTTAGTTTGAGGTTGGTGAGAAATTTTAGAACGGATTATTAAATGGATTGCTTGTGAACATTTTGAAAAGAACCAAATGCCTACTTAGAGAGTAAGTAGATTTACTAAGAAGAAGTCATACCAAACTAACCTCAATTCCCTTTTCTTAGGTTGGCAGACCAGAGGAATAACCTAAACATAGTATATCTTAATTTTTATCAAGCCATTTGACAGAATCTCCCATTTTGTCCACCTTGAGGATAAAACATTGATATGTGTTATCTGATTGAAGACAGGCCACCAGAACTGTTATTTAACTATACCACTACTTGACAAAATCAATTTCAATAGTGTCAACTAATAGTACTATGTGAACCCTGAGGGATGTCTCAATTGTGATGCCACTGGGCACCATCCTTGTCCTTGACCTTTGGGCTATTCAAAAATGTTAGTAATGAATGGATGAAATATTAGCAGTGAAAAGATGATGGAAAATTTAAAATGTCATGGTCTAGAACACCTGAATAAAACAAAATGAACTTTAATAATGACAAACATGAAATCTTGCATATAGGGTTGCCCAAAATATCAGTTGCTCAAGTACAGAACAGCAGAGACTTGACTTAGGAGCTATTTATGAGAAAAATTTCTGGATTCTATATTTAACTAGGGGCTCAATTTGAGAACAAGCATCACGTGACTACTAAAAAATGGGAGAATTCAGTCTTGAGCAGCATTAACCGGGTTATCATCCCTATATGACCCTATAACACTGTGAATTAGGGATTTCTGAGATTTGCCATTTGAGTCTTAATTGTTATCTACTGAAATTATTTGTGCAAATGCAAGGGAGGTGGGGTTAGATGATCTTCAAACTTTCTAGCCCTGTGGTTCTATGGAAACCAGTTTGGGAAAGCTTATGAGATTGCTCTTTAAAAGTAGTGAGAAAAGGTGGGGCAGCGTGAGGTCAAACTATCATATTACTACACTTGGATAGTTCCACACTACATTCTCCTTTTCCTCTAAACCTACCTTTCATCTACTCTGTTCTTTGCTTACACCTATTCCTCTACGTTGTCTCCTCCATTAAGATGTAAGCTCTTTGACAGTAGGGACAGACAGTTTGCCTTTCAGTTTACAGCACTTAGCGCAGGACCTAAAACATAGTCAGGGTTTCATAAATGTTTGTTGATTGACTGAATTTTGTTCGTAAGGTCATATACTTATTTCTGAAAGAGATCTTGGAGGCCTCTGTTTTATAAGGAAGCTGAAGTAACAGCCAAAATAATACAGATGGTAAATGGCTGATTCAGGATTTGAAATCAGGTCCTTTGATTTAGAACCAAAGCTCTTTCCACTGTCTCAAGTTGTCTCCTTTTTTATTTGTTTTGAGTATAATAATGTATTACACTTAACGTTCTAAGCATCATTATAAATGATTTATCTAATTTTTTTCTTCATATATGGGATTTTAAAGAAAAGTCTTACTCAAATGCCTCTTTGTGCTGTGGTGGTAAAACTAGTTTTAACTCTGGCAAACTCTACTCTGATGAAACACCTTTCAGTATAATCCTAGAAATGGACTGAGTCTGCTGAGGACCAAACTAGATAAAAATGGAGAAATTTATCATCAGTTGGTTGATCATTAGGTAGCAAATGCTTTAGATATGGCATCTCCTGAAACAAGGAAAAGATTTTAAATCGTTCTCATCTGTGTCTATCTTCCTTCTGCTTCCATGGTAATGATGTTGGACTGGTAGAAAATGAATTGCAGAGTGCTAAAAATTAAACACTTTTTAAACCTTATATAACCAAAAAAGTTAATTGTTGATAGTTTGAATGTGAGATCTTTGTCCAATGGCTAAGAAATTAACAAGATCTTAGAAAAACTGAACCATATCAATGCAGAGAACCATACAATCAATGAAATCAAAAGACAAAAAAATTTCATGGATTAAATTCTCATCTCCGTGCTGATGAGTCTTAAATCTACCTAACCTGCTCTCCACTGACTACCAATCTTGCATCTCCAATTGTCTTTCAGATACCTCAAACTGTTGTCCAGTAGACATTTTAAATTCGAACTGCTCTAAACTGAACTCATCATTTCCCCACCTAAACCTTTACCTCTTTCTAACTTTCTTATTACTGTCTAGGGCAACATCATACTCTGTCAATGAATCTCTAAGCCCAGGGTGGTGCAGTGGATAAAGCACCAGTGCAGGACTCAGGAGGACCTGAGTTCAAATCTCACCTCACACACTTGACATTCACCAGCTGTGTGACCTTGGGCAAGTCACTTAACCCCAATTGCCTCATCCTAGGTCATCTCCAGTCATCCTGATGAATATCTGGTCACTGGATTCAGATGTTCCTGGAGGAGAAGTGAAGCTGGTGACCTGCACAACCCTCCCTCATTCAAAATAAAATCAAGTGCAAGTCATGTCATTATTTCTCTGATGGCATGGTCTTCTTCGGCAATGAAGGACAAAAACTCACTCACTAAACTCAAGGGCCATCCTTAATTTCTCACTATTTCTCATCCCCGCAAATAGAATCAGTTACCAAGGACTGTGAGTTTCACCTTTTCAGTATCTCTTGTATAATCCCCCTTCTCTCCCCTGACATTGCCACTATGCCAGTCAGCAAGAGATAGAAAGATAAATCCCATTTAAAGCTAGGGTAGACACTATAAAATATTTAGGAGTTTACCTGCCCAAACAAACTCAAGGACTATATAAACATGATTACAAGACACTTTTTGCAAAAATAAAGTCAGATCTAAGGAAGTGGGAAAACATCAGTTGCTCATGGGTAGGCTGAGCCAATATAACAAAAATGACAATTCTACCTAAATTAATTTACCTATTTAGTGCCATACCAATTAAACTATCAGATAATTATATTCTAGAGCTGGATAAAATAATATCAAAATTCATCTGGAAGAACAAAAGGTCCAGAATATCAAAGGGACTAATGAAAAGAAATGCTAGGGAAGATGGCCTAGTGCTACCAGATCTCAAATTGTATTATAAAGCAGCAATTATCAAAACCACCTGTAACTGGCTAAGAAACAGAAGGGTAGACAAGTGGAATAGGTTAGGTACTCAAGACACAGTAGGCAAGGAATATAGCAATCTCTTATTTGATAAACGCAAGGACCCCAGCTTCTGGGATAAGAACTCACTGTCTGACAAAAATTGCTGGGAAAACTGGATAACAGTGTGGTGGAAACTAGGCAATAGCCTGCTGGTGGGTCTGCCTGCTTCAAGTCTCTCCTCACTCCAATCCATGTTCCATTCAGCCACTAGAGTGAGTTTCCTAAAATATAGATCTGACCTTATCACCCCTTTAGTCAATAAATTCTAGTGGCTCCCTATTTTCTCTAGGATCAAACACAAAATCCTCTGTTTGGTCTTCAGAACTCTTCATAACCTACGTCCTTCTATTCCTTTTATATCTTACTTGCCCCATCTGCTCTATCGGTGACATTAGACTTCTTTTGGTTCCTCAAACAAAACCCTCTTTCTCTTGGCACCCAGTATTTTTTCTGGCTTTCCTCTGTGCCAATGCTCTTCCTCCTCATCTCCACATCTTGAATTCTCTGACTTACTTCAAGTCCAAATTAAAATTCCATCTTCTAGAGGAAGGTTTTCCCAATCCCTCTTAATTCTAACAAATTCCCTCCCTTATTCTTTTCCTCTTTATCTTTTCTATAGCTTGTCTGTATATATATTAGTTTGCTTTTTGTCTCTCATGTTAGATGTGAGCTTTTTGAGGGCAGAGATTTTCTGCCTCTTTTTGTATCACCAGCACTTAGCACAGTGCCTGACACATTCAGTTATCCCTCCCACACCTCAACTTTTCCCATGGCTGGTATATCACAGGTTGGCACAAGAAAGTAAATGGGAATTTGGGGGTAGTTTTGTAGAAGCCACATCAGCAGATGACACAGAGCCTATAACCAAATACTTAATGCAAATTTTACAATATGCACCATTCAAAAAAAAGAAAAAGAAAAAATTCAGACTTCTCTGGTACAAAGGGTAAGCTGAAAAATTTTATGTAGATTTTCCAGATCAATGGAGCCTCATGTCTCTAACCCCAGTGATGTGGAAGGGATAACTGTAGTAGGTTCTTAGTGAATTTTTATTGACTGACTGAGAAAAGGAAGTTGCAACATGGAAGGATGGCCCATGGGTTCTCCTTGGAAAGGCAGATGAAGTAATCAATGGAGTTGATTTCATCTTGTTCCCAAAGGCAACAAGTAATATCTTCTCCTTGGATACTTGGCCATTTCACCTGCAGTACTTTGAATGAGAAGATAAAAGATTGCTATAAAGATAGTTGAAGGTTATGCACCAATATTAGTTGCAGAGGATAAAAAGGCAGAATCACAGAACTTGACAATTGAATGGGGCCTTGATGACCATCTGGTCCAACCCATACACAAAGATGATCTCTATCATAACATACCCAACACACAGTGATCCAGCCCTTGCATGAAGACCCTAAGTGAAGAGAAACCCATCAGTTTTGGACAGCTCTAATGGTACAGGAGTTTTTACCAAGATTAATTCTCTCAGAATGATTCTCCAAACCAAATCAGCATAGACATTAAGATTCAGTGATTTCAAAGTAGAAGTAGACACCTACAAACATGATGGGAAACAGAAGTCATCTTTGAAAAGTATATAAGGACAAAGGTTTCTGGATGACTCAAAAGCTTCATGCTTATAAATCATAAATATTGCCTTTCAGAAAACAGTTACAAAGTACTGGATAAGCTATATACTGAACATCACACAGAGAAAGAGATTGAGTATACCCAAATGGGGCAGCAAGGAGGTACAGGGGGATAGAGTACCAGCTCTGGAGTCAGGAAGACCTGAATTCAAATCCCAACCTCAGATACTTCCCAGCTGTGTGACCCTAGGCAAATCATTTAACCTTGTTTGCCTCAGTTTCCTCATCTGTAAAATGAGCTGGAGAAAGAAATGGCAAATAATTCTAGTATCTCTGCAAAAAAAAAAAACCCAAATGGAACCATGAGGACCCCATGAGTTGGACACATAACTGAAATGACTGAATAATGACAATGCCAAAATAGAAAAACAAAAATTGCTGGTTATTGTGGAAGTCACATGACAATGAAGTGTTTATGTGAAGTCAGAGTATTGGCTAGTTATAGCAAAGGTCAAAATTAACATCAACTTGCAATCAACCAACCAACAACCATTTATTACACACCTATTCTGTGTTGACCACTATGCTAGGTCCTGGTGATACAAATAGGAAACTGAAACAATCCCTGCTCCTAAGGAGTTTATGTTTTATCAGAGGGGCCAAGATTATATTGGAAAGAACAGCTAAAGATGAGAAGTTGGTATCAAAACCATCGCAACCATTTCAACTGAACCTATTCAAATGAACAATTGATACTGAAAAGTAGGCAATGGGAAAAGGCAAAGATACTGACCTTGATAATTGCCATTTCCTAAAAATGCTTAATTGCCAGAGGGAGAAGACCATAAAAGTCCAGAAATTCCAGCACACACTTGATCTCCGTGCCAAGTAAAGAGAGAGAAAACAGCCAAGGACCATGCTGGTTTAGAATGCAAATTCATTTTTAAAACACTACAGAGATGGATGCTAGAAAATTATAAGTAGTATCACCTCATAAAACAGTGAAAACAAGCATGAAGAAAGCTTGGCATTAGACCCCAATCATCCCAACAGCACTTAGGAATGAAACTGGCAACAGGACAAAAATAGATGTAAAGACAAATTTGTCAACATTTCTGTTACAATCAATTTTCACCATCAGCAACATTTAGACTCTAAATCTTTAGTCCCTACACGACTAAGCTGGAGAAGCAGATCTGGCACATAGGAGGACGAAGGCAAGATGAGCATGTCGATTGCAGAGGAAATCCAGGGTGCCACTGGGACAATCCCATAAAAATAAGAACAATAACTTTCTATTGTAACTTAATCACTTTATACAATTTTAATAGTACTTTAAGGTTTTCCAAATGTATTACCAATACATACACATATGCACACATACATCATTTTTTTCTCACAACAAACCTACTGGACAGCTACTACAAATGTTATTAGCTTCATTTTATGGATATGGAAACTGAGGCTTAAACACTTGTCCACATTAATGCATCTATTAAATGTTTGAAGCGTGATTCATGTCCAAATCTCTCCACTACCTTTCATCTTACTACACTGTCTCAAAGTTTCAAAAGCATTGAGAGATTGCTTTACAAACTAACTCAGGGAGAGAAAGATATTTAAGTAAATGTAAACCACATTTACTGAAAAGAAATTGAGTTTCAGATGGGTCAAATGACTTAGATGAGGTGGCTTAGCTAGTGAGTGACAGCCAGGGCAACTCAGGTCCTCTGATTTAGCATTTTGAAAACTCTAAAATATGTCTACAAATTTTAAAATTTATAATGAATAAAATTATTTCATAATGAATATTATTTGAATGAAATATGAATATAATGAATACTATTCTATAATGAATTTTATAATGAAATTATTTATAATGAATACATATTTATTATATAGCATCTTATTTATTTAGAGATTTATTTAATTTGTTATGGATAGCACTACCTTTATTTATATGTCTTACTTATAGCATTTAAAAGAAAATATATTTCAGTTAAAGGATGAACATTATGCTTAATACTTGGATGTTAAAATTCCTCTTCACTGGTTCCTGTCTTCTTTTCTTTTGAGTCATTTAAAAATTATATCGATCCATTAAAGGGATCACATTAATGAAAGGGAGAGGTGACAGAAAGTGCTTTTATGTGTCTTCTTTGGGAGTTTTCTCTTTGATCTTCATTTTTAGTTAGCTTTTCCAGAAGATTTTGTATATATTCAAAAAGTACAACTTTCATGGGGGGAGGAGGAGAATTGGCTTATATTTTCACCGTGTTAACATACACACATTGATGCATTCCTTTATCATATTTAAGTAAATAGGTAGCTAACCTAGTCCTGATTTGTTATTCCTGAAAGAGTAGAGGGGAAAACCAGAAATGGTAATTAATTGCAATAATATTTGGTCATAATACCTTGCACATTTACTGAGAGAAAAAAAACACTTCAAATATGTTATGTATTTTCCTGAGTTTATTCTCAAAGGTTTTTTTTTAGAGTAGTGTTCCACAGAAATTTAGAACAAAAACAATTACTCTGTTTTATTTATGTTGTCCATCAAAGAAATAATGTACAGTTCTTAAGTTTTAATGAGTTGTTCATTCATTCAAAAACAATAACAATGCTCATATTTCTGCAGCATTTAAAGTTTACAACATTTAAAAAAAAGCTCTGTATAAATATTGTACTAATTTCCGGAGGAAGAAACCGAGGCCCTGAGCAGTCAGGTGATTAGCCTAGATTCACACAACTATTAATAATAGCATTATATAGTGCTTTAAAGTTGGCAAAATGTTTTACAAATATTATCTTGGAAAAACCAAATCCAATGCTCATTCTGCTCTACTGTGCTATTTAAAAAGGTGCATTCATTGACATCATCACTTTTGTTTTTATTAATTCAATTGTATTTTATTTTGGGGTAGTAAAAAAAAGCCACAAGCAAATGTGAGTGCCTATGATTGGGGAATGATTGAGCAAATCATGGTATATGAATATAACAATATGTTATTTTGTCATAAGAAATGATGAATATGATGAAATGAAGGAAAGATAGGAAGAGGGATATGAACTAATATGGAGAAAAGTTATCAGTAACAGAACAGCAAGGTACATAATAATATAATACTAGCAACCAAGAGAACAGTGAAAGCCAGCTTTTATGACCAATATAATTTCCAGTCCTTCAGAGAGGACTGAGTTTTGTATTTGAACTCAGGAAAACCTGAGTTCAAATCTTACCTTAGACATTTACTAACCTTGCGACACAGGGCAAGTCATGAAACCTCTCTGTCTGTCTCCTTATCTGAAAAATGGGGACAGTCATAGCACTCATTCTACAAGGTTTCTGTGAGAATTGATCAATAAACATTTATTAACGCCTACTATGTGTTGTGCATTATAAACACAGCAGATAACAAAAAGAGGCAGAAGATAGCTCCTGGCTGTAAACACCTTACAATGTAATGAGGGAAACCAAAGGCAACTAAAAATAAATTATATAAATAAATAAACAAAAATACAAATTATATAAAATTTAAAAATCTATAAAGCTATATACAGGATAAATAGGAAATAATTAACAGTGGGAAAGCACTGGAATTAAGAGAGGTCGGGGAAGGCTTCCTATAGAAGGTAGGATTTTAGTAGAGACTTAGAGAAAGAAGTAGTAAGAAAGGAAGTGGAAGAGCATTTCAGACCTTGAAAAGCAGAAGGAGGTTAGGTTATAATCAAATGCAATAATATATGTAATGCACTTTGCAAACCTTAAAATGCTTTACAAATGTTAGCTATTTCCTGGCTGAGAGGAAGCAAGTACAGAATGTTGCACACACTGTTAGAAATGGCTGCTCTCTTTTGGTTTCAATTACCCATTTTTCTCTATATAGGAAGGGTTCATCATAGGGGACCGGGTAAGCAGAAACTATGTCATACCACAAAAAGTATCAATTAAACTTTTATTTTTTAAAATCATTTTAAAAGTCAAAATTAGCAATCAGCTTTCCCAGTACTATTCCTTATAATGAATTCAGCTCAGTCATTCTAAGTTCTATTATCCACCACCATCCAGAGTTCAAAAGCATTGCTTGATATTTTCCCTCTGTGGTAGAAGATGACCTTGAAAATGTCACTTAACATCTCTTGCCTCAATTTCCTTATCCGTAAAATGAGGTGATTGGATAATATTCAAATTCCCTTCTAGCTTTAATCCCCCTAGTCTCATTGTAGGTTTCATCAATAGTCCTGAGACACCACTATCCTCCAAGGGGATACTGTGCTTTTCTGCCCTCCCTCTGGGTCCGCTTGTCCCTTCCTAGTTTGACATTCCAGCTAGGCTTCCTTCCTGTTCTGACAATCTGGTTTTGGAATTACTATTGACCTTTCTTCTGGTGTAAGAGTTGTTTCTGAATATACCCAAATGACCAGATTATAACTGTCCAGGGAAGTGCATGAGCTTTCCTCAGGAAGGTACACTCCTGTTCAATGTCTCTTTACTTGAGACATGCCTAGATTGTCACAATGGGGCCCTCATGTATATCTTAACCTATCAATGTCTTCTAATTCTGAGAAATTCTTGTCCATGTTTTTCCATCAACATTCCACTGAGGTGGAGATTTTCTAAATCAGAAATTCTTAACCTGGGGATCCTGAACTAAAAAAAAAATGGTAACTATTTCAATATTATTCTTTCCTTTGTAATCCTATATTTTTTATTTTGTGCATTTAAAAACATTTTTCTGAGAAAAGATCCTTAGGCTTCACCAAATGACTTCCAGAAGGCTCCATGAAGGCTCTTAACCAAGGTTAAGAATCATTTATCCAAATCTTTTTTTCATTTTAGTCAGCATCTCAGCTGTCTGTGTGACTTTGGAGTGCTGAGCCATAGGCCATATCTGAGGTTCCTAGAGGAAACCCTTAGGGGAGTCAAAATCAGCAAAGAGATAAGATCTGAGAGGAGCTATTCCCAAGATGTAATCCATGATCCAGCAAACCAAGTTCTTGTGTTACTCTAGTTGCTATGTAGGCTGGGCACCATCTTTCAGGTGTTCTCCCCCAAATCCCATCTTTTGGCATTTTTGTTCTCAACCAGAATTTCTTCCGGGATCTCTCGATTATAGCTTGAGGTGTCATCTCAACAAAAATGTCCCCCTAACCCTCCACAAACAAAAACAAAGCAAAAAACAAACCCTGAAAAGACTCACACTAACTCGTAAATGGGTGATATAACTCATTTCCCCCTCCAGTAATAACCCTATTCCCAACAAAGATCTACAACTTCTAGGCTAGTAGTAATGTCCTTGGTTTGCATTCTCTCTGAAGGAAAATATCCTAGGGATTCCCTCCTTTACCTTCAGGATCCACGCAGTTGTCTGGCATTATGGAGCTACTATAAAGATTCCCCAGAATTCTGGGTGGCTAAAGAAGCAATCCTCTTTCCCATCCGACTCAATCATAGTAGAGAAGCCATATTCCAGGTTTTTGTCTCTTCCATAGGTCATATCCTGGTTTATTTCTGCTCCTCCAACTCTGGGACCATATGCTAAATCCTCAGTCCAGAAACTCAATGCTCCTATAGAGGGGTGTAGTTTGAGAATTCTTACTCCTCAGGTAAAAAGTTTCTTCATCCACAGTTACTACCAGATGCACTGAAAGACTATGCTATGACCTCTCTCCAGCTGAGACCAGGATCTCTGAGTCCAGGAATTCTTGTGGGTACACATGGTTGAGAGGCCTCCACACTTTCTCATATCCACATCTCTGGGCACACAAGTGAAGTCATACACCTTGTCAATGTTCTCCTCCTATTCCATGAATAACTCCTGGAAATCGAGGGAAGAAGGTGTGCTACACAGGCTTCTCCCAGTACACATAGGTCTCTCTCCAGTCTCTGGATTTTGCTTTGTACCTAGCATTCTCCAAAAAGAAGGTTCTTCTAAAGGAAGGAAAGAGACAGAGACTCTCCAGAATACCCAAATCCAAACTATTCACCCAGAATCTAAGGGTATATTGCCCAGTGGTGTAATACGTACCCTCTGTTAGAAGAGGCAAAGTACTCTCAGCCTCCAAAAAAGTTTACCTCCCTGTAATTTTATCAGATTATCATTCCCCTACAGGGGAAATGACTTTAACCTCTAGGGAAAATATATCCTACTGTGTTCCTTTCTTAATCATTCCATTATAGGCTACATTCTTCTAATGAAGTATTTATAGATTGTTTCTAGATTCTTTTAGAAAAATTTTACCTGTGGCAATTTCCTTTTTATGTCTCCATTAGCTTTTACACAATAATCATGAAATTCTTTCAAACTTTAAACTTCAAGTTTAGCTCTTTCAGCTATCCATAGACAGCTGCAAATTGATCAGATAGTTAAATGGGTTTTTCAGAAAATTATGGGTAATTACTCAATAATTGATTTATCACATCCCTTATATTATACTTACTTCTCAAAAAATTTTAACATTATCTTCATTTGCTCATTCTCTTTAATTTAAATGTTAGCTCAGTCTTCCAGGAATATGCACATTTCACCACCATTTAAAAAAAAATTATCATTGTCTGCTGAGACATCCGCCTAAGTATTTTTTTAGAGAACATTATGTGGGCATTCCACAGGGCAAAAAGAAATTCTGCCCCTGTACAGAAAATGCTGTCTTGGAGACACACATAAGGACAAATCACAAGAACATCAAAGCTATACACATGGGGAAACACAACATTTATGTGGTCTGCAAATCACAAGAGCTTCACTGCTATACACATGGAGAAACACAACATTTGTGTTGTCTACATCCATGAGTTTCAGGGCTTTTTTGGTGTAGCATAAGGTGGAAAGTGCAATGTGAGTTACAAGTTACAATAGGTTAAGAGAAGCCTGTTCATTCTGGCTTGCTTCTTTTCTTATAGAATCTTTTAATTACTGCATTTCTAAGGTACTTACATTTGCCAGTAATTCTGTCTTTTATTCCTCTAATAATAGTTCCTAAGGTACATCCCATAAATTACCTCCTCCCTTTTCTACTCCTCCCCCTCTTGAAATAATTCTGGGAGAAAAACCCACTGAAAATGTAATTTTAAGCAACTTCTTTGGATTAGTTCATGTACTCATTTTTTTTTTTTTAATCTATTACTGTCGTTAGGACTCTGCTTTCCTTCCCCTCTTTTATAGATGCCAGTCTCTCAGCAATAGCTCCCCTTGTTGGCTTTTCCTTTTCTTTCTGAAAACTGGAGCCCAGATAAACAAATCTTCATTCAGTCTCTACATTCTTCCTTTCTTTAACTTCCTCTAATTCCTGGTTTCCTTTAAGGACCTTCAATTTGAAGAGCATTCATTATGATGGGACTCCACTAATTCTTTCTGGTTTCTTTTTTGCTCCCCTGAGGCAAACCTACATTCCGATGCCCTTCATTATTGTCTAAGTTTGCCAGTTTTGCCCCTTGTATTTACAGCCTGGATATACCCAAAGGTATCCATCTTTTGATGGAGGAGCAATGTTTTTCCATCAAATATTCCCTGAAACATCAAGTCCTCTCTGAAGTTTGACCTGAATAAGTTAAAGAGAAGTATTGTTGCCCACCATTTGCTGCCACTGAAAAATTATCAGAATGTATCTTTGTGAAAATATTCAAATATCTGAGAGAATTATATATAATATATGTGTGATACATGTGTGTGCTTTGAAAAACTTAATATGCTATATAAATGTTATGAGAAGGAGGAGGAGAGATAGAAAGAAGAGGGAATTTGGAGGATGCAAGAGGTTTCTCCTCTTGCATGGAATCTGGGGGGAGAGAGCCTCCATTCCATACTCCTAAAAAATGGAAATCTTTCTCTCCTTGCAGAGACAGATACAAAGAAAGAGCACAATAAGGTATTATCTTCTGTTTGCTCCCTATTGGATCATTTACATTTAACAGAAAAAATATTTATTAAACAACTACAAACCTTTAGTAGTAAGATAACTATGTTGGGGCTGGGTGTTAAAACATTTTTTTAAAAGGATATCACCCTTGCCTACATACATTTTATCGTAGAAGGCTATATCATGTGAATTAAATGGAATTTCTATTTAATGACCTTTTCCTATTGACTTTATGATTAGATGTTGCTTTGCTATCATTCTCTAATTCTCCAAAGTCAATTATTCTCCATCAGCCAATCAACCAGTTGATCAGTCAATCAACAAAGATTTATTAGGCATCTACTATTTGCCAGGTGCTGAGATTACAAAGACAAAAATGAAATCTCCCCTTAAAGATCTTACATTTTATTGGGAGAAAGAGTGAATACCCATACAAATATATATAAATATAGACACAAAATGAATATGAAATGAAGAAGAAGAGAAAGTGTAGTCTGGAGTGGGGGATGGCTAATGTGAAGGCATGTAGATGAAAGAAGGACTGTTGTATGAGAGAAACATGAAGATGATGAATCTTGATGTCCTGTGGAGGAGTAGATAAGGAAGGGGAGTTATAAAATGATGTTGGATAATTTGGAAACAGTTTTAAGAGACAAGACATCCAGGAATTAGGATTTGGGTTGGGGCATATACTATTTCTGGTTTTTAGATAGGGAAACCAAAATAAAGGTAAATAAAATAAATCAAGATATATAGTCAGTAGCAGAGGAAGGCCTAGAGCCTAGACCTTCCAAGTTCTGGTCCACTGTTTTTCTCCCTTCACTATAATAACAGAACTGTCTTTTAAAATGCACGTGTTAATACAAAACTATCAAGGCAAAATGTCAGGTTTCTGTCAAATAAATAGTAAAATATATATCATATTCATAGTGAGTTTATGTTTTATATATTTCTTTGATAATAAAATATTTGAAAACAAATTAAACTTTTATCAAAATCCTGGGCAAAGTATGCCCTTCCTCTTGTTTGTTCAGTTTTTGATAAAATTTTAATATAGATTTGATATTACAACAAAAAAAGGAGTTGTATACTTGGATTTCAAAGTCAAGTGAATTTTGGAATTCTAAATGCAAGGCAATGACATCAAAGCTATTCAAATAGCCACTGCATAGATAACATTAGTTAGAGAGTATATTGCAGGGTTCTTATTAAGTCTTCTGATGATTTCTCTTCCTTACAGAACCCTTGCCCGCCAGGCAGACCACTTGGTGGATTTTAATGTATTTATTAACTGCCAGGAGGAGTATCAGCAGGTTTATGTATCTGAGAAGTACAACTCACATTTACCTCAACACTTTAGATCCAGAAGATCCCAAGAATGAAAAATATAAACTGATGATTGATTAAACTGAATTATGATGTGCCTATTAAAATACTAAGAAAAAGACCTCTAGCAAATTGGGAAGACTTGGACAAGAATCTCTCCAGTTCAGACTGTGTAGATTTCTTGTCAGTGAGAGCACCCATGCTGGAGAGAAGTCATGAAATGGATGCTCATTATTGCCTCCCTCCACCCCCAAATCACCCTAAGTTTTGTTTTGCCCACACTGTATGTATTTACATGTGTATGTGTTATTTCCCCTCAAAAGATTATAAGGGCTTGCCTTTTGCCTCTTTTTGTATCCCTAGTGCTTAGCACAGTGCCTGGCATAGGGTAGGAGCTTACTAAATGTTTATTGATAGACTGATTTTCCAAAGTGATTGTTTTTCATGTTTTCATCTTAAATCAAGTCCCTGGTTGCACCTTCCTCTTTCCCAGTCCCCTGTACTGTTCCTATGTCGTCTCTTTTTTTTCCTTCTTGAGAAGAAGCATGGTGAAGCTGCTTAAGTGCCATATTCGAAATTAGGAAGACTTTGTTTTACAATATGCCTCAGGTCCTTACTAACCTTGTTACCCTAGGCAAGTTGCTTAATCTTGCTGGGTCTCTGAGTCTTTATCTATGAAATAAAGGGTTTGGGTCTCCATAATTTACCTCTACAGCCCTTTCCAGCTCTGGTCAAATTCCTTGAAAAAGGCATTTAAAAAAAAAATGTTCAATCTTTCCTCCTTTCCTATTTCAACTTCTTGCCATGTAGGTCTACCTCCTGGGACCTAGGGGAACAAGTCCTTTTCCTTTCCTGTAATAATCCTTCAGATGTTTGAAGACAGCTGTCATGCTGCCCATAAGTCTTCTAAGATCCCCAGGTCTTTCACTGGACCCTCATGGGAAATGCACATCAGGCCTATCTCCATCTTTGTTGTGGTCTTGTGAACCTCACTGCTATTTTTATGTCTTCCTTAAATGTGAGGCTCAGAACTAGGCACAGTATTCCAGAAGTTCTGGGACTAGGGCATGGGAAGGGGGAATAGTGACGTTCCTCTGGGACATATCAGTGCAGCCTAGGACAGTGTTAGCTGTTTTGGCTAACGAGTTGTACAGTTGACTTTTCTTCAGATTTCAATTCATTAAAAATTTCGGTTTTTTTCCCCCCCCATATACTGTTGTCTAACCATGCCCAACTCATTCTCTACTTGCAAAGTTAATTTCTTCTCTTTTTTTTGCTGAACTGTAGATCTTTCAATTTATTATACTCATAAAATTTCCTTTTTTTTCTATTTGGTCCATTGTTCTAGCCCATGAAGGCCTTTTTTGTAATCTGACATTGTCATCTAGTATGTTATCAATCCTTCCTATTCATGTCACTTTCAAGTTTGACGATTATTCATCATCCGTGCTTTCATCTAACTCATTTATTTAAATTCTTATCAGCATGAATTCAAGAACAGATTCCCGGGACATTCCATTACAGACTTCTCTCCAAATGAACACCAACCTATCAATGACTTTTCCTTGGGTACAGTCCTTCCACCAATTCCAAATCTCTAACCCTGCCATTTCTCCATCTTATCCACAAGTCTAGAATGAACTTTTTCAAATACTTTGCAGAAATCTTAATATACTACGTCTACCATAGTCCTCTGAAATGTATGGAGGAGCAGGTAAGCTGGATAAAAAAAGGAAATGAGGTCAGTCTGCTATAACCTTTTCTTGATGAAGCCACTTTTGATCACAGCTTCCTCTTGTAAGGGCTCCCAAATCATCCCTTTAATCATGTGTTGTAGAATTTTACCAGGAATTAACGGCAAGCTCACTGGTCTTTAGTTTGGAGACTCTACCCTCTTCCCCTTTACGAAAATTGAAACATTTTCCCAACTCCTGTCCTTCTAATCATCTCCTGAGATCTTTCAAAGATCACTGAGAATCGCAAAGAAATCTTCAATTCTACCTCCTCCCCAGCTTTTCTATGTTTTTTTGCCTTTCACTTAAACTCAACACCAATTTATTTCTTTTCAAAATATCTTTCTTCTGTAACTTCTTACTTTTCTTCAGTGATGGCCTATCTTCCAGATAACCAATATGAAAAAAAGGCATAAGATATATATTCAGTGTGATGAAAATACAACATTCAGTTTGAATTTTGGTTTCTTAAAACCCTTGTTTCTCTTTGACTATTGATCCTTTACCTTTTTTCTACTATCATCTTTCTTTCCTCTGTATGTGGGAGTAGAAAGAGAACCAAATCCTGACTCTTCCAATTAGAATTTGAGTCCATAGGCAAAGTCATATAATTGAACATTGCCTCAGTTTCCTCATGTAAAATGAAGGAGTTGCATTACACGGTGACTAAGATCCCTAGTGTGCAGTCAGTCATTTTTTTCAGTTGCATCTGACTCTTTGTGACCCCATTTGAGGTTTTCTTGGTAAACCCACTGGAGTATTGACTACTAGTTTTTCACTTCATAGATTCAGTGACTATGCTTATGGAATAAAATGTGGTTGCCATGGTCTGATGGAGAAAGAGGGGCCACGTCTTTTTTTTTCCCTATATGAAATGACAGAACAATCTAGCTCTATTATATGTTATATTTGATATAAAAACTATGGTTAACCACAACTACTATAAAATCCTTGTCAAACTTGATAAGTATTGATTTCTATATTTTAAATGTTTTAAATAGAAATGTTAAAAAAGATACTAAAGTGGTTTGCCATTTCCTTCTCCAGCTCATTTTACAGAGGAGGAAACAGAGGCAAAGAGGGTTGTGACTTACCTAGGGTCAGATAACTAGTAAGCATTTGAGGCCAGATTTTAATTCAGGTTCCCCTGGTTCTAGGACCAGTGTTGTATCCACTGAGTTACCTAGCTGCCCAAGATGCCTTCTAGCACAAAATCAATGGCTCTAGATAATATTAATTATCTATACTATCTAAAATAATTTGATAATATAATATTATCTATAATAATTACTCCTGTCTTTTTCAAAATTCAGCTTTCTAGTACCTATTCCCCTTTCTTTTCCTACAAGCCTGAGTTTCTTTCTAAGAATTACAGTTTCTCATGTTTTTCACATATCTAAATCTCATTGTCTGTACTCTTACCTTCTACCACTGATTACGTTGTACTCCTAGGGATCCAATTCAGACAAAGAGAGGGGAAACCCCCACCCTAGATTTATGATTCATGAAAAAAAATGTGAATTTTGGCTGGAATATGGGGTAGCAAATCTACCTAATTCAAAATGAGTCTACTAGAAGGAGAGCAGAACCTTTGAGTCATATCCACAACTAAATCTAATTTCCATAAGTAATTATGGACTTGTATCAACTTCATTTGTATCATTCACTGGAATTGTTCAGGCCAAAAAAAAAATTCTGAAGGTATGTTTGAAATGAGGCTGAGCCAAGGGACTTAGCTTAACTTTACAAAAGGAAAGGGAAAAGTTGAGTTATTGTGAAATATATTTGCTTTTCGATGGGTTCCAAAATTACTTACTAACTAGTTCATTGGCTCCTAAATACTGCAATCTTGCCATTAGACTGGCGAGATGTCTGACGCTCATGATCAGTGTTTTATCCCTGTAAGTGTACTATATAAATGATGACGGCACCCACTCAAAGCCATGACCTCTCTGAACGTGTTTCCTCTTCCATAAAACATTGTGAAGGTGAAATGAGAAAATATAAGCAAAACACCATTAGAAACCTTAAAAGATTATATAAATGTGAAGGACTAAATAACTTTTTCCCATCTAGGCCTCAGTTTTTTCATCTACACAATGGGGAGAGAGTAGGATAGATCAATGGTGTCAAACTCAAATAGAAACAGGAATTTCTATTTGATAAAAGGATCCCTGTGGGCCATATATTGACTTGTAGTCGTTCAGTTGTTTTCATTGATGTCTGACTCTTTGTGACCACATTTGAGGTTTTCTTGGTAAAGATACTAAAGTGGTTTACCATTTCCTTCTCCTGGTCATTTTATAGATGAGGAAACTGAGATAAACAGGACTAGCTGTGTGCCCAGGGTCACACAGCTAGTAAGAGTCTGAGGCCAGACTTGAACTCAGAAAGATGAATCTTCCTGACTCCAGGGCAGTAGTCTATCTACTGCCAACTGGGTGCCCCACATAGTGACTTAGAAAACCACATATTAATATTATCTCTGTTCTATTGCACTTTTATTTGTTTTGTTAAATATTTCCTATTTACATTTTAATCTGCTTCAGGCCACACTAGGGAGTGTTGTGGGCAGGGTGTTTGATGGCCCTGGCCTAAAGGATCTCTTAAAGTTTCTTCCAAGTTTAAATCTGTGATTCCCTACTGACACTTGCTTGGGCTCCGAGGTGTGTTTATCCCACTTAGGTTGCTCCTGGGCCCCTCCCTCCTTCTCTTTGATTAGGGAAGGTAGAACATGGATATTGGTAAGTCTTCCCAGATCCACCCAGGAAGGCACCCAGAGCAGCTACCTCATCATTTCCCACCTCTGGATTTCATTATGACCCCATTTGGGAGATGCTCCCTCTTCTACCTAGTAGCTGTGTGACCCTGGACAAGTCAATTAACCTCTGTTTGTTTCAGTGTCCTCATCTGTAAAAAGGGGAGGGTTATTGTGAGATCCAAATAAGATGAGAATTATAAAAGCACCTAGCACAGTGCCTGGCACAAAGTAAGCTCCATATAAATGTTACTTATTGTTATGGTGATTATATTGGCTTCCTCCATTAGACTGTGACTTCCTTGAAGGCAGGGGTCATTCTGTGCCTTTCTTTCTATCCCCAGCACTTAACCCTGTTCCTGGTACATAGTACGTGGTGATTAATAAATGTTATTGACTGACTGAGGCCAATTAATGGCCTAGAACTCCTTTGGATTCCTTCTCTCTCAGCCTGCCTTGTGAGAGGCCACAATCCCCCCTCCACTTCCTATAACAGAAGCAGAGAGAATGAATGGAAGGGAAAGGTCTCTAAGGTCCTTCCTGCTCCATCATTAAGCCCAAGCTAATTTTAGCCAGGACACAGCCCAGGGTTAAGAAAGGCAGAAGCAAATCAGGAAGCCAGGAAGTCATCAGGAATGAGAGTCAAGTTACCAGAATTGGGTCAGATGCAGAAAGGTCAGCATTTGGGGTGCAGCCATCCCAGGCAAAGGGAAATGGGGTCAGCAGCACAGAAGCTGAAAGGCAGTGGGAGTAGGAGAAAAGCCTCAGGTTCTGCCCTAGGGCCCTGCTCTCCTTAATAGTAAAGGAGGGAGTTCAATAGCTCCGCTCAGCCCTCTCAGAGGACCACCATCTTAGGAAAGGCCCCAGCCAGACCTCTGTCTTCCTGGAGCTCTCTCTTGAATCTTTTTCTTCCTCACATGCTGTATTACCTCTTCCTCTCTTAATGTGTACCTTCCCATTAGAATATAAGCCCTTTGAGGGCAGGGACTGTCTAAATGATAAAATGCAAAATTTTATATGAAAATGAATGTTAAAAATTGTCTTCACATCTAATTACAAAATATAAAATACTATCTACTGGAAGAAAAAAAGAAACAACCCATGATGAGAATGGGTTCATAGAGTCCAGCAGACTGCCAAAGGGAGGAGAGGGGGAAGGTCTATGACAAAAAAAAGGTTAGGAATCCCTGGTCTAATTTTCTAATCCTGTGAATTGGTTTCAAGCTCACTTCTACAGAATTCCCATTCTGTTCCTGACCAGATCTTTTACTCTTGCCATTTAAATATGCAGCATTGTGTGGATCCATCCTTAAGGATGCTTCCTACATACTCCCTTTTTTGACCCTCAGAAAATAGAAATGCAAAGAAAATGCTTTCAATAGAAAAGATTAATGGCTGACACATCAAGTTTAATGTTTATTTCAAATATATTTCTTTCATATTCCTTTTAAATAAGTTATCTCATTTGAGCCTCACGATGACCCTTGGAGGTAGGTAATTACAATCTCCAATTTTAAAGGAAGAAATTTAGACTCAGAGCAGCTTAGTGACTTACCCATGGTCACATAGTTAAGTCTCAGGTGTAGGACTGAACCCATGTTTTCCTGGTTTCAGGTTAAGTCCTCTTGTCCATAATACCATGCTGCCTTTCCAACGTGATGGTTTCCTTACTGTTCACTTGTTATGGAGGCTTTCGGACAGCCGCTTTTTCTTCCTCACTTGAGTATTTCTCAGGTTGAATTCTAATCTGAGTATGAGATTGTTCACGAAAATGGTCTTTGATTAAAACCCAGCAAAACCAGACACAGGGGAAAGCCAGGTAATTGCAGCAAACTCAAGTTAAGGAGTAAATATATTCTTTCATTACCTCCTGGACCTCAAATACCTGTTAGAGTCTGCAGTTAAAAAGACAAGCAGATGTAACTTTATTTCCTTTTGCTTCTTTTAAGTCAAGATTTACATGTTATCTCAGAGCTCTTTGCCTGGAACACTGTGGAAACCCTGCAGTAGCAACTGGCTCAGCTGGTCAAAACCACTTGTGTGTACAAGTACTTTGTACAAGATCTTTGGCGAGATTACAGAAAGGGAAAAAGAAAAAAAAAACAATCTTCTCTTTTCTTGAGAACCTTAGAGACTAGTAAGGAAGATAAGTATTAGAGAAGAAAAGACTGCAGATCTGAGTTCTAGCATCAGCTTGGCCATTTCTAGCTCTGGGAACGGTCCCCTCATCCTGCTAGATGTCGGCTGACCTAATGATCTCTAAGGGAATGTTCAACTCCAAAAGGCTTATGCTGTCATTTCAACAAAGTCACAATGTCTTGAACTTAGCAAGTGATTTTTTAATAGCAAAAGAACTGAAAGCAAAGTAGGAAAATGTAAGTTGATGACTGAACAAATTATAGCATATGGATGTAATGGTCTATTATTGTGCCAGAAAAAATAACCAAAGATTGAGAAATATGAGTTTTATATGTATAACTTTAATGTTATTTTTATATCTATAATCTATGTCTAGATATAGATATAAGTACAGTAATAGATATATGTATAGTTAAATAGATCAACATAGATATAAATATCTTGATAGATATAGGTATAAATATAGATATTGGTATAGATAGCTATAGGAATAGCAATATATAGCTCAATACTCATTGCCCCTGCCTATACCCCAAAATGTGAAAAGAGGGATTGAGTTAATTTACTTGGATATATATATCCTATACTTATATGTAATATACATATCCTATATATATATACATATACATATATATCCCACACATAGTTACAGGCATAGATATAGCTAGACTGATAACACACACATATATATATATATATATATATATATATATATATATATATATATATATATATATATTTACTTAAGACAACTAGATTCAATAAAAAATATAAGTTCCAAGTTATAAGGTCATTCTTCTCTGCACCTGTACAGGAAAGTTTTAGCAGCCTGATTAAGTCCTGATTGCTCTGGGTAATCCTTGGTTTACATGGAAATACTGTTTCAAACCATCTATGAGATACTGAAGGTTTCCATTTGAGGCAACATGGCCCAATGGTGAGTTTGCCAGTTCCACTTGGGAAATACCAGTTTTCATTTGATCACATTGCCCTATGTCAGTAAAACCTTTATCTCTACAAAACATGATTGCTGGTATTTGAATTTAACTTTTAAAGTAGTAATGTTTATTGGATTGAATAGGATGGCCTTCACTTAAGTCTTCCTCCAGTACATTATCATGGATTTTATTTCACCCTGAGTTCTGGAAGACTTATAGTAGGCTACAAGCGCTAGGGGGTTCTGCCCCACCTAAGAGGCTTTGACTAAAGGACTCACTATTAGATTGTATTAGCATCCTAAAAACTGACCTAGCACATTATGGAGAAATTCAGCACAAGAATATTGGCCATGAGCAAAGAGACTCCCATGGAGATGTGAGCACATGCTTATAGAATATTTCTTGAAGCATAATAACTTATAAAACAGAAAAAAATGCAAAATGGCCACCAGTTCTTTGTAGTAATAGTAACAGAATTGGCCAATTAATTTCAAACAAGTGCCTGTATATGCCAAGCACTACTCTAGGCACTGAAGATACAAAGACAAAAAAAAAATGAAGCAGTCATAAAAATTTTACCCAAAACATTCCCAAGGACTGCAGTGGCTTGAGCCTTGTTCTCCATATCAAGATGAAGAGAGCTAAATTGAAATCCCATCTCTAATATCATTAGTCATATGACTGTGGGCAAGTCATCCTTCATCCTCTATAAATTAGGATCAGGGGTACCTAACTCAGTCAACAAGCATTTACTAAGGACCTACTATGTGTCAAATCGATGAGTATTTACAGTACTAAATATTTACTATGTATCAGGCTTTGTGCTGAATACCCAGGATACAAACAGGAAGCAAAACTACTACCTACCCTTAAGGAACTCACAGTCTAATTGGGAGTGGGGCTAGACAACTTGCAAACAGCTATGCATAAATGGGATCTATATAGGATAAATTGGAGATTATTTCAGGAGCTGTGCTAAAACTGGAGATACAAAGATGAAAGTCAAACAGTCCACCCCTCAAGGGGCTTACATCCTAACATGTACATATAGTGAATACAGGAAACATTTAATATAGACACAAACTAACTTTAGAGGAAAAGACACCAGTATTTGTTGAAAGTGGGAAAGGTCTCCTATTGAAGGTATAACTTAAGTCTTGAAAGAAACCATGGATTTCAGGGATCAAATAAGATAATATATATAAAACTAGTATCCAACTCAAATAGAGACAGATCTCCATAGGTCACATATTGACTTAGAAAACCATAAAATTACATTGTCTATGTTGTATTGCATTTTTATTTTATTAAACATTTCCCAATTATATTTTAATCTGGTTCAAGTTGTACTCTGACTCAGATTTGGAGACTGATTCCTCTGATGGAAAGCATTTTGTAAACCTTAAAGCATTCTATAAATGTTAGCTATTATTGTTTCAATAATGAAAATCCTTCCAGGTGGCATAGTGGATATAGCACTGGACCTGGACTTGAATTCAGATCTGGTGTACTAGTTGTGTGATCTTGGGTGAGTCACTTAATCATGGTCTGCCTCATTTTCAACATCTGTTAAATAAGGATAGTAAAGGCACCTACTTGCTAGCATTGTTGTGAGTATAAAATGAGATAGTATTTCTGAAATACTTTGTAAACCTTTAAAGAATTATGTAATTAATATTTATTATTGCTATTATTATACTATCATTTCATTAATTAACACTCTTTGGATCATGTTAGACAACCAAATTCCTAATCCAGATAATTGGTCTCCTGTCAATGAGTAAATCATTGAAACTGGAATCCAGACCCAGCATTGTGTAGAGCACAGAGTCTATTAGTCAAATAACTACAACAAATTAAATGAGATTTTTCTGACAAGACTTCTCAGTGAATCTATGCTGGCTTCTGGTGATCACTGTTTCCCTTCCAAGTCCTCATTAACTAGCAGTTAGATGCTATCAACTTATTCTTTTTTCATTGATGGTTTCATAACATTAGGCAGGGATCAGAAAGTTTATGTAAAACAGATAGATTTCTTGCAAGTCAATGGTATGAGAACTGATCAATTGGACGTTAAGATGTTTCAGCAGAGAAGTTACCTTGCTAGAACACACAGCTTTTGCTAGTGTATGGAAAACTTTGGAGGACTCTGTACTGGGGCACTGGGCCATGACTCAGAAAAGCTGCAGGCAGCTGTGTTGTTTTGCCACTGCCTATACCCCAAAATGTGAAAAGAGAGATTGAGCCAATTTACTTGGATATTTTGTCTCCTCAAATCTATTTTTTTTTGAAATTTTTTCAGTTAAAAATTTATTTTCTATTATTCCCATGGGTAAATAAAGGAAAACACATCCCCCCCCTTAAACAAATATGCATAACCAAGCAAAATAAATTCCCACCTTGTCCATGTTCAAAAAAATACATCTCAACCTGCAGGCTGAGTCTATCACTACCTTATCTGTCAAGAGATAAACACCTTGGTTCATCTTGAGTCCTCTGGAATTGTGTTTTGTTGTTATTTTATTCCATGTTCTTAAATCCTACAAAGTTATTCGTCTTTATAATGTTGTTATTATATAAATCATTCTGATTCTCCTTGCTTTACTTTGTATCAATTCATAAAGCCTTTCTAGGTTTCTCTGAAACCATCTCCTTTATCACTGTGGCATCCCCCTGCTAGGCTAAGCCCGCTGAAGGCAGGACGGGGGGGGGGGGGGGGGG
>CM053770.1:651758455-652129046 GCA_028658325.1 Potorous gilbertii | reverse complement strand
TGAGACTTCCATGGAAACCAGTGGCTCATGCATCTTTTCTCTTACTTCTTTCTAGTTGGAAATTCCCAAGTTTGATCTTGAATAGTATGGGACTTAGCCTCCTTTTATTTGTAGACTTTAGGAAAAAAAATCAACTTAAACTCAAGTGTTATCTTTTTAAACGAGCTCATGATTAGCACAGCTGTTATTTTAGTTTATTGTTTTATTGCTTTTGTAAAGAGCGTTGGGACTTTTATGAAGGTGCTAAGCTTATAGTATATTTGTAATCACCATTTCAGTTATCACTGCCTTTGTCATTAAAATCTAAACATCTGTAGGGCTTCATTGGCACTCAAATAATATACATAAGCAATTAACAGTAAATATTAACAATGATCATGACAAACCTTGAGACATAAAGAAGCCATAAATAGAGCATGAAAAGCATATACAGTTCTCCCAAGCATTATTCTCTGCCAAATATAATTTCAAATATATTTATGGCTGAGATATTCATCTGATATATTTCTTATGGCTGGTATGCCCAGGGATTTAGGGCAATATATCAACAACTGCCACTGGGGTAGGTCTCACATCATACTCTCCTAACTGTAGCTGAAAGCAGGTATCCTTTTCCTCTTCTGGATCTACTGTGACCTGCTCCAAGGTCAAGTTAATGAATATGTGATCCATCATCCATTTCTTTTTGAAAATGCTCTGATTTCTTCTAGTTACTGTAATCTACTCATCTCTTGAATGTATTAAAGACAAGGAATGAGTTAGAGGAAAAGTGTGGTAGAGATTGATCACTAGGGGTATGTTAATCCTTACAGAGGCTTCCATGGGTCGTTGGTAGAGCACATCACCTCTTCAGAGCTCAGTTATTTTGAACCTTATCCCCACTGAATCACTAGAACTATTGCTAATTGCAAGAGGTTTCATGCATAATGTGCCATCAAAGTCTTTCCTATTGCTCCAGTTTCCTTCTAAATGATTGCCTCCCATACTCTTATCCAGCCAGTCTGTCCTATTTGCCATCTTCCTGATCTCTGCCTCTTAGAATCAATCAAGTGCCTTTAGTACAAGGACCACCTTCTTCAGGAAGCCTCTCCCAGTTCCCTTGCCTTCTAATGTCTTCCCGTCCAGAGTTACCATGTGACTCTTCTTGGCACAGTACCTGGCACATGATAGGTACTTAATAAATGTTTATTGACTGGCTATATATATTTATATACAGACATATAAAAGAAACAACTAGATTTATATTGCCCAAACTGAATTGAAACAGATCAGGCAAAATCACATTTGGGAAACTATACAGAAGAAATCCTGGAAGAAATTTCAGGAATTTCTATCTCTTTGCTGCTACAGAAACCTTCTTTCTTTGATTTACTTCTTGTGTTCTCTTAGGGATTTCATATGACTACAGAGGCCAAAGGAAAGATGTATTGTGTGTCTAAGGAGACTGCAGTATATCATGAATCAATTAATTAATCAACACCTGCTGTGTGCTAGGCACTGGAGGATACATAGACAAAAAAAGAAAAAGAAACGGATGACTTCTGTGTGTGAAGAAGGGTAAAAACACTATATTGAGAACATTACCAGAAAAAATAAAAACAAAAACACATGGGTCAATCTGGTTAACAAAAGTAAGATAACATATTGCCAGCCCAAATGCTAAACTGGTATCCACAGACCATTAGAAGACACACTGGATGGTCTCTAATGAGTCTCAATAATCAATCGTCATGCATTTGTTAAATATTTCTTATGTGCCAGGCATTGTGCTAGACACTAATAGAAAAAGGAGAAAATAGGCCCTGCCTTCAGAAGGCTGCTTTCTAATGAAGATGTTTGTAAAAAAATCATAGAACTTGAGAGAGCATGGGATAGGTTTGAAGTTTTCAGTGGGTGAAGGGAATCCCCATGGTGAGTGGATCATGGTTTCACTGAACTGTAACATATAAGTGGAAATGTCAATATTTCATTTGGCCTCAGAAGCAGAACCAGGAGCAATGCATGAAAGAAGGAAAGAAGCACATCATGTCTTGTTAGGGAAGAATTCTAACTTATTAGAGATATCTGCAAGTGTAATGGACAGCTTGGAGAGGTGGTGGCTTTTCTGTTATTGACAGTCTGTAAGCAGAGGCTAGAGGAACCTCAACATGCTGGAGTGAGGATTACATTTGGGGCATGTTAGTTCAATGAGATTTCCACTGGGATCCCTTCCCAATTCCCCAAATTTGTAATTCTAGAAATCAGCATTATCAATTAAGACATTTAGGTTGAACAAACTGGATGTCTATGTAGTGAAGGGGTATCAAAGAGAAAAGTGAACCATTTTATGGGGGCAATCATGGGTAGCTCTTAGATATGGATTTTGAGTCAGGTTTTGAAAGAGGTGGGGAACCTGGATTGGCAGAAAAGAAAAGAGTTCATTCTAGGCAAAAAGAATGGTATAGAAAAAGAAATAGAAAAGGGAATGAGCAAATCACCTACGGAGAGAAATAAGTGAACTAAGTTGGTTTGACTGCAACAACGGAGGCTCTCTGTAGGGAAATAATGAAAAAGATGTTGATGAAATTGTGCAACTGTAGTGGCAATTGATAGGAAATCTTGACTGGCAGACTGAAGAGACCATTCATGATATAAAAGGAAGTTACTATAGAATATTGAACAGGAGAGTGACATTGGGAAAATGTTAAGATAAGGAAATTTTTTAATGGCGCCAACCAACATAGGAACTTTCCACATGATAGAGTAGATAGAGAAATGTGTTAAGAATTTACTAAACAGAGAGCCCTGGTTCATTTCTATAAGTAATGTCCCTGTGCCTGAGCAGTCGGGAAGCTGGCTGGGATAATGGTTTCCTGAAGTCAAATGACTCTACCTGCCTACACAAGCCTAGTTAATAATCTCTAAAAAAAAATCTAACCACCTGTGAGAAAGGGATGGAGGAAATAGTAATAAATAAAATATTTTACAGCACCTCAGGGAAATATACTTATAATTTACCCTACTAGGCTTATGGGGATGTAATTATGACACCTCAGGCACAATTTTCTGTAAAATCTCAGGCTCTGCCTACATAACCAAGGGAAGTGGAGCATTGAAACAACCAATAAAGCCAGAAGAACACTTTCCATTCAATTTCAAGTGAAAATGGGGGCTGGAATTACCCAACCAATTGCTTCAATTCTATTTCATTATATGTGTTGACACAGTCTTGTCTACATATGGTCATAGAATGGGAGTGGGTGACTCAATCCATTGAACAACTTCAGTCATTATTTTGACCGATGTGTTTTCGCCACCATGGCCAAAGCAATTCTGATGATATCCCATATAGTCATTAGGAAGGCTTGTTTTTTCATGAATCTACTCACAGCTTGAGGCCAGTCTATGTGGCAGAGGCAATAGGATTATAGGATAATCAATCAGACCATTTCAGCCATTTTGCCAGAGTCCTGAAGGACCTGGAGCCAGACAACTGCAAGAGCAGTTTGGGCATAGTGATTGGTAGCTAGACAGAACTTTATTGAAAAAAAGAAAAAAAAAGATTCTGGGGCTTTTGCTGGAGTGCCAGCTAATTATGAGTCAAGGCGGTGATATAGCAGCCAAAAAACAACTTGAGGTAACAAAAAGGGAAGTTTAGATGCAGTTACAGGGAGGTTATAGTTTTCTGGTATTTTGTTTTGGTTAGACTTAATCTGTAGTACATACTACATAGCTGTATATAACTGTGTTCAATTTTGCATACCACAATTAGGGCATATAAGGATAAACTGGAGTGTGCCTCAAAGGATGCCCAGGATGATGAAGTGTCTTGAGTCCATGAAATATGAAAATTGATTAAATTACATTGCTAATGTGAAGACTTTGGGAAATTGGGGAGGTGCAGTAGAAAAGGCCTAGCTTTATTTAAGTATTTTGAGAGGTGCCATGTGAAAGTAAGAGACCTTGTGGTGTGATGGACAGAGAAATGGCCTCAGAATTTAGAATTTCTTGTCCAAACCCTATCTCAGACACATGTATAGCTATGTAATCCTGGGAAATTTATTTAACCCCTCATTAGCCCAAACTAAATCTAAGACTATAAATTGAGATGGTGCTGATCTGTACTGGTAGAGGAAACTTTGTCCTCTGGACAGTTCCCTACATCAATGAAATTACAGGTTTTGTCCCTATTCCCATCATCTGGAGGAAGGATTATATTTATTCTAATTGGCTCAGAAAGCAGAACCAGGAGAACTGGAGGAAAATTTATCAGCCAATTAACAAACTTTTATTAAGCATGTCCTATGTGTCAGGCACTGTGCTAAATGCTGGGGATGCAAAAGAAAGAACAAAAAAAATGTCCCTGCCCTTTGGGAGTTTACATTCTAATGGGGGAGATAACATGTATATAAATAGGCTCACACATGATACAGAATAGAAAGAAGACAATATGAAGTTGGAAGCAAATTATTGCTTGATAGAAGGGGAAAAATCCATAACAGTTTTGACTGTTCTAAAATGCATTGAGCTACCCCAGGAGGTAATAAGTTCCTATTTTCAAATAAAGGCTGGATGACCACTTGATGGGTATATTGATATGGCTTATCCTAGAAGGCCTCTAAAGGTCCCTTCCAAGTGAGATTCTATTTTCCTGTGATTGTGAAAAAAATTAAGTAGATTTTATTGACTAATGTCTGATTTAGTAGCTACCTACCAATAGAGATGGCCTTAAGGAAACTTGTTTCAAGGATGACAAAATGATCCTTGGAGAGGACTGGGAAGGTTAAAATATCAAAGATGATTAGTAAAGAAAAAATTATATGAAATATTCTGTCTTCAAAGAGACAGCCTTCTTCACAGTAAATTGGAATAGAGTTGAAGGAAAAAAGATACGAACTTAAAATGCTCAAGAAGAAAAGCAAGAGAAAAAAGGGGAAAGAAATACACACATCATCAAATCCCAGGTTCAGATGTTTCTTTTGCTTAGTGTAGAGGAGCACAGTTAATAATGGATTATCTCCCCAAATGCTTGAGATGTGGCACAGCAATAGGTAGGTCTGTTCATTTATTTAATTTTTGCAAAGTCAGGTCATTTTGAGAAAACAGTACTGTAAGAAAGTACTAAAATTGCTAGATGCAGCAGCCTGGTTAAAAATAACCACAAATAGAGACCTACCCTGTGGTAAGACAAAAAAGCAAACTTAATTTTTTTTTTGGAATTGTGCTTATGCAGAATCAAGGAATTTCCAACATGGATAAATGACATGAAGAACTCAGCTGAAATTTGATTCAATTCAACAACACGTAACAAATAAAAAAAAGAGGTTTTAATAATAATATTAAAACCAGATATTTTAAGAAAAAACCCTCCAACTATATATCTTTAGAGTTCTTTTTTTTAAAAAAAAATATTGTTCATGAGTTGATTTAAGAAGAAATTAGACTCAAGTTTTCGTAGCCTGGGGGACATGACATTCTCAGTAGGAAAGGAACCCTTGTCTATGTTTCTCGTTAATGTGCAGAGAGACCCTGGGGCTCTTACTTTTCAGAGCATGATACAAAAATCCTGTTTTAAAAAATTACTTATTTAAATCCTAAGTCATTTAAAGATAGAGGGATGATCAAGATAGTTCCTCAAGCCACTTGTTGTTTGGAACTTTGTTACCTTCCTATGGAGGGCATGAACAAACTCCTCGACACCTCCTGGAGGAGCTCACCCAATTGGTGGACTATTGGGAGGGATCTCTCTGTGCTGCTCCACAAAAGGTGTTCCTTCTCAGGATTGCTGTCTTTTTACCTGTTGGTTTTCTTTCAAAGATATCCTAGAAGCATAGAAGAACCAAGAGAGGAAAGAAACTGGTTTGGACTGAGGTTGGGGAAGAAGAAATCTCTCCTCTTCTATCATTAGGAGTTGTTAATGGCAGGCCCATGCAAGTATCACGTGGGTATCTACATGTGTTTGGTCATGTGGCCTGAGAAGATATTTCTTGGACACACGTTTCTAATCCAAGACTTAGAGAGGGAGAAGTGTAACTCTCCTTCACGAGGCAGCTATAGAGAAGAAAATGATGTGGACAGTGGTGATTTTTCTCATGTGTAACTTTCTAGCAGCTTCAAGTAAGAGACTTGGAATCAGACCTAGTGAATGGTGGGTGGGTAAGTGGGAATGGTTGCTCTTGGACAGTGTTATATTTCAGGAGTTGTCTAATAGCTTCAAGTTTGATTATTTATCCCATTTTAAGATGGAGCTAAGAAAAGAACTCTCAGTGAGAGAAGAGATTCACTCATGCTGGGAGGAGCATTAATATGGGAAAGCAAGGCACCTCAACAATGAGTTCTATTGTAACTATGCATTACTCAGATGGAAAGTGCGGGATTATCGATAGAGTCACCCCATTTCCCTTCCAGAGAAGTCTGAGTTAGCTTTCAGAAGGTATTGTTAAGATGATCTGGAATTCGCAAGACTGTTGGGCATTGTCCAACAGAAGTCCCAAGTTTGTTTCCCTTCTAAAGGGAGTTTATAAGGCATTATTATGAGCATGGAAGACTTTAGGATGTTGTGGAAACTTCTCTCACCCAAGTGGGAGAATTGTATTGATTCCTTCTGTCTTATTATGAGAACTTTGTGGTTTTGGATAAATCTGTAGGATGAAAGAAAGGCTAGTCTATACCTGATATATTTATTGGTACCTTTTGTGCTTTATGGGATTTGAGAGACCTTTTTATCATGTCTGTGAAGACTTGGACACAAACTATATTATAAAATTTTCCAAAATAATGTCTGGTTAGGGCTATAATTAATCAAAATGAAAATGGTATTTTTTGGGATGACCCTTGAGATTAGACTCATTGTGTATAAGCCTGGGATTTGGAGTGCTAGGCTGTGGTTTACATACAAAAATGTTACAGTAAGGTCTATTTATATCATTCTATGAAATAAAAACAAGAATTCCACATTTGCAATGCTATACAATAATATCAAGCAATATCCAAGAGGTTGATAGTGATGATCAGAAAAATAAATGAAGCACTAGAAGTGGAGGCACCTGAATTCTAGACCTATTTCCAACTAGCAGTATGACTTTGGACAAGTCTTTTCATCTTTCTTGACCTCAGTTTCTTTTTTGGTAGAATGAATTGGCTTGAACCTGATGATTGGTAAGGTCCCTTCAGCTCTATTATTTTATGATTCTATTCTTCCATTGGTAAGAAGAGAATACATTCCTCATGTTATGTTTGGAGGGTTGTAATGTTATAGAAAGAGAACTCTCAATGGGCAATCTCCACTATGGACAAGGGGATTGAATTCACTTCTTAGATCTTCTCTTAGGTCTGTTCTGTGACTTGGATCTAAAGAAACTTATGGCTTCACTGGAGACCATTTCAGATACCCCACAGAAAGACTACACTGAGTCTGATTGTATCCCCCTGAGGATATAGCAACATTAGCCATACCTAATAAGGAAAATAGGAAAGAAAGGTGGGCTGCCACATAAGAGATGCCACAAACTTCTTGGAGTCTTACCTATTCTTTGCTTTTCTGTTATCCTATGCATTGTTTTATCATACTTGGAAAAAAATAGGCAGGGCTGACCAATGTTCACCAGTAACTGAAGGCAGTGCAAAGTTGGTTTAAACATTTGTTCTCCTAATGTGGAATTTTTGACATTTATTTCCAGTGTGCAATTCCAGCTGCACAACTCTATCCCTGAATCAATGTTTAAAAGGAAAAAGGTTTGAAGATATTAGGTAGGATGGGGTGAAGAAGAGGAAGGCAGATTGTAGACAGATTGAAAACACTAATAAAAAGAACAGTGAAACTCCCAGGAGGATAGGAAGATGAAGGATGTCTAGGAAATGAGAGCCAAAGCAAGGTTGGTAGATATTTATGTGGTCACAGTAGGGAACTGAAGGATTGTGTACAGGTGGCATAAGGGAATGGAGAGTTTGAAAAGGAAACTGGTGGAAGGCATGATAAATAAAAGAGGAACTTAAAAATGTCAAGGGAAACTGGGGAGAGAATAGAACAGTATTGAATAATACTGTTTTTTGGAAGTAAAAGTTAGAATTTTTAACCACTGCTCACCTTTGTACAACTGTTCTTTACAATTCTCCAGAGGTTCTCCTGTGTGGAATAATGGTCCACTTTAGGCTCACCCTGTTTGTTACCCCAGAAATTTGTCTGCACAACCCTCCCTGCCAATTTGGCAACAAATGACTACTTCAAAACAGGGAAATTACATGGGTAAATATGGCAGCCAAAATATATTAGTACTACATTCTAACCTAGCTGATGTCAACATGTTCTCTCCCATCGCACATTCCTTAAAATAGACTAACCAGGTAGATGAGTCTGCAGGGAGAAAAAAACAGCTCTCTTAGGGATTAGTGGGACGTTCAAATGAAGTATTCTAGGGCTTCCCACAAGTCAGCTTAGAGAGAATGCCATAAAAAGAAACAACATTAAACTCTACTAAATATTCGAGCAGGATACAAAAAATTATAGAATCGCAAAATAAGATGATATATGATGCACCTGGAAGAATTTAATCAGTTAAGATAAACTCAGAACCAGAAATGTGTAGGAGATTGGAAAGTGTTAAGAGAAAATGTCAGGGTGGGGGAAGTGGATGAAATGGCTGGGGAAGAAGAGTGGGGAGGGAATCTTGGAAGGAAAGATTAAAAGAACTGACTGACTTCTAAGGGCTGACATGATAACAGCCTTCAAAAATTTGAAAATAATGAATGGTATAGAGACAGAGGAATTATTTGGATTGGTCAGAGATCACAGGAGTAGAAGGAAAACCAAGAAAAGAAACATGTTTGCTCTGTATAAGGAGAAATATTAACTTCTAAAACATTCTTTAAGGGAAAAGCTGAAATCAGAAAATTTAAGACTAAAAAAAAAAATAAGCCAGATGCAAGAGTAGGAAGGTTATCATTTGGAACATTTGGTGAACTGGATGATTGGTGAGACCTTTCTTCATTTATTATTGTGAGGAGTTCTATCAATAAAATTGCATGAACATAAGAATAAGAAATGAGGAAATAGGTGATTTCCAAGAGACATGGAAAGACTTGTATGAACTGATGCAGAATCAGGTAAGCAGAAACAGAAACACAATTTACACTATAACAACAATATTTTAAGACAATAATTTTTTAAGTCTTTAACAAACGAATAAAAAATGAAATGAGCAGAACCAGAAGAATTCATACAATAACGATGACATTGCAAAGACAAATGACTTTGAAAGTTGATTGACTTTTCATGAGTCTGGAGGAGCAACGATGAAGTAAGCTATTCTTCTGACAGAGATATGATTGACTCAAGATACAAGATGAGCAAGGAAAGGAATTTGTTTTACTTGACTATGTGTATTAGCTACAAAGAATTTGTTTGTGGAGTGGAAATGGGAGCAAGAGAAAAGAGATTTCAATTGATTTTTTTTTTCTTGAAAAGTGAAGCAAACCAGCACAAAACATAATCAAGGAGCAGCATCTCCAAGAATAAATGTTCAATAAAAGGAGCTTGTTATTATCAAGTTAGCAACTGATTAGTACCAGTGGTTCTCAGAATATCATAGAAGGGCATAAACATTCTACATCCGCAATGTCACACTTAAAAAAATATCAGTTAAAATTTTGGCATATTCGTACAATGGAATATTATTGTGCCATAAGAAAAATTTGGTACAATAGATATAGTGCCCAAATCTCACTTGAGATATTTACTAACTATGGACCTTGAAAAAGTCCTTGAAAAAGCCTCAAGAGTTCAGTTTTCTCATCTGTAAAATTTGAGGGTTGGACCAGATGGCCTGTGACGTCATTTCCATGTCTAAATTAATCTCTCTTCTACAATCCTATGGATTTCAAGAAATATAGGAATACATAATGGTAATAGCACCTTGCTTTGCAAAGGGCTTCATATAGTGTCTCATTTGGCCTTCACAACAAGCCTATGAGATAGTTGCCATTAACATTGCATTAGAATATGAAGTCCTTCTAACGTGAAATTGTGTTTAATAAGAACGTATGGGTAGAACTCATAGCCATCTCAGGGAGGAAGAGGAAGAGGGCAGGGGGAGGGGAGTTTAAAACTGATGGAAGTAATTTTTGAAAACTGAAAACAAATAAATTAATTAAATTTTAAAAAAAGAATATGAAGTCCTTGAGGGCAGGGTCTTTGCTTTGGCTTTTTCCTTGTATCCTTTGCGCAGTTTCTGGTACATGCTTAGGGCATGGTGATGATCATTCTCCTTTTACAGATGATGACACTAAGGGAGTCATGGTGATTTGCCCAAGGTCGCACAATTAGTATGTTGTGAAGTGAGATCTGAATCAAGTGATGAAGACTTACATGATCGGATAAATTCATAGCAAATAAAATGGACTATACATACATATAGTATTTTTGTATATATACATATATATATATGTGTCTGTGTGCTGTAATAATGAAAACAAAAAATAGTCATAAAAGGCATCTGAACTCAAATTAAATCTAATGACCAATCTTTGGTCCACAGGACAGATAACACCAGGTAGAGAGATGATGCTAATGGCGGTGGTAGAATTATGGATGTGAGATGTTGCATACTCTGTTAGACATTGCTACTGTGCTAGGTCATTTCATTTATATATTTTTTTCTTGGTTAGAAAGGAGAGTTTCATCAGCGGCAAGGGACAGTATATCAGGAAGTAACTGTGGTATAAAAGATTAAAAAGCATTGAAAATATAATCTATCCATAATTTTCAATCCAAACTAATAGAAAATATGAAGTCTTGGCTTCGAGGGCTAATAGCAAGCAACCATGGTGTCCTGTGGATCTTCAAATAATGAAAATCTAAATGCTCTTTTCATCAAGCTTTTTGTCTCTTTTCCCATAGCTAAGCCAAGATAATTGTTCAGGGGGTTAATTTCTGAGGCTATTAATAATGTCTCCTGCTAGATGTCTCATGTAAACTCAGCAAGGGGAAGCACTTCGTGTAATAGAAAAAGCCTTCTACTCATTTTAAAGCTCAAATTCATACTTTTCCTTAACAAAAGGCCCCCCTGCTGTTGGAGTTTGGCAACCGCCATGCCAACTGCATTGGAGAAGATTGGATTAGGAGGCAAAGCTGACTGTGCAGTTGGGTCTCTACTCTCCAGCAGGATTTTTATGTAAATTCCATTACGGTTCATGTTTTTGGAGATAATGAAATGGATACAAAATACTTCAAGGTTCCCAAGTCAGCAAAAATAATGAGTAAGACATCCAGAGGACTGATTTAATATGGTTTTAGCATTTGGTTACTTGTGTGAATTGGCCTGGTGCTTGTATGATTTCTTACTTGCATGTTGTGTATTTTTTTTCTACAGGCTACATACTAATGGCTCTTGACTCTACAGGTTATTAATAATGTGTGAACATTAACTACAAAGATTTTTTCACACTTTAGACTACTGTTAGTGGCATAGATGCATATTTTGCATCCTATTTTCTTCAGGGAATAATATAATAATGCCAGCTTTTCTCCAAGAATGCCATTCCTCTGGATGCAAAACAAAGGGATATGTCCCTTATAGATGGATGGAGTTAGTCAAGAAGTGCATGTTTCAATGAGCAAACTCTAAGTTTAAATGTATATATATTCACCTATGGTTATTCTCTTATGTAAACTGCAATAAGAGATGGGTAAAAAAGACATTTCTGAAAAGATGAATTTTGAGAGTGGGGATATTTTAGATTTTTCAAAAAAATTCTCAGCCAGAGTCAAGAAACAACATCCAAGAAAAATATCACACAGCCTAGTGCAGAAAATGTATCCTTCATCTCCTGCCCTTGTCCTTATCCTTTTAGGGCATATACCATTCTTGCCTGAAGGTGAAATTTCCATTAATATCAATGAGAAATCCAGGAGAAACCCAAAGCTCTTTTGGTCCCAATGAAGCAATTCTCCAGGTTAAACAAGAATGTGAATGAAATATGTGTTTCTCACATAAAGTCTTCTGGAGAGACATTATCCCATTAGCTGAGGTGAACTGCCCAGGAAGTATGCTCATCTTTATTCTGGGATGACAAACACACATGGAATATTCCCTTTGGTATATTTCATGATTTCAGTCAAAGTAGAAAACCTATTGACATTTCACCTCATTGCCAAATTGAACAATATTAGAAAGGTGAACTGTTTCAGTGATTGCCACATTTTTGTGGTGAAATGTTGGAAACATGGTACGACCTTTGGTTTGCTGGGTGCCTGGTAGTATCCCATATGGTGTTTCTTGTTGAAGGAAAGAAGCCTTTTAGGGCTGTGTGAATCAAAAAGCCTGACTTAGATTCTTCTAAGCACTGGGTGCTCAATAAACTCTCGTGTAACTGTCCATTGGTGATACCCAAATTGCTTTGGGACTGGGTGCATGCACATTTTTAGAGTAGATAGAAAGCTTTTAGCATTCCTGAAATAGTGCCTTAAGAAAGTACAATGTTGACTACACTGAAACCAGAGGCATCCCTAGGGTAAGACAGATCAGGTCAGTCATCTCAGGCCTGGGTTTTGGTAGACGCTTAATCTTCTAACAACTGGGCAGAGACTAAAGGAAACATCCAGCTAGGAACCGGCAGGTGGTTTGTTCTTTAAAAACCCTGATGTTTTTCTATTTACATATGATGAATCCATTCCCTTCCATAAATTAGGTACACCTATCCTTCCTCTTTTACACATACCAGTTCAGTGGCCTCCTATTGGTATTTCTTTTTCATTTTGAGACTGCTTCACTTAAATCTGACTTTGAATATACAAATGGGGGTGGAGGAGTTAATGCAGTATGGTCTACCATACTGTATAAGTCAAGGAAGAAATGGTAAGAGATCTGCCAACTTGGATGGAAAAAAATAGACCTCTATTTTCACTAACCTCTAACAATTATTTTAAAACATTATTCTGATAAGCTGCACCAGGCTGTCAAATAATCCCATGACCCACTATTAAGAACCACTGTCCTAGAGATAGCCAAGGCCAGATCAGTTCAATAAATATAATGCCTTTCATTTCATTTTAGCATTTTAACCCTTCTCTCTCCTCCTCCTTTGCTTTTGTCTCTGTCTCTGTCCTTCTGTCTCTCTGTCTCTGTCTCTCCAGTTGTAGATGCCATCATGGTCCACAAACAGAATTCAGAGATGTCACAGGATATCATGCTGAAACATAGTCCTGGGGCGAGCAGAGTTTGTCCAAAAAATATATGAAGTAGACCAAAAGCTTAGTAAGAGTCAACACTGTAAGATGTTGGCCAAAAATCATATTACATATGGGACTAGAGAGGTGACCTTTCTACTGTTGGGGTCAGACCGTAGCTAGTGTGGTATGTTCAGAACTGGGCATGACAGTTTAGGAAGGACAGTCACAAGCTGATGATCAGCCAGAGGTGGTGACTGAGACATTGAGTTCATACCATATCAGGACCAGCTGAAGGAAGTGGGGTGCTTAGTCTGGGTAATTTGAAGACGTAGGGGCATGATCCATGATAGATAATAGATGGACAGATAGACAAATAGATGGTAGATAATATTAATTCTATTTAAGCTACAGGGTAGGGGTATCTCCAGGGTGAGAAGTTTGATAGAGTTGTGGGAATGACAGAGGTAGCTTATGTTAGGGTATTAAAAAGAAAAATTGAGTAAGAGTAGAGCTCAGAAATAGTGTGCCATTTGCAAGAGCTGACTCTGATTGCCCTGGTGGGATGATGACTCTTCTCTATCAGTAAACCCAATAGACTTTGCTCTAGGAGTAAAGGAATGGAGAAGTAGGAAGCTGGTGGATACTTTATGCCCAACAAAGTTGGTATGACAGCTTTGGAGAAGAGAGACCTTCATTCTTCTGGCTTCAAGAGAGGGCATACACAGTATCAGGCATTTTTCAGGGAGAAAGAGAAGACATTGGGAAATGGCAGTCACATAGAGGAGCTAGGTCCTAGCTGCTAGGATCTTGATAAGCTTCTGATCTCTAGTTTGTTTCCTTAGAGATTTCAAGGAATTTCCCCTTGAGTGAGACCAGATACTCTTGATTGGGTTGAGATCTCTTTCTCTCCCAATGAGAGAGTTCATTCACTCAGTTTATTATCTAAAATATTCTAATATGTATAACTTCTATGATTTCTGTTTGCTATCTGCTTGTATAAATGGACTTATTTACTATTCCCTATCTGTGATGGGAAAACAAAAGCATATGGTGGTAAGGGAAAAATGTCTTCACATTTAGTTTAGGACCTTTCTAACTGTTTAAGGAATTGTGACCAGGAAAGCAGCTTGAATCTAAGAATGAAATCATTTCTTCTATTTATTAACAGTAATATATAACAATTATACATAATTAACTTATTAACAGTGTTTAGGAGGAAGATAGAAATAATTCTAAATTACCCCCTCTTTGAAGAAAACAGATAAGCCAGTCTTATGGTCTCAATTTCCTGCACCTCATTCAGACAGGAATCATTCTTCTTTGGAGAGGAGCCAGGATATTGCACACACACATGCACACACATGCACACACACAAACACGCTTTTATACATATATGTAGAGATAGATATATGCATATATACATAAAGTTTATCTATATGATATATATGTATATATCTTCCAGTGCTCTGCATTTAGACCAATACGCATGAACATATGTGGGCAACAAACACATCCTATTCATCACTTCAATAGAAGTCTACTGCACCTGTTGATTTGTGAGAAGAAAAACTCAGAGTGGGTCCTGTCATTCCCAAGTGGGAGTGATGAAAATGTGAACCTTTTTTTTTCCTCTGCTTATCACTGTAGACTCTTGGAGCATCAGACATTGGAAATACATATGCTGGGTATTATTGAGATTAACCTGTTAAAATTTTATTTCAACATCATTTTGATTAAAATCTTTGTATAGCATGTCCTTGTAAGTGAGCCTAAATGAAATGGAGGGTGTTGTGGCTCAGGATGAAAGGAGGAGTTTAAGATAGAGGCCAGAGCCATGAAAAGTTATTGGATGATGCTCACATACCCCAGAGATTAACATAAGACTAATAAAACCACTCACAAAGGGGTACACTAAGAGGGGAGTAGCAGCCTGCTGTTTGAGAGCCTGAGAAAGGAATAAATAGTGGGTACTTCTCAATGCCCCCTGGAATTCAGGGGTGCAGCACCATAAGTGGGGCTGACGCTGTTGAGAGATAGCCACATACCCTCGATCCTGTTAGATGATGAAGATGGTTTTAAATAACATTAATTTAGGACTTTAAGGTTTGCAAAATGCTTTTCCCTTATCTCATTTTCACTTATCCTCACAACAACCCTGTGGGTACTGTTAATTTCATTTTACAGATGAGGAAAATGAGGCAGGGAGAGTTTGGCCAGGAATTCAAACTCACATATTCCTGACCTGTCATTTATCACAGTATCCCTTACTTGTGAAATTAAATGGATACATTAGACCAGGATATCTCTAAGCTCCCTCCCAGTTATATAGCCTGTGATCCTAAGTTTGTGATCTCAGCCCTTCCAGGCTCATCAGTCTTTCACTAGGTTTTTTTGTACTCAGGGGACCTCTTTCTTCTAATGCCAAACATCTCAGATGAAGTTTTGTACAAGGCCTTGTATAGACAGCAGTATTATAACTATGTGGAATCTGCTAGTGAGGGACCACAACCTGCCTTCTTTGAGTCTATCCTCTCCAATTTTCCCTGTTGGCCCTCATTATTTTCTGCTTTCTTGGTCTCATTGAAACAACAATAAAAGAGAATAGGGCTGGAAAGGGAATTTTTTTCACATTTAGCAATTTTTCACATATGCTGTTATATCTTTGTCCGTTCCCTTTTTTTGAAGGTAAAGCCTAGAGAGCTTTGAGTGTTTATTAAGTCTTCAATCATTCCGTATTACCTACTAACCACATTCAAAATTCCTTTGTTTGGCCTTTAAGGAACTCCAGCATTTATTCCCAGTCTTCCTTTCCAGCTTTATCTCAAATTACCTGAGATAACCATATGATCCAGACAAAGAATTGCCCTCTGCTCCTTTAAACATTCTCTGGACTCTCTAGACCCTCTGCCTTTGCTTATCCTGTTTCCTTGGCCTTCTCTCTTTCCTTTGCCTATCCAATGCCTGCCTTTTCTAATTTTCACAGTTCAATTGACATTCCTTTCAGGAAACCTTCCCTGATTTCCCCAGCTAAATGAGTATAGTCTCCCATTCTTAGGAACTCCCATAGCTACTGTGACCAAAAATTGGGGCCGATGGTCTTACTAAGGTTCCTTTTGAGTCGAATCCTTTCCTTGGTCTGCTTTGACCCAGAAGGAAATGATGGGAGCAATGGAGATTCTGGGGAGATAGTATAATGTGGCAAATTTAAGCTTGATGTCCGCAAAACCTTTTTTTTTTAAGTTAAGGCAGACCAGAGCAGAATGAACTGCCTCATGAGGGGGTTCCTGTTTCCTCCATATAGGACTTCAAGAAGAGGCTGTGCAATCACTTGACAGGGATGGTATGGTTAGGTGTGAACTGGTTTGTGAAGCCACTTCTGATTCTAGCCAGTTTATGATTCTTGAAAACAAAATTGTCTCAGAATATCCAGAAGACAGTCTGTACCCACAGCATTTTATCACTCTCCTATTGCATTTTTATATTCTGCCTTGTACAATAGTCATTCTTCTCCAGTGGATTTTCATACAGGTCACACCCCATTCTGGCATACTTAGCATACTCATTAGCTACTGTGGGTTTGATTCTCATTTCAATGCAGATAATTCCCAGATCTATGTATGCAACCCCAATCCCTTTCCTAAGCATCTATGCCAAATTACCAACCGCCTTTAAGAGATTTCAAATTGTAAATCCTGTAGAAATCTCAAACTCAATGTGTCCAAAACAGAAGTCATTATCTTCCCCCAAAATTATTCCTTCTTCTCAACCTTCCTATTTCTGCCAAGGACACCACTGCCCTTCTCATCATCCAGACTTTCTACCCTGGTTTCATCCTCAACTCCTTATCCCCGCTTACAACTTATTTACAATCTTTTGTCAAGTCTTACTGTTTTTGCCTTCACAGCATCTCTTAGATGTGAGCCCTTCTCTCCACTCACATATTCACAACTTGGTTAAGGCCTTCATTAGCTCATATCTGGGACTATTAGAATAGCCAGAAGTAGGAACCCAGGTCTCCCTGACTGTGAGGCCAACGTTAATCCATTATTCCAGGCTGTATATTCTTTAACACGTGCATAATATAGACAGCAATCGCAGCTGTTCCTTCTAATACAAAAATTCATCTTGCTCTAGTGAGGTAGAAAGTTCTACTCATCCCTTTTAAGATGATGAAAGGTAAATGGAAGGATTTAAATTCCCAATTCAATCAATCAAAAGACATTTAATAAGTACTTACTATGTGCCAGGTACTGTACTAATCAATGGGAATAAAAAGAAAGCCCCAAACACCCATTCCTGACCTCAAGGAGCTTACATTCAGGTGGAAGAGACATGTAAAGATTAGAAAGGGTAAATGGAAGGTCATTTGAGAGGGATGGTCACTAGAAGTTGAGGAACCATGAAAGGCCTGTAGAAGCTAAGATTTATGCTGAGTCTTGAAGGACTCCAGGCAAACTAAAAGATGAAGGTGAGAAGGGAGAACATTTCAGGTATAGGAGGTGGCTAATGCAAAGGTGTGGGAGTTGGGAAAAGAAGCATCATGTGAGAAGGGCAGCTGGATCATGAGTACATGGAGGGAAGTGATGTGTGAGAAGACTGGAGAGTTACGAAGGGGCCACCAGGTTAAGAAGAGTTCATGTTGCTTCAGAAAAGATAGATTTCCAATAATGTGTTTTTTTCAGAATGGTAACACATACAGTTTGGGGCTGTTGCTAGTTCCACTGTTTAGAACTAATGTCTGGATAAAATGTTTGTTCAAAGCTAGCACATATTGTATCACTCAAGAATAAATGTAATATGCCTCTTTAGGATAGAAGAAAGCCCATCTGTTTGCAAATAAATGCGGCTTATTTTTTTTTATCCCCCTGCACTCCAGAGTGGACCATTTAGTTGCAAGTATACAGTATTTATGGAAAAACAAAAAAGGTTGGAGGTGGGGAGTTGAGGGATTGACTGAATTAGCTTCCTCTAGAAAATAAATCTGGATGTGATCAGGAATAGTCAAAGCAAAAAATTATAAAAACCCAAAATAATTTAGCAAGCAGCTTAAGTCACTTAAATTTATGGAAATTCACTGATGGTGGAGAGGGGACCCCAAGAATCGGAAAAAAAAAGAAAGGAGATAAGACTGGTTAAGAACTGAGAAGGGAGAGAAGTAACAGAAATTACAAGTTATTCTCCTCCTTTAAAGAAGTTATGATTTATATCCATGAAATATCAGCGTAACAATCCATAAAAAGAAGAGAAAAATGAAATGTATCCAAACCTGCACTTGGAAAACGACGCAGGTACAGTAGCACTCTGCCACAATGATATAACACTGTCCAAAGATATTGTTACAGGATTATTCTTGAAACACAAAAAGAGACTTAAAGTATGCACTGCTTCTTGGAATCTTCCCAACATCCCTTGCCCCACAATCAATGGACAAGACAAGTAGAACAAGAGCAGTGCCGCGTTCACTGAATTCTAATTCTGGCTTGGACTTTTCTAAATCTTCTTTATTCCCCTGTAGAGTCTTTTGCCTAGATACTGTTTCATGGCACGAGAAGGCAGAATGTACAATGAGATACAGCTTTGCTATCTGTTCACTGTGGGTATTTTAATCCTAGGTGAAAATGAATTCTCCACCATTATGTACATACAGAAAAGAGGGTTTCTCTAAATCTAAAATTTTGCTCAGAATGAGTAGATAATTTTTACAGTTAACCATATTAATATAACAATAGCCTATATCTATAGAGTTTTGAGGCTTGCAAAAATACTTTCCCTTATGACTATCCTGTAAGGTGGGTATCATCACTGCCCTTTTAAAGATATGGGACCTAAATTTAAAGAGGATAAGTCAAGTACCCATATTCACATAGCTGCTAGTTGTGTAAGCCTGGATTGGAACTCGAATCTCCTGTCTCTAAATCCGATGCTCTTTATACTACACCACGGATATAGTATGACTCACATAGAAACAGGTTCCTAAACTCTGCCTAAGATTCCTGCTGGTTGCATGTTGACTCAATTTTAAAATGTAATGTTATCTGTGTTTTATTGTATTTTTAATTTAGCTTGTTAACTATTGGCTAAACTAATTCACTTTTTAATTTGTTTGGCCCTAATGGAGAATGTTGCAGGTCACACGTCTCCTACCTCTATATGATACCACTTTTAATAGGGGGATATTTAAGCATGTGTGTCATTGAAAGGGTAGAAGCCCATGTCAAATTCTACCTCACTTCCCTTCATATCTCACATAATACCTTTTTGGGGGACAACTACAAATCACAGTCCATTTGTGTACTGTAATTATCTACATTCTTGTCATTTCCTCCTATTTTATGTAAGCTTAATGAAGGCAGATTGGATAGAGCACTGGGTCTGGAGTCAGGAAGATCTGAGTTCAAATCCAGCCTCAGACACTGATTAGAAGTGTGACCCTAGGTAAGTCACGTAACTGTTTGCCTCAGTTTCCTCTTCTGTAGAATTGGTTGAAAAAAAATGATCCCATATAATCTTGGCACCTTCTCCATTTCCTGATCAGGAGATCTATACATTTTAGCCACTTAATAAATGTTTGATTGTGGAATGAGTGGTTTCAAAGAATGAAGCACTCTAAAATATACTTCCATACTTTGCCTAATATACAAGTTAGCTTAATAATTTTCACTTTAACCAAATGAGTCATGTTAAAATTAAATCTTAGAAGGACAAACAGATATGTGATTAGTGACATTAAATACTAGGGAATTATTAACACCTCAATTCCTTGGAGGAGTTAGTTCAGTTAACAAACAAAACCTATTGATTTGTTTGTGTAAAATTTAATGTTTACCAGATCAGGTAAAATTAGCTTCGGTAATGCTGACATTAGTTGAAATATGGGTTTATACTTCTTGGGTCATTAAATGGCCAGAAATCACATGTAAGTACTGGATTTATTATATAAGGTCTTAGAGGGAGAATTGGGAGGGACCTATTAAGGTCAATCACCTCATTTTACAGAGAGGAAATCTGAGGCCCACAGACATTAAGAGACTTGTCCAAGTTACATTGACAAATGTGGTATCAGAGGATTTGAACCTAGAGCCAGTCAGTCATGTGTTCTACCATATCATGATAACAATGATGCAAAGCTAGGCTCTGATTCTTCCAGCTAGCTAGGTTCTACCTTCCCAAGCAGCCCTTCATTCAATCTGCAACCTGATATTAAACACCTACTATGCGGTAAACCTTATAATAGGCATCCTAAATACAAAATAATTTAAGAGATTGTCTCTGTCTTCATGGAGCTTATACTCTGGCATGTTAACAACGTGGTGACAGTATGGAGTAACGGTGTCAAATTCAAACAGAAACCAGGGCCACTAAATCTTAAAGATCCCTGCTCACCCACACTGACTTAGAAAACCACATTACCCAAGTTTTGTTGTATTTTTATTTATTCTATTAAATATTTTCTGATTATATTTTAATCTTGTTTGGCTGCCCTAGAGAGTGGTGAGACACTTGTGGCCAGCAGGTCCCATGTTTCACCTTCTGGAATTTAAGAATACCTTAATGTCTCAAAGGGGAGGAAGCTAGGTGGCACATTGGACAGAACATTGGGTCTGGAATCAGGAAGACTTGAGTTCAAATTCAGCCTCAGACACTCACTAGCTCTGTGACTCTAGGCAAGATACTTAACCCTGTTTACCTCAGTTTCCTCATCTGTAAAAAAGTTGAAAAAGAAAATGGCAAACTATTCTAGTACTTTTGCCAAAAATATCTTGTATGGGGTCATGTAGAGCTGAACATGGCTGAACAGTAACAATATAAAGGACCAAGATGTATCGATCAAAGCAGTGCCCTTTATTTATCCATAAGGCAAAGCAAATCAGTATGAAATGAAACTTTTTAATCAAAGCAAAATTATAATAAAAATTTTATGTTAATTGACTTGCCAGGTCCTTCAAGTGTTAACTTGATGACAGGCCCTGAAATTTTTGGCCATTCCGTTTCCAGAGAATCATAGTAGATTCTTGCCTTTAGAGCATGAAAATAGAATCAGAGGAGAAAGTAGCATTCTCAAATCCTGTGACCAATTCCAGGGGCACTTGAGACTAGGATATAAAGCAATTTGATATGGAATAACATGAGCCAAACTGTGGCCCTTTGGTTTAAGTGGATAAACAATCCTGCTTCAAAGAGACAACACTCACTCTCTCCCTACCCCTGAACTGGCAATATGAGGAGATATCTACCCCCACCTACACTAAGCCATATTCCTCAAAGTACGGTAAACAGATCTCCTTTGCAACCATAGCAGTGGGTTAAGACAAAGATGCTTTCTTTGGATATGTGTTTACAAAATATGGAAAATGGTTGGGTGGAGCTCTTTATTTCTACCAAAGGATTAACCCTGGGTCACGTAGGCATATATCAGTGAGGTAAATGGTACACATCAAAGTGCTCGTAGGTCAGTGAGAATCATGGCACAGAGGATCTGAAATTCTGCTGTGAGATCGGGTGTGGGGTGTGTACTACTGGAATCCATGAATAATTTATGATGTTATAACATAAGAGAAGCATAGTGACATGGTGGAGAAAATGTTGGTATGAATTAGACCTCGGTTCAAAGCCTTTCTCCTATACTTCTTAGCGCTGTGACTATGGGAAAATCACTTAACTTTTCCGAGACTCAGTTTCCACATCTGTAAAATGGAAGTAACAGCTGTAGCACCCACTTCATAAGATTGTAGCATGGATAAAATGAGATAACGTACATAAATGCTTTAGAGACTTTAAAGCATTAGAGAAAAGGTTCATTTTTAAGTGCTTACTACATGCCAGGGACAATGCTAAATGCTGACATAAATCTAAACAAATAAGATGGTCCCTCTTCTCAAAGAGCTTACATTCTAATGAGGGAAGAGAACATTAATGTATTAGCTAATATACAGGTCTGAATATATGAGTGCTTTGATTACATTTTTGCCATGCATTCCCTTTATGGATGGGAGAGAGCTATCTACTGACTAGCTCAGCTGTTTTCCTCTGGGGTAAATTAATCTGAAGAACTTCATTGGAAATCCAAATGCTATGGAATTTAAGAATAAAGCTTGCCAAATTCAAGATATAATGTAAAGTTGAAGATATATGTGCAAGAAAGATTTTTTTTATATAGGAAGCTCATTTATACATTTGGGTTAATGCTTTGATTAAATTGAAATTGACTCTATTTTAACTCAGGGACTGATTTTTTACTGATGGGGTCATTTCTAATTTAGCTGTTTGAATATACAGTCAGAACACTCATTTGATAGAATTAAGATAAAAATTGATACAAAACTAGAAGATAAACTAAAAATGAGGAAAAAATATATTGCATGTAATGAAAACAACTTCACTTGACATAACCTACTTAAGTTATTGTTGCCAGAAGATTGGAAATTGATAGAGGAAAGGACACTGATGCTGATTAATATATTTTCATACAGAAAATTTGCACTGATGCAAAGCAATTGCTCTAACAAAGGAACTAAAATAATCTTTAAAAATATCCTTAGCAAACTGTTCACTCCTCTGCCAAAGGCAATACTGATTTAGTATACAAGCTCAATCATAAATTCTTAAGGGGAAGATAGTGGGAAACTGTAAGTAGTATCCCAGGATTAAGGAAAGGAATCAGCCATCAAGGGACATAGGAGCCTCAGGAGATTTCTGAGGCAGGCCTTCTTTCCTCTTTTGTAATCTAACCATGCATATCTTTTGGATTAGATGCAGGAATAATCTTTCTGCCCATCAAGAATTCTTGAGTCCTCTTTTTGTTTCAAAAAAATAAAAGGCAGTTGATTGAAAAGAATCCAAAATATTTTTCTGGTTATATTGTCTTTACTCTGACATGTTAAAGTTAGATTCACAAAGCATATACAACTTGAAACTTTCCAACAAATAACTTCTGAATTTTTTTTATTAAAAATGGTGTGTCAGGGAGGCAGGAGGGAAAGTATATTTTATTAATTGAAAAAAAATTAATTTAATGAAAAAAGATGTATTCTCCCATGTGCCTTTCCCCACGGCCCTTCATATTTCTTTGCCTCTATTACTCTATATTGCAGGTTTTCTTTCAGTTATTAACAAAGAAATTGTGATAAATATTTTCATATTTTGTCTTGGAATTCTACCACCTGATATAGCATTTTTTTCAAAATAAATTTTTTTTCTAATATTAAAAAAAGGAAATAAGGCATAGTGCTAGGTACAAGCACTACCTCAGGAATATACTGAGTGTGTGACCCCAGGCAAGGCACTGAAATTCTCAGTGATCTGGGCAACTCTCTGTAACTTTAATGAGTGCTGATCTGTATTGGTAGAGGGGTTTTTCTCATCTGGGAGCTCCCTCAACCAGTGAAATACCAATTCTAGTCCCTCTCTATCTCTAACCCAAACCCACAGAATGGGCAGATATGAATGGCTTCGGTGATGTACTTCTGTGGAGAGAGAGTCCATATCAAGAGATCACAGATTGCTTTGGGTATTTGAGTAGATGTTTTACATAAAGAGTCATTCTAATTTTCAAGATTTCAAATCTAGAAAATTGCCTCATTCTCCATTTGGTTATCTATATAAAGATAAACACAGTGTAAACAATCACCTCTGTAATCTTCCTTTGCATCAAATCCCTACTTGTAGGTGAGGCAGGAAATTAATGGGGGCACCAGCTAGTCTTTCATCCTCCTCTGCCTCTTGCCTCCTTAAGAAACACACACACACACACACACACACACACACACACACACACACACACATACCCCACTATCTGAACATTGGTTAAACAACCCAAAGCATCTCTACCTACCTATAAAAGAAAATTAACCACATTCCCATATCCTCAGTCAAGGCAGTCATGCTGTGCTGGTGGCACACATGTATTAAGGTAGCAAAATTGCTTTAAATAATCAAAATACACAAAGGCATATTTTCCTGAGTGATTGGAAATAACCCTGACAAATGTTCATATTTGGTAAATTATGAATCAGCCAAGTTATATCTGCTCAAATATAATGAAAAACATAAAAAAACATAATAAGTGCATAAAGCAAGATGTTCAGCTGGTGATGAATTTCCATGGCAGAGACAGAAACAGGCATGTGAGGTGAGCTTGTGAATATGTCTCCTTTGGTGCCTGTGTGTATATGTGCATATATATGCACATGTATACTCATGCACACAGGAAATGTGTGTGCGTGTGTGTGTGTAAGAGCACTGAACCTTTGGTCTAACTATTCTACTATTAAATAGCTGCAACAAAGAGGTCAAGAATAGAAAGAAATTCTTATCAATATCAAAGTGTGTCACAGGTGAGACAAGCCCAGGTCTCCTGTCACTGAGGCCAGTACTCTATCCATTAGGTCATGATGCTTTTGATGACATACTGAATTTTTGGCATACATCACTGTTCAGTTACAATCCCCCAAAATTGATCCCAGGTGTTTCATCTATTGAAGCTGATGTGGCTAGTGCATCTTTTTTTTTTTTTAGTTTATTTTCATTTCCAAATTCTCTCCCTCTTTTTCCCTCTCCCTTAGTCACTAAGAAGGCAAGAAAAAGAAAATCCACTATAAATATGTACAGTTTTACAAAACAAATTCTCCTATAGTTAAGAAACTCTTGACTGGCTTTTCAGAGCTTTGTCTTTCAAAAATGAAAGAAGCAATAAGGGATTGTGTAATTTCTGGATGTAACTCGGACTAAAAATTCTGAAGTCCTAGTTGAAACAAGAGATCCTTGGGTAGAAATGGTGGCTCAATCTTTGAATTCATCATAGCTACCAAGCACAAATGATACCCATGGTCTGATGTACATCCTACATTTGAAACAAGCAGATTTCAATTAGTTCAAAGAAAGGCTAATTAGGATTCTCCTGGCCTAGCCTTCTTCAGAGGAAGTTGATTCTTTCAAGGGGAACAATATGTTCTCTAAAAGGAAATTCTGAGGTCAGGAACCCAAATCTTTCCGATATGAACACGCTGAGAACATGAGAACGAACAGCCACCTGAAGAAAGCTCTTTTCTGGGCTACGTGGTTATTAGCAGAGGAGGAACCTTCCTGCACAAGAAGGGCAGACTTGGAAGCATAAACTTTTCCATAATACAAGGACACTGTCAGTTGATCATTGACTATAGTGTTGTTTATGATAAAGTTTATATCCAAAGGAGACAATAGTCCAGGAAGCATGTGACTGGTGCTGGTGACTTCCAGACAAGAAATGCTTTCATTTCCTAAGCAAGAATAAGAGGAAGACCCTAATTGTCCTTGTAGGGTCTTTAGTCATATGTGAACATCATCCACTCCTCCCCACAGATACTCACCTTCCTTTATCTGTCAGCAAACAGCTCAGGGGAAATCAGAAAATCCCAGACAGGACTGGCCTTCTATAAAATGGCAAAGAAGACCATGTTTATCTTTAGTGGGCACCGTGCCACACTCCCTGAACTTCATCCTTCCTCCCCCTATTTTAAGATAAATCTCAAGTTAAAAAAAAAAGAATGGAATTATTTTTTAAACCAAAGATTTTTTTTTTTTAAAAAAACGAAACAGGCAAAGCTGAAGTTCAGAACAGCACAGAGGATATCAAAGGAGCGTGGCAGGGGGCCCACCTTTCTTTTCCCTATTTACAAGAAAACTTTTGAAAACAACAACCAACCAAAGTTCATTTTTATTCCTAACATTTTAATTTACTGGAGGCACAGGGCATAGGGTCCTTCACTGTGCCAAGTTTGGCTCCCGGGCCTCTCTTCCTTTTTTCACTCTTTCCTTTTCTTTCATGCAAGGAGAGAAGCTCAGTTCTAGCTCACTAGATCACTATCCTCAAAATCATGAAAACGGGGATTCAAGGCCCACCTTTGACACATATGGGTTGTATGACCCTGGGTAAGTCATTTAACTTGTTAGTGTTCTGGGCAATTAACTAAGACTATAATTGCTTAGAGAGTTCCTTATGCCAATGATACCATAGGTCTTGGCCCAAATCTGTCCCCATACCTCCTTCCCTGCCTCATTCTTCCTGCTTTTCTTCCTCCTAGGATGTGGGGCAGAAAGATATACTTGTTACTATAAGTGACAGGCAATAGAGAGAGGAGATATTGGGGACAGAGAGGAACCTAGGGGGATGTGTGGTAAAAGGGCCTACCCAGTGTAACCCTCACATTAGGTGCTTATTTCTTATATTTAGAACATGACATTCACTCTCAAGCCCTTCTCTTTTGTTTCATCGTGGCAGGGAAGCCTGGGAAAGACCTTAACTTAGAAAGGCAAAAGTCACCCTCTCCATCCTAGGCCAGTTGTCTTGACTTATATCTTGCCACTGGATTTTGATGACTGTGGAGGAGGGAATGATGCTGATGACTTTTTACAGCCCTGCCTCACTTAAATCCAATTCATGGGCAAGACAAGATATCACCCTTGGGATGTCATTGATCCTCTTCAAGAATGAAGAATGAATAAGGACAGCATGGAGCTGACGCTGAGTTAACCAAAACTATGGCAGCAGAGCCTAAAGTCTGGACAAGACTACCAACATGGGAAAGGCTTTAAGTCTGGACTGGGATTGGTCTTGTCTAAAGACCAACCAAACTAAATTCTCATCACTTATAGGAAGACCGCTGGGTGATGTACATTTCAGCCACCCTAACTCATGAGCACACTTACTAAAATGTTATATAATCTATTTCAGTGGCAAATTGCCCTGGAGTAAGAAGACCTGGGTTGAAAAGTCACTTTTCACACTTAATGCTTGGGTGTCCTTGGGCAAATCATTCCATTTCCCTGTGCCTTGGTTTCCTCATCTGCCAAATGAAAGTTTCGGATAAGATGGCCTCCAGCTCTTCCTCTATAACATCATGATTCATAAAGGGAGTATACTCATGGATGAAATCACAAATCTCTGGAAGCATTGAAGCCTTTAAAGTCATCAAATAAACTTATTTAGGGGGAACAGTGAAGCAGCATGAGATTACAAGGTTGGGGGTCAAGAGTCCTGGAGGTAAGGAGTCCCAATGCTGCCTCTAATGATGTCATCTTGGCCAAGTCACCTTTCTAGAGATTTTTCTTAATCTCCAAATGAGGGGGTTGCAACTAGCATCAGAAACTTTATTTAGAGACTCTGAGTTCTGATTCTATCTAAAATTCTGATTTCATCTCACGGATTTTTTTAAATATTTATTTTTATTCAATAATTGAATGCTGGATTACTACAAGGACTTGTAATAGTCAAGCCTGGCCCTGAAAAAGAGAGAAGGAAATGTACCACCCTCCTCTTCTTCATAGGGAGAGGAGACTGTGGGTGGGGAAGGCTGCATGCATGGGGAGACTAGGCTGGAGTTTGGCCAAGTTTTGTTAAACTTTGTTTCCTCTGTTTAAGTTTTTGTTACTAGGGTTTTTCCTCTCTGAAGAGAAAAGGAATATACTTGAAAGTGAATATGATATATTTTTTAAAATCTGTAATATATTTTAAAAAGTTGAATAGTACTATACCATTTGATTTGTCTCTTTTGATCTAGACTTGTTATTTCATTTGTGTAGGGAGCTCCCAGTGTAGAAATGCCCTCCATCAATGAAGATCTGCGTTTTACCTAGACCTTATGTTATCTTAGGGAGTTGCCTTGGAGTCCTGAAGTGATTTATGTATGGTCACATAACTAATAAATCTTAAGGACAGGACATGTATTCAGATCTTCCTAGCTCTAAGGTCTTTAAACCAAACTGTGCCTCAGTATTGGTTATCTCATCTTTAAAATGGGTATAATACCTCACAGGTTTGGGAGATTCAGATGAGATACTATGTAAAACACTTTGCAAATCTTAAATCACTATATAAATGCTATCTCTCTATATGTCTGTCCATCTATCTATCTACTTGTCTATCTGTCTATCTATCATCATCATCACCATTATCATTACTTGATAAAGGAGTCAAAAAAGAACTACCAAATTATTTTTGAGTTTCTGTAACATTTTTATTCTATTTTAAAAATCTGTGGAGAGACAAAAAGAAAAGATAGTTGAGGAAGGGAGAAAAGGGCCAGATAAACAAGGAGGAAGCAGAGAGGGGATAGGAGGCTATGGGGAAACTCCCTGCTACCTGGTCTCCAAGGCTTACCTATATCTCAGTAAACTACTACAAATCTATTCTGGGGTCTCATGTAGCTCCAGACCCCCACGGTGAAACCTCACCTGCATTCTTCCCCAGGTTTTCCTTCTGCCATATCTTTGACCTCGATTGTGGAAAAATACTGGTGGACAGCTAATCTGTGATCAAGGGTAGATGGGTGGGGGCCATAAAATGAGGTCCCCATGTCTGTCTCCTACCTGGGCCCTTCTCTCCTCTCCCAAATAATGAATGTTTATTTTAATAGTAGTTTTCTAGACATAGAACTCCACCTTTGTTGTTTAACCCAGATTCATTTGGGGCCCAGTAGGAAGGAGGACACTATGATGAAAGAGGGCCAGAAGTAGCCCCAAAGAGACATTTCAGACTATTTCTACCACCTGGGAAACTGTGCTGTTGGATCTGGAATCAGGAAGACCCGAGTTTAAATCTGGCATCAGAGGCTTACTAGCTGTGAGACCCTGGACAAGTAACTTAACTTGCTTACCTTAGTTTCCTCATTTATTTTTTTAAATCGAGGCTACTAATAGCACCCACTCCCCAAGGTTGTTGTGAGGACAGAGATCATATTTATAAAATGCTTTGCAAAGCTGAAAAAGCAACATATAAATACTACTGATGATGGTGATGGTGAAGATGAAATTCTGTAGCCTAAACCTTTCCCCTTTCTTCTTCTATTGTGTCCCTCTCCTGCATCATCTTCTCTAGTACAGCTGTTTGGAGCATAAAACCGACTTTATTACCACATACAGAGATCCCAGAATACAATGTTCTCTATTTAGGTGGGTAATCACAGGCCCAGGCTTGTTACTCCAATTAGCTTGGCTCATACAGCAGTTCCATTTCCTGGTTATACTCACAGAACAATGAGGGAGCTGGTCCCCTTAAAAACCTTAGTCACTGAGGAAATCCAGTTTCTCTTCTACCTCAGTTCCAGGTCCACCCCTTAGCTCCAGTCAACATGACTCTCCTTACAGGCAGCTGAACCCTGACTCAGTAGTTTCTCTGATTCTGCCCAGTGAATTTCTCCCCTACGTCTCAGTCTCAGGCACAACAAGTTCCCTGAGTCAGGTGTCCTGAGTACTTTCTGGTTTGGAGCCTCTTGTAATTGTGCTTATGTAAAATCCAATCGTGTTTTGAATCTTGTAATCACAGAGAGATTTGGAGTATTATAATCAATCCTTCCACAAGTATTTTATCAAGTGCCTACTATGTGCCAAGCACTGTGTCAGGCTATGGAATCTAAAGACATGCACACACAAAAAAATTATTCTCTCATATTCTAACGGAGGAGACAACATGTACATATATAAAACTATACAGCTTCAATAGAAAATGAATTCGAGGGAGAAAAGGGACCTGAAAATGGAGGGAGAGAATGGGTCAGAAGTGTCATATATCAAAGGTAGTGATTAAGCTTCACCATGAAGGAAGAGAATTCTACCAGGAGGCATGCGGGCTAGAAAGTTCAAATGAAGAGAGATGGGAGATGGAATATGTTGTGAGAGGAACAGATTTTATTATGGGGAATAAGGATGAGTTCTGTTAATTTTAATTTTTTTTTGGTTTTATGGCAGGCTATAAGGAAGTTAAATTTGGGCTTACCATGCACTTCAAGCCATAAATTACTGCCTTTTCTTTCATAATGAGCATCATAGAACACTTGAATATATTGTGAAGAAGGGTTGATGTGTCATAATGTCCCAGGTTTCCTCATTTCCTTTTGCCAATTTTTGGTGTGGAGGGTGGAGGTGGTTGTTACCATGGGGAAGTGAAGAGGGAGCATGACTAGGGTGTTTATGTATGTGTTCACTCTTAGTTTCTGTCTCTGTCTCTCTGTTTTTCTATCTATTGCTGTCTCTCTGTATGTAGATATACATAATTTGACTATTAGTGTTTCGAAAGTTGAAGATATGGATTGGTATATGTCTTAGGGAGAAGGAGAAATGCACTTAGTGTGACCTAGGAACATCCTAAGGGCTTCATGAACTAAAAGTGACTGGGACAGCTGACCTCATTGAGTTGTAAGATCCCAGTATCCATATAGGTCATCAGTTCAAACTTATTCCTTGAGGGAGGATTTTATCCAAAGCATCCAAGAGAGATGGTACTCGCTTGTTCCGAAAGACAGATATGAGAGGGTGATTGTCTTTTCTCCCTCTCTCATTCTGGTTTGGAAAACCTGGTTGGGGTAGGCTGACACACAGTTCTCATGGATTACTTCTGCTCTAGGTTCAAGCCTAAGGCCAGAGACATTACCCTTTCTCTTGCAAAATAATAGGGATGGAGAAATTCCAGAGAGCAGGGAAGCCCCTAAGAAAGAAAAGGCCTGAAGGCTATTGAACCAGGACTCTTCAAAGTTAACTTTCACCCCAAGGTCAACCCAATTGTAAAGGATCGCAGGAGGAAAGGAAATTCTATCCATTCCGAAATACAGATAGTAGGGGAAGAAGCAAAAAAAAAAAAAAAAAAAGATGGCAAGGATAAAAAAAATAACAGGGTATGTGGCTGGATCAGTTGAAGGATGCTAAGCCTCATAGTTTAGCAACTTTGGATAGATTCTTCTCTTTCCCTTCACAGATTCTAATCTTTCCCTTTACTTTTCAGTTCAGCTTCAGAGGGTGGAGCTAGGAGCAATGAAGGCTGGTAGCTCAAAGGCAAATATCATTTGGAGAGACCCAGAAATGGAATGAATAGCCATGGAAATTAATGGTTCCCCCTCAATTAAGATATTTAAGTGAAGATCTGAGGAATACTTGGTAGTTTTGTTGTAGAGGGGAGTCTTATTCAAGATCATCTGACTTCTGAGGTCCTCCGGATTCTGAAGTTCTGACATGCTGACATTGCTTCTAAAGAAATTATAACAATGACACCTAGCATTTATATGAAATCTTAAGGTTTGTCAAGCAATTTGTAAATGTCAGTTCATTTCATCCTTACTGCAACCTTGGAAGATAGGAGATACTATTATCTATAATTTATAGATGAGGAAACTGATGTAAAGTACTTTCCCAGGATCATATAGCTAGAAAGTTTCTGAGACTGGATGTGAATTTGGCATTCCAGACTCTAGATCCAGTACTAGGTATCACAGTGGATAGAGGAATGGGACCTGGAGTTAGAAAGATTGAGTTCAAATGTGATCACAGACACTCACTAGTTATGTGACCCTGGGCAAGTCTCTTAACTTTTGCCTGCTTCCTGATTTGTGAAATTAAGATAAAAATAGCCCCTAGATACCAAGGTTGTAAGGGTCAAATGAGAATATTTGTAAAACTCTTAGCACAGTGCCTAACAACAGTGACTGTTGTTCAGTCAGTTGTGTCCAACTTTTCATGACATGTGGACCATAGCATGCCAATGCTGTCCATGGGCCTTAATTGACAAAGATATCTGGAGTGGTTTGCCATTTCTTTCTCCAGTGGAATAAAGAAAACACAAGTTAAAGGACTTGCCCAGGGTCATACATCTTGTAAGTGTTTGAAACCAAATTCGAATTCAGGTCTTCCTGACTCTAGACCCAGTGCTCTATCCGTTGAGCACCTCAGGTGCTGCCATCTGATACATAGTAGGTAATATTTAAATGTACCTAAAATAAATGAACACAGTAGGTACTATATACATGCATAAAATCCAAACTCTTTAGCCTAGAATTAAAGGACTTCAAAGATCTGATCTTTACTTTCCCTTCCAATTTTTTCTTCTACTTCTCTCCTGTTCATAAGCTACATTCCAAATGTGACTATTCATCATTTGTGCTGCAGGAAGAGAATTTAGGTTCAAATCTCACTTGTGTGACAACAAGTAAGTTAGATCATTTCTGTGGCACTTTCTTATCTATAAGGACTTATCTAGCATCCTTTCCATGACCTTGCAAAATGGTAGGTGGTGGGAGTTGTAGTTCACATGAGATGGAAGGAGATGATACTTCGGCTGGAGTTGGCCTCTGACGAAGTCAGACATAAAACAATCTTAGCACCTTTTAGAGTTAGGTGCTTTCTAAAAGCAATCAATGGAGTTCAACCTTTCTCCTGAAGCTTCTAGCACTTAACCTGTGCTGGATGTACAATTCTTGACTTGACAAGCAGTTAGTCAATTCAACTGTAACGATGCCTTTGCTTACACACAGATGTATTATAATTTTAAGTTGTCTGACTGTTGTTTTGCCCATTAGGAAAAAATGACCACTTGGGATAATTACATGAAATGTCAACTATAAATATCCAGGAACAAATGAACATAGTTGGTTGTTACTAATATCAAATAGTTGTAAATCAATTCTATGGTTATGTTTATTGTATCCTTAATAGCATTTTTTTAAAAAAATTCTGCACATTTGATCTTAATAAAAAAAAATAAGGTATGCTACTGAAAAAAACAACGTACTTCTGTTTGATGCCTATTATTTTTAAAAAAGCAGAACCATCTGAAATGTGTTTGCTAACTATGGCATAATACAAATTAGCCTGTGGGCACCAAGAGCCGCCATAGCCTGTCTGCTTGCCAGCCTCGCTTAGTCCCCAAGTATTAATGAGTAAGTGCGAGGATTTGAACAATCAGCATTTCAACATTTGCATGCAAACTCTCATGCTATGTAATTATGCTCAGTGCTGGCACTCAAATTAATTAAAGCTGATTTCTCTGTGACTGCAAACTGGTCATATCCCCAGTTTCTCCTTCATATGAAGTCATCACTCTATATTCAACATGACACTTCTGTCCCTCGAATTCTTAGTAATGCTAATAGGCAACAATCGGAAATCAGGCCCTATTTAGAGAGCAGAAAGAAATGGAAGGGGGCTCTATTTCCCCCTACCCAACACTGGTATGTATCCCTCTCTCCCTTTGGCACAAAAGTAAAGACATGCTTTCTCTCTCTCTCTTTTTTCCCTTTCTCTCCTTTTCTTTCTCTCTTTTTTATGAATGTGTTCTTGTGCTGTCATTATTTAGAAAATGAGAAATAAATCATTTATGTTGTTTCAGTGAATACCCTTCCCTTAGCTCTGTCTGATTAGGGATTACAGAAAATTTGCCAACCTAAAAAATTGTATTTGACACTAACATGAAATCTGAAGTGAGTTAGGTACAGGCAGGGGTGTGTATTCAGCAAGAGCCAATGATTAAATTTTTAGCATGAGTATTCACATCCCAGAAATCAATAAATGCTAGCTACAAATGAGGGGGCCATTTATTGCTTTACTTATTATCTAGACTTGAGAATATGATCTTAATAATGCAGATTTAACTTAAAAGTGTGTCACGCATACATTCCCTTTCCCCCAAATAGCCTGTTGTTAAACCTTGACAACACTGCCCCTCAAAGAGCCTATTGTTAAATGTTTACTAATTTACCACTGCTTGTCAGAGAAAGAGTGCTGAATTTGGAGTCAGAGGCCCTATGTCAAAATCTTGGCTCTATCACTTAAGTGTGTGACCTTGAGCAAGTTAGTGCAGTTCTATGGACCTCTGAGGATTATAGGATTATCATTTTAGAGCCAGCAGGTATCTGGTTCAATACCCTTCATTTTACACATGTGGAAACTGAGGCCCATAAAGGTGAAGAGACTTGCCCAAGGTCACACATATAGTAACAATGGAGTCTGGATTCTAATCCACTTCTAAATCTAGTGTTCTTTTCAGGCCACCATACTGCCTCAGTTTCCTCATTTATAAAATGAAGAGGTTGCATTAGGTAATTCCTAAGCCCCATCAAGCTCTATATCTATCATCTTATAGTTATAGTGTTAATTTAAACAAAAAAGAATTTCATAGGTAATTTTTTTTAAGACAAAGTGCTCACAATCAAAGAGTAGGAAGGTAAGGAAGGAAAGATAAGGAGACTGTGAGATTTGATTAAGACTTTTGGAATCTTCGTCAAACAGGACTGAATTGAAATAGAGACACTTATTTGCCAGAGAGATACATAAACATTAACTTCTGCACGAGGAGCTTTTCCCTGGGTCTTTGTAAAGCCTTCTCCTTGGGTTTTTCAGTGCCTCTGACAGCTCCTTTGTGAAGTGATCCTCAGAGAAATTAAGACAGTGTAATTATTCTTTCCTCATGAACCTCCATCTCTGTGCCTAGGTGTCCCCCACCAACATGATCAATGCCAAACCTGGGAGGTTTCCTGATCCAGAAATACTTGGTTATCATTTGTTCAGCTGCAGCGTAAGCGCTTATCTTCCAATTTTGCTTATAACTTAGGCCATGTACTGAGCCAAAGCAATGAGGGGTGGGTGTTACTGTCTTTGCATCATGGGATCACAGATTTAGGACGCAAAAAGAAGACAGGAGTTGCCTAATCCAAACCTGGTCACACAGGCAGTAAATGGGTTTTCTTAAGTCTAGGATCAAACAGGTCAGTTTCTCAAGTTCAATATCCTGGTAGACACCCGATACTTCAAAGAAAATTAAGTGCTACCTCACCCCATAGGAGTTTGGGGGTGCAGTGATAAAAAGGAAAAAGGAGACTATTCCTTTGAACCTCCCTGGGCTGATGGAACCAAGAGCCCTTACCTTGGCAATAATGACTCTGGGTCCTCAAAGCACAGCAATCCTTCCCCTTTTCGGCTTCAGACCTTCTTTCAAGGTTCAGATGGTGAATCCAAGAGAGAAGAACGCCAGAGCACCGAGCCTCCGTACTAGGCTGCAAGGCAGATCATCAACGAAGACACACACACACACACACAGTACAGGGGCCTTCCCCAATGTCCCGTCATGAATTTCCCAAGAAGACAGGTGATATTTGGAATCAATCTAATTGCGAGATTTCTTTTTTTAAAGATAGGCGTGGCTATCTAATCAGCCAGTTCCACCTGTCCCTAAACCCACACAACTTCCATTGCCTTCAGTATTTAGCTCAGGTGTCCAGTGACTTCATACGTTCATTACGCACACACAGGCACCTAAGAACTGGGCTGGCTGTGGGAACAGTATGGAACTAAGGAGTTCAGTCACCCTACTACACAATGCCTATAGCTGCTAGCAAATACCTGTTTGCTGAATCAGGGATGGCGTGCCCTGAGCAGTTCCACCACTTTTATGTTTTCTTTTCTTCATTTTTTTAAGTCCTCCTTTCTTTTCTCTTCCATACCTGCCACCCTTCGACTTATGAAGACATTTTTTCTTGATCTTTTAAGTAATTAAAAATTAATGCTTGGAGGACTCCTACATATCTATCAAGAGCTCACTCACCCATTCATCCATCTACCACTGAAAACCAACTAGTTCAACCCCTTTATTTCACAGATGGGAAAAGTGAGACCCAGAGAGCATCAGGCATCAGAGTTTGAACTTGGATCCCCTAATTTCAGAAATGATATTCTTTCTACTATATCATGCCACCAAAGAAGTTTTTTTTTAAAAAGCATAGTTACTGAACTATTTAGGACAAATAGTTTCATATCTTGGTTTCATATCTGGGTCCCACCACGTACTGTTCAATAAGACCTGAAACAAGTGACATCCTTTTCCGGATCTTGTTTTTTTCATCTGTAAAAAAACCAGACAGTTTCTAAGAGTTATGCCAGCTCTAAATCTATGACTAGGCATGATAGCATGTTCAACATTTGTGCCTGGAGTCCCTCACAATTTTATCAAAAGGAAAGAGGTATGATTCTTTAACCATTTTCTAGGGCCAAGATTGGTCAATACAATCACTCAGAATTTGGCCTCATTTCCACGTTCTTTTTAGTTAGTTACTATAGCTATTGTGAAAATTATTTTCTTGGTTCTTACTCCTTTCTCCTTGATCAGATCATATAAGTCTTCCTTTGTTCTTATTTCTCATATTTGTCACTTCTTATAGCATTAAATACTTGGATACATTCATATACCACAAGTCGTTTCGCCACTTCCTGGTGGAAGGACACCTGTTTTGTTTTCTGGTTTTTGCCCTCATAAACAGTGTTGCTATGAATGTTTTGGTATGTACCTTTAGGTCATAGAATCAAAGTCTAGTGAGAAAGAGAAAGAGCAAGAAAGGACCTTGGATGGGCTCAAGTTTAACCCCCTCCTTTTTACTAATGAGGACATTTAGGTCCAGAGGGGCTTATTTATTAGTATTTCTTTTTCATTTGGTTTTATTATTAGTGGAGCCTAAAAACTAGTGACTAGTCCAAAGTATAGAAATAAAGAATTAAATAACAAAATCAGTCATTTCAATCCCTGTCCTCTAGCATCAAACATAGGATTCTTTCTTCTGAATCAAATTGTCTTTGACTTCCTTGGGATACATTCCCAGTGGGCCAAAGCTTATTTATGTTTCAATTTCTTTCCAAAAGTCTGGAGAATAATAAGCGATTGTTTTGTAGGTCCTCAAGGTAAATGACTGTTTTTTTCATCACCCACAATGCCAGAAGAAAGCTAAGTACCCAACAGTCACTTAATATAAGTTTGTTGTTGTTGCATGAAGTGACTGAGTGTATATCTGCTAGCATGTATCTGAGGGAATGGCATGTGGATAATCCAATTCAATCCCACAATTGTATATTAATGTGCCAGACACTGTGCTAGGAGCTGGGGATAAAATGACAAAAATGAAACAGTTCCTGCTCTCAGGGAGTTTTCATTTAACTGGTGGGATTCAGTACACACACATGTCAGTGAAAAGGAGTATATGGTCATAGGATCATAGATTTGGGGATGGAAGAATCCTTAGAGATCAATGAGTCCAACTCTTACCTGTATAAGGAAGAAACAGGCCCAGAGAGGTTAAGTGACTTGCCCAGTTAAATGTTTCTAAGGTTAATTTAAACCCAAGTCTTCCTGACCCCAAGCCCAACAACCTATTCACTATGCCATACCACCTTTCAGAGAGAGAGAGAGAGAGAGAGATTGAGAGAGAGAGTGAGAGAGAGACAGAGTGAGAGATAGACAGGCAGACAGACAGAGGGCATGAACAACTAGGGGTAGGTGAATTAGGAGAGACTTCCTTTCTATAATGTGGTGCTAAAGCCTTACGGCATTTTAAAGGAAGCTGTTGTTCAGTCGTTTTAGTTAATTCTGTGACCCCCTCTGTTTGGGGTTTTCTTGGCAGAGATACTGGAGTGGTCTGCCATTTCCTTCTCCATCTCATATGACAGATGAGGAAACTGAGGCAAACAGGTTTAGTGGCTTGTCCAGGAGCATAGAGCTAGTATGTGTCTGAGGCCAAATTTGAGCTCAGGTGCACTAACTTTCAGGTCAGGTACTCTAGCCACTGCAGCACCAGACTGTATAAGTCTTAGATTTTGAACTTCTTGAGGGCAGGGGCTGTCTTTGTTATTTTAGGTATCTCCACCACTTAGCCCAGTAACTGACATATCCCAGGTTTTTAATAAATTGATTGACTGATTATAAAGTGGAGTTGAATTGAGAGGTTCATTCCTTGCCTGAAAGACCACCAATGTGCAGGAGTGGAGATGGGTGTATAAGCAAGAGTCAGCAAACCAGTCTGACAGGAACAAGGAGTGTGTGAAGGGGAGCAACCTGTGATAAGTAAAACAGGATCCTGGAAACTCTGCAAAATGATGGTCCAGCACAGGTTTACCTTGGCTAAAACATAGATTTGACAAACATGGGAAAATGACTGACATTTATATTGTGTTTTAAAGCTACAAAATACTTTCTAACTACACAGTGCCTGAGAAATGCTTTTCAATCAGGTGACTGTGTGACGATCCTCCCCCTTCCCCTCACAAGAGTGGCGCTGTAGGTATTATGTTCTTAACTTTACACGGGATCTCAGGGAGGTGGACTTCCGAATTAGGTGACTTCCTTATGGTCACACAGCCATCAAGGGTCACAGGCAAGATGTGGACGCTTTAAGACCATCATTCTGTCTCATAGACAACCCCAGCTGTGTTGGCAGAATGAATAGTGTGCCAGCCTTGAAGTCAGAAAGACTTTAAAGATCGAATGAGATGATGCCTGTGACATGCTTTGTTAACATTCAATGGCAGCTATTGTTGTTATTTCTTAATTATCTTAGTAATCATCATTTTTATCAATGTTGCTCAGTTTTCGGTCATGCCCAACTCTTCATGATCCTATCTGGGGTTTTCTTGGCAAAGACACTGGAGCAGTTTGCCATTTTCTTCTCCAGCTCATTTTACAGATGAGGAAACTGAGGCAAACAGGGGAAAGTGACTTGCTCAGGGTCACACAAGTGTGTGAGACCAGATTTGAACTCAGGTCTCCTTGACTCCAGGTGAGGCACTCTATGCACTGCACCATCTAATAATCATCACTATTATATAATACACAACAGTATATTATGCAGTATATAATATTATAGCATATAAAAACATAAAATGGCCATTACTATTGCTTCTTCCTGCTTGTATAGATTCACTCGGCCACTTATTGAAGGAAGGCAAAATTCTAAGGAAAGGATGTTTATTTTCAGTAGTAATTACTTTGCCTATAATCATGTGAGTCAACCAGATCAGTTAACAGGTCTTTGAAAGAATCATAGAAACTGCGAGCTAAAAGGGTCAAGTAGTTTCACTTCTTAGCCAATGGAGGGACATTCCTGACAGATAATCATCCAGTGTCTTCTTGCACACTTCCAGTGAAGAGAAGGTTCCCACCTCCAGAAGAACCTGCCTCTCTTTTACACAACGCTAAATTGTTAGAAAGTACACTAGGATAATAAGCTGAATTCAGCCTTCCTGAGATTTTTACCCACTAGTCATAGGTCTGTTCTCCAGAACTGAAGGAAAGTTAGAATTTCTTTTCCATGTGGCCATCTTTCTAGGCTTTTGAAGACTACTTTTCTCAACAGTTTTTTAAAAATTACACCCATCAGTTCTTTCGGTAACACAAGATGCCATTCATTTGGGTATGGAGATTTTATCTCATTTGAAGTATCTAGGTTTTTTTTTTATCTCCTTTCTGATCTGGAGATTTCTTTTCTTTTTTAAACATTTTTTTCTTTTGCCTTTCTCATTTGGAGATCTTTTTCCTTAATAGAGAAAAATGAAAGTAAAATTAAAGTCATGTCATCTTAATGAATTACAGTGCATTGTTATCCCAGAGAACTGATACTATAACATAGGTCCCTTTTGGGGGGAGTTAGGGAAAGGGCTACAGATGGAGAATGTGGTGTACACTGTCAGATGCCCTAGAACCCTTAATAGCCTCCTAAATAACATCCATAGCCACTCAAAAATTCAGAGAAATCATCCACACAGGAAACAAGTGGATTAAGAATGCCTATTGTCTAGACAATGATGTACAAGTGGCAAGATAGATTTTAGAGAAGATGAAGTAGATATTGCAGGGCAAAGATTTCTAAGTTTTTTGATATATGGATACAGAAGGCAAAAACAACACTATTTTAATCATTCTCAGATAATTCAGAAGGACCCATCTGTATCCCTAAAGTTGAAGTTCACTACAAAACATTTCTATCTTATTTTTTCAAAGGTTTTGTTTTTTTTACTAAATTGAGTACGACTACTTGGCAATTTATTAGGCAATTCTCCATTTAAATTATTGTATGTACTGCACAGTCACAAAGCTATGTTTCTTTAGAAATATTCTCTAGTTCTGGCTTTACCAATTCCAATTAACCCCCTCTCCCTGGCTCCCACCCCTGGAATTTGGATTTGTGAGACTTTATTGTATTACATTTAGCTTTGAAGGGTTATGTTCAAGGTTAGTCTAGCATAGAGTAGGAATTTAATAAATGTTCATTGAATGAGTGAATAGTACAGCTTCCCAAAACGTAAAAGAAACCAAAGAATATTACCCTAGGAGGGAAGCACAGAAGAGTGGAAAGTACAGGGAATTGTCAATAGACCTTGTAGTCCTACATCTGCCAACAATTGGAGATAAGACCTTCAAAAGTTCATTTAATCCCATGTATGAAAAAGTGATGGTAATATTCACTCCATGCTAACATGCCAGAAGTATCCTGAAGGGAAAGGAAGAGTGAAGGGTATGTGAATTACTTTGAGAATGTTGAATGAAGTGTACAACTTATGTTTGTCTGTGATGATATTTTCATTATTAATAAGGTATGCTTATCACAAGTCAAGTATTTATTGCAAAATTATACCATTCCAAAAGTCATTATACAAGAGTTCATATGTATAAGCTTGCTTTTTTTGCGAGAGATGCATGTACATTTCAAAACATTATATAGGTTTTAAAAATTCATATTTTTCTATCAGTATCAATGAAAGCAAATTAGTTCTATTTCTCCTTGGTGTTATGCAGTGTTTGAAGCATAAACACAGTAGTTTTATGCTAATGCAGGAGAACAGGAAGATGAATCTCATCTAAAAATTCAAGAAAGCTAATGCTGAATAGTGAGTTATGTGAGGGTAGTGATGATGAGACCCAGTCTACTTTTATTATTTAAGATGAGTATTTTTAAAAGGCAAAATATAAATGATGCTTTGAGGGGGGAAAAAGTCATTTTGAGAAGTTCTTTCAGTTTTAATTAACTATGTTACTATAAATAGATGCTTTAACCAAAATGTGACCCCATTCTTGACATTAACCATTTCAAAGAAAAGGGTGATAAGAACCCAGCAAGCATTCTTTAAATCACACTTTGTCCTCTGTCTTGGCAGAACATTTAGTTGTAGAAAATAGGTTCAGGAAATGAAAATTTTTTGTGACTCCTAGTCACTGTGATAATGTCAAATTTTGAACCATAGGGTAAACAGAACCATTCCTACAGTCAAGGCATATATTCTCACAGAAATTCAGCCAGGCTCAAAACCTTGAAGTCATCTTTAACTTTTCTTTCCCCTTAATCTTTCTTGCCCTATCCCCTTCAATCTATTGCCAAATCAGGTTGATTTTAGCATTGTAGCATCTCTAGGCTTCATTGTCCTCCCTTATAACCCACTAGAGATAGTTTCACCCATCTCAATCAATTGACAAGCATTTGCTATTTTGTAAGTAGCTTGTATTTACTTATTTATGTGCATATGCCCTCCCCAAATGGAATGTAAGATCTTTGAGGGCAGAAATTGCTTCTTTTTGGTCCTTGTGTCCATAGTGCCTCAAATATAAGAAACACTTAATACATGTATTTACACTCTTACCAGAATTGTTACAAAGAGGGAAGAACATATACGCACATTCAGCTGAGTATAGAAATCTACCTTACCCAACTGAGGAAATAAGAGGGGAAAAAGGATAAGAGTTAAGTTGTGGGGGGATTGATAAAAAGGAGGGTGGATTATGGAATGTAGGAGTCAGAAGCAAAACAGACTTTTGAGGAGAAATAGGATAAAAAGAGAGATAGAAACATAAATAGAAGAAAATAGGATGAAGGGAAATACATGGTAAACATAACTGTGAATGTGAATGGTAAGATTTCACCCATAAAATGTAAGTGGGTAGCGGAATGGATTAGAAACCAGAATCCAACAACACGAAACACTTGAAAACAATGAGAGACACAGAATGGCACACACAGACTTAAAATAAAGGGTTAGAGCAGAATCAATTACGTTTCAAATGAATTAAGAAGGTCGGAAGTAACGATCATGATCTCCAGGCAGAACAAAAGCAAAAAGGCACCTAATTAAATGAGACAATCAGAGAAACTACATTTTGCTAAAGGGTACCATAGATGATGAAGTAATATAAAAAATACATCAAATTTCTCTGATTAAAAGTCTTATTTCTCATATATATGGGGAATTGAGTCAAATTTATAAAAATAAGAGCCATTCTCCAATTAATAAATGGTCAAAGGATATAAGTAGGCAGTTTTCAGAAGAATAAATAAATCAAAGCTATTAATGTATTAAAAAAATGCTCTAAGACACTATTGATTAGAGAAATGCAAATTAACACACCTTACACATATCAGAACTGAAAAGTTCTAGAGGGTTTGAGTGCACTAATGAGCTATTCGTGGAGTAGTGAACTAGTCCAACCATTTTATAGAGCAATTTGGAACTATGTCCAAAGAACTATATAACTATGTGTACTCTTTGCTCTAGAAATATCAGTCTTATGTCTGAACCCCAGAGATATCAAAGCAAATGGAAAAGGACCTACATGTACAGAAATATAGCACCTCATTTTGTGCTGTCAAAGAACTTGAAATCAAGGCATGTTGCTCACTTGGGTAATTGATTGTAATTAAGGCCTATTGTGCTATAAGAAATGACAAGAGCGTGGTTTCAGAAAAAAAAACCAACAATAAATGACAAGATCTCTATGAATTGATACAAAACAAAGTGAGAAGAACTAGGAGATCTTTCTGCATAATGAGAACAGTATTGTAACGATGATCAACTGTGAAAGACTTGACCACTCTGATCAATACAATGATCTGAGACAATTCCAGAGGACGCATGATGAAAAGCTGTTATCCACCACTAGATAAAAAACTGTTGAACTTTGAATACAGATGGAAGTATAATTCATTCTCTCTCTTTCTCTCTCTCTGTTTTTTTTGTCATATAGCTATGTGGAAATATGCTTTACATGATTTCACATATATAATTAATTGACTTTTTTTTTTTTTGCCTGCCATCTCAATGATTCAGGAAGGGCTAGGAAGGAAGGAGAGAATATGGAACTCAAAATTTAAAAAGAAAAGAATGTTTAAAATAAATAAATAACAAATCTTTAAAAATTGACACCTTCATGGAAGTATTAAAGTATTAAATAGTACATTCATAGTAGCTTTTCCCCAAATCTGACATTTCATCTTTATTAAAATAAAGTCAAGGACACTCCTTGAGATAAGGCACTATTTTTGCTTTTCTTTGTATCCCACAGTATTTAGCAGGCTGCCTGACACATAGCAAGTAGGGAAAGGAAAGGAGGAAGGCAAAAAAACTATTTATATAGTATCTAACATGTGCCAGGCATGGGGCTAAGTGCTTTTACAAATATTAACTTATTTGTTCCTCCCAACAATCCTGAAAGTTGGATGCTGTTATTATCTTTACTTCACAGTTGAGGAAACTGAGGTAAATAAGGTTAAAGTGACTTGCCCATGGTCATATAACTAGTGAGTTTCAGAACTGGATTTGAACTCAGGTCTTTCAGACTCCAGGCACAGGACTCTGTCTGCTGTGCCACCTGTCTGTCTTAATAATTCAATAAATGCTTGTTGACATGATTTAATTTCAACTCTGTTTTAGCAAAACCTCTCCCACTTGCATGGAATATAATTCCCTCATCATTCTTAATTTTCAGGTCTTTCTCTCCTGTCTTTCTCTTCAGCTCAGGTGAACTATTTCTACCACCTCTAGACTTCTCCTTCTCATCCCCTCCAAAGTATTCTCTCCAAACTCCAACTTTTGTTGAGCACTTTGGACCGCTCTTTAATCTAATTGCATATTTTCTATGTTATTTTGTACTATTTGTAACTTCCCCCAACAGTAGAAAGTAAGCTTCCTGAAGTCAGATACTATTCATTTTTTTTCTTCTAATTTTAGATCTCTAGCATGGTTCTTTTCACAAAATAAGAACTTAATGAATGTTTGTTGTATTGGGTTAAACTGGAATTGAAATAGTCATAAAGTAGCCATTCTTCAGATAGTCAATAAACATTTGTTAATCTACTATATATGTCAGGCACTGTGTTAAGCACTTGGGATACAAAAGAAAAGGTTAAAAGACAAATCCCTGCTCTCAAGGAACTCTTAATCTAGTGGGGAGCTGTTACCAGTGGAAGGATTTTCATTTATATATATGGCTTTGTAAGTACTCCTTAATCCATTTCAGTGGTCAGTATTGGGTATTACTAGTTAAATTGCAAACTCATTGTGGATAGAAACTGGTGTCTTTTTAAAAATTGTTATTATATTTTTCTCCATTTCTCCCCTATCAGAATAAAAGGGACAATTTCACTTTTTGCCTTGGATGTCTTGAGCTGAGGCTAGTCACTAACTGCTACAAATCTCTCTCTATCCCTGTCTATTCTCCATTCAGCTAATAAAGTGATTTTCCTTAATACGCTAGTCTGACCATGTTGCCCCTCTCCTCAATAAACTCCAATGGCTCTTTATCAACCTCCAGAATCAAATACAAAATCCTTTGTCAGATATCCAAAGCCCTTCATAAACTAGGCCTTCCCCATTTTCCAGTTTTGTTACAACTTGCACATACTTCCTTTCCTTATGCTGTGCAATCCAGTGACACTGGCTCTGTTGTCCTTCACACAGGACACTCCTGCCTCAGGGCATTTTCTCTGGTTATCTATCCCCCATGTGTGGAATGCTCTGTCTCCTTATCTCTGTTTCCTGGTTTCCCTGGCTGGTTTCAAGTCCCAGCTTCTACAGGAAGACTTTCCTAGGTGCCTTCCTTTTGTTAGTTATTATCCTACATATGGAGAACTCACATAGGGCAAGCACTCACATGGTGGTCAGAAAAAGCCATAGAAGGACACTCTCAAGGTCTCTCTTAAGGACTTTCGAATTGATTGTGTGAGATGGGAGACTCTGACAAAGGATCATCTAGCATGGGGTGCCCTCATCAGAGAAAGTGTTGGGTTCCATGAGCAAAGCAGAATTTAAGAAGCTCAAAAGAAATGGGAGATGTGCACAAATTTACAGAATACACTCCAAATGTTCATGTGAACCATTTGTGCCCAACCTGTGGTAGAGCATTCTGGCTCATATCCATCTGATCAGTCACAGTCAGACACACTATAAGTTGACTCTAACAGAGTGATGTCATTTTGGTCCTCTTTGAGAATGAAGGACAGCCAAACCCAAACCAATGCTGTTTATAGTTTTATTTGCATGTGGGTATTTGTTCTCTCCACCATGAGATTATGAGTTCCTTGAGGACTGGGACTTTCTTTGCCTCTTTTTGTAACCCTAGCGCTTAACACAGTACTTGGCACATGGTAGATGCTTATTAAATGTTTATTGGTTGATGATTTTTCAAAAATTATTTCCCTCATTTTGCATCCATCCTTGGGGATACTGTGATATAAAGGCATGAAATTTTTCCCTAGTAGAATGTAAGCATTTTGGGGGACAGAAACGATTTCCTTTTTGGCCTAGGGCTCAGCACAGTGTCTAGTACTCATGCTTAATAAATATTTGTTGGTTGATCAATTGATAAGATTTACTTGGTTTTTTGGATTGTTTCCAAAATTCATGACAGCTTGATTTCAAGAATAAGTTCTGTGGTATACCTAGTTTTCCTTTAGGGCAAAGAATGAATATCCTTAAGTGGTTTGCATGTATTCAAATGTAAAATATAGTAATTGATTCCAACCCAAAGGAAATATGTAATATAAATTCAAATAATGGGACTAATCAGTCAGTTAATAAACATTTATTATCTACCACTATGTGCCAGACACTGATAAATAAGCAGTGGGGATACAAAGAAAGGTAAAAGATGGTCCCTGTTCCCATAAGTCAATGCAGGGAGATAACATTCAAACAACTGCACACATACAAGCTATATTTACAGGATAATTTGGAAATAATCCACAAAAGATTCATCATGCAAACAAATTAGAACCTAGCTGTAATCCATTTCCATCATAGGATCATAGACTTAGAACTGGAAGGCATCTTAGAAGTCATCTTGTCCATTCCCCTCAAACTTTAGGGAAATAATGATAAGGAAACTGAGGTCTAGAGAGATCTGCCAAGGTCAAACAGATATTCAACAGCAAAGCTAGGATTTGAATCCAGAATTCAAATCAAACACACTCTTCATTACACCACACCAAAGCAGGCAACATGCTATGGTGAAAACAGTGATGAACTTGGAGTCCAACATGATCTGTGTTTAGATCCAGGCTCGCTACTTACTGTATGCATGACCTTGGCCAAGTCATTGGCCTCTCTAGGCCTTGGTTTCTTTATCTCTTAAATCTCATGCAACTAGTAACATGTTGGACTAGTTGATCTTTTAACTTCTTTTCCAGATCTAGATCTATGATCCAGCATGGCATAATAGATTGGGTGCTGGTCATAGAGGAAGGAAAAGATGGGTTCTAATCCTTCCTCTGACCCTCATAAACAGTGTGTCCCTGGGCAAACTGCTCAGCTTCTCAGAATCTGAGATTTCTCATCTCCAAAATGTAAAGTGTGAGCTAGATGACCTTGAAGGTCCCTTACAACTCTTATATACTCCTATGTTGTTGCATATTCTTTACTATGACTTTACTATGATGCCTGTTCCCATAGTTCAAGGTACTGATTTTGATTCTGCTGCAATCAGTCATTCAATCAATGAGCAGTTTATCAAGCAGCTACTCCAGATTTTAATTTAATTCCTTTTTTTGAGTACAAAATATTAGTAGTTAGAATAAGAACAGTCATTTCCTTTGCTAATTGAAATGGGTAGGGGATATTTTTCCTTATACATCCATAGTGAGAATTCCTTTTGTGTATGGGTTGGACTGGGTGTCCCCTAAGATCCTTCCTAGTAATCAAATTCTTAGATTCTAGATTTTTTTTTAAAAAAAGGTACTGGATCTATGAGGTCTAGAATTGTGCTACCCTAGAAAGAATTTGGACAAAAATTTTCTCCACCACTATGATCCATTGCTAATTCCCAGAAGGGCTTGGAGTCTCCCCAAGCACCTTGTCGAAGACTAAACCAGTGGTGACAACTGAAATACAGTATTCATTATTTGCACTATAAGAGTACCTAGGTATACTAGAGAACTTATTCTTGAAATCAAGCTAACATGGACACTGGAAACAGTCCAAAAGGTACAAAATGCTAAGTAACTCACATCAAATAGAAAATGACCCATGTTCCTTTGCCAGTTCCCAGAAGTTCTTGGAGTCACCCCCAAGAGTCTTACCCAAGGCTAAACTAGTGGTGTTGAATTTGAATACAAATGGATCCCTGCAGGGCACTGACTTAGGAAACCAAAAATTAACATTAGCTATATATGTTATATTTTTATTTATGTTATCAGGCATTTCCCAATTACATTTTAATCTGTTTCCTTTGATTGGTTTACTATGAATGATCAAATGAAATCTTACTTGTAGCATTTAGCACAGTGCTCAGAATGTTGTAGGGGCTTGAGAAATACTGATCCCTTTCCCTTTTCCCCTTCTCTCTAAGAGGAAAGGGAAGTGGAAGAATTAGTGGTGGAAAGAAGACTGTTCAGGTCTAGTCCACCCACTCAGTGCAGGAGGGAGAAACCCGAAGGGCTGTAGTCCCACATCACCCAGTGTGGGGGCCCTCTAGTAGAATACAAAGGACATTGGAATAAACACCAAGATGAAGGACCAGCTCTGTTTTTAAACTACATGCCTTTACCCTCCTCATTTAGCCTTTCTGTGTCTCGGCTTCCCATCCGAGTCCGGACAATACTTGCCCCCATGAAACTCAAAGGTGTTGTTGTAAGAAATAAATGAGGTCATGGTTGTCGGTCTACCTAGAAGTATAATGGATTACATGGGCGATCTTTATGATGGCGAGCACTGCCAAGTGTTCACTCTCCTCGTTGGGCCTCAGAACCTTTCCTGTTTTGCCACTTAGTTCACCCTTTGCCCTTTTTCTACACTAACACTGGTCTAGGTACAAAGAGTTCAAAGAATGCTGAGGTCTGATATCTTGAGAACTGATCTTACCTGTAGGGGAAAGGGAACTTAGCCAGGTAGAATCACCAAGAGTTTAATCTGTTTGAAGAATTTTTTTCCCTTTCTTTTTAAGCAATCAAAGGTTTATATAACCATTTAAAAATATTATAACTGATTTTTTTTTAATGGTGGTGGTGGGGGACAGGGGACAGGGAGTCCATAATCTATAAAACTTTTTCTGTGTAATTAAAAGTCTGAAAACCATAATTTGGTGCATCACAATATTTCTGTGAAAAATTGTGTTTACCATAAAAGTCTCATCCATTTCACTCAGCTTCTTATTTTGGACATCTTCATGAGTATCATTAGGACTACTGACTTTTCATTCCTGGTGTAGAAGAAGTTGAGCAGAAATTGAAGTCAGAGGTTATGAATTGGAATCCTGAGTCAGTCAGTTATTTGTCAGTTCTCCAACTTTGGACAAGTCATTTCACCTCCTTGTTATTGAGTTGTTTCCAGTCATGCCTGACTCTTCGTGACCCCATTTGGGGTTTTCTTGGCAAAGACGCTAGTGTGGTTAGCCATGTCCTTCTCTAGCCCATTTTACAGATAAGAAACGGAGGCAAACAGGATTAAGTGACTTACCCTGGGTCATACAGCTAATAAGTATCTGAGGCTGGATTTGTGTTCAGGTTTTCCTGATTGCAAGGCTAGCACTCTATCCACTGCACCCCCTTGTTGGTTTACTTCGTCTCCATGGCATTGCTATGCTTGGCTGTCCCATAAGCTGCTCCATCTTCAGTTCGGTTCATTTTCACTGGCTGCTCCCCATGCCTGGAATGCTTTTCCCTCCTTGTCTTCACCTACCAGCTTCCTTCAAGTTTCAGCTAGAATCTCACTTTTTTGCAAAGAGCCTGTCTCAATCCCTTTCAATGCTGGCGTCTTCCCTCTCAGACAAACGCCAGTGTGTGCTGTATGTATCGTGTCTGGACACGGTCATTTGCATGTTGTCTCTTCCACTGGAATGTGAGCTCCCTGAAGGAAGGAACCAGTTCTTCCCTTTCTTTGTGTCCTCAACTCTTAAGATAGGGCCTGACACAGACTGACTGCTTAGTCAATGCTTGTTTACTGCCTGACTGCCAGCTTCCCACTTTGTGCAGGACATTGTGCTTGGTTCTGGAGGACAGAGTCACAAGAAGGATAGGACAACTGGGGCTTTGTTCCTACATGCCAAAATGTAGAGGCAATGACAGCATTCAGAAGTATAAGGAAAAAACCCCCAAAACTTACGTAGTGTAGAAACAACTAGACCTAGTGCCCATTATCAAGAATAATACTTAAATAAATCGTTAAATTAGGTGGCTAACATGACATTGTTTCCCCCTCTGCCATGGCCATCCCCAAGTGAGGGCCTCTGAAATACATTCAGTTCCACTGAGTCTCCTGCTGTGTTCAGTAACATCCTCCCCATCAGAGGTCTAGTGCTATCTTAGAGATCACCATTTCTCCCCCAAAAAGGGCAAAGTTTCTTCACTTCCATCAATTGAACTGTCCTGGGCATCAAAAGCGTTAATTATGATGGGGTCAGAGAGACACACAGAAAGACAGATAGACACATACACACACACAGATGGAGAGATGGAGAGAGAGGGTGGGGAGAAAAAGAGATACAGAAAGAAAGAAAGGAAAGAAAGAAAAGAAAAAGAAAGAAAGAAAGAAAAGGAGAGGGAGTGAGGGAGGAAAGAAAGAAGAAAGGAAAGAAGAGAAAAAGAAAGGAGTACATCTGTGCATTCAAGGGACTTACTTTCTAATACAAAGGCGATAACATTGACACAGAGAGATACAGAGTTTATACAAAAATGAATTATATCTTAGAAACACAAAGGCAGAACCCAGGGCTGATGATCACAGGCAGATATTCAGGGAGCTTGTGCATCCTTGTCTCTTCAAGCCCTTGATCAGGAAAAATGCTCAGCTTTCTGGGGTGGCTTTGCCATGGTCTTACCAATCAATGATTTCTCCAGGGCCTCATGGTCTCTGTGAATCTCTCCGTATTTTGGGCTGTGCTGGCACCTGAGAATGTCATCACTAAGAAATGTACTTAGCTCTTCAGATGTTTGTGCAACATTCTAAGAAACCACATATACCACAGAAATCTCATCTATGTCATTCAGTTGCTTATCTAGAACATCTTCAGAAGCATCATCAGGGCTTTTGACTTTTCTTTCCTAGTGTAGAAAAAATTGGACTAAATTCATAGTCAGAAGACCTGTGTTTGAATCCGGGCTCAGTTATTTATATGCTAGCTATATGACCTTGGGGAAGTCATTGCCTTGCATTCAGTTTCACCCTCTGCAAAATGAGGGGTTGGCCTGGATAAGCTCTAAGATTGATTGAGATAATCAAGGAAGATAGTATTTGTAAAGTACTTAGCACAGTGCCTGGGTCTAGACAGAAGAGGTCATTCTTTGCCTCATTTCTTACCTAGCTTAATCACTGAATGGGCATTGCCTCAGCTAAACTGAAACCTAGGAAAGATCTTAGCTTAAAAAGGTATCCTGGGCCATCTCCACTTATCCTGACCTATATCTTGCCACTGGACCCAGATGGCTCCAGAAGAGAAGGTGAGGCTGCTGACTTTGCACAACCCTCCCTCACTTAAATCCAATTGACTTCCAAGTCAAGACATCAGATTCCTGATATCATGGTCCTCTTTGAGAATAAGGACGCATGACAACAGCAGAAGCAAGTGCTTTGTAAATGTTTATTCCTTTCCCTTTTCTAGCTTTAAATCTCTATTTCTGTGATCCCAGAGTTGGCTGCCAGAAGGATCAAGAGCTATGGGCCCTTTCAGAGTCCTGGGAAAGCATCCCAGGCTTCCCTGTGTTGTTTCTCTGTGCATATCAAACATAATTTGGTCTCTTTGCAACTTGCTCCCATAGCTCCCAAGTAACAAAAGTCTTCTTCCTCTCCCCAAAGGAGAGTCCTCTAAATACTTGGACACAACTATTATGTTTACTCACCACACCCCTCATTACTATTTTTTGTTCAGGCTACCCTTCTCCATTCCTCTGATAGTTTCTCAAAGGGCATGATCTTGAGGGCTTTCACTCTTATGGTTATCTTCCATTAGGAAGTCATTGTTTCTTGCTGCCTCCTTCTTAAATAGGGTGCCCAGAACCAAACACCTTCCTCCAAATCTGGTCTGGCCAGGGCACAGTGCAATGGAACAATCATCTCTCTTGTCCTGGACACCACCTCTCTGAAAGTCTCTTCTGGTCACTCACGTTGACTTGCACTGAGTTTACAATCCACTACCCCCAAGTTATTAATACCGGGCAAGAACCTAAAAAACATTTGTTTCTTTCAAGCCCTTGAAAGACTTTCCCTCACCTCCCCCATTCCATTCATGGGAGCTACAGGACACTGTTAGATTACTTCATCTCCACCACCCACACAACCCCATCACCATCATTCCCCACAGGTGGGTGGGAGGAGAGTACAAAACAGGTTTAGGTGTGGTCTGTATTTCCTATGACAGTCAAAGGGTCACTGTCATTTTCTTTTAAATTTAGATTCCAGATCTGGATGTGGATGGATTTAAATTTTCTCCTATAAAGCTTATTTTTAAACTTATTTCGCTACCTTTGGTCTTTCCTAAACACACACATATACATATACACTCAGAGACATCCGTTGATTTATGGATTATTTATTTTACAGCAAGAGAGATGAGAGGCCACCCCAGAGAACTTTATACTGGTAACCTCTCGACTGTTATATTCTTCCTTTGCCTTTTACACTCTTTCTTCAAATCCTTTTGTGAAACAGTCGGGGTATAAGTCATAAATAAATATAATCCCAAGATACAGTTTTGCTTTAGGGGTAGAATTCTGTTGTCCCAGGGGAAAAAGTTGAGGGGTTCACTGTGGATAGAGGGTTCCTTGCAGCGAGTCTCTCAGAGCAAAATTTCCTAAAATTTACTGTCAATCACTGGAAAGGTGAGAATGGTATAAATAAAGAACTCACTAGAGAGAAAGACATCAACTGGGTAGAAATGTGAACAATGAACCAGAAATTAATACATTGTGAGTTTGAATTCTAACTCTGACCTCTTTCAACTCAGTGACCTTGGGCAATGACCTTTTGTCTCCTAGTCTATAAACCATGAGGTTGGACTAGATGAAGATGATGACTGAAGTTTAGTGGCTTAATTATATTCATGACCTCATTTGAGCTTTACAAGAACTGAGTGAGGGAGGTGCCGCAGGTAAGATCATGGATTTAGAGATAGAAGGGACCTTAGAGATCAGTCAGTCAGTCAGCACACATTTACTAAGCAATATCAGACACTGTGTTAAGTGCTAAGGTCATCTGTCTATAACTCCTTCATTTTGCAAATGAACAAACTGAGACCTAGATAGGATAGGTCATTTGAATAAGATCATAGGTAGTAAAGGGCAGAACCAGAATTTGAACTCAGGTTCTCTGACTCTAGCTCTTTTCTTGCTGCACAATCTTTCTATGATCCTCTTAATATCCCTATTTTTAGCCTTCTAGTTGGTCTTTCTGTCACAAGTCTTTCTCCACTCCAGCTATCGAAGAGGGCTTCCCAAAGCATAGGTCTGAACCCTTTCTCTTACCCCCTCCCCCCACTCCTATTCAATAAACATCAATAACTTATTTCCAGAGCCAAACAGAAAACTCTGTTTGGATTTTAAAGGCTTCCATAACCTGGCCCCTTCCTATCATGCTCTCTTTCTCCCCTTGCCTCTTTCCACATGCTCCATGATCCAATGGCACTGGCCTTAGTGATCCTCCCATAAGACAGCCCATTTCCCAACTCCATGAATTTTCCCTGATGGTCCTCCATGCCCACAACACTCTCCCTCCTTGTCTTCACCTACTGGCTTTCCTGATTTTCTTCCAGTCTCCCGGAACATCTCATCTCACGCAACAACCTTTTCTCCTTACTACTTGTGCCTTCCCTTTGAGATCACCTCCAATTTACTATCTATCTGTTGGTCTGTCTTTCTATCTGCCTCTCTCTCTCCCCCTCCTTCCCTCTCCCTCTTTCCCTCTTTTTCTCTCCCTTCACCTGTTTATCTATCCTGTTTGTACAGAGCTGCCTACACAGTGTCTTCCCCATTACAATATGAGCTCCTGTTTTTACCTGCCTTTGTTTCCTCAGTACATAGTACAATGCTTGGTGCATATTGGGTCATGAACCTTGTGACCTTGGGCAAATGACTTAAATTCTCTCAGCCTCAATTTCCTCATCTGTAAAATGGGATTATAATTGTACCTATCTTGCTTGAGATAGATATAAAGCAGTGTGAAAAACTTAAAACCTATAGAAATCTTATTGATTTTTAAAGATTTGCTTGGAGGCAAGGGGAGAGTTAGTGCCTGGCTCAGGGAGAGTCAGTCAACTAGCCTTCTTTGTGCCAGGCAGCGAGCTAAGAAGTCACATCACCAGTGAGTGTCAGAAATGGGACTTGATTTCGGGTCTTCCTGACTTAGATACTTGCTTTCCACTATAATATGCTGTTTCTCTATCCTCATTTTACAGATAATCATATTAGCTAGCATTTAAATAACACTTTATACAAGGTCTCATTTGGTCCCCACAACCACCTTATAAAGTAGGAGTCTGACGTTATTCCCATTTTACAGATGAGGGAGCCGAGACTGAGAAAGATGACTTGCCCAAAATCACACAACTGCATTTTTGGAACAGGATTGGAACTCAGGTTTCTCTGATTCCAAGCCGATTCTAAGCCTATTACACTATCCACTGATCCACCTGAGGAAATGCTATTGGACAGAGCAAATGATTTGGTTTCAAAGTTAAACGACAGAGGTAGGATTTGAACTCATTATCTTGTGGACCACTCTTTATTCTCTAAGATAATGGCTAGATTTGCTATTCTACTAATTGGTGTAGACTATAGGAATACCTTGGGGAAATGTATCTATATGGAATATACAAGAAAATGATAGACTACCAATTGTGACCTCCCCACCCACCCACTCCCATCCATCAAAACAAGATCTCTTTTAAAGGTTTAAAAGAGAAGAAACTAATCCTCTATGCAAGGAATTCCTTCCATTCCAAGGGGTTGCTTTCAAAGGAAGCAATGCTTTGGAGTTTTCTCCTCTCGATCGAGGTGATATAATTGTTTTACACACCCCACCGCTTCAAGGAATCCCAAGGTAGTCAATGGAAGTATTCAGGCCAGAAAGAAGCACTCTTTCTCTTCACCCTCTTATCCAAATACTTAGAATAGGTATGTAAATGGTAGTAAAATTTTCTTTTACATTTCAAAGATCACCACTGTATGTCTTTGTAGCCCAAGGTACAGTTTGAGCTTTCCTAAACAAATTAAAAGAGAAATTATAGGTCATTAATCATTCAGTGATTATCATTTTTCCTTCAGCAGGCCTAAAATCGAAGTTGATTAGTAGTCAGTCAGGGAAATTAACAATCCTGAATTTCAATTTCAATAATGGGAGGAACAAGGAAGAGACAATAGCCTCATTTTCAATTGTCTGGAGTGACCCCCTCCTCACCTTCTCCACTCCCACTTCCCTCCCCTAATAGTTTCCTCCTTTCAATGACATTAGATAAAAAAAAAAAAATACTCCAAGTTCTATCTGTGCCAACTTCAGAAGCCCAAAGGAGAGGGCTGGAGCCCCCACTTTCTGAAATGCTTTTGTAGCCAACCCAGATGTATTTCTAAATTTTCCTTCCCTTTCATTCACTGGTTCCTACTCCACTCTATTTAGGATTCCACGCTCGTTCGTTTATTATTTGCCATTTCTCGGTTTTCTGTTTCACATTTGAGTAACAGTAGGTCAAATGTACTCCAGACTCTTCTGTTAAAGACATGTTAAAATCAAATAGCAACTGTATGATTAACGATATGAATCATCTGTGTTATTTTTTTTTTTTTTGAAACAGGAAAGTAAACAAGTGCTTCTCTCAACTCCACCTGCCTTACTGCTGTTTTGGTGCTGAGCATCTCAGAAGGCAAACAATTCCCCCTTCTCAAGGCTGAACTAAAATTAGGCTCCACCTGCAAGATGTTAATGAAATCTTACACAGCTGCATTCCAGAAACAAGTTCCCCAGATTGCTTTTTCAAAGATCTGTGACAGAAGCAAACTTGTCAATTTCTTCTTTTTTTTTTGCCCAATTCTAAAAAATGTATTATTAATTTTAATGGTAATTATTAACAACAATAACCAACTGATAAGTCATTTCAAAAATAGATCTAATATCAGCAAATGGGAAATCGGCTGTAATTTCATGCCCGCATCCTCCTCGGTTTTAACTACTTACTCAAGCCGTGCAATGCATGCTTCCTGTCTCTCTTTGGCACAGGAATTTCAAACAGAAGAGTGTGTGAGATCATTGGTCTCAGACCTCATCAGGGCCCAGTTCACACTGGGGCATTCCCCACACCCCCCCTTAATTTGGTGGAAGCTGATATGAAAAACATCTGCTTATTTGTACAATCTCCTCCCTTCCCTTTAAATGCAGGCAGGCACACACACTCCCTCCCTTTGAAAAGTTTTCAAACTTTCTCTGGAACTGAAACTTCAAAACTGAACCAAACTCCCACATTCTTTGGGAAATCCAGGTGCAGTAAATAGCAGTTACTAATTCTTGCTTGGCTGATCTCAAAACCCCCAGTTAGTCTTTTTGCCCAGACTTTCAGTTTAGGCCTCAGTCAGTTTTTCCTGGCTTGAGGGCGGTGGTGGTAATGCGAATGGATGAGGGGGTAATTGATAATGGATATGAAGAAATGGGGTTGTGGTGGTGGTAGTGATGGGGGTGGTGGAGGTGGAAAGGTGGGTTTGGAGGTGATGGATGAGGGTGGAGATGGAGGTGCTAAGTAGGGTGGTAGTGATGGTGATGGAGGTAAAGTTTGGGGGTAGGGATGGAAGTAGGCTGATGGGAATGGTGGTGATGATGATAGCGGTGGTGGCTACTCCTTGAACATACCTCCATGTACTCCCATCACAACACTTCTATTGAGGAGGGATGGAATGGTAGAGTACATGATTAAACATAAACTATATTCGTTGAAAAAATAATTCCCAGCTGCCATTTTATGATGACCTTTTTTTTTATTCCACCTTTCTTTATACCCTTCTTAACTCACAGTCAGTCCTCTCCTTTATCAAAGAAAATTAGCCCGGATAAGGAAATGCTTGGAGATCTTTGGATTATATCCATGCTATTTACATTGAATGTATGGTGTGTTTGGAATCGCTGTTTTTCACACTCCAAAAGGATCTCTGAAGCAATTAAGAACATTATTTTAAACTGCTTATAAGTCAAATAGGATAAATTAAGATTAAAGCGCATACAACATTTGAGTCTTGAGCAATAGATCAGCATGTGGCAGATATTAAACAATTGAGAATATGCTGATGATAGGGAGATTTCTGACTCGTTTTCTCGCATGGATTCGTTATTTTTACCTTCGCATAGTAGGCATGGAATCAGCATTTGGTAAGAATCTAGTATATACCAGGCAGCTTAGGGTAGTGGGTGGAGTGCTGGCCTCCAAGTCAGGAAGAATGGGGTGGAAGTTCTGCTGGTGCCACAAACTGGCTGAGATTTTGGTCAAGTTACTTAACCTCCCATCGCCTCAGGCAACACTGGAAGATTATAAATTGCAGAGAGGTTTCAGATTTGCACTGGTAGAGGAAGTGTCTCCATGGGAGTTCTCTACACTCATGCAATCTAAGGTCCTTAAAAAAAAAACCACACAAGCCCTATTCTAGGGGTCTGGCATACAGAAACAAAATTGAGTCAGTTGTAGCAGTGATGGGTTTATTTGTTTATCTGCAGGGTTGTTCAACCACTCCTTTTTTGGCCCTCCCTTGCCCTATTACTGACTCACTGCCCACTTGATTTCCCAATATAAACATTCTTTCTATGCTCTGGGAGGTAATACCAATTCTTGTTCTGCTTCTCAGCTCTGAGCCCCCAGCCTGAGATGGGCAAAACAACTCAGTAGTGCTTGCATGCCTATCTCTTCTCAAAGAATGATTTCCTCTCTGCTGCTGTATCCCAGCAAATACAATCTATCTAGCAGATGCTGGTACTTAGTATTGTTTATAAAGACAACATAAATATTATAAATAAAGGCTAGTATACTTTACTGTGTCTAGAGGGAAAGGCTTTGAGTTCCTATGAAGGACTAGAAGGAGTGAATGGACAGCTGGGGGAACAGGAAAGGCTTTTGGAATACAGAAGGCAGCTCCACTGAGCTTTGAAGGAAGGAGAAGATTCTCAGAGGGCAGAGTAAAAAAAGAGGACTTGATGAATGAAGGAGAGAGGCCACAGAGTCTAACTCTCTGATTTTACAAATGGTGAAGCTAAACCTCAAGTGTTGTGTTCAAAGATACACAGGTGCAAAGCGTTAGAGGTAGGTTTTGAACTCAGTTGCTCGGACTCCAGAGTTAGTGCTTTTCCTTCCTGTCCCATGCAGCTTCTAGACATGTAATCAGATGACTTAATGGCATTGTTCTTGAAATTCGTCACCCAGAACTGAACACAAGACTCAAAATATCATCCGACCCTAGATTCAGAATGGAAAGGGAACCTTGAGGCCATTCAACCCAAACTTTTTATTTTACAGAAAAGGAAACTGAGACACAGAGAGTAGCGATTTGGCCCAAGTCTCATAAGCAGTGATAGAGGCAGTCCAGGTGCTCTCTTTCCAAATCCAAAGCTCGTTCCACCTTCCTGGAAGAAGTTTCTTTTGATTCACATGGATGAATCATGGATTTAATGAAATGATCCATTTAAGCCAGCTAGCCCAATAATCTGTACACAGAGAGCACAGCCCAGTCCGCCCTAGTCTCAGGGGCTACCTTAAGGCCTCTCTTCAATTCCATTTCAGGCCCAGTCTGCCTGTCAATGAAAGTATTAGAATAGACTTCCAACTAGCATTGGCCAAGTAAATATTTTGTTTACTACCCAGCCCTGAACGCTCCTGTCAACAAAGACAAGTAAAAGGAGATTTAGATTCCCAGTTCCTGGAGAGCAGAGCTCTTGTGAGTTTCCACTGTGCAGGCCTTTAAGGGCTGGGGGTGGCCTCCAGAGATGGAGCCTGGAAGCATTAGCAAGAACACAGGGTTGAGGAGTTGGCAGGCTAGGGCTCCTCTTTCAGATAAGTTTCATTCACAGGCTCAGCTCAGGGGAACAACGTGCATCAAGGCAGCTGCGGAGCCATAGTTCATGGTATAACTTTACACTATTTTCCCTTCTAAGTCACTAGTAATCCCGGAGGTTTACATGTTTTTGGGGGGCTGCTTCAGAGAAAGGCAGTGTGAAATTGCCCGGAAGCCTCCTTATAAATAAGACTTATGACATAGACCAACTCTATTGAAAGATTGAAAGAAATGCCCTGGAGGATCCTTGGGACCATTTTTTACCACTATAATATTTTTTTTTTTTTGGTCTCCTTCTGACTAAGAAAAATCAAGTCCTAACTAGGTTAAAACCTCAGTGACCCAATTTCCTTCAGTTGGAAAGCAACCTGGGTTTCAGCATTAATCAATCTCCTAATCTCCATATTTACTAATAAATGCTACCTCTCTAAAGTCTTGTTTGAAAGGGACCCTTTCCAGGCAGAAAAAATGCATTCTACTACTTTAAGTGAGAAAAAATAATCAATCAGGAGGAGACAGTGTCAGTTCCTGGGTACCAAGCAGGGGAGATCTCTGTGATATTCCAGTGCAATGGTAAGGAAATTTAAAGATCTTCCCTGCCCCTTAATAGGCCTATATGACTGGCTTTGAGCTTCGGCTCAGCCCACAGCCTGAGTCACATGAAGCCCATGGTGGGAGGAGGTTGCTGAATGGTTGGAGCAGGAAGAAAGAATGAGATGGAGCAGAGAAAGAGAGAGGAGGCAGAGGAGAGCAGAGCAGGTAGCCAGGGTGAGAGAGGGAGTGATTTTGCCTAAGGGAACTTGTTTGTGGGGAAGCTGGATGAGAGGGAAGGCTTGGGGTTGGCAGTCCTCCCTCTATTGTAATGTGTACAAACTTCCTTATTATTATGGTGGAATTGGCTTTCCAATATCTGAATAAATATCTTGGTTCCATCATTGAGGAAGAGAATGTATATTTCGTGAATTTACCCTGGAAATATGCCTGCATATCCATAGTGACTGCTGTGGGTATCACATTGGTACTACACCCAGCAAAGTCCCTCAGCTAGAGGCCTATTGGTTCAAGTCTAGCTTCTTGAGAGGTATCTCTACCCTGTAATCTCATTAAATAAATGGAGACTGATGTAAGATGTCAGGGCCTCTCTTGATCTCCACTACTACAAAAGATAGGGAGAATCCAAGCAGCAAGTTAAGTGCCTACTATGTGCCAGATAGGCTGTGTGCTGGAGCTGGCTATACTTGAGCCAATTATTATATGTTTAATGTGAGAATTTGCTCTTTGGAAATCAGCAGATGCTACAAATCAGGACTTGATTTATGGCTTTGCTTGTTGTCTAGATTTAAGCCACCGAGAAAATGTTAATAATGCAGATTTAACTTAAAATGTGTATCCTGTACATATGTGGGTATTTTTTTTTTGAGACCTGGGTATTAAATGTTTACTAGCACATCCTTTGTGCCAGATTTGGTGGTAGGTACTGGATATATTATAAGCAGGCACACACACACACACACACACACACACACACACACACAATTAAGGGATTTCTACTCACAAAATAAGGGAGAGAACAAGCATATGTAAGCATATATACAACAAAAACACAAAATTAATAAATTCATGCAAATGATTCAAAGTAGCTTGAGAGAGAGGGCCCTAGCACTTGAGGGAATCAGGAAAGGTTTGTTCCAAAAGATGGTGTCATAGGTAGCCCCCAAATGTAGAGAGACTTTAGAGTCTCTGTGCACGACTCTTTTCATTTTACAAAGGAGAAAACTAAGACACACAAAATTTAAGTGATTTGTGCAGGGTCAAAAGGTTACTAAGAGGATGGAAGATTTAAATCCAAATCTATCTAATTTCACGTCTAATGCCCTATTTGCCATGTTTTGCTGTCTATAGTTAATTTTTATATGTCATTTAAAATCAGAGGATTTCTTACTATTCTGATCCCATTTTGGCCAGTCAACCACTGTTACTGGTAAAGTCTGAGGGGAATAGCATGAGATTAAGTACCATTTAAAATTTTTCTTGGTTGTATGGATTGAAATGGTCAAAGAGTGCATCTAGTGGCCAAACCTACTGTCCTTTAAAACTGAGTTCAGATTCCTCCTCTTTCAGGAAGTTTTCTGATCCCCTCAGTCTGTATTAGCTCTCTCTCTACTATTATTTCCCTTACCCCCTTGTACTTCACATAAATCTTTTCTTGCATCTCATGTAATATATATGTATACACACGCATACACTCACATATGCACACACGTACAGGTTATATGTACACACGTGTTATATATGTGACACACAGCACATGTGTAGCAGGTGCATATGTAGTGCATAAGCTATACACACTATATTACACATATCACAATACATATATGCCACATAGATGTAACATGCATGCACATGTAACACCATACCACATACGTATGTGTACTATATGTATGTGGTATAGTGTATATATCATATGTAACAGGTTATATCTATTCTGCATATGTCATATCCCCCCACTAGAATGTAATCTCTAGGAAGGCAGGTATTGAACTTTTTCCATCTAAACTTTGAATGTACCCCAGTGCTTCAGTGCTCTTCACAAGCATTGATGCTCAGCAAATGAATTTAATTAATCTCAACTACTACTCAGAGGCCCTTTACATGAGGAGCAGAAAGGGTTCATATCACTGAATATGCAAGAAGCAAGCTTGAGGAAAACATCTGTTGCTTTTCAGATTACTCCCTGTCCAAAAAAAAAAAAAGTCTCCCCTGCTTTTTTTCATTCTTTTCCACTTTTACCAGTCAATCTTCATTTCTACAGCCAGTTCATCCAGTTACATGTCTATCCTCCTACTCATTCCTTCTCACCACTCCTTCCTTTTCTCCATTTTCTGACTCATCTTTCAATCTATTTACTCTCCAAATATTCTATGGTCAAACGATAAACCCTCAGTAATTTGAGGAAAAGGGGGAAAGAAGAAAAAAAATACTTTTGTGGATTTACCTAATATCCTGCGTATCTGTCTTTCCTTATTTAGAGCATAGGGACTATGGGGTTTCCACATGTCATATTTATGCCTCATGCATTGTGACTCTCTAATACATGCTGAATAATAGTTACATTATAGCCATGTTGAACCAGAAACACGGGTTGCTAGGTTATTGTTTCATCACTCCCAAGTGACATTTATTAAATGCCAGCACTGTACCATATTAGGTACCATTGTGAGTCCCATAAATCTGTAAAATAGGTTAGAGAGGTAACGTTCTTGTAGTTGTACAAAAATACATCTCTAATTATTTTTTTATTTCTCATTTCCTTAAAAAAAAAAAGTCACTGAATTTCACCACTATCGCTGTTAATCCTCAGAACATCCTGAAAAATTGAAGCCAGCATTGTTATATGGATGGAGATATTCTAGCACAGAATGGAAAGTACCTTTAATGTGGGAAAATCCCCCATGGAAGTCAGCTTCCTGTCTAGTAGGTCAGATTGGCTACTCTTCATCCCTTTCTTACCTTTGCTACAACTCATCACAAGGGATGCTTTATAAAATCTGTTTTGTTTAGGAAAAAGAGCCAGGGTGGTATAATAGATAGAGGGGCTGCCTCAAAGTCACAAAAATCTCAGTTTAAGCCCTGCCTCTGACACATACTGGAGGTAGGACCTTAGGCAAGTTCCTGGAGCTCTCTGTTCTAGATAACTCTAGTACTCTGGGTTGCAGAGAGAGTACTGACCTACATTAGTATAGGGAGTTTCTTGGAAGTGACCAGTATTACCAAAATCACGTCTAGACCCTAACTCTTGTTTTTTTAAAGAATATTGCAGCTGATTTTGAGATAAGTGGATAGTGCAGTGGATAGAGTGCTAGATCTGGAATCAAAAAGACAAGTTCAAAATTCTGTTTGACACTGGCCAAGTCATTTAATTGCTTTTTCTTCAGTTTCCTCAACTGAAAAAATGGGAATTATAACATCATCTGCCTCCCAGGATTGTTGTGAACTTAAAATGTGAAAATATTTGTAAAGTACTTTTCAAACCTTAAAGTATTATAAATATCAACTATTAGTATTATACAATATCCTCACAAATTGATTAAACTGTACACCTATGGCATTTCATTTGATAATCAAGTTAAAAATACAGAGACAATTGATAGGTTCTAACATAGCTTCTTCCATCCTCTATTAATGCTGTTGCACATAAAGACGTGTGACTGCTTGATAAAAAATTAATGAACCACAGCACAATCAACAAGGTAATTTTATGAATATTAATGAATGATCTAATCAATTGTACAGTGATCAATCTTTAATTATATTTTAAGGAGATAAAAGCCATAAATTGACCTCCAAGTGATCATTTTGTTGGCCAACAATTTATCTATCAGTCATCATGTTCTGTTGACTAAAAAATCTATCTTGGTGTTGAGGGTTTTTTCCTTTATTTTAAAATTTATTTATTTATTTGCTGCTATATGTATTCCCAGTGTTTCTTACAGGGCCTGACATCTGTAGTGTTTATAAAGTACTTGTTACCTACTTTACCACATATATCCATCACCAGTTTTAGTCATCACCTCTATGTACTTGTGTCCCAACCTTATAGCTGAATCTTGTTTTTCCTCATAAATCTGGCTGGGATCCTACTCCATCTCCCATTAATGTAATCAGAGACATCTTCACAGAATCAATCAAAGTATAATCTAGATGTGCATTAGCACTTTGAAAGATTGAAGTGCTTGGACCATTGCACTAAGGCAAATGACCAGAGAGAAGCATGTCTTATTTTTGGCTGACTTGAAATGTCTATGAATCTATTATAAATATAGCAGTTCAGTGGTGGTGAGAGAATTCCAGTTTGGAGGACATCAGTTTGAGAGTTCAAACCCTGAAAGGCAATTTTCCTTCCAGAGGAGTAGTTCCTTCCTTCCTTCCTTTCTTCCCTTTCCTTTCCTTTCCTTCCCCCCCCCTCTCCCTGTCTGTCCCTCTCCCTCTTTCCCTCCCTCCCTCCTTTTGCATCTAGGTGATGCAGAGGATAGAGCACTGGGCCTGGAGTTAGGAAGACTCATCTTCACGAGTTCAAATCTGACTTCAGACACTAGCTTGTGTGAGCCATGGTAAGTAACCTTGTTTGCCCCAGTTCCTCATCTATAAAATGAGCTGGAAAAGGAAATGGAAAACCACTTTTGCAAAAAAAAAAAAAAACAAACCCAAATGGAAACTTAAAGAGTTAGATATAACTGGAAGAACTGAACAACAAAATGCAGAGAAGTCCCAAATCCATTCCCAATCTCTCCACAAAGTTCTAGTTCTATATTTCCTACTTTCTGTTGGATATTTCCACCTCCATTGCCATTCTCTCCAACTCAGCATGTTAGATATTTCAATACTGAACTTCTCATCTTTTCTCCCAAATCTGCCTCTTCATTTTCCAATTTCTGTTGCTTGTATCACCATCCTTTCAGTCTCTCGAACTCATCACACTAGAGTCCTTTTCTATTCTTCTCACTCTTCCAATTATCACAATCAGTTGTCATGTGCTGTTGAAGTTGAGGTCTTAAATGAAGTGGAGGAAGTTTGAAACAGTACCATGGGGAATACTCTTAGACACATGTCAATTTTTCAAGTATCTTTCCACTTTGGTCTTTGCATTTTCATGCTTGTAGGCTGACTGAATGATTGGTAGGGCTGGAATGGATCTTTGTGGTCATCTACATAGTTCCCTCATTTTGTAGATAAACAAACTGAAGCCCAGAGAGATTAACTGATTTGTCCAAGGCCATATAGGTAGTAAACTTGAGAGGTAAGATTTGAATCCAATTCCTCTTACTCAAGAGCCAGTGGTCTTTCTGCCAAAAGACTTTGTCTCTCAATTGAACACAATAAAAGGCAGAATGAAAGGAAACAATTAGAGAGTATTTATAAGCAATAATCTTTAATTTCTTTAGGAAACTTCAGAAACAGGAGCTCCCTCTGAGGGCGGAGACTGCCTTTTGCTCATCTTTGTGATTCTAGCAGCGACTTGCACATAGTAGGTGCTCAACAAAAGGCAAGTTAAATGAAAGTTCATATAGATTGTCACAGCACTGTCCACAACCATCTGTTAGCACTAATGAAAATCTCCTTGTTAGAATTACTTTTGAGTCAAAGTAAAACATTTGTAAATTGGATGGATATCTGTTATGACAAGTTTAAAGCTCTTAGACTGGGTTGAAGCATTTTTCCTAATGATATTTATCGGCTCCAGTTAAATACCCTGACAAATCTATTTGCTGTTGAATGGCATAAAATGAGCTATCGTATTTGTCTAAAACTTGTGCTAACTAGTTTGTAAGAAGAAGGTTAAAAAGTCTTAGCCAAGGTGAATCTTTGCCAAGGATGAGTCTTTGCCAAGAATGAGTCCTCATACATTAGGAGGAAAGGATTGCTTAAATATCCAGCCTATTTGAATCCCCTTATTAGGCATTTGATTTTGTACTTTTCAGCCCAAAGGATTCCAACAGATGGGAAAATAGATCCTATTAAACAGGATACTGAAGTCAGTTTAGAAAGCCTTCCTATTCTCTCCATATAAATGCTAGCTATTGTGATGATGATGATTAATATTTCATTTTTTTTGCTCTTTATGGAATCTCTGCAAGGTACCCTCCCCTCCCCTATACATTAAATAACATGGTTATGGTTTGAAATCTGTGGATGAGAACAGGATAGAAATAGGGATATGCAGGTGCCCCTTTCTCCTTCCCTCCCAAATTCCCGCCCCCCCTCCCCAAGCCCCCAAATTAAATATTTTCTAGAAAGCAGTTCCTATATACAGTGGGAATTGACTTTAATATGTAGATGAAGGAAGGTGGTCAATACTTTATAGCCCTCCCTTGTCAAACATTCCACTCATTCCTTAATGACAGGCAGCCTTGATTTTCTTTGTGTTGCATAAGGGTAGGAGGTGGGGTTGTCTTTGGATTTATTTTGTAACTGTATCTATTTCCTTTTTGCTTTACAAATAGGCTGCCCATCTTGAGTCTTCAGGAGACCTGCTTTAGGGATGGTGTGCCTTTAGGATTTGTCAAATGAGTCTCCTCTGGCATCAAGGGTTATCACTTTCTACAAATTGGCAGGACCATTTGGCTAGGAGAGAATGCAAAGAAAAGTTACTGGTGGGCCTCTGTTTTCTTTCCTCTCCGTGCAGCTGATGGAATACAAGGCTGAGGGCTGATTTGCTGAGTACTTTTATGAGTCTTCTCAGATGGCAAGAATGGAAAAGCAGACATAAATGAAATAGCATGGGCCCGGTCAAGCATTTATCTTGCCCCTATTGTGCATCTGGCACTTGACTAGGTCTCAGGATATAAAGACAAAACAAAATAAGCCCTGTCCCAAAGGGGTTTCCATTGTATAATAATAGCTAGCATTTATATAGCGTTGTTATGCAGTTGTGTCTGACTCTTCATGACCATGTTTGGAGTTTTCTGGGCAAAGACACTGGAGCGGTTCTCCGTATCCTACTCTAGCTCATTTTACAGATGAGGAAAGTGAAGCAAACAAGGTGAAGTGACTTGTCCAAGGTTACACAACTAGTAAGTATTTGAGGTCAGATTTGAACCTAGGAAGATGAATCATTCTGACTCCAGGTCTAGCACTCTATCCATTGTCCCAACTAGCTGCCCTCATTTATGTTAAGGTTTACCAAGGGCTACACACACACACACACACACACACACACACACACACACACTCACACACACACATACACACAAACTCATAGTAAAACATAGTAAACCTAAATAAGAGTAAATATATTATATATATATAAATATAATATATACATAGTATATAAATATATATACACATATACGTGTGTACTTTGCATACCTTTAAGAGCAATGGAAATGCTGGCTGTAATGTTGTTATTACTTCAGTTATCATTCTTTATCCCAACAGTTTCCTCTGCCTGTGGTGCAACCTCTGCATAGTACTCTTCTCTTCCCCCCACCCCATTAAATATATGTAACACAAAAATAAACACTCTTATGCATACATATACACACATACATGTATATAAATATACATACACATATACATACATTCCCCCACACACGTGTGTGTGCATATGTGTACATATACACACAGAGTCTAATTTGATTACCACAATAACCCTGTAAGGTAAATAGCATTATTATGCCAAGAAACTGGGGCTCCTAGTGGTTAAATAGTTTGTCCAGGGTCACACAGTAAGTACCTCAGGTGGGATTCACTATATTCCATCACTATAAGCAATATGCCACCCAGCTACCTGCCATCTACACTTGGAGATATGTCTACAAACAAATCTAGACTGTACATACATACATATAAGTGTGTATTAATGAAAGTTTTTTGAAGGCAACATCATAGCTTTACAGCTAAAAGTTTGCCCAGACTTCAATTGCTGAGCCCCCTCCCATCTTTCTATCCATCCAGGTTCATAACATTTGTGTCATCCTCACCGCTGAGACTTACTTCTCCTACATATCGACCTACAAATCTCATCTATCCATTTCCCAAATTATTTCAGTCATGTTTGTCCCCTTTTCTCCATTCACACAGACACAAACTGGTACCCTATGATCACCATACTTCAAGTTTCTCCTCGTTCTGATCTATCTTTCACATACCAACTAAAGTGATTTCCTAAAATGACATGTCTGACAAGTCAGCTTTCCTACTTAAGAACTCCAGTGGCTCCCTATTACCTGTAGGATCAAATATAAGCTATTCTATTTGGCATTTAAATCTTTTCACAATCTGCCTTCCATCTACTTTGAGGTTCATCTTCCAAATTCTTCTTCTTCAGGGGCCCTTACAGTCCAGCCCCATTGGCCTATTTACTATTCCTTACACATGCCAGTCAGTCTGTCAGTCACCAACATTGATTAAGAGCCTATTACGTGCCAGACACAGAGCGAAGCAATGGGGATACCAAGTAAGACAAAAGACAATCCCTTCTTTCAAGGGCTTCACAGTTTAAGGGACAGACAACATGCAAATAGCTGTGTACAAACAGGGTGTACATACATGGTAAACTGGAGATAATCTCAGAGGGAAGACCGGAAGATTAAGGAAGATTGAGAAAAGCTTCTTATGGAAAAGGGGACTTTAGTTGAGATTTGGAGTTAGCTGGGGAAGCTGAGAGGTGGAGGCGGAGAGGGAGAGAGTTCCAGGCATGAGGGACAGCCAGGGAAAGTGCTTAGGGTCAGGAGATGGGAGTGCCTAGAGTGGGGAATGAATGGTAAGGGGGATAAGCAAAGGATTTTATATTCAATCCTGGAGGTCATAGGAAGTTGTTGAAGTTGATTAAATGAGGGTGGTGATAAAATTTATGCTTTAAGATTAATTTGACAGTTGAGTGACAGATGGGTTTAGATGGGGAGACTCTTGAGACAGGGTGACCAACCAAAGTCCTATGGCTTGAATCCAAGCAAAAGGTACCACAGTGGTGTATGTGGAACAGATAGGATGTAGCCACTGATTGTCTAAGAGTGAGGAGTTGAGGCTGACAATTAGGCGGTGAGCCTGGGTAAGCAGGGTGATAATGGTGCCCTTGACAGTCAAAGGGAAGTTTGGAAAAAAGGAGTATTTGGAGGGAAATGCAGTTGGCTCAGTTCTGAATGTGTTGAGTTTAGGATGCCTAGAGAACATTTAGTTCAAGATGTGCAACACAGAATTGGAGATGGGAGCCTACAAGTTTGGGAAGAGAGTAGATGAGAGAAGTAGATTGGAGTGTCTTCAGCATAGAGAGATAATCATGAAATAAATACACTAGAGCTCCTGAGAGCACGGGGTGAAATAGTACAGAGGGAGAGGAAAAGAAAGTCAAGTGAGGGGGAAGGGAGAACAGGATGGAATAAGGATATGTGTAGGTATATGCACACATATACGTGCATATGTATACATGTAAATTTTTCCTGAGAAAATTTGTGCATATAGTAAGCACACAGTCCCTATAGTACTCACACACACATAGCACTTATATGTAGTATGTCTATATGTGTTATACATCCATGCATAAAAAGAAGAGTAAGAGCACATGCACATGAGCTCTGTGCTAAACTTTTTGCAAATGTTTTCTGAAGAGAAAATTTATGTATGTATACATACATACACATGTACACATATATGACTCACATATATAGAAAACATTTGCAAAAAGAGCTTGGCACAAGGCTCATGGTAAGCACACATGCTCTATTTCTCTATGTGTGTATATATATATATGTGTGTATCCACACATATATGCATGCTATACATGTAAGTGACACACACACATATATATGTATATATATGTATATAGGGACAGAGAGGGAGAGGGAGAGAGAGAGAGAGAAAGAGAGAGAGAGAGAGAGAGAGAGAGAGAGAGTTTACTATGTGTACTGTGCTAAGCAATTTTTACAAATATTTTCTTATTAGGGTAGAGCCTTGCTTTTGACCTGAATGAAGATCCAGCAAAAGAGAGGTAGGAGGAGAATCAGTAGATTGTAGTGTCCTGAAAACCCAGAGAAAAAAGACTATTCAGGACAAGAGTGTGATTGATGGTGTCAAAGGCTGCAAAGAGGTCGAGTCAAGAAAGATAAAGATTGAGAAAAAGCCATTGGATTTGGCAGTTAGGTGATCACTGGGAAATTTGGAGGGAGAATTTTCATTTGACTGATGAGGTGGGAAACCAGAATGCAGAGATGAAAGTGAAAGGAAAGAGGGTAGAAGCACCAGCTGCATATGGTCTTTTTAGGATGTTACGATGCCACAAGAGAGAGAAAAGGTATTTGAACTTAGATCCTTTGATTCCAGATTTGGTGTTTTTACTATACTTAATAATGTCTCATTCTTTTCACCTATAGATTATATCATAGGATATGAGATTTAGAGTCAGAAAAGATCTCAGGGGCCAGGTGGTCAGAGTCCATTCCACATAGCAGGAAAGAGGCTGAAAGAGTAAAGTGACTTGTCCAACATCACATATACAGTAAGTATATGGATTCAAATGCAAATCTTCACCATTGAACTGATCACATTACACTCCCTTCCAAAGGTTCAGTAAGTCAGACTTAATGCTTAGACACATCTGCAGAAATCAGTCATATGAGAACCTTAGCTGGATTACAATTAATTTCTATATAAAACATATATAAGGAAACATGCCAACATTATGTTGGATATGCATATGCTGTGTCTGTGGAACAATGACAAAAAGTATCTTATTAACTTAGTATAACATAGGTTTGAACCCAATATATGTGGCTAATTTTCAAGAAAAGTTAGGGACGTCTGGGGCTATATCTGGAGCCCGTGACTCTGAGAAGGAACTGGGCTTTGGTTTCTCAGTCTGTAAAATGGAGATAATAGTATTTTATGTTCTATCTCACAGGCTCGTTACAAAGAAAACACAGAGCCGACATGAAAACACTATATAAATGTCGGTTGTCATTATCCTGGAGGGCAACCTTTATGGCCAATGACAAAACGCTCCTGGGGAACGTTCCTTCGGCTGAATCAATGGGGCATTTCCTTATGCTCTAACACCCACCATGATATTCTTCTCTACCACCTGTAGAGATATACAACTGGGTTAAAAAAATTGTATGTTTAGAAAGGTTCCTAAAGATACCTGCTGGGGTGAGAGAGAAAAGAGAAAAGGCATATTTATGATAATTTATTCTACTGCCAAGAAATGAAAAATCAGAAATTTGGCCCAAGGATAAGCATTATTGAATATTGATTCTATTTTCAGCCTCTTTTCAGATTTCTTACAGTAGGGATCCTGATGTTGAAACAGACCATGGGGCATTATAATGTTTATCTATTGGTAAATTATTAAGGTCTTTTGAAGAAGGGTAATATGGATTTGGATACAAGTGAAAGATATTTTGATGTAACAGAAAGGCTAAACTTTATCCTGGTGGTCAAGTGTGATAGATTGAGGCAAAGCCAGTTCATCAACAAGCAGTTTAATAACTCCTACCATATGCTGGATACTATGCTAAGGGCTGAAGATACAAAGACACAACCAAGGTCCCTGCCTTCAAGGTCTACATTTGAATGGGAGAAAACAAACTAATTACTCTCTATATAGAAGATACAGAAAGGGTTGATGGAAGGCAGTCTCAGAGGGGAAGGCATTAGTAGTGAGAAGGAACTGGGGAAATGGAGCTGAAATTTAAAGGAAGGCAGAATACAAAAGTAAGGAAGGAGCGTATCTGGAGCATGAAAGACAGTCAGAGGAAAGGCTCAGACTAGAGATGGAGTACTCTGTGTGGGGAACAGCAGGAATGCCAGCATCACGGGATTATACAGTATGTTTTGGACATTTTAAGCCTGAGATGTCCAAAAAGCAATTAGTTGATAATGTAGAGCCTGAAGCCCAGAAGAGAAGTTAAGACTGGATCTATAGATCTGGAAATCATCAGCATGGAGCTAATAATTGAACTTAGGGAATTTAATGAGACCACCAAGAGAAGCATCATGCAGGGAGAAGGAAAGAAAACCTAGGTCTGAGTCTTGTGGACACCCCTGATGAGTGGGCATGACTTGGGTGAAGACTTAGCAAAGTAGACTGAGAAGAAGCAATTAGATAGGAGGAGAGACCAAGGCTCATGATAACATAGAAATACTGAGTTTGAATCATGACTACATTTACTACTTGTGTGAATCTGGACAAGTGCCTTACTCCTCTGGCCCTCAGACTGCTCTTCATCTGTATGGTTTTAGAGGATAGGCCTTCAGAAGCCTCTGGTTCTCAACTTGTGATATTATGATCCATTTCAACATGAAATAAAAGAATAATTTTGCTTCTATGGAAGACACAAGATAAGTAAATATTATAAATTTTATAAATCAGGAGAATAATTAAAAATGGAAAAAAATTCAAGTTTCAAATATGGATTGATCTATTTAATACAGTCTAATTTGTATTTTCTTTCTGTTCATTGCTGAGACTAGGGATTGTTTCATTTTTTGACTTTGTATCCCTAATACCTATCATATTATATGGTACATAGTAGGTACTACATAAATGCTTACTTGATTATGAGACAGGGATAAAATGCTTTTAAAAATGTAAAATGATTACACTTAAAAATCAAAGGAAAATGGCCAATCTATTATATTTAATTGTTCTATGTATATATATATATATATATATATATATATATATTTTTTTTTTTTTTTCAAATGGTATATAAATTTCAAAAGACTTGAAAGAGTTAGTTTGGGATTTGACATTTTTGCTGAAATAATTAGCTCTATGGTCTATCTAATGATCCTTTTAGTGAGCTAAGCAATCTAAATTGGTCACCATACTCTCACAAAGCCACAGAATCAGAGAAATTCTGAGTAGGAAGTGACCTCAGTGGTCATACTGTTCATCCTATACTCCAAAAAGAATTTCCTCTATAGTGTACCCAACAAATGGTCATCTAGTTGTTTCTTTAAAACCTTCAATAAGGAGAAATCCATTATTTCCTAAGGAAGTTCCTTTCACAGTTAGATATCTCTTATTAGGAAGCTTTTCCTTAAATGAAGCCTACAGTCTCCTCTTTACCACTAACCCAAGATGACTGATGACTGAAGACATCATCCAGAAGTATGAGACTTGTGCTCATTGTATACAAAGAAAAGTGCTGTCAACTTGTGCTGCACATTTTCTATCTTTTCAGCCTATAGGCTTTTGGACTGTGTGATGATGCCAGTAACCAGCATATTCTTGAGATGATCTCTGGGGTCATTCATCACAGACAAAGGAATTTTCCTAGATTGTATCTGGAACATTTGAGAATCAGTGAGCTATAATCTTGTAAGTTGCTCCTTGGGCATATCTCACATTCTACTTGTGCAAAAAGAACACACCTGTCTTCTTGCTGTGCCTTCTATTCTTTTACTACTAGGGAATTTCCAAATTCAAATTTCCCTGGATCCACTTTAGAGGTCAAAGAACCAGTGCTATTGATATTTATGGCTATCCTGTCTGCCTCTATGGCATAAACCAGAGAGATAAAGTATGCAGGTAATGGGCTGGATGGTTTTCATATTCTGCTAATATATATGGAATACACTGGAATTGGTTCCAATTAGTGCCGACACTCCATTGGCATATGTTAGGTCTGGACATAAGAGAGTTAGGGAGTTTAATGTCTTGTTGATCCCAATAATTTCTTTGGGAAATTCCAAGGATACGTCAGTCTATCATAGGTATGTAATTTTTGTCATTTTGTCTTCTAAAACCAAACCTTTCTAGAGTATAGAAAATCATTTTCTTCAAATATCTTTAATAAAATTACTGGTACACACTTGTCTTCCAGGGTTTGGGTCAGCATGACATATAATTCATATTTTCAGTCCTTATTTAGGAGCAGCTATGCAGCACAATGGTTGGAATGCTGAGCTCAGAGAAGACCAGAGTTCATATCTGGCCTCAGACACCATTGAGTTGCGTGACCTTGGGCAAATCATTTAACCTATTTGCCTCATCTGTAAAATGGGGATAAATCCAGAGTTGTTGGAATGATCAAATGAGATAATATTTGTGAAGCGCTTAGCACAATGCCTTGCACATTAGTAAATGTGTGTTCCTTTTCTCTTTCTTATTATCTCTGAACGATGGGGATAGGTAGACAAGATGTGTTGGGAGGTGATGATGAGATCTTGCTTGTTGCTTGTGGAGACAAAGATACCCTCCTTTCTGGTCCCCATCTCCTTTTCCCAAAATTAGTTTTGTCACTCTTACCTTCTTACCATCAGAGCAATATTTCTAAGGCACAATCCCTGCAATTTATAGTCTTAGAGAGTTTCTGAGAGTATTGAAAAGTTAAGTGACTTGCCCAGCATTGCACAATCAGCATATATCAGAGGCAAGACTTGAACCCAATCCTTCTTGGCTCCAAGGCTAGTCCCCTCTTCACCATGGCTATTAATGAAAAGGCTTCACATGCATTTGCAAAGTTGTGTGTGTGCATGTACATGTGCATGCCTGTGTGCGTACATATATGTGTGTGTGTACACTAGATTGAATGCAATGAAATCTAGTACCTCATGGTACAAAAAGAAAACAACAGAAGAATCTAATAACATGGGTTGTGTGCAACCTGCACGGATATTCCTTACTCACACAAGTATGATCAAACACAAGTATGCCTCAGAACTCAGCCCCTTTGGGGGTGATGAACTTCATGACTGCTTCTTGGCCACGTGGCAGCTTGGAACTGAAAGCAGTTGTCTCTTTGGTGCTAAGCAAAAAGCGTGGTGTCTTTGTTCTCCTTTACCCTTTGACAGAGGCAGAGGTGTGGGGTGGGGTAGGGAGTGGCATCAGCTTAAAAGAAATGACAAATTTGGGTCCTTCTCTTGCTTTGATTCCGTCACGTAACAAGTGATATTTTCTAAATTGTCTCTGAGGATCTGGAGAGATGAGTGGTATTCTTTTTGACCTGTTCCACTGCTCATGCAGAGAAGCAACTCAATACCATGAGCTTATAAATGTACTCCTGGCTGTCTTTCTGTTAGATCTTTCCCTTCCTTCCTTCTTCCCTCCCTTTTTCTCTTCCATCCCTCCATCCTTCTTTGGAGGCATTTGGGGTTAAGACTTGCCCAGGGTCATATCACTAGTAAATTTGTCTGAGGTCAAATTTTAACACAGGTCCTTCTGACTCCAGAGCTGGTGTTCTTTCTACTATGCCACTTAGCTGCCGCACTGCTAGGTGTTTCATTGTTGTTGTGTTCATCCTTGGTTACCGAAGATGACCCTATCTAGTTTGCTAGATTATATAGACTTTGAGGAAGACAGTACAGAGTTGAGGTGAAATATAAAATACCTAGTCAATTGTCTTTCAAACTGCTTCATGTCCTGATGAGGTTTACATATGTCTTCTGAAAACTTGTAGCAGAGCAACAGATTGTTAGTGAATCCTGTTTTAAATCAAAATGGCTGGTTTTTGTGTTTTTTAGTATTTTGTGTGTAGGAAACAAACTACCTGCTCCATACATTCATAAATACATTGAGAACCAACCCTCTATTATTTTCTTCTTTGGAGAGACCCTACACATGAGCCCAAACCCAAATTTTAAATATTTTTACCCAAAAAGCTCTGGGGTGGGGTACAGGGAAATTAATGAGTTGAGGACTATGGGCAAAAAAGAGAAGGCATTCTAGGTGGTCTAGGACTGAATGTATTTGGACTGGATACCTGGATCCAGAGCAGAGGAGCCCCTTAGCTAGAAGGAGTGGGTGTAGAGTCATAGCTCTTTATGCCCAACAGTCAGTCATTCCTTATTGTTAAGGTGACCTGTGACCATTCTGATTTTTTTCATAGTATGGTAAATAGTTTGGTAAATAGATATCTGCATGCCTTTTGCCTTATTTTAAGTAAAAATATATATATAAAACATATACTGAAGAATGACCTAAATGTAGGATTGCTTAATGCCAAAAACTCAATGTTTCCCCCCTTTCCTCTCATTAGGAGACAAAAATGGCATGGACTTCAGGAAAATCATTTAAAAAAATAATAGAGTAACTTGGAGCAAGTGAATGTTTTTGTAGAGGCTCAACATTCTCCAACTCCTTCAGGCCAGTTGGAACAAGTATTACTTGTAGACGCAATTCCTTCAGCTCAGGGTGGCCAGTAAATGGGGTGCCTGCAAGAAACTGCCTGATTTACTTTCCCAGGTTTAGAGACATTTCTAAATCCCTTTGATCATGGCTAATAAGAAAGATTCCCTGTCAGCCAAAATCATCTATGGATTCTCTGGGAAAGGCTTGGAATAAAGCCCAAGAGAAGAGTTTGATCATTTACCTTCAGAAGAGAAGGAAGACAGAGTTTGGCATGTGAAAGCTACCAATTTTACTTTGTGATACCAATGAAAATTTCACTTAAAAAATTCTCTATTGCATTTACTTCAACTATTGGGGAATTCACTTCTCCAGAATAAAGTTGTTTAGGAAACCATGCTTTGTCTTGTAGTTTGCCCCACAAAAATGGAAAGTCATTAATTTTTCTGGAAGCTTTCAAAAGCCCGGCAACCTACAGCAACCCTGTGATTGTTCCCGAGGTAGAATTTTGCTTCCTCAAATGAAAAGAGCCTAATATTGGTGAAGACACTTGAGTGGGATTTTGCTCTTCTGGCCCATGAAGACGTGTTCAAGTGTGTGTCAGTTCCATGCCAGGGTACACAGTTAGCGCGAGTCATTAGGAAAGGAGCCTTATCATGCATCCAAGGAAGCAAGGGATGAAAAGCTTGTTGGCAGCAGAAAATGATTTAGAGAGGAACATTTCAGAGATGACAGCTGTTTAAATCTAATCAAAAAGCCCATTTGACACTAGGAGACATTCACCCATCCAGAAGCTCTAATATGTATCTTAGCAATCTGTAGGGTTTTTTAGAAGGCTGCTAAAGCAAGTCATGAGAGCCCAATTCAAAGATAAGACATGGCAATATCACTGATAACAGATTAATATGGAGATAGAATAGGTATAAAAGGTACTTGTCTGGGAATATCATCTGAGGAGTGATTTCTTTAAACGTTGATAAACCCCAAAGCTACATCTTTGTAACGCACATTTCCTTAAGCCATTTACAGACAATATCATGAGGTTTTGTCCAAGACTTTTAAAGTAACAGGACATGTACATGCTTTTGAGTAGGGACATAAATACAGCATGGTGTTTGTTGGGCTGAGAGTGGGGAAGACAGTTTGAATTCTTACTACCTGTGTGACTTTGGGCAAGTCATTTAACCATCATGTTCCTTTATCTTTGAAATGAATTTCATTGTTTCCTTTGAGGTCCCTTCCAGCTCTGAATCTGTTATCCTGTGATCAGTGATTTGCTTGTGCTCTGATCCAGAGATGCCCTCAGGGAGTCTTGGGTTGTGTACTTGAGAATATTTTTAATACTTACCTCACAGGGTTTTAAGGCTCCACTAAGATCCTGTATATTTAAAAAGAATTTTGTGAACTTTAATGAACTTTATAAATCCCTGTTATCTTTCAGCAACATTAATGATGAATAAAACGATCTCTCCTTCATAACTCCAAGTGTTTCTTTTTTGTCTAAAATGCTTTAGAATGTGCCTTCTAACATGAATGGAAATAGAAATGTACAAGAAGATGACAGAGAAGAAAGGTAATGAACAGAAGGTGGAAGAAGGAGGAGCAGGAAGAAAAGGAGAAGGAAGAGAAGAAAAGAAGACGAAAGAAAGCAATTTGAAGGCAGGACTAAAAAACAAAAAACTAGAAAAAATAGATAAAAATACATCATTTTTGCTGTCTTGTCATTTCAACTCTTTGGGACCCCATTTGGGTTTTCTTGGCCAAGATCCTGGAGTGGTTTGCCATTTCCTTCTCCAGCTCATTATACAGATGAGGAAACTGAGGCAACCAAGGTTAAGTAACTTACCCAGGGTCACACAGCTAGAAATTGTCTGAGACCAGATTTGAACTCAGGAAGAGGAGTCTTCTTGACTGCAGGCCCAGAGCTCTTCCATTGTGCCACCTGGCTACCCAATAAAATATCAGAATCTTAGATAGCAAAGGACAAGACAATACAATATTGTAGACATTAAAGAGAATGTCCTTGCTATGTAATGGAAGGACATTTTTTTATTGTTTGAAAATTAATTGGAGATTGTAAAGTCTGTCATTATTTAAAATTTTAATGAAAGAGAAAAATTATTTTGAGAAACAGGAAGTCGATGTCTTATAAAACATCTATTACAAATCCTCCCATTTCCCCCAGTTGTGTGTGAGTTTGAATTTAACAGGCTGGAGGCAGACAGGGTGCTAAGACTAGATGCCACATTCTCCCCTCTCCCCTAATTTCCTCTTTCCCTGTTCATTCTCCTGCTAGTACGGCTTGGTTTCCTTAGAGACCTAGATACACACTTCAGTTTCTCGGCTTGGAGCCAAAGGAGGCTGACAATGACGTAGAGGGCACTGTACCTTCCTAGACAGACCAGCTCGGCTCCTCCTGCCACCGCACTGAGAGCTCTGTAGTCAGATGAAGCCAGGGAACAGCCTGGAATCTGAAATTTGTCCTTAGGAGAAGTCAGCTGCTTCTCAAGAAATGACAGAGCTTTGCTAAAAACCAGCTCCTTCTTGCACCTACAAACCTCCACATATGAAGAAAATAAAAATAAATTTAAGAGAAAAATGAGAACGACAAAGTAAATATTTCAGCCAAGCAAATTTTCAGTTTCTCCCATCAACTATGACTCAGTCCAACTCTTCTCGAAAGCAAGTTGGAATTTTGCAAAGAAATGCATTAAAACGTCCATACCCTTTGACCTAGACACCCCAGTGCTAGGCATAAAAATCAAGAGATCAAAGACAGATAAAGGTCCCATATATACTAAAATATTCATAGCAACACTTTCTTTTAGAAGTAGCAAAGAATGGGAAATTCCGATAGATGCCCATCGATCGGGGAACAGCTTAACAAGTTGTGGTCCATTAATAGAGTGGAATATTATAATGCTGAATTTCCAAGAATCCAGAGAAATAAGTATGGGAAGACATGAACCGATTCAAAGTGTGTGTAGCAAATTCAGGGAAAAAACCCTATAAACAATGAATAATACAATGCATATGGAAAGCAACGTAGCAGCATATTAAAGTAAACTGAATCCATGTAAAATTGTAATGACCAATGTTTTCTAAAAAATAAGATATTAAAAGGCATCACTCCCCATTCTATGTGCAAGTGGAGAACCACTGGTATGGAATACTATATATGTCTGATATGGATGATGTGTTGGTTATTTTTCCTGAAGTGTTTGTTTCAATATCAGTTTTCTTTCTTTGTTATAAGGGGAGTGAGAGAAGAGAAAAATGCAGGTGATTTAAAACCCAAACCCCAAACATCAATAACAAAAAAAAATCCTTCCACAAACAGTGTAAAGGTAATAGATTAGTTATCTATAGATCATTTATCCATCATCTTGTTAGGTGAATTTTAACTGATACCCAGAAAGTCAGCAAAACACACTTCTAGGCAGGCTATGTATGGGTAACTAAACGAATGCAATTACTTAAAGGAAGGCCCTGAGGCCTTTATACTGAGTCTATTTACTCTTTAGACATAATAAGCTTCATTTTTTGGTTTTCCAGCACATAGGTTATTAGCAGCAACAACTGAGAAAGGAGTTGGGGGGGATGTTGAGGGAGTTCTTTTAGAAGTAGGGACATTTATAGCAAGAAGGGACAAATGAAGTCTGATAGAAAGGCAGAGCAAGAAAATTCAAAAAGGGAAGAAGGGAGAACTAAAATTTACTGAGGCCAAATATAGTAGAGGAGAACAGCCCCTAGCAACTCAGGAGACCTTAAGGGCATTACTGGATTACAGCACAGTCTAACCATTAATGTTCATAAGCATCTCCCTGAATCATTAAGAAAAAAATTAAATTATGTTCAATATACAATGTTCAAAGATGCATGGTAGTGTATAATCTACTTCAGAAAAAGTTTCATCATGCAAGAAAATAAAATAAAAGAAGTTTGGACATTTAAAGGGCCAGGCATGAATTATCTGGGCAATTCATATTGTGGAATATCCTTTTCCTCAATGCTACGTAATAAAACAAGAGTTCATAAGATCAAAAGAAATAGAAAGGAAGGGACATTAGACATCATTTAGTCTGTCCCCAACAAAAACAAAGTCTTATTATTCCCTTCAGAAATTTTCAGGTTCTCTGCTTCATTCAAAGTATCCATGTTGGGTTTACGCTATGTATCTACGTTTAACATCATTTACAAAAAGTCACCAATTCAAAAGCATAAATACAGTAAGCTAGCTATGTAAATATACAGTAGATACATGCTAGATTATTTATGATCTTTTAAAGCAGATGTGTCATGGACATTACCTTATAATATGCATTCATTATTTTTCCCTGCTATACTTTGACAGCACATTTTAGGTTGATACTGACGTTCAAGTAAAACAACCAAAAAGTAAAACTCCTCCTAAAACCAAAAACCGCAAATGAGACCAAGAAACCACATCGACCCTAAGGTATACTACTTAGAGAAGAGAGAATTTTTTTTTTAAAGCAACCATCTGTGGCATTCAGAAATATGCATTTAATTTTGCAAAATGAGAGAACAGTGGGTCCCTCATAGAATGGACTACGTGTGAAATCATTTGGGTCCTATGATAAGCACAACTTATTGATGGACAAGAGACAGTCCTAGGAAAATTATTTTCCCAGGGGCAGCTGTTACACAGCAGTAGGGAACAGCTTTTATAGACAGTGTTCACTTGATGTTTCCTTGTTCAGGAGATCAAAAATTAAATAGATGCAGGAATATAATTAAGGGATTAATGACCAGTCCTGTTCCACAAAGGGAGACAGTTTTAGAAAAATAAAACCATGTTATAAGCAAGTTTTTCCCCTCCTCTTCTTAAGTGATTAGACTTTAGAAAACAAACCTAAATAATTAACACAATGGTTGTCCTGTATGGGAAAGGTCACACACGTGAAGTAATTTTTCTGTGGTTTTATTTACACAGCACCATGGACTCAGCCAGGGCAGGTTGGGCCTCTTTGCCTTGCCAGTGCTGTGATTAAGGTAAGGTCCCTAAGCTGCAATAATGAATGTGTCTTTACCTTAACTGGTCATGCAAAGGAAGAGTCCAATGACTCTGAGAGGTTGGGGTAAAGAGCTGAGTAGGTATTTAGGCCTTTGGAAGCTCAGTGTGGGCATGTGAGCCCTTTCAACATAACTAATGTGGCTGCTTTCTGGCCCCTCTCCCTGGTTATCTGGACTCATCTTTCCCAGTGCAAATGCATCAACATTTCCTTTGTTTCCAAAGATACAGTATATACCTTCTGAAAGGGGAGACTTACTTTCCTTTTCATTCCAAACAGACCCGTCATTCACCATCCAATCCCCAGCATTAGAGTCTTTTTAATAAGCTATTATAAAGTAGCTGTCAGCTGGGACAATAGTTCACCACACCCCTCATGAGTTTGTCTGGGCAGAGAATAAAATATGAGGCCTCTGGGATTAACAGCGGTGGGGCTGTCCGGGTGCTTCCAAACATTCTCTCTGGTGAGGGATAGTGAGCTCTTCAGCTCAAACTGTGTTGTCATATGTTTTATTCATAGGCCATCATAGGAGCCGCCAAACAGATTATCATGTTTACATCAGGCCTCCTTGGAGAGAGAAATTCTTTAATAGTTGAACTGGCAGGGTCAGTTGAGTACAGAGATGCCCGCCAGGCAACCAAATAAGAAATAAATAAATAAAAGGAGAGGAGAAGAAATGGAATCCAACATAGAGAGTTTAATGATGTCCTTCAGCCTTCACCAATCAATATGCTTTATCTCTTGCTGCAAAGGTCGAATTAAGTTCTATAATTTTTAGCAACATCTTCCTCTTTTTCTGCTTCTTTTTTATTCTTTTTTTTCTGAGTAAGTAATTACAGAAATGCATGGGAAAAAAAAGGATAGAAACAAGCTGAAACCACTTCATTGGTGCTGACAGACCTTTACAAATACCTTTTAAGAATGGTGTTATCTTTTTAGCAGTTGTAGCATCTTAGGTAACCCAAGTGTCGGGTTGCATTCTGTTAGTGCTTTTGCTGGAAATAAATGCACTTCAGCAAATTCGATGACTTTTGGCCGTGTTTCATTTCAAAACAGACTCAGGATGTACAGTGCTTTACCTTTTGCAAATCACTCAGTATACCTCATTTGAGCTATATACAACAACCCTGTGATGTAGGTGCTAATATTATCTCCATTTTATAGCAAAGGAAACTGAGGCTCCGTAAGGTTAAGTGACTTATACAGTTCATACAACTAGTTCTGGGGTGGGATCTGAACCCTGGTCTACTTGATTCTAAGCCCAGATCTATGCAGCTTGTCAAGCTGTTACAGAAGAAGGAAACCTCAAATACGAATGGAATTCTACATTCATGCCTTTGCATCTCTCCCTTTCCCTTCACTGGACTTTTCCCAACTTAGCTACCTTATATATATATATATTTTTTCTTGCTACCCTAGTCTAAAAGGGAAAGTTTGCTTTTGGTCTTGTGGTATAGTTGGATAGGGTTTGAATCTTGGCTTTCATTGGTATATTGAGCTCCCTGGATGAAGAATATTCCTTTATTGACACAGTTGGCACACTTTCTGAAATTTATAGTCTTAAAGTATTGTCTGGAGCACTTAGAGGGTAAGTGACTTGCCCAGGAGTTTCTAGCCATTATGTGTCAGAAGTAAGATTTGAGCCTAGGCTTGCCTGGTTCTGAGGTTAGCATAAACAGTGCCATTTTTAAAAAATGGGATACTATGATATAGAAGACAGAGTGCTAGAACTGAGTTAGGAAGAACTTGTTCAAATCTCAGTTCTTGCACTTCCTATTCAGTTAATACTAATCAAGGTCTTTAATTTCTATATAATTTAAGCAACTTTCTAAAACTCATCTACTAATCCATGGAAGGGTTGAGATCTGAATGTTGGTGAAGGGAGATCCTAGCATAGGAAGGACCTATACTGATGAATTTGTATACCTTTTATATGTTCTCAACTGTCTCAAATACTGTACCAGGAGTTTGGGACAGAGAGATTTTTGTGAGAACTGTACTAGGGACAGAGAGATTTTAGCTAAGTAGCCAATCATGGTGATTGAACATACTACATTATAAAAAAAGAATAACTCTGATACATGATTCACACAAAAAGAGAGATTTGGTTGCTGGGAATTTATAAGGCAAAGTTCTATAGTTCTACTAGCTTTGCCCAGGCAATTTTTCAGTCTTGCTTCTGATATGATTTCTATGGACTGATAGAGAATTGAAAGGAAGCTTCTTTATGCAGGTCTACCTTAGCTCCTTTGCACTTTTGCAAAGGGAAATTCCTGCGATCTTTTTTTTTTTTTTAATTCAGGTCATCAATTAAGAGTGTTGTAGGGCTTAAAGGATATTTTCAAACCATACTCCAAAAGTCTGAATGATAGTGGAAATGTTTAGTTCAAAAGACTTAAGTACCTAACGGTTTCCCAAACTGGGTGGCTGGGTTCTGCTGGCTGGGGTCTATATCATAAAAGAGTTAAAATAGTCCCTAGAGCTATGAGATAAAAGAGATTATATAGCAACTGAAAACCAGCAGATGGTAGCAGAGAGCAAGTCTTCCTGACTCCAGGGTTGACCCTCCAGTATGCCACCCTCCCTCTTAGGAGAAGCATATGAACTCTGTCATGCCATAGTTCATGCATTCAACAAGTATCTAAGTTGCCACTATGCAATAAGAATTGTCCTAGGTGCGGGGGAGTCAAAGAAAGAACAAAAATAGTCCCTACTAGCAAGGAGTTTACTTTCTAGTGGCAGAGACAGGATATATTTAGGTACAAGCAGGATCCATACAGAATAAATAAAAACTTTTCTATTTCTGTTGAGGGCACCACTATTATTCTAGCCACCCATATTTGCAAATTTTACGTCATTCACAACTTCTCACTTTATTTCACCCTCACATTTTCAATCAGTTGAAAACCTCTCTGATTCTCCTTATACATCTCTCACAAAAAAATCTACTTTCTCCTTACCCCGTCATCATTCTACTTAAGGTCATCTCCACCTCTCATCTAGACTATTGGAACAGTCTTCTAATTGGTGTTTCTGCCAAGTCTCTCTCCACTCTAATCCAGTGTCTACATATTGTCCAAAGTGAGGTTATTAAAATACGTTTATGACCATGTCCCTCCCCCCACTCCACACTCACACCATACAAATAGCTCTAGTGGTCCCTTATCATCTCTAGGATCAACTATAAAGTTAAATTTAAAATTCCTATGTTTGGAGTTCAAAGTTCTTTACAATCATTTTTTACCTTTCCAGTTCCTAGAGCTATGTTTCTATGGTCACTCTATGGTCAACTACACAGCTCTGCTTTCTCTTCCTCACAAACCATACTCCACCTCCCATCATTGTGCATTGATGTTGCCTGGCCCTCACATCTGGAAGCTCTCCTCCCATCCATCTCTTGGAGTTTCTTCAAGACTCAGCTCAAGCGTCTCTTTTTTGCAGGAGGCCATTCCCAGTCTCTGTAGATGCTAATTTCTTCTCATGCAAGGTCATGTTGTGTCTGCTTTGTGTCTTGCTTATACATATGTATACACATGTATATATATATATATATATATATATATATATATATATATATATATATACATATTTGTATACATGTTGTATTTATGTCTCATTAGAAAATAAGCTCCTTGAGGGCAGTGACTGTATTTCCAGTACTTAGTATATGGCACATATTAAGTACCCTCATACAGTAAGTGCTTAATAAATGCATGTTGATTGGTTGAAGAAGTTTACAAGATCTTGGACTAGAAAAGATTTATGTATTACTTTCCTTGGGTATTTTCATTGGCTTTTGGAGAAGGGTTCTTCATGTAAGGAATCAATTTACTTTTACAAGAATTTATCAAGGGTCCACTATGTATCAGGATCTGGGCTAGGGGAAGAGAGATACAGACAAAAGTGAAAAGTCCTTGCTCTCAAGGAACTTACATTCTATTAGAATTACCAGATCATATTCAAGGTGTTTCTGTTATAAGTTAGAGAAATGATTTGCCTTATTAGACCATGACTTTTATTGGTATCCACAAAGATCCCTCAAAGTGGTATGAAAGCATAGTATCTGTCCTTTAACAATGGAGAAGATATTAGTCTAGAATGGTTTAAGATGCCTTAGGAGTAGTGGGTTCCCCTCTTTGGAAGTTTTTAAGCAGTTAGGATGACCACTTCTCATTACATTGTAGAGTCACTTATGGATTATTTATGAGTTAGATTAGATTGTTTTTAATGCCCTTTCCCATTTTGATGACTCTGTGATGTAATTATATCGAAGAATCACAAATGGATAATTAAGCTAGAGGTGGGAGGGACCTTAGAAGGGGACCTTTGAGTACAATCCGCTCATTTCATAAGTGAGGAAACTAAAGTCCGGAGTGATAGAGTGACTTATCCAATGCTCCGTGATGTTTCATGATATAGAGGTTTAGGATCTTTAGCTCTGTGACTGTGGCAGTCTATAGGGAGAATGGCAATCATTCCCCTAAAACAACACACGTTGTGTAGGTAACTTTGTGGCTACCATGTTTTTTTTTCCTTAAAATTTGCAAATCCTATACAATATATATGACTGCATGCTCGAAATCCTGGGATATAGTCATTTGCATTATGTTACACAAGAAATGTATGGATTCTACAAATGAGATATTTAACAGCAAGACCAAATGGTCACTCTGTGTACCACCTGTTCCTGCCCTTCTACAATTAATCATGCCTAATAAACTTAAAAAATGGGCAAAAGGAAGTGGTAGTTCATGACATGCAGGGACACATTGTAAGGTAGAGTTCTCAAATGACACTCACAGAAGCTCTTGGAATCTCCCCTCATCTTCTGGTTTGGGGCTAGGTGAATTTCTGGGCATCTCTGTTCCCCTTACTCCATGATGCCTGTGAATAGTTATGCATGACTGAGTTAAGATCAGATAAAGATGCCATGAAGAAAAGGAAATGGGAAGAGAGAGCTTGGGTGGGGGGGCATGAAAGCTATCCTCAAATACAAGAAGAACTGTCACATGTCAGATGATTGGTCCCAGAACAAAGAGTAATGGGTGAAAATTTCAGGCTCAAATTTAGGCTTCCTCACAATTAAAACTATCCAAGAGCAGAAGGAGACACTTTAAGAGGTAATGGGTTTTTCCTCATGGGAGAACATGACTTCATGACTTTATGATGACTTGTTGGGTATCTTTTAGAAGGGTTTCATTCAGAATAGCTTGGAGCACATGACTCTGAGGTCCTTTTTAACCCACAAAGTCTGTGGTTCTGATCAAAAGACTCCAGCCATTTTTAAAATCCTTGTCAGAGAGAGACAAGACAAAGCTGAAAAGGGTACAAATTATGTAGTCTTTATCACAGAACTTTCTGGAAGATTGCAGGCTAGAGTGCATGGAGAGTGCTAGACCTAGAGTCAAGAAGACTGGGGTTCAGATCAAATGTTGGACATTTACCAGGTTTGTGACAATGGGTAAGGCACTTAACATTGAGCCCCAAGCACCTCTTGGACTGATCTAACAAACTCAAATTTTCAAATGTCTCTGATATAATGAATTGTAACATTCCCTCCAAAGACTTTGACTATGACCCATCCATACCTATCTCACCCATGGACTCTTGCTTATATCCTCCTGTACATTTGCCATAGGGGTTTTGTTCATTACTTTTTACATTGCCAGGGTACCAGTAGGAGCACAGGGGCTATCCATTACTTGTTATTTGTTCTCCCTATGTGGTCATTCTTTATCACACATTTCTTTGATGGCATCCTTTCCTGACTTGATGAGTGTTACTCATAACTACCATGTGACTCTCCACTATCCTCTGAGTGCCAAAATAAGACATTGCTTCATCCAAAGGGGCCCTGGTTCCCTCTGTGCCAGTTTTGGCAGGAAGTTTCATTAGTGAAACCCAGTTTGGAGGGTTCCCAACCACACATAGGCTGACAGAGATGAACCCAAGGCAGTAGGTTAACCACACCCTTAGCCTCTGTTTTAAGATGGTGCATTGCCTTCCCTCTGGAAGCAGTGCTGGTGAGTCAGGGTTCCTTGTTTCTCTCATTAGCATGCCACCTGGGCAGGGTAAAGAAGTTTTCACAGAGATGCTTCCCCAGGGTAGGGCTGAGGGTGTTTCACCTCTGTGGCTCCTACAGCTGGTTAAGAGGGAAGAGACTTCTGCAAATACAGTTCCCTTGTGATATTAAAAGCCCTGCACTAATTAAGGAGCAAGAGATGAAGAGGCTAATCTGGGTTCTAATTCTGGCTTTTCCACTACGGCTTAGCATGTGGCCCAGAAAACAGTGCCTGGACTTCTTTATCAAGCCTGGCCCAGAAAACAGTGCCTGGACTTCTTTATCAAGCCTTTGTTTTTTCATGAGATAACGCATCAAGTTCATTATATTTGAGAACTAGGTTCAAATCCTTCCTCAAATTATGTAACCTTTCTATGGCTCAGTTGCTTTTTTTTTTTTTGGTCTGTCAAAGGGGAATGATAATAAATAATTCCTACCTACTTCCCTGTGTTGGTGGAAGAATTAAATGAGATAGTGTATTAAAACACATTTCACAAACTGTAAGGCACAGCAGAAATGTGTGATTATTTTTGTTGTGGCTATGAGACTGTAGAGGTTTTCTAGTCCAATCTCCTTATTTGACATAAGAGGAAACTGAGACCTGGACAGGTAGAAGTGATTCGCTTCTAAATCATCCAGGTAGTTGCAGAGTTGGGATTTGAACCCAGGTCCTCTGACTCATTATACCCCAGCCTCTTCTCTTGTCACAATTGTAATGTTAATTATGTTAATGAGAGCTAAAGATCTTTCCCACCCATTAATGGGCCTGCCCATTAAGGAAAGCTTGATTAGGGGAGATTTGTTTTGTAGGAAGGCTATACCTTTTGTTAATTTCTCAAGGGCTGTGATGCCCTCTGCCTCTGAAAAGTGTATAAATACTCTGAAGTGAGGTTTTACTTTGGGGGCTTACTCATGGGAAGTGTTTGTTTGGCCAGATGAGACTCTGGGTAGTCACTAAGGAGCCCCCCACTTTGAAAACCCAGATGTAGGTTCTTCTTTCTCTGGTTACTATGGATGTACGTAATGGTCAGACAGTTGGATCTGTCTGTTGATCTTTGTTTCTATTTTCTCTGAAATTCAAGGTGCTGACTTTTCCCCCTGAACTAAGTGAACGATATATGTACTTGATTCAAGTAGATTGTTGACCCCTCAAAAGTTGCCTTCCTTTTAGAAAGCAGATGTAAGGACCTGTACAGCAGACCCTCCTGTGTATACAGGGGTCCTTGCTGTTCCAACTATTTATACCACTTGGCTATTATAGGGAGGGATTAAAGGAAGCCAGTATGGCACAGAGAATGCTAGATTTAAAGGCAGAATACCTGGGTTTGAATCCTGACTATCACTTAGTAGCCAAATCATTTAAAAAGGCATCTTGGTGGTGAAGTGATAGAGCACTGGACCTGGAATCAGGAAGACCTGAATTCAAATCCAACTTCAGACACTTACTGTGTGAACTTGGGCAAGTCACTTAACTTCTATCTGCCTCAGTTTCCCCCTCTGTGAAACAGGGATAACAGTAGTAGCACCTACCTTCCAGGGTTGTTGTGTGAGAATCCAAAGAGACAATATTTGTAAAGATTGGCTTAGCATAGAATAGGTATTTAATAAATGCTTATTTCCTTCCTATTTAGAGAGGTAGCATGGCACAGTGGATAAGACTTCTGAAATTGGAATCAGAAAGATCTTATTCTAGTCTCACTTCTGATCTTTATTAGATATGATCATGTTCATATCCCTTAACTTCTCTGAAACTCAGTTTCCTTGTCTGCAAAATGAGATTAGTAATAAATGCAGCTCCTTACAAGATGATTACAAGGCTCTAGAGATATCGTGTCTGGCAAGAGTTAATTATTAGCTGGTATTATTTCTTAACATCTATGAGCCTTGGTTTCTTTATGTGTAAAATGGGGATGATAATGCCCAAGAGGCTATGGGGGAAGGGCTTTATAAATCCTAAGGCACTATGGAAATATGAATTATTATACTGAGAACAATGCAAAACTCTGCAGACATTTCCAGGTGTACATTTAACCCCTTCATTTCTAAAAGCATCCAAGAGGAAAAAGGGAATGGAGTAGAGAGATGGGTGGAAAATTGCCTTAAAATGGTTCTGGGAGTGCACTGAGAGAATGAAATCAACAAACTGGGGAGTCAATCTCTCTCAAATACACAAATCCTATAATCATGTCTTTTTTTTCATCGCATTCCATTTTTCTTTGGAATCTGAGACTTGGCCAGTTCCTAACTGTATTGTATTTAAACCCTAGTAGGAGGCAGCTTAGAAGAAAACTGCTAGGTGCTTGGTGAGGTTCCCCCATACAACAGGTGCCCCTGCCCCATGCCTAGAAACAAAAAACAGAACCGGATTTTGCCAGTAGCTTCCTAACGAGTGCCTGTGACTGCTGGCTTTCTGCTTTTCGGTCCATCTTCTATATAACTGCCAAGCCAACATTCTCCAAACACCAGTCTGACCATGTTACTCCTGTTCAAGAAGCCCCAATGATCCCTTATTGCCTTTGGCATAAAATAGAAATTCCAGACTTTGGCATCTAAAGCAAGCTGCTTCTCATCTTCCTTTCAAGGTATGTTAATAATAGTTGGCATTAGAAGTTTGTGAAGTACTTTGCCCATATTTATCTCATTTGATTCCCCAAATAATTGCATTTTGTAGGTAGATGAGGAAACTAAGGCTGAGTCTCAGGGTCACCTTATCAATATTATCTGAGGCAGGATATGAGGTCTAGCATTCTATCCACTGTGTGGAGAGATATTACAGTGGTTAGAGCCCTGAGTCTGGACTGAGAAAGACGCCAATTCAGTTCTGCCCTCAAGACAATTACCAGTTGCACAACTTTGAACAAGTCACTTAACCACTGTCTGTCTCAGTTTCCTCATCTGTAAAACAGGGAAAATAACAGAACCTATCTCCTAGGGATAGTGAGGGTCAAAGGAGCTAATATTGGTAAAACGCTTTGCAGCTTTTAATGATACATGAATGTTACTAAGGATGAAGATGAAGATGCTGCTTCCACTTAGTAGCCTTATAATGTAGACAAACTACTACTGACTCTCCCTCACAGGTTGCTGCTTGGTCATACCAAACTGGACTTTCCTCTCACAAGATACAACCACCTTCAGCCTCTGCCTCATAAAAAACTATTTCTTGTCCCTCCTCACCTCTGCCTTTTAAAATCCCACTTTCCTTCAAGGCTTAGCTTGTGCTTTTTCCTATAGGAGGTTATCGTGATTCCTCAAATTGATGATATCTTCCCCCCAAAATATTTTGTATTAGTCATAAATGCTGCCACCCCCCAGTAAATGAACATTTTTTGAGGGAAGGGACTGTTTCAGTTTGGCCTCTCTATTTCCAGTGCCTAACACAAGTAGATGCTCAATAAGTGGTTGCTGAAACTTTTTTTTGTGGTGGAAAAGAATTGGAAATTGAAGAGATGCCCATCACTTGGGGAATGGCTAAACAAGTTATGATATGAGATTGTGATGGGATATTATTGTGCTACAAGAAATGATGAGCAGGATGACTTCAGAAATACCTGGGAAGACTTACATAAACTGATGCAAAGTGAATTGAGCCGAACTTAGAGAAGTGTGTATGCAGTGACAACAATATCATATATTGATCAACTGCAAATGACTTACCTAGTCTCAGTAATACAATGATCCAAGATAATTTCAAAGGACTTATGATGAAAAATATGATCTAGTTCCACAGAAAGAACTGATGGAGTCTAAATGCAGCTCAAAATAGACTTTAAAAAACACTTTATTTTTTTGGTCTGTGCTCTCTTTTGCAACATTGCTAATGTGGAAATATGTTTTGCATGATTACACATGTATAATCTGTATGTGTCTTTGCTTTTTCAAGGAGGAAGGAGATGGAGGGAATTTGGAAAATAAAAATTATAAAAAATGAATGTAAAAATGTTTGCATGTGTAAGTTGAGACAAAAATAAACTAAAAATACTCCAAAGGTAAAAAAAAATGTTTGCTGAATGAAGATACGAATGAATGAATGAATGAATGAATGAACTGGCACAGTACATAGCCAGATGTGGTTCACTGTTTCATATCCTATTAATCAAGTTGGTTAGAATATGGGACTAACAAAACCAAAGTTCTAGGTTCCATTTGTTTAAAGGGGAAAAAAAATCTATTCCAGATTTTTTTCTGTATTCCATGTCTGGGTAGGTCTCACTGATCAGGGATAGGATAGAACATGACTACTTTGTGTAGTGTTAGAACAAAATGATCCTTCAAACAGCTACACAATGACCGAATGTCATGAAATTTAGCCCCATGAACCAGGTATAGTGACCTTGGTACAGCACCAGCCTTGGAGCCAGGAAAACTTGGTTTCTATTCCTGCCTCTGATATGTTCTAGTTTTGTGAACCTAGACGAGTCATTTAACTTTCCAATTTTCTAAAACAATAAATTTAGAAGTTACTGACCTATATTAGTAGAGGAAATTTCTTCCTCTGCAAATTCCCTATACCAATGAAACCACAAGTTCATCCCTTATCCCCATTAAAATGCCCAAGCTTAGAGTAGGACTGTACAGAAAAACATTGTTAGTCATCAACAAATTCAGTAACTTAAACCTTTGGGAAGTAGATAAAACTGGGCATATAATTTTGATACTAGGCTTCAGTAAAAACAGAAATCAATTTGGAAATCATTGGGAGTAATCACATTGGGCATTTGCATAGTGTTAGCTTCAGAAAATATATGTGTATTGAAATACTGTTTCTCTTTGGAGAAATGTGCTTACCCACTCACAAATAGCATCCCTTTACATGTGCTTCTTCTATTTTCCCAATAAACATTGATTCATGGATCACTACCTAGCTTAATGCCAGAGAAAACAAGTTATTATATCTATATATCCACATATACTTGTATATATATATATATGTGTGTGTGTATGTATACATATACATGCATAGTGCATACATATATTTTGTTATATTAAATTCAGCCATATGGCATCTGATTAGCATGTGGCAAATGGTGATGGATACAGTGAAGGAAAACATGGTAAAGAATGAAATGGGAAAATGTTATCTACAAGTCAATAAATAATCATCAAAAGATACTTTTTCCCTTCTGCCCACAGCTATGATCTAGTGACTTAGAGACTACAAGTGGCAAACTGAAGTTAGCCTCCTCTAGCAGCATTGTCTTCTTTTGGCAATCTGGCAAAAGGAAACCTGTTTAGAATTGGCTAATTATATAGAAGATAGGTATGCGTATGTATATATGTATGTGTGTATAATGTATGTTAATATATATTATATATGATGCATATCTGCATATACACGTACACACAAATCTATATAGCTATAAATATACAGATCAGAATATTGAGGATCAGACCTTACCCAAGTGACACAGTGACTAAGGTCATTTAGGATCTGACCTAGTTATTTTCTCTTGTGTTTCAGGTAATCTTTCTATTTTCTCTTTTCATCTCTATCTGTCTATCTTTCTGTCTATCCATCTGTCTCCATCTCTCCAAGTCTTTCTATCTATCTATCTATTTATCTATATGTCTATCTATCCATCCATCCATCCATCCATTTATCCATTTTTCGGTTTCTGTTTATATCTATCTTTCTATTTGTCTCCATTTATCTGTCTCTCTATTTGTCTTTCTCTCTGTCTCTCTCTTTTTGTTTCCATTTATGTCCATCTATCCATTTATGTCATGTTTCTGCGAGTAATTCAGCAATACTTGAATGAATTGTACAATGAATCAACTGAGATGATGAAAAAAGTCTCTAGGCCTCATGAGGTAAGGAAATTGCATGGAGGGAAGTTTTACTACTTAAGGACCACTTTTTCCAATCTGCCCCATTCCCTTCCAAGATACACACACAGACTACAGTGTACACTTCTTTTCCCTTTGGTTAAAGGTATTCTTTTAGAATTGGCACCATAGAGTTTTGTTGCTAATCATTGCTCTTAAAAAATCAGCTCCTGAACCTTGCCCAAAATAAGATCTACTCTGTTTTGGATGACTGTTTTAGAGTTAGAGGAGATCGTAGATCTCCTCTATTTCTACTTCTTGAGTAGAGAGTAGTGAAGGTGACTTGCTGAAGGCCATGAAGTGAAGACATGACAGGGCTGAGCCATGAGCTCAGTCAGGCCTCTTTGGATCAGAAGTTCATAGCATAACACAGGGTATATTGATTCAAAGACATTGGGATATAGAAAGATCATTGAGTCTCATCCCAGCTCCTCCTCTTACTCCCAGGGTAACTGTGAGCAGGTCATTTCTGGTCTCAGTTAACTCATCTATACTATATAATGAAGGAGCTGCTAAAAATTCTATGAACCTGTGTCAAGACATGAAGAGATATACTGTGTAACATATAAAGACAAGAAGATTCAGCATTTTGAAGATAAGGGGCTTGTTCATTCAAATGCTAAGATGTTTTACGATTCACTCTTGGCCTTTAAGATCCCTCTAGCCCTAGGTCTCTGATCTTGTGATGTTCCCTCTGTTTATGTTTCATCGAATACATACATATCCTGCCAGTGACGTGATGAAGACAAACTGTAGAAGTGAAATTCTCCTGAGTGAATCACAATGTAGTTTGATTAATTATATTTTGTCTCGGTTGAAATGGTAAGCCTTTTCAGAGGAGACCCAAATCCAGATTATGAACTATGCTAAAATTTCCTGGGGGCTCTCTGAGCATGGATTTGCCCACCCACCCAGTAACAAAACTGAAGCATTATATCAGGGTTTCTCATGTATATACTCAGAATATAAATGGACTATTTTCTCTAGGCAATGTTATTAGCAATAATAAAGCCTATTCTCCCAGATGGCTTTGTTCCTTCTGGTCAGAAGGAGTGAGTGGTAGGACCCTGAGGGTTCTGTGAAGGTAGCAGAAGGCCACTTTTCTAGAATATGCCTATTTTAATGTACTTACAGGAGCAAACAGTAGTGCCAACACACTGGACCATCCCTATGATACTTCCTTACTATGAAATGCAACTTGGCATGCTATAGGACTCCACGTGTGTGTATGTGCACACACATATGTGTAGATGTAGGTGTCTATATACCTACACATTTATATATAAAATACACTGTGTGTGTATATAATACATCTATACATACATACACATATACATATACACATACACTCATATGTGTGTACATATACATATATCTATATACATATATACATAGATAGATGGATAGATACCTCATCTTTTATGACTACAAGTCATTGGGATACCTTAGTCTCCAAAAAATTGAATTTCACTATTGCCGCAAAGGGTAACAGAGAGGTACATTGAGGGCATGAGCAGGGTACAATACATTACAAATAAGGAATTATGAATGAGTAACACTGAGAATGCAATGAAAGGAAAGTATAAATGCAAAAAAAAATAATAATAAATGTCCTGCTCATAGAGCAAGAGCAAGAAATCACAGTTGGAGTGTTCTTTGTGTACTCCGTTGGTATCCTTGAGTTGTCAGAAGAAAGACAGGAAGGCCCTCAGTATGTTGGGTGGACCCTTATGGTAAAGTTACAGGGAGCTCATGGAAATTAGTTATATATGATGAAATCACTGTTTGAGTGTAATGAGACCTCCCTAGGTCACCCACAGCACAAAATTCACATTGATCTCTGAAAATGGACAAAGTATGTTCCTATATTGGCTATTTTTTCTTGGGGGGCGGGGAGGAGCATGGAATCCAGAAACAGATTTAGAATCGAAAGGGGCCTTAGAAGCTGCCTGGCCCAATCCCCTCCTTTGCAGTTGAGGACAAGAGGTGAAATAAAAGGCCAAAGCTATTAAGAGTAGAGGCAAGATTTGAATCAAAGACACCTTCCATTTCCTCACACCATGCATCTCCTTCCGGATGGTACAAGGATCAGGTTACAGGTCCTATCTTGAAATTCTTCCTCAGAGCTGTGAAAGATGTTGACATTTTGATAACCAGGAGGACTGATACCACTTCCCTTTTCTTCCCTCCTTGCCTCCCCCCATCATTGCAACCCCCTCTCCAGGGTTACAAAATACTATTTTCCCAGTCGGCTTGCAAGAGAGAAAAGGTCTGACATCATCCCATGGAATAAGCCTAAAGATAGCGCAGCTTCAGCTAAACCAGGGACTGATAGCATGGGTTCTTAGGACTATTTTAACAAGGATCCAAGTGCATGGACAGAACTGAAATTCAGAGTTAAAATTCTAAGAATGTAGAGAAGGCCAAAAAGTTAGGGGTACAGAAGTGCCAATTTTGTGTCAATAATTCTGGAAAATGTAATGTTGTTGGAGAACTGGTGAAAGCAGGAGAGTCTATATTCTGGCAGACCTTCCTGTAATGAGTGACAGAATATTCCTCTTAATTTTCTGTGATACAACTAATAGTCAAAGATTTATCTGGACCAGTGAGTTTCTTTGTGTCGACAATCCCCAGTGTGGAAATTCCCTTAACCTGTAGGGATTGTCAACTTCTCTTTTTCTCAGAGTAGTTGAGAGTTTCCTGGGAGTGTTGAGAGCTTAAGTAGATTTTGCAGGGCTATGCCATTAGTATGTGTCAGAGACAGAAGTTGACCATCGGTCTTTCTGACTCCAAGGACAGTCTTTGGATAGCTATGCTAACTAGAAAGAAATATTATTTCATTGTCCTTATCAGGTTGGTTTTAGTATATCGCAGCAAGGTCCACAAGAGTCAAGGTCATTAAAATCATTAAGTTTTGAGATGACTGTCTCCTGGCCATGTGACAGAGCTTCAGCGGCTCTGTATTCTGAACTGAATTCCCAGAGCTCTCAGATGTTTTAGCCAGTGGAACCCAAACAGTTGCTGAGATAACTGTCTCTGCTTTGATGTCCCTCGATCTCCACATTGGTCTCAGTTCTTTTTCCAGCGGCACATATTTATTTGTTTTCTCCACATATGTTCTCAAGTATTTCTGCTTAGTGGAACGCCGATGTAAATAAGCACCACTGTTTTATTAAGTTTATCAAACAGCAGAATATTTGGTCTGCTGGCCAGAATTTGTTGATCTATTATCCTGACTGGGTCCTAATCCATCTCTGCAAAGACTGTTTTCTGACACATTCCAGGGATCTGATTTAGATGTTAAAAGATCATAGGAAGTCAATACTTTTATTCCTGTCCCTCTTCTCCTCCACCCCCACCCCTAATTTCTACAACTGGGAGAGGAATCTCAACTGAAATGAAGAAAGAGAAACTCATCGAGCGTCTTTCCTTCTCCATGACCGACAATTTCAAAGCTGTTTTGCAAATATAGGACATCTGCTTTATTGAGCTAAAAAAACCCTACAAGATGTAATGATAGCACTTTGGACTCGATTCTGATCTCACTTAAACTCCACACAGCTTGGATTTTTCTGTAATTTTAATGAAAATGTGGTATGGCACGTCTCTCTCATTTAAATTATGCACTGTCAGTATTTTCCCCCTTTGCAACTGAAGCACATTTTGGGAAACATGCCAGGTATGTAAGGGGTGGGTGAAAGGCAACAAACAGAAAATAGAGATGGGGGAGGGACTGGACCAAAGAAACAGACTGTCTGAACAGCCTTCCCCATTCTTAAAGTCCCACACATCTTTGGGAGTGGGGTTGGACCAGTTTGAGTTGCTTCCAGGCAGTTTGAACAAGCTCAGATGGGACCACCTACCGGGTCACTCTATCAGGAAACTATTAGTTGAATTCTATGCATTGGTTCAACACTGATAGAAAAGCACATTCCTTTCAACTGCTATGAAGATCATACTGGTCCCACTCTGGAGTTTGGCCATGGTCTGGGTGCACACACATGCCAGGAGGGTTTGGTCCCAAGATGTCAAGTCCTCTTGCCTGTCTTATTTTCCCTGATCCTGGGATCAGAAGCTGTCAACTCATCCACGAGTTCATCTTTCTGACTCATTCCTATACAGACAAAGAACAAAACCCAGAGAAGAGAGAGGAGCAGATGCAGGGAAGGCACCAAGTATGTTACAACTGGGAAAGAGCAGAGCAAGAATAACATTGTTGGGTTAACATTCTTGGAGTGATTTTACAAAAATTGAGAGGAGCAGTACACTGGAACGAACACTGGATTTGACTTGAAGGAACTAGGCTTCGAGTCTCTCCTCCACTTCTTACTACCCATGGGCTTTTGAACAAGTCACTTGACCTTGTGGACCTCTGTCTCCTCATCTGTGAAACGAGGTTGAACAGGATGACCCATAAGGTTAAGAGGTTCTCTTAACCTCTAGATGTAGGATTCTATGACACTCTACCTTACTGCCAGGGTGACCTGTAGGACCTCTCTGGGCCTCAGGTTCTGTATATATAAAATGAGGAAGTTAAACTGGTCTATAAAGTCCCTTCCGTATAGCTTTACGAAGGAAAGGAAAGGGAATAAGGGTTTAAAAAATATATTATCTCATTTTATCCTCAGCAACAACTCAGACAGGAAGGCTCTATTATTAACTCCCATATTACAAGTGAGGAAACTGAGGCAAATAGGGTTAAGTGACTTTCCCCGGGTCATATAACTAGTGTCAGAAGCCAGATCTGAACTTGGGGAAATGAGTCTTCCTGAATCCCTTTTTTAGGAGCAGTTGGGTGGCACAAGTAGAGAGAGCCCCAGTTCTGGAGTCAGGAAGATCTGAGTTCAGATCTGGTCTCAGGAACCTAGTAGATGTGTGACCCTGAAAAAATCACTTATCCCTGTTTACCTCAGTTTCCTTATCTATAAAATGGGCTGGAGAAGGAAATTGCAGGTCACTCCAGTATCTTTACCAAGAAAAGCTCAGATAGGGTCACAATGAGTTGGTCATGACTGAAATGACTTTTTGCATGATTCTACAGCTTAAACATATCTCCTGTTCATAATCTACAAACAAGAGATTCACTCGAGTCAGCCAATTTCTCAATTAAAACTATAAAGACACAGGAGAGGATTAAGTCAATAAGTCATTCACACTTTATTATAAATTATTTTAATCAGATAACCTCATGGTAACCAGTAGAAATCAGGTACACTCTAGGAATGGGGCGTCAGTAGGAGGGCAGAGAAGACAGTTCAGAAATCTGAGACATTTCAGGGGAAGATGAGCCTGTTCTACGATGGGGGGCTTTGAGGGACAGCAGGTGACAGCTGGTAAGACAGGGGCCATGAAAGGGGAGTGGAAGGTCTCCCAATAAAAACTTCACCAACTTTGCAATTTTACTGAGGTTCAATCAGCAGTCCCGCAGTTACCACTGAAAATGTGCTATAATATGTGATCGCATCGAAGCACTACAGGTTTCTGCGTATTCTGGAGATCATGCACACAGACAAACGTTTTACCTAACAGAATGAGCAAAGATCTATTTTAATGCCTAGCATATGCTTTCCTGCTATTTCTCAGCAAACACAATCTCTGTGGCCCTGATAAGAAAATTCTCCTTCCATACACATTGAAATTTCCCTAGGGCTCTCTTGAAAGGTTTCAGACAAACAAAATTACAGTCCAGAGATTCCTATTTTGAAGTATTAAAGGGCATTAGATGGAAGGAAACCTCAGGCATGGAAGGGTTTTCTGTTTGTGGCATGTGTTTTTAAGAGCTGTAGCCAAAACTCTGACGTCATGTCATTGCAAATGGGCCAGTCAGTTGGCCCTCTTTGATATCACGTTTGTCCTCTGAATTCTCCATGCCCGATCCTTCTTGTCATCCATCATCTTGACCATACAATTTAGCCATGATGAACCATGGCATCAGAGTACATGTCATGACCATGTTCTGGGACAAGGAAGCTGCCTCAATTCCTGACTTTGTTTTGTTTTCATGTGTACAAACTGTTCCAACTTCAAAATATTTGTATGACCATAGGGTAAGCAAACCACTGCTGGTGGGTTGTTCAGACCACTTCAGAGAGCAATCACTTCATTTAGGTGCTATAGGAGTAGCTAATATAGTTTGCAAAGCTTGTGGACTTTCATTTTCAATTCTAGACCCATATAGACCTCAAGTTCTGACCCCACTGCCTGCCGAAGATGATAGCAAGTATTTTCAATGAATTCTTATTCTCTTACCTCCCATTTAGGAAAGACAAGATTCTGCAAGGATGTCTTGTCTGCTGCTTCCTGGAAGCCCTCCTGCTTTGGGTTTGCTGTATAATTTGCTACCCAGAGACCCACATCCAAATAGGACAAAGATTGAACAGAAAGAAAATGCCAAAAGTGCAACTAAAAACAGCATTTGCAGACGGATCAATGGTAGCAGTTTTATCCTCTATCCTGACCCTCCAGGCAGGGCTGGGCTTTGAGAGGAAATCAGATTTATTGGTCTCAGCACATGAAAAATATAAAACTCAGTGTAATCACACCTCCCCACAATGTAAGTTGGACCCTCCTGGGAGAACTGCACGAAGGAGTCACTTCCTGGCGGTAGTGTTTGGACAGTTCTTAGAATTGATTTCTTGAGAACAATTCTGTAGCATGATCCAGTGATTGGGAGGAGAGCTCTCTGGGGTCTGATGCTATGTTACTGGGCATGAAGACTGACAAGGATTATTACAGATTATTTCTTGCAGATTTGAATAAAGCCCAGTATAACTAAATACTAAAGGTAGCTATGCTTCTTGGAACAGTAGAGTATCTGGAGTCATGAGGACTCATTTTCCTGAGTTCAAATCTGGACTCAGATACTTACTAGCTGTGTGACTGTAGGCAAGTCACTTAATGTGCCTGCCTCAGTTTCCTCATCTGTAAAATGAGCTGGAAAAGGAAATGGCCAAACACTCCAGTATCTTTGCCAAGAAAACCCCAAATAGAGTCACCAAGAGTCAGGCATGACTGAGCAACAACAATTGAATGTTGGACTTGGAGTCAGGAAGATCAGCTCGTTACATAACCCTGGACAAGTCTGACTTATCCTACTTGAGCTTCAGTTTCCCCATGTGGAAAATGGGAGACACAGTAACTGTTGTAGCTCTCTCACAAGTTTGTGGTTGAGGAGCAAATGAACATGTAGAAGAAGTTACAGGGATGTATTTATTACCTACTCTTATTAATAATATTATCACTATCACCTACAATGTGAGGTATTAAAGCTAAAAAGCGAAAAAAATCACAAGAGGAGCAGTATGGTGCAGTGGTGTGAGCCCTCTATGTTGAGTCATTGGGTTTGATTTCTAATTCAATCTCCAGGAGCCTCAGTTTCTTTACCCATAAAATGAGGGGTAGGATTAGATGATCTCCCAAGTACCTTCTAGGGCTACATCTGAGTTCCTGTCAGTGACTAGAAACCTGTTCTGAGTCATGGGCTCCTTTGGCAATCTTGAGAAATCTATGGACCCCTTCTCACAAGAATGTATTAAAATGTATAAAATAAAATTCGTGGGATGACAAAGAAAATCAATTATAGCGGAAAGTTATTAAAATATTAAAAAAAATAAAAACAAGTTCACAGACCCCAGGGTAAGTATCTCTTAACTAGAGGACTTCTAAGGCCCTTTTGAAGTTTTCTCTGTGACCCTATGGTTCTATGATGGCATATGTAAGGGCTACATCTCTCTATGAAGTGGGACTTAAAGATGTGGTTTGACAGGGAGAGGGATGGATCAGGGAATGCACAGGTGGATAAGAGACAACAACCGATAGGCTCCGAGAACCCTTCCTCTTTCTCATTTTCTAGACAGTCTCTATGATAGATCACAGACTGAAAAAGGTAGGGAAACACTGGTAATAATCCATTTGAGATTCATGGAGATTTGTCCCTGCATATTTTTTTTCTAGCCCAACAGGGTAGAAATGTAAGCCTCAGCAGAGTCTAAGATCCTTGAGGGCAGGGATTATTCCATGTTTGTCTTTGTTTTGCCAGCATGGAGTAAAGTACCTGGCATACTATCGATACCTACGAAATACTTGATGAAATGAGTTATAATAATAGCTGACATTTCAACAGTGCCTCCAAGCTTGCAAAGTACTTTATAAATAGTATCTCATTTAAACCTAACAACAATTCTGGGAGGTAGGTGCTATTGTCATCCTGTACTGCACACAGAACTAAAATGACTTGCTGAGGGTCACACATCTAATAAATGTCAGTGGTCACATTTGAACTCGAATCTTCTTAACTCTAGGTTTAACATTTCATGCAGTGTGCCACCTAGCAGTCCTGCATGGATTGATTCATCTATTCAAATGGATCTGATAACATATAAATGTGGATATTACCTTTAATGATAAAGACAGTAATCTGTTTGTACTTCCTAATCCCATGTAATTCTTTCTCATGTTTTTTCTATATGTTTGCCACAAGGTCTCCATCCAATGTAATGGGGACCTTGCACATAATAGGTACTTTAAAAATGCTAATTGAAAGGCACAAAATTGGTAAAACAACACTGAGCCAGGTACCCATGACAAAATTGGTCTCTTCCAAATTAAACTTGTAAACCCCTAAGTCAGGAAAGGAATTTACTATAATTTCCAGGGCAATATGCATCAGTGTTCTCATAGATCTAATAATCTGATATCCAGTTGTGCTTTGACTGTTTCCTTGTTACTTAAACATTAAAAAGTTGGTTTTAACAGACGACAGCAAGAGCAGATGAGAAATTGTCGTGCATGGTTAGTTTTCTGAAGGTTCGGAGAAATCCTGTTCTTTAGAAACATAACTTTTTTATTTCTACAATAATAACACGGTTGACATAGTTTCATGCCATCTCACAATTATTCTTACAGTGGCAGACTTTTAAAATTGTAACACATTTTGCATATATTAAAAAAAAAACCCAAAAAATACCACCATCCAAATCGCTGGAATATTGAGCTATGGTTCTCTGTATCGATGGCAGACTCCTGAGACATTCCTTGATTCTCCTTCCTCCTGGTTTAAAGTATTGGCACAAATCTGCTTTTTTGACTGAAGAAAACACAGGATAACTGCGAATGGGGGGAGAGTTGAGAGCCATCTGAGATAACTGATTTGTGGCAAAAATGGCTCCTTCTCTTATTACAAACATTCAGTATAATACAATCCTTGATAATTTTGTATATACTGTTGTACCGGGGCTAGTACAATGGTTCTCAGATTGTGAGTCAGGAGCCAACAATGATCCTCTAGTGCTTCCTGATACTTCCCTAGAGGAAGGAGAAGGTATTATTAAGACAGGTAAGAGGCATGGGAAACAGGGAAAAGTAGTCTAATGACGGAATAAACAATTTCAAGAGAAGGTGGCAAGTGAAAATTATAGAACCACTATGTAAGCCGGTGGAAGAGTGGAAAACAGTAGTGGATTTGGAGGAGGATGAGATGTGGATTGGAATCCTGCCCCTGGTTTGACTATGGAGAGCTCACTTCTGCTTTTTTAGCCTTGGTTCCCCAGTCTTTGAAATAAGAATGCTGATATCAGCAGCATTTGACTCAAAGGTCTATATAGTTGTTCAGTCTTTTTCCACTTGGGTCTAACTCTTCATGACCCTATTTGGGGTTTTCTTGGTAACTGGAGTGGTTTGACATTTCCTTCCCCAGCTCATCTGACAGATGAAGAAATTGAGATTTGCCTGGGATCTGACAGCTAGTAAATGTTTGAGGCTGGATTTCAACTCAGAAAGATGAATCTTCCTGACTCTAGGCCCAGCGCTTTAACCACTGAGCCACCTAGCTGCCCCAAAGGGCTATGGTGAGATTCAAATGAGATAATGTGTGTTATGTTTTATCTAGATTAAATGCCTAGATAATTATCAACTATTTTTGGAGGTACTGTACTGTAGAAGTGGTACTGTAGATGAAGGAGCTCTGGTACCAAGGACTGGGTTCAAATTCTATCTCTGACACATAGTCTGTATGTGATCTTAGGCAAGTCACTCATCCTTCCTAGATTTCTATTTCTTCAATGGTAAAACAACAAGATTGAATTATGTGGCTTCTGAAGTCCCTTTCAGTTCTAGGTCTCCAATTCATTTAAAGATTTTCAAGTGTTTTTGTTTTGGTGAGCAGCATACTTATTTTGAGGGGGTCAATTAGGGACATATAAGGTAGGAAATAAATTGATATTAACCTGCAAAAGCAGTTTTTATTTTTAAAAAGTTAGTTAGTTGCAGAATTATTGTAAATTCAGTCATTGCTAAACCCTTAAGATTTGCAAGGATACCCAGAAGTTACAGATACCAACTCTCATCTGAAAGAACTGAATCCCTTCTATACCAAACCTGATGAGATCTCTTCTTGGAGATGTCTAGGGATGGACAGTTACACCATCTATGAAAGCAGTCATCCTAATTTTGGAGAACTCTAATTGGTAAGACGTTTTGTCCTTATTTGGAACCAAAATATTCTTCTTTTGACTTCCACCAATCATCTCCAGTTCTGCTTTTGAGAGCCAAGCAAAATAAATTCAACCCTCCTCTATATGATAGCCATTCAAATATCTGAAGACAGCAAGGGCATCTCTCAGACATATTTTTTTCATCCAAGTTAAGCTTTCTTAGTTCTTATTAAAAACTTTAGTTAATAAAACAATTTCAAGAAACTCTTCTCAAACAGTTACTGCTAAGTAAGACACAATTCAAACATTCCCTGTCCTCAGCAATCTTGTATTCTGTTGGGAAATGACCATTATGTAAAAAACAAAAGGAATCATTAAAACAACAAATTTAAAAAAAGACAGACACATGAACTGATACTTGGCCAAGATTCATCTATTCTTTACTTATGCAGTTGTTTTTTGAATCCATATGTGACTTTACATTTATGCTAGTTAAATTCAATTTATCAGATTCAGTCCATTAATTAAATCAAGAGCTTCAAAAAAATCTGATTCTGTTATCGATTAAATTGCTATCCTAATAAGCTTTATAACAGAGGAATATTTTTAGAAGTATTTCCTTCTGGCTTCTGGATAGTGCAGTAGATAGAACTTTGGAACTGCTGTTGGGAAGACTCATTCTCCTGAGTTCACATCTGGCCTCAGACTAGCTTTGGGATCCCAAGAAAGTCCCTTAACCCTGCTTACCTTAGTTTCCTCACCTGCAAAATGAGTGAGAGAAGGAAATGGCATAGCACTCTAGTATCTTTGCCAAGAAAACCCCAACTAGCTTATGCAGTCAGACATAATTGAAATGACTAAACACAAAAATATATACTTATAATAAAATATATGTAATATATGTATACTCTATATGTTACATATCATATCTATGTATGACATGTTGTAGGTGTATCAGTCGACAAACATTTAGTACGAATTTATGATGGGTTAGCCATAGTTCATTATACACCGATTTATAAGTTGAGAGCTGGAAAAGATCTTAGAATCTGTTTAGTACCATCCTTTCATTTTGCAGATGAGGAACTGAAGTCCAGAGAAATCAAGCAACTTGCCTTCCTTTTGTGTCCAGTAATGGTGCCAGAAATTGAATGGAGGTTCTTTGACTTCAAATCCAACGCTCTTTTCTTTGTGCTATGCATCATAGGATTCAGAATTGTACCTGGTGCACATATACACATGTAGTATGTGTGATGCGCAGCTCTGATACTTATAATTTCTGTGACCCCCCCAACATCTCTGGACCTCAGTTTCCTCATATATAACGTATAATACTTTAATGCTTCACTATCTGAGATAATGAGTTATTATAATTTCCTTATCAGAAACAATAATAAGCAAACATAATATAGCTTTTTTAGGTTTATGGTTATGAGATGCGTTTGTTTCTGAATTAACTTTTCGTGGAAATCAGCAAAGTCATGTACTTAAAGGTGAGTTTCCTTTAACATTTACATTCATCGATCCTACACGTGACAGATATGATGCTGTGAATATCATATCTAGAGAGAGCTAGGTAGATAGATGACTGAACTACCTCAGATACTAGCTGGATAACCCAACACAAGTCACTTAGCTGTTGCCTGCCTCAGTTTCCCCACTTATAAAATGGAGACAATAATGAAAATGCCCACCTCCCACGGTTTTTATGAGGATGAAATGAGGTAATATTTATAAAGTGCTTTATAAACCTCTGAGTGCTATAGAAGAATTATCTCTTGTCATTATATCTTTGCTAATATAATTTCAGAAATTCAACATGACACCACATTTAATCTAGGAGAGAAGCGTGTATACCTGAAATATGCATAACATTATAATTCTTCTTTTTGTTGACTTGCATGATGCAGGTTTTATTTTCCTTACTGTTTCTTTGCAAAATACCTTTTTCATCTTTTTCAATCAGAAGTCAATAAACTAAGCTTTTGCCCTATGTCTAACCTGTCAAGGTCTCTAAGAGAAAATACATTTTAAAGAAGTAGGAGTTAATGGTCACTCCTGCCCCATAAATTCTATTGGCAGATACTCTGGTAGCTGGTAGGTATAAGGATGGCTTTCTCCTTGAAAACTCTAATGAGACTAGGGAATAAAATACAATGTGTGATTCAGGTCCTCTACTACAAATGTGAAAGCTTTCAAACAATCATATATAACCTTAACTACAACATATCACATTCTCTTTTGTTGTGACGTAGAGAAATGAGTACAGGCCATGTTGTGGAAGTGTATGGGGGGAGCTAAAATGCCATTAGTTTTTGGTGCTGTTAAAAAGGTTGCGTTGGGCTCATCACTCCTTTGGGACAAGGAGACACTAGCAGGCATGCCAGGTGGTTTGGCTAAGTTCAGCCTTTAGTGACCTTCCCAAAGATTCTGCCTGGTCCAGGAGAGAAACGTCAGTGGCAGCCTGTGCACTCTGTGTAAGCCAAAGTCCAGGGAGGGTATTTACTTAACTTGAGTGAGTATTTCTTTGTCCTGATCGGAGACATGGGGTTATGAGGTGAGAATACAAAGGAGTGGGGCATTCATACATAACGGGATTTCAACATAGGATCATACATTCAGATCCAGAAGGGACTTCACAGACCATCAAATCCAATGGCTTCATTTTGTAGGTGACCCTGAGAAGTCATCTTGACTTGTCTAAGGTCATACAAGTAGTAAATGACAGAGGTAGGATTTGAACCCAGGACCTCACTACCTTGTATCTGAGGGGTGGTGGTAGGATGGGGAAGCAGAGGGAAGGAGGATATGATAAGTATCAAGGTAACAAACATGACACAAGGTAAAGAATGATGAAGGTAAAGGAAAGATTTATAGTAAGTTAGGATGAATTGAGTTGGGAAAGAAAACATTTAATTGTGGAGATAAGGGAAGGCTTTATGTTAAAAGCTGCAATCAGTTTTTTTGTCTTCTGTACCACATTCTGCTGAGTATGTTCCTCAAACCAGTTCCATTGGGAGATTGCCCAATGTTATTTTATTTTTAGTGTCATCGTCATAATTATCCTTTAAAATAAATTTCATTATTGTTTTTTGTTTTTATATCACAATCATTTTTGGACATGTTACCCTTGCACCTAGGAATTTAATCTTCTCTTTTAACAAAAAAAAACCCCAATAAAGACCATGATATAATATACAGTTATCCCCTCCACATCATGGGGGTAAGGGGTGTGGTGCCCTGTGATCTGGAAAATTCGTGTAAGATTTTTTCGACCCTACCTTTGTCCCAGGGAAGTAATCTGAATTTTTTCTTTTTCTTTTATGGGGTGTTTACAGTACCTTATTTGTAAAATTGGGCTGAAGTATTTGGTCATAAATTCTGTGTCATCTGTTGGCCTTTGCGTATTATCTGCAGCTTCTACAAAACTTCCCCCAAATTCCCATTTAATTTCTCATGCCAACCTATGATGGGGAAACTCACAATGGGGAAGGGATAACTCTATAACATCTGACTTCTCTATTGAAGATGGGAGATCTATCTAATTATCTATTCTTGGGGTCCATATTGGTCATTCTAATTATTCTGAGTCTGGCCTATCTTTAGCGTTCTTTCTTTTTCTTTTTTTAATCAATATTTATTCATTTATTTATTTTAAGTGTTCCACAATCACTACCATACAACCTAGATTTTTTTCTTTCCCTCCCTCCCCCTCCCTTCTTGAGATGGCATATAATTATATATAGTTTCTACACATACATTCCTATTAAATACATTTTCACCGTAGTCATATTGTATAGAAGAATTAAAATGAGTGGGAGAAGTCATATAACAAACCAAAACATAATACAAAGAAAATGATCTGCTACAATATGTGATTGAATTCCATAGTTCTTTCTCTGGATGTGGAAGGCATTTTGCCTTAAAAAATCATTGGGGATTTTTTTTTAAATCCTTGCATTGCAATGAAGTTCTAAGTCTACCAGAAAAAGTCCTTGCACACTGCGGTGGTTGCTGTGTACAAAGTTCTCCTGGTTCTGCTCCTTTCTCTCAGCATCAGATCATATAAGTCTTTTCAGTCCTCTCTGACGTCTTCCTGTTCATCATTTCTTATAGCATAGTGTTCTTCTCACTGACATTGTTGGGGTCATTGAAGATACTACAGGATCAGAGGATTATAGATTAAGAGCTAGATTGAGCTGGGTTTTGAATCCAAATCCTTCTAATTTAAAATCCAGTTTCTTTTCCACTTCTATTATGGTGCTTCCCCATTGGTCTCCTGGTTTGGTTAACTTTACTCCATTTTAGATGGATTTCTCCATGTTTCTTTCAATTCTTCATATTTTATATTTCTTACTGTAGAATAATATTGCATTTCATATATATACATATATACACATATGTATATATGTACGCTGTGCTTGTTTTATCTACTCACACACACATATATACATATATATGGCAGATAGATATATGATATATATGTGTGTGTATCTCTATATATATGTCATAGTTTCCTTAGCCATTCTTTATTGAATGGGTGCCTATTTTTTTTCAGTCCCTTGTCTAGCACAAAAAATTACTTCTATGCAAATTCCATTATATATGAGAACTTTCTGTGTTTTTGTCCAGCAGTGGGATTTCTGGATGAAAGAGTATAGACATTTTAGTCACTTTTCTAGTAAATTTCAAATGTTTTTCTTAACTCTTGTCATGCTCATCTTCTAACAATGACTTCACGTATAAAACTCTCAGTCTTCTGATTTGGAAATTGCCTGTTTATAAACCCCAGGAGGTAACTGATCTTAGAGTCATGACTCACGGGTCACCTGACAGATTCATCTGGACCTCTAATGTTCTTCACCAGATTTGATTGAAGAAGGAAAGATGTGACAACCCTAAAGATATTCAGAAGAATGAACAGAATAGACTCCAAAATCAGAGATCTAAAGGTATTTTCAGTGAGAGCTCCCAGTTAAATCATTCTAACCTACCATTCATCTAAAGATGGAAAATCTCATTGGGCTACACAAGTTTTGACATACTGTATTTGTTAAAAAATAATTTATATAACTTTATGGTCAGGCTAAGCCAAGGTTGGATGACCACTTATGGATCAGGCCATAGAGGAGATCCTTTTTTTTTAAAGATCCAAATTAGATTAGGTGATGATGGAAGTCTCTGCCAACTCCGAGAGCCTTCCACGTCTGACTGTGATTCAGCCAATGTCTACTTACTTGAGGTTGGTCATCTTTCCTGATCTGTTTTAATTAACCTGTCTATGGAGAGCAGGCTTATCTTTCTCCCCTAAACCATCATGTTGTTTAGGTACAATTGGGCCATTAGTACTTTAACCATATGACTGCTTAGATCCTCCACCCAAGAAAAACAAATCTGGTCAAAAATGTGTGTGCATATAGATACTTATATCTATATATACTCACACAAACATATATGTATGTATACATGTATAACATATATATACATATGTATATCAACATGTGTTTATATATGTATATATTAAAATTTCATAGTTTTTCTTTGTTTCAGCTACCTTCATTGGAATACTGTTACTAAGGCTTTAAAAAAATCAAGTAATTCAACACAAGATGAATTCTTATTTACTAGAATCATATGGGGATACTTATAATACCTAAAACAAATGATGTGTCTTCCAAAGGACCTACAGTGTCTCTAATTAAAGTTAATTATTTAAGGAGAGGAAATGAAGTTCCTAGAAACATATGCACATGCACATTGGTTCATGTGCATGTATATATACATGTGTATACACATATACATGTGTGTGTATTTTGCTCTCCCTGAATCTTGACTATCCCTTTTCTTCTCTATCCTCAATATAGCTGCCAAATTTATATGCCTAAAACACAAATCCAACAGGGTCATTGTTCTGCCCAAGATGCTAAATCTGGAGGTAAGTAAGGAGCTATAGCAACCAAGATAAAAGGAAAACTCATCTGATCAGCATTTAAAGCCTTGGCATATATAGCAGATACTTGGCAAATACTTTTCGAATTGAAACTAATCATGCAAAAAATGCCAAAGTGCATTACATAGAGAAGAGACTTGCCTTCGACCATGATCATTAAAGAAAACACAGATGCTTCTGGAAATTTATCCTTAGCTTCTCTTTAAATAATTAACTTTAATCACAGATGCCACAGGTCCCTTGGAAGATATGCTGTTAGTTTTAAGCATTAAAAGTCTCCCCAGATAATTCCAGTCAATATGAGTTGGTCTTGTTTTAGATTATTTGATTTTTTTAAAAAAACTGTCTTAGTAACAGAGCCCCAAAGAAGAAAAATTTAACAAAGAGAAAGGATGCAATTTTAATACTCCCCTGAATCACACTGGGAATGTCTTTCTTTTTTTTTGAAGGGTAATACTGTTTAAGAATTTCCTTTTTCTGAAGCACAAAATGAAGCTGCATTCTAAAGACGCAGATCTGGCAGTTTCCTCCTGTAAGGTAAAACACTATTGATAACTAGTGCAGTCCTTAAAGTCGGAAGAAAACTGACAGCTTTACAGAAATGATAGAGTATCTAACATAACTCTTCTTTATTCATTAACCCTAAGAAGGGAAACACTAGAAATACCTAGGGAGAAAAATATCTATTTTGCCGATCACCCAACCTGTCAATTACTTCTCTTATACCATGTGTCAAAACATTCCGTACCCCAATCTATTTTTGCAAAATGGGGAGAAGGAAATTGAGGAAAGGAAGGAGAATAGAGGAAAGGAAGAAAGGGGGAGGGAATAAGGTTGGGGTGAGGAAAGGGGAGAGAGGAGGAAGGAGAGACGGAAGAAAGGAGAGAAGGAGTGAGAGACAGACAGACACATGGAGGGATGGACTTAAACATATACTCTCTCTGTTATCATTTTCTTCTCATGATAAGCATGCTGCTTCATACAAGCAATTTATTATACTAAAGAATCTTTTCATGCAACTTGCACATGTCTCAGTTTCTATAACTTTTAAATGATGAAAGCATATCATAGAACAAAGAATTTCAAAGCAGAAGAGATCTCAGTGGCCTCCTAGTCCAAATCATACTTGAAAAAGTATCTTCACTGTGGCCTACCTGACAGGTGAATCTCCAGCCTATACTTGGTCATCTCCATTGACTAGGAACCCATGACCTCATGAGGCAGTTCATTCTACTTCAGATAGCTCTCATTGTTGGGAAACTGTCCTGATAAAAGGCCTAAATTTATCTCTTTGCTACTTATACTCAGTATCTAATTCGGCACTCTCGGCCCAAACAGAACAAGTCAAATCATTGTTCCCAAGTCAGCCTTGTAAGTACTAGGAAACAGCTAACATGGTCCTCTCAGCTTTCTCTTCCCAACACCGAACATTTCTACTTCCTGCAACTGATGTTCATATTGACTGAACCTGTACTTCTTTACCATCCTCATTATCCCCCAATGGGTGCTCTACAGCTTATCAAGTCCTTCCTAAAATGTCACATCTAGAACTGAACAAAAGACTCTATGTGTAATCTTATCAGGGCAGAAGGTAGTGGGGCTATTGCTTCCCCAGTTCTAGACCTTCCTCAATTCCTAGTTCTTCTGTATTGGATGCTCTTGCTTATGGACAGCCATTCTAAGCCATGGCACCTAGTAATGAACACAATATCTTAGATGTGATATACGGACAGCAGTAGCAATCAGAAGGGTTATTACCTCAATCTTAGAAGTTATACGCATGGCCCATTTTATTACAATTATATTAAGATGAATGGCCTAGTAGAGACAACATACTTCAATCTCATAGGAATAAATACAATATAAAATAATACTATTGATTTCATGGTCTTATCAATATATACTGCCCATGGCATTTCTAATTTCCTTCTAAGGTATTCTAAAACTCTTTCCCAACATCTTAACACCCAACCAAGGCAGTGACTTAGTTATATATTTATACCATCTTAGCCCCTGAAGAAACTACAGAAAGAATTCAGCTCAACACTGTCGTTTTATGGATAAGGACACTGAAAGCCCAAGAGGTCATGTAACCTAAGTACTTAGTTGGTGACAGCTGGAACTGGAAACAAGGCTTTCTCATTCCCAGCTCAATGTTCTATCCACATTATTTTGCTACATCCTCCTATGCCTAGTTTGGAAAGTGGAATCCATGGCTAAATTTTGCTCATATGTTCCCCAGGTCTCTCTCTTTAGAATAGAGTGTGAGTGGTTATTGTTTGGGAAGAAAAGGTCTAGTCAATTCAAAGTGAGGCCAGGGCCTTGTCTACATGACAGTACAAAGTCAAACCATAGGGTGAAAGTTTATTATTTTTTCAAGTTGGCCCCAATATAGATAGGAGTGGACATCTAAATTGAAATTCTGATTGCAATGGGATTTGGGCTCCTTTCAGTCACCCTGTGTAAATATGAATAGGTCTCAAACCATGTACATTTCTTTTTCTTTCCTTTCACTGGTAAACTTCTCAAAGGTCTCCATTTTTTTTATTGACCTTTCCCTTCCTAATCTCCTGTAGTCTGGCCCCCATCCCCAATTGATTAAAATTTCTTTTCTTGAACAATTCAAAGGCTCTTTTCATCCTGAACTTCTGAGCAGAATTTGACATCTTAACATTCCTCCCCTTTCTTCTCCTGCCCACCCCTCACCTTATTTCCCCCAGCCCAGTTTTTTCTTACAAGTCTTTTCTGCAGTCATGAATAGGGTTAATTTTTTTCCTCCAACTAGATTATTTGCTTCTTGAGGGCAGGGACCATGTCATTTAATCAATCAGTTGATAAGTACTTATTAAGTATTTCCTATGTGATGACTTTAAGAATGGTGAGTTCCTCTACAGAAATAGAGAATTTTAGAGAAGGGATGGGGTTTTGGGGAAAATACAATCAGTTCTGATTTAGACATAAGATCATGTATCTTGAAGGGACCTCAGAGACCATCTAGTCCATCTCTTTTATTTCATTAATGAGGAAAGAGAGATTGAATGATTTGCCCAAGGACACACAGATAGGGTTTGAACACAATTGAACCTTTGATTCCCAAGGTACTACTCTCTTTTGGGGGAGCAGCTAGGTGGTGCAGTGGATAGAGCACCAGTGCAAGAGTCAGGAGGACCTGAGTTCAAACCTCACCTCAGACACTTGACACTCACTAGCTGTGTGACCTTGGGCAAGTCACTGAACCCCAATGATGCACCTCCAGTCATCCTGATGAATATCTGGTCATTGGATTCAGATGGCTCTGGAGGAGAAGTGAGGCTGGTGACCTGCACAGCCCTCCCTCACTCAAAATAAAGTCAAGTGCAAGTCATGTCATTACTTCTCTGATGGCATAGTCTTCTTTGGCAATGAAGGACAAATATATTACTCTTTTCACTGTCTACTAGACAATCTAGTAGAAAAGTAGATGGTCATTGCATCCCAAGATTTTCTGGGCTTTTTCATCAGCCCTCCCTCTATACCTGCACACTCTGGATGCCTGGGTTAATGATACATCTCTGTACCCTGTTGTCTACCTCTCCTCTCCATTCTTAAGACTACTGTTCCTTTTTCTACACCCCATAGTTAAACTCATTCATTCATTCAAAAAACTTTTATTAAGTGTGTACTATGAGCCAGGCATTGTACTAAGTGCTAGAGATACAAAAAGAGGCAAAAGTCAGTCCCTGCCTCCAAGGAGCTTATAATCAAATCAAGGGAGGGAGGAGACAACATGCAACCAAATCTATACAAAGCAAACTATATAAAGAATAAGTGGGAAATAATTAGGGAAAGTACAGGAATTCAGAGGTGTTAGGGAAGGCTTTCTGTAGCAGGTGGGATTTTAGTTGGGACTTAAAGGAATTTAGGGAGTTCAGGAATTGGATCAGGAGAGGGGGAATGCATCAGGAATTTCTAAATATTTTGTCTCTCAAATACAATATGACTTCCATAAAAGCAATTATTGCTTCACTTTTTCTCTTCACATCCCTAGCATTGGGCTCCATGCTTAGCACATGATCAATGTTTAGTAATACAGGTCTTAATAAATTAATCAATCAGTTAATTCATATATACCATACAGAGGACAGGAGAGACAATTCAAAACAATCTTACACATTGTTTTATATTTTTAAAAACTACAACAATAATTGATATCTGTATAATGCTTTAACGTTCGTCAAGTTCTTAACATCCATTAGCTCATGATTTTTAAAACTGTCCAGGGACATGTGGTACTCAGGAGGTAGTGGAATATAGTAGAAAGAAGATGGCATTTTGAGTCTGAGAACCCAAGTTCAAATTCTGGTTCTGCCACTCGCCTGTTTTGTGACCTTGGGCAAATCACTTACCTTCTTGGGGCCTTAATTTTCTCATCTGTAGGGCACTGGACTATGTGATTTCTAAAATTCCTTTCAATGCTAGCTCTATTGTCAGCAGGTTTTATTATGCACATTTTACAGACAGGGAAACAAAGGTTCAGAACTGCTAAGTGGTTCACCCTTGGTCACACACTTAGTCAGGGTGTGGGGGAATTGAAGAAAGATTTGACCTCAGGTCATTCTGCCTGCAAGCCCAGGGTTTTATGCATTCCATCATGATTCCTCTGAAAATAGATAATTCTCTTTGGCTATTCTGTTTGAGGATGTCGGTGATGAACATGGCCAGAATGAGAGTTCTTATTACTTTGTTGTTTCACAGAGTTAGAGTGGTAAACTCCACATTTTTACAGATGAACAAACTGAGACTAGAAAAGTCACGTGACTTGCCCAGCATCACACAGGATCAGAGCCAGGACTGAACCTTCAATCTTTAGTTCCTCAAGTCAGCACTTTTCCCTGTATTATTGCCCCACCTTGATTAGAGAGAATGCCTTATTCTTTGCACATGGGCAGAGTGAATAAGATTATCCAAAGTAACTTATTTTGAGCAACTTCTGATTTTGAGTAGAATTTTATGCATTCAACTGCAGAAGAAATGCTTATTTTGAATGATCCTTCCCTTCCCTCTACACCCATCCTTTCCTTTAAAGAATTAATATATTCTAGTTAATAAGAATTCTAGTCAGGACTTCATATAGCCACCTAAGATTTGCAAAGCCATGCATATGTGTAATTTCATTGTATCCATGCAACAATGCTGTGAATACCATTACCTACCCATTCCCATTTTACAGATGAGGAAACTGAGCCTAAGAGGTTGGGACTTGCCCAGGGTCATCCAGCTAGTAAATGTCTGATGCAGGATTTGCTTTCAGGTCAGGTAGACTAGTCCAAGTCCAGAGAGCTATCCATTACACCATCTAGCTTTCTCATGGACTGACAGCATTCTAAAATGATGTTAACAGCTCACAAACATGTGTCCCAGTAGAATTAAGAAAGCCAAAAGCTCAGCTATGTCATTATCAATTGTGAACTCAAACTTCCTAGTCGCACTGTTTTCTGTTAGTCATAGCAAGAATGAGACCCAAATGGAGGATGTCCATTTTGTCACAATAAACATTATTTCCTGGTATAATTAAAAATAGTTTTTCTTCACTAAATGAAGTGAGAATGTCACAGTGGAGGACCCTTGCCAGGGGACCTCGGAAGGTAAACTCGGAGAGAACACCTTGTCTTTGTAAAAACATAACTATATCCAACAATTGGGCCATGTTTTATTCATATGGTGTTTATGTCTGGATCTGTCCGAGCTATTTGCTAGGTGAACAGTCACACTTGATAGATCCAGGAGGGAATTTCTTGGTACAATGAACAAAAAGAGCTATTTTGTTCCTGTGCTCCAACTCTCAGACCAGGAGGGAGGGGGAAAAAAACTGTCATAAAAATATGGTCACCTTTCTGCCTTGAAAACTGGGCTGGTGCCTGGGGAAGGATCTCAGAATGTGAAAGAATTGGTGACATTACATGGGAAACTTTTTGTTCTTCTTCTTGTAATAGTCAATCTTGTTTAGACAGTAGCCTCTGAGTGGATTGGGAACGGTGTATTATAAATGATGGCAAGGGATTCTGAGAAGAAAATAAAATAAAAAACCCACAAAAACAAATAAAAAATACCCAGCACCCCACAGAACTATTACACAGTGACCAAGATGTGCTGGGTATTTTTTCTCTCCCTGTTGCTTTGAAGTAGTCAGTGTTACATGCTGCAATCCCAAACTACTAAAACTCCATCACTGAACAGTAGAATGTAAGGACTCTAAAGGCAGGGGCTTTATCTTTGTATCTCTAACAACAAGCCCATTTCCTGGACCATAGCATGAGATAAGATGATACAAGTCTAGAACTAGAAGAATCCTCAGAGATCACATCCTTCAACCCCATCATGTCCCTAGAGGTTAAGTGACTTGTCTAAGGTCACTCAGTAATCATCAAAGCTAATAAATGCTAGTTGAATGAATAAATGAACCTATTAATGCATCTGTCTGCCCTATGTTGTAGACTTCTCTTCTGCTCTAAAACTTATAATTGAAAGATGTGTGTGAGTGTGTTTGTGTGTGTGTGTGTATGTAGGGGGGAATTTGTAGCCTTTAAACAACATGCCTTATTGCGATGCTACTTTAAAACTTACTGTCTGAAAAAGAAAGTCAAATGAAACCATTGAGAAGGTGTTGATCCTGCTACACTTGAAGGGGAAGGTTGGGTCACAAACAGAAATGAGAGTGGGAGGATTTTTTGCTGCTGTGCATTTTGGCTTCCCTGACCCTGGCAGAGGGCTACTTACTGAAGTGTATTTGTATGTGGAGATAGATCCAGGGGCAATGTCTTAGTTTATGCTGCAGAATTGTGCCTGCGATAGAAAAGCAGTATTTAAAGAAACATCCTGGTGGTGTTAGAGCTCGCCTCTTGACTCCATGACTAAAGTAAGAGACTGCTTCCCAAAGGCAAAAGAGGCATGGCTTTTTCCATGTGTCTAGGAAGTCTTGGCACATGCCTGATTGCACGGCACCCAAGTTGAGCAGGACACAATGGGAACAGAATAGTGGTGGCCGTTACGAGGGGTGGAAAGGAACAAGTTGCCATTAAGAGGATCATGGATTCAGAGTGAAGGACATTTAGAGGTCCCCCAGTCCAGCCTCCATATTTACAGTGGAGGAAACAGAGTATAGACACTCCAGGCTGTGGAAATAGCTTTCACTTTGTGCTATTTTCATATTAATGGTTCTCTCCTGGGGTGTGGATTGTAGTGTTAGTGCTATAATTCACTTATTATGTATATTAATTCACTTATCAATTTCATTAATTCATTTATTAGGTTCTAGATATGAGCCAGGCACTTCTCTGGGTTCTGGCCATACAAAGACAAAAAAGGGAAAAAAGTGTCTGTTCCCAAGGGACTTACATTCCACTAGAAACTAGAATGAGAAACTAGGCAGCTATATCTCATGCTTTTCAAGTACCAGAATCTTTTTTTTTATGTCAAAAAATATTGCTTTTCTCTGGCATGATAGTGTCCTAGGCTCATAGGGTCATCGATTTTGAGGTAGAAGGAAACTTACAAGGGCACAGAATCACCAAGTTTCAGAATCTGAGAGTGAGAAGGGGCCTCAGGCACCAACATACACACCAAGGAATTTCCATTATAACCTAGCCGGCCTTTATTTGAAGACTTGGAAATAAGCGGGACCTGCAAGGTCTCCGGGCAGACCATTCCACTTTTGGACAGTTCTGATGGTGAGGAAATCTTTTCCTGACATCAGCCTAAATCTGGCTTCTTGCAACTGCTCCGAGCTCTGTCTTCTAGGACCAAACAAACCAAGACCAGTCCATCCTCCAAATGACATCCCTCCAAATACTTGATGACAGCTATCATGCCCCAACTCCTCCCCCAGCCCCTAGTCTCCTTTTCTTCAGGCTAAATATGCCCACTTGCTTCAACAAGTCCTCATAGATGATCTAGCCCAAGTCCCTCATTTTAGAGATAAGGAAACTGAGATTCGGAGAGGTTAAATAACTTGTTCAACATCATCTAATAGCAAATAGCACAGCTGGAATTGAAGGGTAGCTCTCCATCTAATGCTCCTCCCTTTACACCAAGTCACAGGCACTGCTCGTTAAAATTAAATGAAGAAATTGGGCCATGATATAGATAACTCCAAGTGAAAACCTATTCCCTTCAATTATCTAGCTTGCTCAGGGGAAAATGTCCCTCATCCCCTTGTACTATTGCTTCAAGTCTGAACATCATGTTGCTAGTATAATAACAATAGCTAGCCATGCTGTTATTTCTGTATACTATTTCTTAGGAGTTAGAAGTTTTCCATTATTTGAGAAAATACACAACAGCAAAAAAAGATGTCATAGATTCAGTATCACTTCAAAATTAATCTGTATTTGGATAATGACAATGGCACTAAAGCACCTACATATATTTGAAAAACCATAATATCTATATTAGAGACATAGTATCTATTTTGTCTACAGAAAGAATGTTTGCTAATTGACGGATTCAGCTTCTCAGACTCCTTACAATAACTACACAAGCCCACAAGGGTCTTTGACTGGCTGGCTGGGAACCCCTGAGCTACATCATGACAGAACTTCTTGGAGACAAAGGCTGTTAAATTGCCAGACAAAAGATGAAAGGGACATGAAGTTCTGGAGACACTGAATCAATATCCTCTTAAAACAGGGGTCTCAAATGTTGAAAAGTTTCCTCAGCTCAGTCATCCTTGGCGGTATTGTGGTTAACAGCTGACACTACTGAGCTTTGGGGTAGGGGTGAGGAGAGTGATGTACTATAACTCATCCCTTCCTCATTTGACTTCAGCCACTAAAGAAGTGATTTTCCTCAATGGGCCATAGACTGAGGGAGTGGCTTTTTATTCATTAATAGGACAGGACTCATTTGATTCAAAATTGGGGTGCCTAATGAGCTACACTGCCTTTATTAGAGATGGTCTTTCCATTCGCTAATGAAGCAGGGCTCTCTTGATTCAAAACTAGACTCTTTTCTTGGAAAAGAGACGCCACTTCCAGGGATATCATGTTAACAAGGTGTTGCTTCCCCTTAGGGGGAAGAGCTGAAGAACAGCCTTGTATCCAAGTAAGATGAGACACAAGTAGGAACACATGACTTAATTTGAGCATTAGTCATAGGCTGGATTTCAATATAGAAGTCTTTTGGGGTTTTGTATTGGCCTTGCTCTTGGTCAGTGATTAGAGTAGCTCTCTTGGCTCTATTGCTAGCTGGCCGGGAGAACAGATGCTTTTTGGTTTTCCCTCTGTGTGTGTTCTTTCTCTTTTCTCTTTTGGCAAAGCAGGAAAGCATAACTCTCTTCAGATCCCGATCCTCCTCTTTTCTTGGTGGTCCAACATGAACTCATTGGCTCTCCAACACTTTTCAATGCATGGCAAACTGCTGTACTTACGATGGTTTTTGATTATTAATCATCAACATTTTTTTCTAGGAATGTTTTTGGTTTTCCTACATTTTTAGGATTATGGTTAAGAATGTTTTCAACATATAGGGAGAGTGATTTTTGATAGGTTTTCAAGTTTATCCTCAGCTAGAAATTTTCCCTGGTATTCATGAGTTGTCAGGCATTTACTTATAATGAGTTTATGTATAAATTTTTGAGCCAAGAGTTTCCTTATGGTCCATATACTTAGTAGATGATGATGACGATAGCTATGCAAACTGGCAATATTTCACAAATATCTGAGAAGGAATGTTCTGGCCTAGTTCCAGGAAAGATAAGATGAAACTTCACTTATCTCTGTGGGGTTCCCAGTAGCAGACTCCAAGTTTTGAGGGGATTTAGATGGGGAAGACATCCAGAGGACAGGCAGTATAGTTTGGAAATATCCAGAAATATGGAATAAAGAAAAAAAAACAGCAGAAGGGCCCTGGTCTCACTTTAATTCAGATATAATATCTAATTTTCTTCTATTTCTAGCTCAGAGCTGTAAACTAGAGTCTACAAAGGGAATTTCAGGAAATTTCAAGGCCTTATGTCAATAACAATCAACATACTGAACTAGGTAGAAATGTGCAGTGAAGTGCCCCAGGCAGTGATGGGCCTGGTTTTATTTAGCTCGTTTATTAATGATCTGGAAGAGGGGAAAAACAGCACATTAAAATCACAGATTATACTAAATTGACAGGTGGTGTAAACACAAATGAGGGCATACAAAAGATATAAAGAATTTAGAGCAGAAATGAGATTCACTCCAAAAAAAAATGCCATCTCACATCTGTGCAAAGTCTCTTAAATCAGCAATGAAAATTGTTTTTAAAAGGCCATTTAGCTCACAAAACATGCACTGGCACTGTTCTCATTTATCAGGGCTAACCCCTCCCATAGAAGAACTACTGCCACACTTTCTGATTACTCCTCATAGCCTTAGGTAAAAAGAATACAGGTAGCCAATATCACTAGCATTTTTATTTTTATTTTTTTTTTTACAAAAAGGTTCACTGGAAAACTAAACCAAAATAGAGAGGAGCGATCCAATATGGTGAATTTCTTTTAGGCTCTCTACAATTTTTATCATACTACTTCTAGGGAATCCTCTCATCCTAATCTCAATCTATTGAAATATTTATTTTTCAAGACCCAATTTAAGGGTCCCCCCTCTGGAAATCAAATAAGATAATATTTGTAAAATGCTTAGCACTTAATATAGTAGGCACTTAATAAATGCTTCTTCCCTTCCCTTTCATAAAACAATCCCACAGTTGAAAGAGCTCTGGTTTTGGAATCAGAGGATCCCGGGTTCAAATCTCACTCTTGACATACACACATACATACATATATATACATATATTTGCATACACATACATACGCACACATAAAACATATACACAAATATACATGTACATACATACATGCACACACACAGAACATATACACAAATATACATGTACATACATACATACACACAAATTTACTTTGATGTACACTACACTGTACTACATAGGCTAGACTAGATCTAGGCTCCTATGGTTTTCTTTGATCTTTCAGTCAGAAACAATCTTTCATCCCTGGACCTTCCTAAACAATTATTATTTTAGAGTTTTCATGCACTGCATAGACTCTTAGAGTATAAAGGACCTCAATGGCAGTTAGTTTAATTCATAGCTAAGTATCAATTTTCCCTATTATATCCTTGACTAGTAGTTAAGTAGCCTAGGTTTTTGAATTTCTATTTTGTATCTTCTGTGTGTATACATCATTTCCAGAGTAGATGGTATCAGGGGCTATGACTAATTCATCTTTGCAGTTCTCACAGTAGCCAACATCCAGTAGGGGCTTAATAGATATTTAATTAAATTAGGTCCATTAACGGATTTATATTGAGTTTGTTTATTTTAGTCCTATAGCTGAACAGGCAGAAGACCCTACTGTGTTTATTGTTTGTTGATAATTTTAAATCACTTGATTTGGGAAGAGTAAAATGCCACCTTATAGGCTCTCTTCCAATAACATGTTGCTCAACCAGACATCGAATTTATTCAACATTCCATGAAAGATGAAACAACTGAGATATTATTTGATATAAGCTCTGATCATTCAAATAGGAAAAAATACAAAATTCAAAGATGATGGGTGACTAAAGATATCTGCCATGATTATAGAGGATTTCCATAGCAGAGTTAAAGTTGAAGAGGGATTCCTTAGGGATGGGGAAGTTCTCCAGATGCATCCCTTTGTTACCAATAAAGCATTGACTAAGAGAGTAAAATGTCCCAGATGGTATACTAAGTGCTAGGGTTACCAAGACAAAAATGAACTAGTCCTTGTTCATCATTCACATACATTTACAGAATATATGCACAGTGAATAAAAAGACATTTTCAAGAGGAAGGCAATAGACCTGGGGTGGGGTATGGATAACAAAAAAATTTAGGTAGGAAATGACATATGATATTATATTGTTTGTTTCAAGATCTAGAACATTTCTGAGCCTACTAGAAGAGATCCATAACCACTCACAGAAGAATGGTTTAAATATTTACCCAAGGGAAAAAAATAAAACAAGTCAAAGAAGAAAGCCTGTTACCCAGATGAAGTTCAAGAGCAAATCTATAGAGCTTGTCCATCACTATAGAAAACGTGGGGAACCAGTGAAGATAGCCTTTGAGTTGGGCCTAGAATTAGCCAGAAGGAGGACAGTGGTTTGGCTTGCCTTCAGGGAGTTGCAAAGCTTGTTTAATGGCCTTAACCTTCTCTTAGAAAAAAAGTCCTATTAATAAAATACTGATATTCTACTAGTGCTATCATATGACTGTAAGTCATGGAATTCTATAGATAGCAATCGGTGTGATGCCTGGTATATAGTAAGTAGGTACTTAATAAATGTTTATTGAATTGAATTGACTTGAACTCCAAACAATTCAAAGGGGGCCTCCCTCTGAGGGTGATGGAGCTACAATAGACAGCAAATTAAGGATTATGAAGAAGAAAATTCTGATTATTCCCTCTGTTTCCTGAATGCTGCATTTCTGGGGCTGTAATTTCCTTATATGTAAGAAAAAGTATTTGGACTAGATGACCTTTGAAATCCCTTCCAAGCCTAATTCTATAACCTTATGTTTTTATGATTCTAAGAGCTGAAAGAATTTTTTGAAAGTGCAGGTGATATTCATTATAACTGAAGTGGATGTGGAAACTCCTGGAAGGAAGGAACTGCTTCCAATTTGTGTGTGTGTGTATGCGCGTGTTTGTGTATCTTTGTGTACCTGAGCCTAGTACGTATTTCATAAATGCTTTCTGGATCGAATTGCACTATCTCATTAGCCAAGGCACTCCTTTTGCAAAGTACAGATTAGAAGCCCTCCAACCCTCTCATCCTATGGGATTCTCATCCAGACCCTTCTGTAAACTCTCCATAGAGGAACCACCAACTGTTCTGGCCACCTTCCTCTAATTCTTTGAATTTCTGGAGATACCCAAGCAGCACTATTCTGTCCATTCATCTGTTACCTCTCATTCCCTTTTCTGATCATAGCTATCCATTGTCAAAAATGAAGAGCTAACTTCATGGTAGAGATGGGGCTCTAACTCAGGATCCATGATTCCAGATCTCATAGTCACTCTAGTACGCCAAGCTACCTCTTCATGATCATATGGAATTTTATGATATAATAATAAAGTAGGTATTTTTACAAAGGCTTTAAAATACTTTATAAGGAATTTGACTTCAGATATCAATACCAACAAAAAGTTTTCTTAGTAATTGTTTATATTTAATTAATTTAAACAAATGAATTATCATACCACATTTTTCTCCATGTGTACTCATCAATAGTATTTGTTCATTCTTACTTTTCATCAGATGTTTGTAGATGACAGAATGAAAGAATGAATGAATGAATTAAAAAAAAAACACCAAGGATACAATTATAGCAAAGAACTATCCTTTGCACTCAAGGATTTATATTTTAATGGGAGGGGGAAATCTAGGAGTGGTGGCAAGGAAAGGGAGATTCAGATAAGTTAGGGAGTCAAACGAATGGTGCTTGGTTCCACAGAGCAGTCCATTGTTTCTTTCTGAAAGCAATAGTAGTATTGATTTGATTACTACTTCCAGAGCAATAGTTGGAAAGTGTGTGCATATGGAGGATTGGTTATGCATGTGGAGACAGAACAGAGCAGATGGAAAGATGTCTTGGGTGCTGGGGTGGATATTTGTGAAGTTGGCATTGGCAAGCTAGAATGTCTTAGGTTAGTTTGTATTCACTAACCAATCAGGACAGCTCAAACTCAGGGTGAATATGTAAAATTCAGTAGATCACTCCATTCTTCCACTTGGTTTTAAAAAAAGCCTATTTCAAAAAAGACTTTCCAGATTTTTCTGAATTCCTCTGACTGTTCCATTTTAAATTCCATCAAAATATACCATTATATTAATGTGCTACAATTTAAACATTTCTTTAGTGTTGAACATTTATATACTTTTTTTTTGCAATTACATATAATACTGCTATGAAAATTTTTGAATACTTAGTTCTTTGTTTTTGAAAACACTCTAAAGTTGCATTCCCAAAAAAGAATTATTGGGTCATCATTCTTGTGAGTTTTACTGAGTACAGCCAGAATGCTCTGCAAAAAAAGATGCAAGTTTATAGTTCCACCAACAACGAATGAGGGTGGCTGTTTCTTCACAAGTCTGCTAACATTGAATTTCATTGCCTTTATTTTTATCTATTTTATGTGTGAAGTGGTACATCTAAGTTGTTTGAATTTGAATTGGTATTGTGCACCAAATTTGCATTATTAGGGAAATGAGAAAATTTCAAGTGATTATTAAAAATCTGTGTTTCTTATTTTGCAAATTTTCCATTTATATCCTTCGACTATTTATTGATTGTGCAAATAGTTCTTTGTTTATTTTAAATGTCAAGTTCCTATCTGTGATAGATGTCTTTTTTCCCAATCAGTCTTTTTCTACATATTGTTTTTATGTGTAAAATTATTATATTTTAAAGCTCTTAAGCTCATCAGTCATCTTTCCAATAATTTCTTCCATGTGTGGAGCAAAAAACACTTTATTTATCTCTTCTCTACAATTGAGATAAATACACTTATTTTCTCTGTGCCTCCATTTTATCATTTGTAAAATAAGAGGGTTGGGATTTATGAACTGTAATGTCCCTTCCAGCCATCCTATCAGGCTTTAAGGAGATGCTAATACTGAGCTGACCCTTGAATAAGGTTAGGAGTCTGAGTGGGTGGAAGGAAGGATGGGGTACATTTCAGGCATGGGAATGTGGCTCCTTTCCCATAGCTTTGAGGAAAGGAAGAGGTGTTTTATATATATATATATTATCACCTTCTCCTTAAAGCCTTATGAGAAAGCTGGAAGGGACCTACCAGGCCATAACCCAACCCACTCATTTTACAAATAAGAAAACTAAGGCACAGAGAGGAGGTGTATTTATAGGAGTACTTATCCTAATTATAGAGAAGTAAAGTGTTTTCTGTTCCACACATGGAAGAAAATGAGCACTGCTGACCATGAAAGCCCTGGTGGAGCAATACAAGGAGGGCTGGAGGTCCCTGAGTTCCCCTCCCCTGACTTGAGTTCCTCTCCTTGACCCTTTCCTCTCCACTCCTTCCTACTCCACTTGAAGTAGGAACCTTGGATAACTGAAGAGAGGGAGATGGGGTGGCAGAAACAAACTTGGAGGTCTAATAGAAAAGGCTCCATGGTATCAATCCTTGTGCCAAAATGGGGAATAGGAGAAGAATGAGAAAAGACACTAGAAGAAAGAAGCAAGAGTGAAAAAAGGAAAGAGTTATGAATGGACTACCTAGCAAAGCAAGCAGGTGGTATAGCTGAAAATAAAGAAAGGAACAGAAAAATATGAATGTAAGAAAAGGCATTCCAAGGGAGAAATTGCCTGTGATTTCCAAAGTCTGTAAAGGCAGATTTCTAAAAGCAGTAGTTTTCTAACATGGGGGAGCAGCCTCATCTAGTTTGGTGGCATCCTCATGGAAGAGGAGTTTAATACAGAGAACCTGAAAAGTCTTATCTGCTACTGACAACCCACATGACTTTGGGCAAGTAACTTAACATCTCTGGGCCTGTTTTCTAAATTGTAAATTGACTTTAAAAAAAAAAACTGAATATTCTCTAAAAGTCTCTTTCAACTCTCAATTCTATGACTTTTTGATCCTCAGAACTCAGGTTGGAGTGAAAAAATTCTACTCCGGAATGAAAGATGAGTTGAACACAGTGATCTTGGGGAGCATATATAGAAAGACAAGAAAGAGAAATCGTGCATTGAAAATTGGATAGAATCTATCTAGTGAAGTAGAAAAACAAACGAACAAACAAACCCTGAGCATGAGATTTCCTAATACAGTGAAACCCTCTTACAACATTAGAAAGATTCAGCCTAAGGGTCTCCCACACACAAAGTTTCTTTTTCTTAGCCATTGGGGAGACACTAAAAAAACCTTTCTCTTTAGTGAGGTTCACAGAGCTGCGGCCCAGCAAAACTTCTGAGAATAAACGATGGAGACTAGGATAGAGGACAGAATGGAGAAAACAGCTTCAATGATTCTTCTCTGTATCTACTTTCCTTAAGATTGTCATTAAAAAAGATGTGACTTAGTTAAACTTTTTAAACACTGTCAGGGCCAAAGGGAAACGTCTAGTTTTCCAACATTTATTCTGGATTCACTGAAGGATTGAGGGAAGGAGGAATTTTGTTTTTAAAGACATCCTAGGAAGAGTCGAGTAACTTCAAAGATAATAAATGTTTGTTGAATTGAGTTGAATCAAGAGAATTAAGACAAGTACCGACTGGGAGGAATTCTTCAAAATTATAGCATTTCTTTATTTAGTGTTTAAATGACAGTGAGGATAAGTTAAACCCAGGGGTCACAAGGCCATACAGCTGACTATACTATAGAAAATGCGTAGTCTTATATCCAAAGGTAGATTTTGGGAATGCCACATCAACAGATGGCATTCTTGGTTTGGAATTTTCTGGGCAACATTCACACTGAAGCTGGCATCTATAAGTGCTCTGAGGCAGCCCCATGTGCCTGGGTTCAGAATGACTGGAATGCCAAACAAAGAGGTGCCCTGAGAATCTGAGAAAGCAGCAAGTCAAAGAGGCAGGAGCTGAGGGTTCTTAAGTGATCTTCAGATTTCTAAACTCACAGAATTTTTGCCCATCAAGGAAGCAATGCTTTTGGTTCCTGAGACAAAGGCCAGTGCTAAAGAGGGCATTCAGTGTTCAGGCTAAGATGGCCAATGCATCAGAAAGTACAAAAGTGAGCTTTGTTGGTTCCCTGGTCACATGACAACTCATTGTGGAAGTCAAGTAGCCTGGTGAAAGCCTCTGATAAAAACACAACCTAAAACAATATTTGGGATTCTAATCTGTTAGCCAAAAAAAGGCAGTTGAATAGGTGCTTGATTTATTTGAACTTTAGAGGATCAGGATTTGAATTCTGACTTTGCAATATAAGTGGGGTGCCATTGGATAAGTCACTTACTTCCTCTGGGCCTCAGTTTCCTTATTTGTAAAGTAAGGTGGCTGAATTATATGACCTCTAAGGGTCCTTCTCACATTGAATATAAATTCCATTATTTTTTCCAGAATCATGAGTCCATGTTTGATAGTTTCTTGTATTCATTCAGCAAGACTATAACAAATACCTCTATAGATCATAATATTTAAAAATGGAAGGGAGCTTAGACACCATCAAGTCAAGTTCGAGATAAAAAAGTCACAGGGAGGTTAAGTGACTTACAGAATCACACAGCTAGTGGTATCTGCAGCAGGATTTGGACCCACATCTTGACTGCAAGTTCAACGCTTCATTCTCCATGCCATGATGTCTAGCACTAGGCATAGTGCTAAGCACTAAAGATACGATTGAAAAGAAGAGGAAAAAGAGAAAGAGAAGAAGGAAGAAGAAAACCCTTGCCATAAAGAAGCTCCCATTCTAACAGTGTGTGTGTGTGTGTGTGTGTGTGTGTGTGTGTGTGTGTGTGTGCGCATGGGTGCATGAGCACATGTGCATGTACCACTAAGAAAGCATTTTTTTTTCTTTCTTGATATCCGGGAGAGGGATATGGATGGAAAAGTAAAGGGGAGGGAAGACAGAGAGAGACAGAAAGAGACAGAAAGACGTACACACACAGGCAGAGACAGAGATAGAGACAGAGAGAAATAGAGAGATAGAGATGAGGGAAATGGAGAGAGGATTGAGGAGGAAGAGAGATACAAAGAGAGAGATAAAGGGAGATGAAAGGAATAGACAGAGGGAAGGAGAGGGAGAATGAGGAGGACAGAGAGCCACAAAGAGAGAGACAGACAGATACAGTGAGAGACAGAGGGAAAGGGAAGAAAAGAAGGGGGACTGACAGAAGAGAAATGGAGCCCCACAGCCAAATTCTTGGGTTCCTGATCCAAATAAACAAGTAAACAGAAGAAGAAGGCAAACAGGGAACAGATGTTTGATGGAGATAAGCTCAAACTGCAGCCGGTGGGGGTCATTTCTGAGCTGTCTGCTGTTTTCAATGTACTGTATATAAATCGGATCAGGTGTCTGTAATTGCGACCAAATCTCTCATCTCTATAGACAAATAAACTTAACACTAGACCATTTACCCAGGACCTGAGGTTGGGTGGCAAATTGTAGGAAGATCCCATCACACTAAAGGACTTCTGTCTAATTTGGCTGCTATGTGGACAAACCAAACCAAGTCTGGACAATGTAAGGTGATCCAGCTTGTCTCCCAATAACAAAGCATCATAGAATGCATGCTATGAGTGAAGTGGTGAAGGAAGTTCGGAAATTGAGTCGACTGGGAAACAACTTGGGGGCCACCAGCTCCACTGAGTCCAGGATCCAAGGAAAAGGGTTGAGGGGAGTTTGGGAAGTCAGCCTACAGTATGCTTAGTTTGGGTTCAGTAAAAACTGTCTTGCCTTTCATTCTAAAAAAAGCCATCGGAGCATTTGGAGAGGTATAAAGCAGGAACAGAAAGACAGAGGCACTCAAGACAAACCATAAATCTTGGTGCTTAAATTGAGTGGTGGGAATCCAGATTGTTCAGGGCTGTACTTTTCTTTCTTTCTTTCTTTTCTTTAAAGGTGACAAATGGTGTTACCATTTGCTAAAGTTATTTACAATTGGCCATTAGTGAAGGGGTTGGGGTATGGGGAGTGACTTGCTTAAGTTTTTACTATTTCAGCAGTCGAATGAAACCTATTTCATTTAATTCCATTTAACAGCTGAGAGCTGATTTTATTCAAATATGGATAAAGTCTCAAATGGAAAACATTTTGTTAATTTGCATGGCTATTTTCAAGACTGCAAAATCTCATCATCACAGACAATGGAAGCAGACTGTCAGGGATGGAAATAAGGGACCAAAACCCAGTAATGCAAATCAGTCATCTAGAAGTTCAGTTTCAGGGAAGATAATCTCCATTTGTGCAGTGCCCTGGCCCACATTGTTGAGGCTAGCAGTGATGGCTTTCCCAAAAGAACTGATGGAGATCCCCAAGTGCTCATCTGATCTTAGGCCAAATTCAAAGGGATATGGAGACCATTGCCGATAAGGTGATAATCCAGCTATCTTCTGCATTGCTTAGACCACATCTGGAGTGGTGCGTTTAGTTTGGGACATTTCATTTTAGGAAGGACAATGATAGCTGCAAAGTGTCCAAAGGACGATGGGCAGAATAAGGGACTCAGTTTAAGGAACTGAGAATGCTTAGCCTAGAAATTTTGGGAGGAAGGGGAGTGTGAAAGATGTCTTTAGGTAATTGAAGGGCTGATATATGGGGGAAAAAAGAATATATTACAGAAGGTAAATCTTGGAACAAGGTGAGAAATTACAAAGAGGTAAATTTAACCTTGATGGAAAAACAAAATGTAAAACAAAGGAAACAAACAAAAATCCCCTTCCTAACAATTTAAGCTAGCTCAAAGTGGAATGAGTATATATTGATGGAGGTGGTATGTTTCCCTTAATTTGAGGTCAGATTGGACAAGGCAACCTCTCAGTTTCTTCCCTATTCTGAGATTCTGTGCTTCTGAAGGGGAGAGATTAAATTGACCAATCCACAGGCATTTAAGTACCTATTATGGCCAAGCACTGTGCTGAGCATGGGGGATACTAGTAACTCCCCTCCCCTCCCCTTTCGGTTTCTTTTTATTCATTATTTTCCTTATTTAGATTGTAAGCTCCTTCAGGGCAGGGACTGTCTTTCTTCTATTCCTGGGTTTAGTACAATGCCCCTACTGTAGTAAGCAGTTAATATTTGTTTATCGACTTACTGATCTGGTATTTATCTATCTTATCTATTTTTATTTTTTACCAAGACAATTGGTGTTGTGACTTGCCCAGGGCCACCCAGCTAATAATGTTTGAGGCCAGATTTTTTTTTTTTTTTTGGCAAGGCAATCAGGGTTGACCTTTTATTTAAAAGAATAGTATATTTTCTTCTTAATGCATGAAGACCTCAGCCCTTCCTTTTGCCTGTTTGTCTAAGTGTCTTCATAACACAGACAGAGAAGATAGCTGGAGGGGATCTGAGGAGGTCATCTATATTAACCCTCTTGTTTTACAGATGAAAAATCTGAGTCCCAAAGAAGCTGTCACTTGACCAAGGTCAAACAGCTAAGAGGTGATGGAAGGCAGATTTGAATCCAGCCCTCTGCCTCTAAATCTAGCAGGCTTATCCTATGGCACCATATTGTTCTATGTGTGTGTGTATGTCGGGGAAGTTAGGAAGTTTCTATAATGCTATTACAATTTTAGGCCATGTGCTATTCTCACTTGATTAATGCAGCTTGTGTGAGCACCCATAAATCACAGGTATTGTGATTTTTTCCTCTGACCTACACAACAGGCTTCAAATACATTTAAAATCCAGCTTGTCAAAGAATGGGAGACCCTCTGTCCAAAGGTAGGGTGGACATGAGGTGATTTGCTGCCCTTCGCCAGTACCTAACTGCATGGTCCTTGGCACAGAATTCACAGAACTGCAGAATCATAGAGTTTTTTTAGAAGGAATTGTAGAGACCCACCATGTAGTCCTTTTTTTTTGTATCATAGACCCTTTGGTAGTCTCTGGTAAGCCTATGGGGCTAAATGTAGAAAAGAAAATAAACAGGATTATCACAGAAACCAATTATATTGAAACACAGTTATCTATATCTATCTGTCTTGTCTAACTATCTCATCCATCCATCCATCCATCCATCTATTTATCTATCTATCCATCTATCATCTACCTTTCTACCTATCTCTCAAGCTCTCTAAAACAATTCATGAACCACAGATTAAGAACCCCTTTTACAACTACAAGAATCCCCAATATGTTAAGTGGTTGTCCAGCCAATGCTGGGAGACCTCCAAGGATGGGGTAGTCACTAATTCCTGAGGCAACTGATTACACACTTGCACAGTTCTCATTTTTTTAGGAAACTTTTTATGACCTAGAGTCTGAGCTGGCCACCGCTTGCTCCTAGTTTGGCCCTCAGAGAGCTAATATACAAGACTAACGCCTCCTCCATGACATCCCTTCAAATGCTGAAAGACAGTTATTATGTCCCTTCCATATCTTCTTTTCTTGAGGCTACAAACAAGCCCTGTTCTTTCAACCCATTCTCATATGTCATGGACTCGAGGTCCTTCACTGTCCTGGTTGACCTCCTTAGGACCCTCTCCAACTTATCAATGTCTTTCTTCAACCACTGTGCACGGAATTGAACATGCTGCTGCAGCTGAGGTCTTACAGAGACAGAATAAAGTGGGACCATCATATTCCTGTTCCTGGAAGTGATGCCCATCAATGCTGCACAAGTTTGTGTTCTTTTTTTGACTGCCAAAGCACGCTGCTGACTCATATTGAGCCTGCTATCTGGTACCATTCCACTCCGCCCCTCATTCGACCAGCACCCCCTGCCCAGATGTTTTGCAAAGCAACTGCTGTCTATTTACACTTCCCTTAGCTTGTACTTCTGGAGTCTTTTTTTGTACCCAAGTATGAGATATTATATTTATCCCATTGAATTTCATTCTATTAGATTTATCCCAGCGCTTTAACTTGTCCAGGTTCTTTTGGATCCTGGTTTTGTCGTGCAATGTGTTAGCAATGTGTCCCACTTTTGGGTCACTTTCAGATTTGGTGGGCATAATATCTATGCCTTTATCAAAGTCACTGATAAAAAAATCTTATCTAGCAAAGGGCAAAGAATTGATCCCTAGTGATATCCCTACCACAATGTCAACCCTGCTTTGTTGATGGTGAACCATTAACAGCCTACTTTTTGAGTCTCATCATTTAGTTATCCTGTAAGGATTCTTGAGTCACATTGTGACTTAGATAACTACATATTTAACATTATCTATGTTTTATTGTATTTTTCTTCATTTTATTAAATATTTCCCAATTATATTTTAATCTACTTCAGCTATATACATTTGAGAGTATTGTGAGATGTGTGTTTGATACCTCTGATCTAATCCATATCTCTCCTTCTCCCCAAGAATAGTAGGATATACTTTATCAAAAATGTTTCACTAAAATCTAGGTAAACTATATGCATAACATTCCTCTCATCTGCTAATTTAATAATTCTATCAATCCCACAGGTCTCTGACTCTGGATGGCACTTCACAAAGGAAGCAAGATGAGGGCACCTATGGGATGGCTCAGCAAGTTGGACAGGAGAGTTAGCCCAGTAGCAGTATTAAAGATAAGTTCAGAACTGAGTTGCCCCCTTGGATACTATTTTGGCCTATGGAACAGAGACAAGGAGAAAAAAACTGTTCAAAGGAGGAACTGAATTGTCATAAAGCAAGAAAATACCTGAGAAGGTAAGGGAGAAAAAGATTAAATTTCTTTGAAGAGGCAATATAGCATCTCTACAGTATTTCCCCACAGAGTGTAAGCTCCTAGAAGATAGGTCCCTATTTGTCTTTGTGTCACCAGTGCCTAGCACACTAACTGGTACTTTTTATTTTATTTTAATAGGACCTGTGATTTATTTGGTGTAGGGAGTTCTACACAAGGCATTTTCTCTCCAGGGAAGGAGATACATTTTCTTCAATTTAGAGTTTAAGACAGTCATCTGGGGCATGAAGAGGTAAAACAACTTACTTAGGGTGACAGCTTTTATATGCCAGAGGTACAATTTGAACCCAGGTTCTACTAACTGAGGCTATTCTCTCTCCAATAGTATATAGTAGGTACTTACTAATTTCTTATTGATTGAAAGGGGGTGGCGCACTTTGAGTTAGGAGTTTTGAGGTTTGAACCTTGTTCTAACACTTAAAAATTATGAGACCCTGGGCAATTACTTTAATTTATTTGAGTTTCTATTGTTTGAATTTTGACTATGATACAGATTTTTATCATATTTGTACCACCTTCCTCCCAGGATTGTTGTCTCAAGGATTCATCTGGCTCTGAAACAGTCAGTTTCTCGACCAAGTCAAAAAGACTGATGGATATTCTCAGGAAAAAGTTGAATATTACTGTGGCAAGTTCAAGAAAGCATGAGTAGCTTTGAAAAGGAAATAGAAGTTTCTATGTCTATACTGTAAATTCTTCTGTTTTTCCTAGTTACCAAGTTTTTTTTTTTTATCAATGCTTACTGATGGCGTTAGATAAATATTACTTATCATTTTAAGGTGAGCTCCATTTATTTCTGTGCTCTCTAGTGTTATTAATAGGAATGGGTGCTATATTTGTAGAAGGCTTTTTTTCTGCATCTCTTGAGATAATCATACGATTTCTGTTGGTTTGGTTATTGATATAGTCAATTATGATGATAGTTTTCCTAATATTGAACCAGCCTGACATTCCTGGTATAAATCTACCTCACCATAGTGTATGATTCTTATACTATATTGCTGGAATCTCTTTGCTAGTATTTTATTAAGTTTTTTTGCATCAGTATTCATTTGGGAAATTGGTTTATAATTTTCTTTCTCTGTTTTGGCTCTTCTTGGTTTGGGTATCAGCACGATATCTATGTTGTAAAAGGCCTTTGCAGCTCTTAGCCTATTTTTCCAAATAGTTTATGTAGTATTGGGATTAGTTGTTCTTTAAATGCTTGGTAGAATTCACTTTTGAAGCCATCTGGTCCTGGGAATTTTTTCTTAATAAGTTCATTGATGGCTTGTTGAATTTCTTTATCTAAGATCGGATTAAGTATTTTATTTCTTCTTCTGTTAATCTGGGTCATTTATATTTTTATAGATATTCATCCATTTAATTTAGGTTATTAAATTTATTGGCATATAATTGGGGAAAATAGCTCCTAGCTATTGTCTTAACTTCCTTTTCATTGGTGACGAATATACTCCTTTCATTTTTGATTCTAGTAATTTGGTTTTCTTCTTCCCCTTTTTTTAAAACCCCATTGAGTTTTTAAAAAGGACAGATTCCAATCTCCATTTGTGGCTTAGAGGTGGAGTGTCAGGCTTTGGCTAATAAACAAAAATGCATCAATGATGCTCTTCAGTTCTCTTTATTTTCACAAGAGAAGGAACTACATTTTGCTTACCTCTTTCATCACTTTAGTTTCCCTCAGATGATTCTTTCCTCCCTTTTCATTTCTTTCCTCCATATATATGTCTATTGTTGTCTCTGATATTAGGCAGCTAGATGGCAGAGTGAATAGAACGCTGGGTCAAGAGTCAGGAAGACCCAAGTTCAAATCTGGCCTCAGACATTTCCTAGCTGTGCGACCCTGGCCAAGTTAATTTTCCCTTTTTGCCTCAGTTTCTCATGTGTAAAAGGACCTGGAGAAGGAAATGGCAAACCACTCCAGTCTCTTTGTCAAGAAAATTCCAAGTTGGGTCATGGAGAGTTAGACAGGACTGAAACAACTGAACAACAACTGTCTCTGATATTTATGGGAAAAATGAAAAAGGTGTAATAAGGTACCTTCATTTTTGTGGAGCAGATCTTTGGAGATGAAAATACACCTAGGCTATGGTAGGTATTGAGTTTTATCTGACTTCTGATAAGATCACAATATACATCCTGTACATACCTTGTCAGAATCGGAAAAGACCCTGCCAGCCATCTCTAACTCACTCTGCAAGAAGAATCCCTTTTATTTCATACCTAAGAAGCAGGCATACAGTCTTATTATAGAACTGCAGGCAGGGAAATCTCATTACCTCTTGAAGCAGCCCGTTCTACTGTTGGATAGCATCCATTATTGATAAATTTTTCTTTCCATCAACTCTAGACTTATAAGTTTTTAATATACAGTCAATAAACATTTATTGAACACCTACCAGGTGTGACGAGCACTGTTCTAAGTGTTCTAAGAAAGGTAAAAAGCAATCCCTGTTTTTAGTTTATTGCAAAAATCTAGGTGTAAAGTGATGAAATCCCATGATGGGGGGGAATGCTGGGGTTCTATGAGGAGAGAAGGGGGTATATACAAGAAAGTTAAAAATTGCTTGGCAACAGGTTTCATGTAGTGATGAGAGGGAGTGAAAAGTTGATGATGGCATTTAGGTTTTGAGCTTGGCTTACTGGGAGAATAGTGAGAAATAAGTTGATGGTTAGGAAGCAGAGAGGATTTTAAGAGAAAAATTATGATATCAGTCCATCCATTATTCCAGATTTTGCCCTCTAGTGCCAAGCACAGACAATTGATTCCATCTTCCACACAACCTTTCAAACTGTAACATGATTATGTTTCTTTTAAATCTTTTCCAGGTTAATATCCCCAGTCCTTTTAAACAATCTTCATATGGCACTATCTGGGAGCTTTTTACCATTCTGGTTGTTCTGTTTTGGACGCGCTTCCATTTTTCTAGAATTATATATATTTCAAAGGAACTCAGAGGTCCTCTAATTCATCCTATATCATGGGATTATAGCATAAAAGCTGGAAGGGACTTTAAAAGTCATTTTATCCAACTCGCTCATTGAGCCCAAAGTCATAAAAGCAGAAAATGACAGAGTCGAGATCCAAATTCAGGTCCTTGTTGTCTTCATCTAGGAAACTGAGGCCCAAGTAGCCTCAGAGAGTGACTTAGCCAAAGTCACACAAATTGTCCATGGCTGGGTTTGAACCCAGACTCTCTGATGCCAGGACCAGTGTTCAAAATGTCTGAGAGCTTCTGAAACTCAGAACTCAACCAGAAATACCACTGGGACTCTCATCCCTTTCATCCTAGATGCAAGAAATCAGAGGAACCCAGATCTATGATTGCTATCATTGCTATAGAGAACTCCTGGGTGAAGAAATTCTTTCTACCAATGGAAGCTGGCCTCTTCACTAAGAGATGAAATGATAGTCAGTAAGTGTCCATGTTTTTGTTGTTGTTGAGTCATTTTCAGTTGTGTCTAGCTCTTGGTGACTCTATTTTCAATTTTCTTGGCAAAGACACAGGAGTGATTTGCTATCTCCTTCTCCAGATTATTTTACAGATGAGGAAGCTGAGGCAAACAGGGATAAGTGACTTGCGCTGGGTCACACAGCTAATCAGTGTCCCAAATTTGAACTGTCCATGGTGGGCCTTAAACCCAAGCCATCTTGGAAGCAAGACTAGCTCTCTAACTCTGGACCACATGAGGCCACATGAGAGGCAGACTGACATAGTAGGAAAGAGCACTAGATCTAGGATCAAGGGGCCTTGGTTCAAATCCTGGCTTTGCCTATGTGATTTAGGGCAAGTTAATTAACCTCTCTGGACTTTAGTTTCCTAATCTGTCAGATGAGTGGATGGACCACATGACCTCTAAGATCCGTTCCAAGATGATATCAATGATGCTGTGATTAGCCTTAATCAAGCTTAGCTTGGGACACTCCCCTTCCACAAGAGCACTGGGGCAAGAGGGTTGACTATGAATGTGATGATGCACTCCCCAAGTGGTTTCCCATACATCTGTTTAATTCTCTCCTTGATGCAGGGTGTCAAAGGGTGCGTCACTTCAGTGAGAAACTCCTGGCCAATGTGACCTCCATCATCTGTTCCCCAGGTCCCTCTGTCCAAGATAATAAAATCCAAGGAGATACCAGACCTACCTTACAGATTTCCAGGAATAAAACCAATTCTCCATGCTGTCAACATCACAGGCAAATTAAAAGACTCACCAAAGTTAATATTCTCACATAATAACAACATCTCCCATAAATTATTAAAGCCCATACAATTTATTACCCCATGTGAGAAAAAAAGGGATGAGCTGAATCATGAGCTGTTCTACTTAATGATTTATTTTTTGGTCTTCAATGTGTTGAGGTTTATAAATCATCTTGCTAAACCCTGAACAGCTTCTCTCTCTCTCTCTCTCTTTCTCTCTCTCTCTCTCACACACACACACACACACACACACACACACACTCACACACACACACACACACACACACACACACACACACACACACACACACACGTCACTGGCCTTGATCCTCTATGTCTAGTGATTGCCTGAGCTTGGGGTGTGTGGGGTTGGGGAGGAACACTTGCTGTAGCACCTTTCACCCCCACCCTGTTTCCCATTGGCTATCTCATCTTCTCCATTGTTCTTGTGATTAAAAGGGTGGCATTAAAATGAACAACATTCAAAGACTTTATGGGAAAGAGCCATGTTGTCAGAGAAAGAAATATTAACTTCATATATTAGTCAGGGATTTGATGGTTCTGATTAACTGCCTGCCTCTCCTAAAGGCCTCAGTGCTCTGACTCGGTACTCTGCTCTGATGTCTGGTATTTTTAGCCTCATCATTAACCCAGCTTCATTTTATTTTATGTTTTTAACCTTCCTGATGCAGTGACTGGAGTGATGCCTTTGCAGTCATGGACCCTTGGTTTCAAGTCTAGTCTCTGACCCATCCTGGCTTTATGACCCTGAGCAAGTCACTTAACTTCTGTTTGGCTCAGTTTCCTCAACTATAAAATGAGGAAAATAATAGCATCTATTCCCCAGGGTTGTAGTAAATGTCACATGAAATAATAATATTTGTAAAGCACAGAGCTTGGCATATAAGTAGGCATTTAATAAGTACTTCCTATCCTCTTGTTTCCTCTCCTTTCCCTTCCTTCCTTCCTTCCTTCCTTCCTTCCTTCTTTCCTTCCTTTTTCCTTTCTCTCCTTCCTTTCTCCTTCTAAGTAAATTATCTATCTATCCATCTATCTCTGTCTACAAAGTAGTTTTGGGAGTGGGGGCTGGGAGAGGGGGATAGAATATAGAATAGTGGAATCAAATAATAGCACTAGCTCTGGAACGGTCCTCAGCATTCATCTACCCAACTCTCTCATTTTATAGTTGAGTAAACTGAGGACAAGGAAGATAAGTGACTTGGCCAAGGTCACAAAAGCAGTAATTCACAAGGGGAGGGGGATTTGAACTTAGAGACTATGGCTCTTTTTAGGATACCATGTACTAGCTGTACGGGGGCTTTCAGGGCCTTTTTAGAATGTCTGAGTACATGTAGCTTTTGAACTAAAAAAGGCATCTCCTGCATAGCTAGGGCTCCTTAATTAATCTATACTCACTAATCTACACCTAGAGGAGACACCTGGAAGATGCCCAATTGTTTGAGAGTCACTTTGTGGGCCACCTGCCCCAGAATAAGCAGGAAAGTGAATATTCCCCCAAAGTAGACATCTAAATAGCATTGGGAGTACAAATTGTTCTAATACAGTTTCTTGAGTAAAGGTAATTTGATGCCAGCATATAGCTTTTAAGAATTTGAATGATAGCCATAAATAATGCATGGACCACACTTTTGATTTGTTTTGTAGAAATAAACAAATACTCCCAATACTTTTCATTTAGCTTCTCAAAACTTGGACTTCCTTGTGGAATGTCTTCTCATTGTGCTTTACCCTTCACAAGAAGGCAGTAGAGAACAAAATGAATCCTAACATAAGCTTATAAAGGGCCTATTAACCAGATTATGACATGCAGTTGGATGGACAATCTGTAGAACTCATTCATCGTTAGTACATATATCTTGAACAAATAATATAAATGAATCGCACTTACCCCAATACCTGGAACATAGTAGGCATTTAATAAATGTTTACTGAATTGAGCTGAGAATTGAAGAGTAGGACAAAGGTGGACTGGATTACCTTTAGGAAAGGATAGTCTTTTTAATGATCCTAAGCTTTTCCTTGAAACAGAGGTCCATCACTTTGTTTGCAAGGGTAGAGAGACTGCCCCCATTCTAATTAATTACAGGAAGGTCCAAATATCTACTCTGAATCAGTCAAAACTAAGTATTCATAAATCCCTAATCAATGAGAAAAGATCATAATGGATTTGGAATACTGGATAGAAAGATACACAAGAAATATCTTTTGATTGACTGAAGAGTATCAGTTATGCCCTGTGGGGTTATATACAAAATGTCCCAAAAGTGTAAGTGTGGTTTAAAGCCATTAAAGCTTAAATGGCTCAAAAATCCATTAAGAATTTTAGGGCACCTTTTATAAGATAAGTAAGCTAGTTTAGAATCAGTCAGTTGAATGATGGATGAATCTAGTGAAGGATTCCTGAAAAGGAATTACCCCAGGGGCTAGTGGGCAATTTTTTCCCTTTCTGCACCCCCTTCTCAAACCCTTAGTGACCAGGTGATGGCCTTATGAATTTCAAAAGTTGGGAGATCTGAAGTTACCATCAGTGTCAGTAGCAGTCTTGCTGGTAGCATTTGCACTAGGAATGGAGAAACACACATAAGACAAGCTAGATTGATTAAGGAAAGGAGCCTCTAGACCATCTCAAGGGTATCAACCTTCAGAGTCCATCAGAAGATATACCTAAGGAGATTTTTATAAGGACTCCACAAAGGGACAAAAAATAATTCTACCACTACTAGGGGCTTTGAGTTTACCTTCTGGCCACTCTTTAGGCTTTAGACACTTCTCTCTAAGGATCTTGTGTGATCAAAGGGAGAATTAGCTCTTGGTGGGGTGGCATGTTTTCCTAATAGTGGTTCTTGCTATATCTACTTAGTAAATATCCTTTCTAAAATTTATTAAGTCTGACTGATAATCAATGATGAAAATACTGATGGGGGTCCATGATCAATAATACCAGAAAATCCCAGGATTATTCCTAGAACCCAGAGGGAGGGTAGTAGTCAACTGACTTCTGGAGTCCCAAACAATGTGAGTGTGAGTTGGGGAAGTAGCCCTTGAGAGGCATACTACATTTAACACCAATGGCTTCAATTCATGGAACACTACAGTTTCTAAAGAATTAAAGCTGAGGATTACCCAAAGAACAAGAGGGAATGGCATGGTATGCATGAAGAAGCTGCAATCCACACCTTGTAAATCAGGGAAATTATAAGGGATGTCCAGGATGTCGTCAAAGAAATTCGTGATTAAAAAATAAGATGGAATGGTCACTTGAGGTGATCAAGGGATACACAACCTGTCTGCCTCACTGGCATCTTTTGGGAGTCAGAGGAACTCTAGGAAGGTCTTTAGTACCTTGCATAGTGGGGAACCCTCTCTGTAGGATTGATTGGAGAGAATGGACAAGAGTTGCACACAAGGAAAACATGTGGATTGTGTAGTAATATGCACCTTTAGAAAGGATACTTACATTGGCAGATGGATGAAAGTATCAAAGGAAGTGCCTGGCCAGATCTTTTCAGCTTGACTAAAATCTTGGCAACCTCTTCCCTCCTAAGGATGACACCACCCAGAAACCAGGGATTAGTAAATCCCTGCCTGGAACAGTCACATCACAAGGAGGAATAGCCAGGCTGCTCACTTGCTAGTCTACTCCACCTCTACCCTGGCTGCCTTGACCCATGTAGGTGTTCTCTTTCCCTCCCTTCCCATTTCCCTCACAAAAAATTTCCTTTTATGTTTTTGATTAGAATATAAGGTGCTCAGAGTAGAGACCACCTTGTTTTCATATCTCCAGCACTTAGTATGGTACCTTACACATAGGTACTTTTAATATTTAATAAACATTTAATAAATTTGATTTATTAATTAAACATTTAATAAATGTTCCATCTCTGTCTTGTCTGCCTACTTGCCTGTCTATATGTATATAGGTTAGTTTAGTAACGAAAAAGTTGTTGATATTTCTTTGTATGTCATAAAAGCTGTTGATTTTAAATGATGTATTTTATAACATACTATGTAAATAAATTTTCAACTTACATTGAAGAGATTTTGAGTTTTAACTATTTTGCTACTGTTGTTGAATGGTTTCAGTCCTGTCTGACTCTTTGGAACCTCATTTGGGGATTTATTTGGCAAAGTTATTGGAGTGGTTCACCATTTCCTTCTTTAGCTCATTTTATAGATGAGGAAGTGAGGCAAAAAGCTAGATTTGTCTGAGCCTGGATTTGAACTCACAAAGATGAGTCTTTCTGACTCCAGACCTGGTGATCTATCCACTGTGCCTCCTAGCCACCCTGTAAGAATTTTACTCCTCTCCATTTTGAGTGTGATTGTAACAGGAGACACTGGAACATTAGGCTAGGAAAAAGAAAAGTGGAATATTTTTCCAATTTTTGCCATTTGTTAGGTAAATGATCTGATCAATCTAACCTCTCTTGGTTTCAGGTTTCTATAAAATGGGTATGACAGATTCTTCCTTGTTTACTCTCATTTTTTTGTATAAAAAAACTGCAAAGCCCTATAAATTACTATTTAGACACAACATAATTTAATTCAAAGACCATTTATTAAATACATACTATGGTCTAGGCACTGTAATAGACATTTGGTTGTACAAACACAAAAGTCAAAAGAGCTCTTGACCTTAGAGAACTTATGATCTACTATTTTTTAAAGCAAACAGTTTAAACTGATTTAGTCTTAAAGAGAAAAGAAAATTCTGAAATAAAAATTTAAAGAGAGGAATGTACTATGTGGTCAAGGAGAGTGACAGGAAGGAAATGACGAGTACTTTTCAACCACTGGGCTTAACACCAACCCCACTCCCACCTACCTCCTCCCCAAAATGACAGGTGTCAAAGACAACTGATTAGGAAAAAAAAAGCAAACTGGCTTCTGTCTATTGTCACCTACTTCTCTCTCTGGAATATATTTCCATCTTTCCTTTGTTTGGGAGATGTCTGCTTATTAGATTATAAAGTCACAGGGCATGGATTGTGTGGAAATCTGCATTTTATATAGTGTCTAGAAGGTTAATTATATTCCTGAAATGTTCTGAAAGAGAGGGCATAACCACTGTGGTGACCACAGGCAGACAGATGGTAGATGGGGCCAAGAGTGATGAGTTCAAGAAAGTATTGACTATATGATGCTGTCAGAACTTTGCCATTGGAAGCCAAGGGGAGGGGGCCCTGGCAGAAAATACTAGCTATTTCAAACCCCTGTGCTCTGCTGCCTTTTAAACTGATGGACAGACTCATGCCTCCCAAATAAAAGCAAACAAGGGGGAAAAGTATCAGTAGCAAAGGAGCCAATGACAAAAAAGTTAAACTCTCTAGCTGTAAGACAGGTGTGGAGAAGAAAGGGATATCAGGGCAGTTAATAAAGGGTGTTAGGTTCTCACCTTGGACTCTGTCAGTGGCTGGTTGTGTGACCTTGGACATACTACCTTGGTGAATTTCAAATTTCCTCATTTGTGAAATAAAGACGTCAGATTAGATGGTGTCAAAAGTCCTTGCCAGCTATAGATTCTCTGATTTCAGTATTGTTTAAGGAAAAAAAGAAGCAAGACTTCAAGCACTTAGCTACAATAGACTGAGTTTAAACAATTAAGGAAGCATTTAGCCAATGCAATACAGAAGATAATACATTTTTATTTGATACATTTGGTATTATTGTATTGACTTATTATATAATAGTTGATTGCCTGAAATATGCTTCCCTAGAATAGGAAAGAATGCCATTTTCATGGAAAGCAAATTACTTCCCTTTGCTTTCAATGCCTTTTAAGGACAACTCCAAGCTCTGCCATTAACTAGCTGTGTGATTTTGGAAAAGCCCCTTCCTCTATCTGGACCTCAGTTCCTCATCTGTCAAATTGTGCCAAGTTGCTAAGGTCTTTTCTCACTCCACCAATTAATTCCTTTTCCTGGAATGCAGAAATTTTGAAGACTCCAAATTATTTTAAGACTGATTTCTTTTTTACTCTGTTAAAGAAAGGGATTGAACAATAGGAACTATTCTTTATTTGTTAAGTGGGTAGAACTCCTGTCTACATTAATTCACTAATGGGAAATTAACATGCAACTGTGATTATGGTTCTGAAAAGAGAAAGAACCTCCCCCCCCCCCAAATCAAAATAGGGGAAAAAAGCATTGTGAAAAATTAAAACTAGTGAAAACTTCCATAATAAAATTTAAAATAACTACCCTGACATAAATGTTCCTTGAAAAGAGGAATCTGGTAGGTTCCAAAGTCATCTGCAGAATAAATATTTCTGGGGCAGAGTGACAACTTGACTAATGGGAAGCCCTGGCATACGTTTTACTTAGTTCATGTCTGAGGAAGAATTGCCACTTGTCATTCTTTAGTGAACAGAAAAGGAGACTTTCATTAACCAGTTCTGAGAGATAATGAGGCCATGATTGTTTTCACTCATCAAATAATCGAGATCTTTGTCCCAAGTCTCCCTAGTGGTTTGGTTCTTGTTTTCTGGTTTAGCCAGCAATGAATTAACACACACACACACACACACACACACACACACACACACACACACACCAAGGAGAAAAAGCAGAAGGACCTTATACACAGAAAATACTGAGAAGACATCTATCGCTGGACCCAAGCAATAAAAATCTTATGGTCTGACTATCAAATTGAGGCTAGAAAGCTGTAGACCAGATTGACAGAATGATCTGTAGTAAGAAAAATATTTCCCCAATTCAGGCATGTACATGCAAGGGCCTCTGTGAGGACAACAGGTTCCAAGAGAATGTTTTGATACTCCCTTCCAAAAGGAAGACCCCTTGAGGTCACCTACTTCAACCCCCTCTCACTCTGCAGATGATGAGAAATTTAGGCCTTGAGAAGTCTGTCACTCAATTAGCTTACGGTAAGATTCAAATTCAGATTTTCCTGGCCCCAGGTGTAGCACTTGAACTAACGTACCATACTCCCTCCATACTTGTATAAATATACACCTGTATAGACACATACATGGAAATGTGCATTGCTGTTATACATGTAATATACAGTATATCTACAAATATACATAATGGTATTTTATACCATTGTATATATAAACATACAATATGGTATATTATCTATATACATATATATACTCAACATACACATATATGTACACACTTATTCATGCACACACATGTAACATAAACACACAACACACTTCATACATAGGTGTAGGATACATGTGGGTGTGTAAATATGCATACATATACATATGCACATATGTCCATAGTTAAATACACTATTCATCATATGCATATATACATCGTGTATACAAATGTAAATAATACAGAAGACATACTACATACAATCTACATACACATATACTATATGTACACATATATAAACAGCTATGCATGTACAATACTTACAAATACATAATACACATCTATACACATACACAAGCATACATATATGCAATTTCCATACAGGGTATCCCCAAAGTCTTGGTTTAGTCTTTAGTAGTAATAGCTTAAAACTGCCTTAAGATATATTGTTCCCCCTGGATAGACATACATATCTGCATTACATATATATATATATATATTATAAATAGTTGGTCTAGTACTATGGTGTCATCAGCATGGAAAGTCCTTCTACTGACAGAGCCAAGCAACTCCTCCATAGCATGAAGTCTTAGATGAGAAATGCTTGGGGGCACTGAGAGATTAATTAATTTCCCTAGGATCACTCAGGATAGGTCAGAAGGAGAAACTGAACCCAGGCCTTCATGACTCCAAGGCCATCCCCCCATGCAACATAGCATACTGCCTCTCTAAATATATGGAGAAAGTTAAATCATGCGTGCTCATTTTTCAGTATAACAAAGTTAATTTCCTCTGTTGCTTTCCCACATTTCCATAATTCCTCAGCCCCAGGGGATTTCAACGTCTTTAAGACCTGCCTGCCAGCATTACTAGTTTATATCATCATCTTTCAAGTGCCCAAGCATTCTGGGGCTCAAAGATTTTGAGCATGATGGTCCTAAAGCAAAGTATGGGCACTGTGTACCAAGGTAAGACATTTGCTCTACTTAGGTCATGCCTGTCTAGTGTTAGATAGAGAAGTATCTCTTTAGTTCTCTGAGAGTCATATTCCTAGTCAGCAATGATTTGCAGCGTTAACAAAAAAGAAGACAAGTTGAGAAATCCTGAGGAAGCAGTTGAAATAATTCAAGATTTGCAAGAAAAAATGTTATTAGGTCATAAAGGAGGATTGAGGGGGAAAGTATGTTTCTTTGGGAGAGATGACAAGATCCTGGAATTAAAGCTGGAAAAGCCCCCAGAAGCTACCCAGGCTACACCCCTCATTTGACAGAACAGGAAACCGAGGCTGAGAGGGGTAAATGACCTCTACAAGATCATAAGAATAGTAAAATTTGAACCCAGATCCACTGCTTCCAAGTTCATCCAACTTTTCCACTGTACCATGAAAACTTACAGTTATCTATCCCAACTCTTTCATTTTAATTGGTGCATCTCAATCAATAAGAATTTATTAAGCCCCTTTGTTGTTCAGTCCTTTCAGTCATAAATGACTTTTTGTGACCCCATTTGAGATTTTCTTAGCAGAGATATTGGAGTGGTTTACCATTCCCTTCTCCAGCTCATTTTACAGATGAGGAAACTGAAGTAAACAAGGTTAAGTGACTTACCCCAGGGTCACATAGCTAGTGAGTATCTGAGTCTGGATTTGAACCCATAAAAAGGAGTCTTCCTGACTCTAGGCTTGACACTTTATCCACTATACCACCTAGTTGCCATTAAGTCCCTACTATGTACCAAGTACTACGCTAGGTCCTAAAGATGCAAAGACAAAAATAAATCAGTCCCTGCCCTCATGGAACTTATATTCTACTGGAGGACATTGAGCACCAGAGAGGGCAGATGCCTGGTCCAAGGTCATATAGGTCAGAATTGTCAAACACGCTCCTGAGTGTGGTCCAGAAGCAGATTAAAATCTAATTTCTAAAAGACATATTTGACAAAATAATAATACCAACACAGATAATATTACATTTTAAGACAGCGATCCTTAGGGATGGTTTTGTGGCCCTTGTTTCCACTGAGTTTGACACTGCTGACTCAGGTAATAAGTAGGAATTGAAACCTTGGTCGTCTGGTCACAGATCCAGCATTCTTTCTGCCAGGCCACATAGACATAGGAACATAAGTTTAGAGTCTGAGGAAACCAAGGCCACCCTTCATTTTAAAGATGAAGAAACTATTGTTCATTGAGGCTAAATGCCTTGCCCAAGGCCAGGCAGGTCCACAAGTAGTGGTGTTGGCGAAAGGATTGGAGAACTTTGGCGCCAAATCCAGCAGTCATTCTCTGGTACATTTTTTAGCTGAAAGAATATGTGAAGGCTTTCGTAGAACTAGGCCCTGAAAAGCTTGTGGTTGGCATTAGTAACAGGAGGAGAAACCATCTTTTGAAGTACCCATGTGAGGAAGACAAGACCATTTTATATTCCTAGACTATCTTTAGCCCGGGTGCAATAAAAATGGTACACAGTCTAGCTTTTCTGCAAGGGTCATATTGGAATCATTCAGTAGAATGAAAAAAATATTGCCCTGAGCTTGGTAACCCAAGATTCCTATCTCTAATATGGGGAAGGAGTTTTGAATGGGATGAATGATGATAGTCTAATGGTTCAAAGGAGTTGAGGGTAGGGGATGGTGTAAATCTAAACCCTTTAACTATGGTGTGGAGATCCCCATGGCAGTCAAGTCAGGCCAGAACACCGGTGATGAATTGGCAACATAGGGAGGGAAGGAGTGAGGCGGTATGGTACAGCAGGAAGGCTATTGAATTTGAAGACATGGATTCTGAGTTAGAATCCCAGTTCTCCTGCTTATTGCCTCTATGATCTGAGGCAAGTCACTTGCATTTTTTTAAACTGAATTTTTGCTTATCTATAAAATAAGAGGTTGGATTAGATGATATCCAATGACTCTTCCCTTATAAAAATCTATGATCCTATAAGCTTCCCTTCTTTCCTTTTAGTGACTAATTTAGCTACTGTCTAAATGTGGCTGTTGGCAAAGAATTTCAAGGTGGACAGATTTCTTACTTCTCAGAAGTGTTTGGCATTTGGTAAGGGAAATGGAAAACACATACCTCACACAACTTGGATAGTGACAGTAGGGCTTAGGTTTAGGATGTTGGCTGTGCGGTCAGGAAGACCTGGGTTTGAGTCCTACCTCAGATATTTTCTAGCTGTGTGGCTTTGAGCAAAGCACTTAACCTCTCTGTGCCTCAGTCTCCATATCTATAACATGGGAATGATAATGGCACTTTCCTCCCAGGATTATAGTGAGGTTCAAATGAAAGTATGTATGGAAAATGCTTTGTCAACTATAAAGGGCTATATTAATGGGAACTGTTATTAAATGGATTAAAGCGGGATGATTAACTAATGGCTTTTCATGTCTAGGTAATGTTGCAAGGAGGAAGGCAATGGGGCAGTTATTATCTAAGCTGGAGAAAGTGAAAACCCAGAGAGACTTTAAATAACTCACTCAAAGTCACACTGAGATGTGTTCAGCAAAGGTCACAAATCAAAGTCTCATTATCTAAGTTGCTAATCCTTTTAAGATGCCTTATGTTTTTTACAACCTTAAAAAAAAAAGAATGAAAATATTTGAAAGGAAAAAAAAACAATCGATGTTGGCTATTTATAAACTGAGATGGTTTTGAAGGTAAAGCTCACCCTAGCTTTGCGGTTAATATGGAATTCTGGAGGGATTACTCATTTACTTTCCATTTTTTGTCCCTATCAAGATGAACCCTTTCCAGTTTCTTAATCTAAACAATCAGCTCTACCATGTTTGGGAACAATACTCCTTGAAACGGGAATGCAATCACCAACTCTGACATTAAATTGTGGCTTAGGCTAACCTCCAGAGAACCTAATGTTACCAGCAACAAAAATAGACCCTAGAAGAGAGTGCTTTAGGCAGTCAGATAAAAGTCCAAATAATAAGCTCTCAGCCTCATTTCCTGCTTTCCAAAAACATGTCAGGTTTGGGGACGAAAGGGATTTGGTAGAGATCTGCATGTACATAAGGCATACTCCATATCAGCTTATAGTGCTTGGTATTACAGCCAGGTTTTCTGGGGATGAAAACAAAATGCTAAGCAGCAGATGCAAAGGGTTTGGTGGGTATTTTTATTTATTTGGTTTGATTTTAGGTTTAGCTAGACAGTACAGGGATATTTTTTTCTCTTCTTTTCTTTTGTTTTCCTTTGTGAGGATGGGTGTAGAGCTTCAAGAAACCATAGATTATTAGAGCTGGGAGGCACCTTGAATCAATGAATGAATGAAAAAAATATTGTCTATTATATGCCAGGTACTGGAGAGACAAATTTAAGCATGAGACAATCCCTTCCTTCCAGAAGCTTCTATTAGAGAAAACAACATATAGAGAGCAGTGAAATTCAGAGGAGGGAATTTAGATCTAGGAAGTCCAGTGTTCTGAGTGGGACCTCAGGGCAGTCCTTTGCCATACTCTTTCCAGAATCACTGTGTTGATTTGATCATGATTCTCTGAGCAAAATGTGGAAAATGAAGCTGGGGGCTGGTGGATGGGAAGTATGTAGGCAGACCAGATCTCCTAGAGCTAGAGGTCCAGATCTCCTGGTGGATCCCTAAACTGGATAAGATAGGGTCATTTAGATATAGAGGGTTGCATGAGTTTGAACTCACTCATAGGGTAGAATTCCAAAGCTGAGAAGATTACAGCAGGCTATCCAAAAGAAAAACAAACAAACAAGGATGTGTGTGTGTGTGTGTGTGTGTGTGTGTGTGTGTGTGTGTGTGTGTGTGAAACACTTTTAAGTTGAATCTGCCTTCATTAACATTTTCTCTATCACTTTTTTAAGTCTAGACAATCAACAAAATGAGAAACTAAGTCTGTTGTGTAGTTTGCAGATTCTATTTCTGAGGTGTTAATGCTCACTCTGAAAATTTAACTATAGTGTGGATGGCAAAATGCCAAGGTGGGCTCTGGTTTCTTGGGAGATGATCTGGAAGTTAATCTTTGTACTTTTAGAGTAATTCATGAAAGATAAGATGCAATACAAGGGTGGGCTACTGCGGTCATTTGTCCTTCCTTTTTTGAAGAGGACCAGTGACATTACAGGGTGAAGCCTGGACTCAGGAGTGAATTGGATTTAAGAGAGGCAAAGTTGTACAAAATCATCAGCCTGACTCTCTCTTCCTGAGTTGCTGAAGTCAAGATGATTGCCAATGGCCTGGGATACTGGATGATGTTGGCATCCGCCATGTCTGACCAAGCTCTAAATGTTCATCAGCTGCCTTCATGGTCTTTAGAACAAACTGCTCTGAATCTCCTATTCTGCTAGTGGAATATGGTTGGGACAGTCATCCGTCTTACTCACTGACAGGTTTGAGGTCTGTTGGTTACACTCAACCTGGTTTAGTCTAACAGTTTACTGGAGTGCAGCCATTTTGGAGCCATAGGTGAGAGTGGCAGGTGGATACCAGAGGTAGGTGAGCAGCTCTGAAAAGGGCTCAGCAAGCCCTCCCACCATGGGTGGTAGTCCTCCCTGAATACCCCATACACTTTTTGTATGGGGTTTAACCCCAGAGAGGCAGAGTAGCACAGTACAAGTGTTAAAACCAAAGTTAACCAAGTTCAAGTCAAGCCTCTGACACATTCTGGCTGTATGACCCTAGGCCCCACACTCTGACTCTTGGTTTTCAGAGAGTTTTAGGAAACTCTCTTAGTTTCCAAGTTACAGATGAGATACTGATTACTTTGGCAAAGGGAGATTTCTCATTATTTCCTACATAGAACTAGACTTTATTTCAATTAACCCCTTCATTATTACAGATGTGACACTCAAAGAATTTGGATGGATTTTGAGGTAGATGTGACTAGAAGTCACCTATTTTACAGATGAAGAAATGGAGACAAAAAGAGGTCACACCAAAGTCACACAATAACAGTTAGGATTTGGACCCAAGTACATCACTAAGTAACGTTATGTGTGTCTAAAATCTCATGCAACTGGAAGGATTGCTCTTCTGATTGCCACTGAATTTAGAAAGAAAAAAATTCCAGTCTGTAATGAACACCAATAATCCCCAGCATACTGCAACAAACACACAACAAAAGAACAAGTATAACATTTTTTTGTTTTGCCACGAATCTGCAAGAATCATTTGCTCGGTATATGTGTTTTTTACCTAGCTAGGCCTCCTATGTAAAAGTCATAGCATTAAATGGAAGTATCTTGGTCTCACAGAACAGAGAAGGACAGTCAAAAATGTTTATTCTCTGTGTTGTCACCAACTTGATTTGCATTTTAGTCACTCCTTATGACCCCAGCACCAATTCCTGGGGTTTGGGTTGGGCAATAACTGCTAGAGACTGGACTAACAAGGCAATTCTGGTCCTGCTAAAACAGTGGCATCAGGAAGGAGCAGGGGAATCCTGTGATTGCTAGCTGGCTTTCTTTTTACCTACTTCCAGAGTTCCTCCTCCACTCTCAGATGATCCAACTTAGATACTGGGCAGCAAGAGGTATCAATTATCTGAAATTGAGGTGGTGGCTGCCCAACCTCTTAAGAAAGTTCCTTAGTGAAGAGTTTCAGGAGAGAGAGCTAAATGGAACTAAGAATCATGGAAACCTAGATCTATCTAGGCCAATTCTTACATTAAGGATGAGTCCACTATCCAACATCCCCAAGAAACCTGGTCTTTGCCTGAACATATTCAGGGATGGAGAAGTCTGCTCTTAGTAAAACAGCCCATTCCATTTTCCTTCTGCTCCATTTTTTGGAGAAGTTTTGTCTTACATTGAGCCCAAGTCCATCTCCCGTAATTTCCATCCTTTGTTTCTAGTTCTGCCCTCTGGAGCAAAGGAAAATATGTCTTTTTACTTGACTACAACATTTGTAGATTGTGATTATTTCTTTCTCAGTCAACTGTTCTCCAGCTCAAATAATCCTCCATTCTTTGGATCATGGTCTTCCTTACTCTAGGTGGTCCCAGTTGTGTCTCAGATGAAGTCATCTATGATTTTTAGAATCCAGGGATAGCAGAATCTTAAAAGTTAGACTTTGAGGTGTCCTTAGAGCAAGCCACCCAAGCCCTTCATCATATAGATCACAGAAGATCCAAGTCAGAAGCCAATTTCAAAAGCCATCTGGTCTAATCTGCAGCTTTTCTACCTGAAGAACCTGAAACATTTCCTCTCCAACATACTTGGCAAGGAATAATCTAGCCTTTGCTTGAAGACCTCCATGGAGAGGAAACCTGCTCCTTTCTGGAGCAGCCCATTCCACAGTTGGATAGTATTAATTCCTAGGAAATATTTTCCCACATCAAGCCTAAATTGGATTCTTTGCCACTTCTAAGTATCACTCCAAGTTCTGTCCCTTGTGGCCAGATGGAACAAGTCTAACAAGTTTCCTTTTCCAGGAAGCCGTCCTTCAAATGCTTGAAAACAGCAGCCCTATCGCCCAAGTCTTCTCTCCAGATTCTACAGTTCTGTTTATTGCTCCTTTTATGGCATGGATTCTTTTGCTGTCCTGAATACTTTCCTTTGGTCACTGTCTGTCTTATTCTAAAAAGTTTTACCCAGAACTGACTGCAAGACCTCAGATGTAGTCTGATCAGGGCAAAGTATCATGGAATCAGAGAATTATGGATATGAGAAGGAGTTTAGAAGCCATTGAGCCCATCAATTAATCAATAGCTCACACAACATGCATTTATTGAATATCTACTATATGCCAAACACTTGGCTACACATTGGGGTTAATAGTCCTGATCCTCAAGGAGAATCTAATCTAGACAAGGAGACAAGTACATGTATGTAGGTTTATAAAAACAGATACAAAATGATGGGGGAGCCCTCATCCGGGGGTTGTGTAGGGATCAGGAAAGTGGTGCTTGAAAATCCAGCAGAAACCCTCCAATGGATCCCCAGTACAAAACACCGAACAGGGTGGTGATGGTGGTGGTGGTGGTGTGTGTCATCCAGACTCTACTTGAAGATACCAGGTAAGAAGGAAGCTGCTACTTTCCCAGGCAGCCCTTATTCACTTTTGGACAGATCTAATAATTAAGAAGTTTTCTCCAATATCAAATCAATATTTGCTTCTTTGAAACATCTGACCGTTCTTCCTAATCTAGACCTCTGGAAACAACTAATCCCTCTTGCATAATGGCCATCAAAATACCTAAACACAGTTATCATTCTCCTTCAGTCTTCCTTTGCTCCAGGCTAAATAACTCAATTCTTTTTGCTATATCCTTCAGTGATGTGGATGAAAGGCCCTTTATCATTTTGAATACTCTCCTTTGGATTATTTCTAGTCAATGGTCTTCTTAAAATATGGCACCTAGAAAGACCACAATAATCTAGATATGCTTCTTGGGAGTTATGCCTCCCCAATGCAGCCAATGATCATGTTACCCCTTGTGTGTGTGTGTGTGTGTGTGGTTACCATATCACACTATTGCCTCATGATGAGACTAAGACCCAACTGAAGCTTTTATCATCTCCCTTTTCTTGGATGTTAAGTTTCTCTTAATAATGATGAAACTGACCCAACAGGTGAACAGAACTCAGGTCTTCTAACTTCAAATCTAGTGGCCCTTTCAGCATAACACAGCCTACGTTGCTGTAGTTCTGGGTGACCAATAGACCATTTGAAGGGTTTTGGGGAAAGCTGTCCTTCACCCTAGTCAGGCACATGTCTTCTTTTTGGCTAAGACCCTGCCATGTGAAAACATTCTCATCCCTTATTCAGTTAACCAGATTAACAATCTATTCTGTATTTAAGGTATCCTTAGGTGAAGGGGTTAAAAGACTTATTTAACACTTAAACCTAATTCACAAGAAAGTCAAGAGATTGCCTTCATGATATCATTGATCTTCTTTGAGAATGAAGGCTGAACAGCAAGCCCCTGCCTCAGACCTGCTCTCAAGGAGTTTACAGTCTAGTAGATGAAATAAGATTCAGACATATTGCTATGAAACAAATTTTAAAGATATTGTAGTCGTGGTCCTATTTTTCTGAGTCACAGCAACTTTTAAAATCCATCTACTAAGTCTAGAGGTATTGTGATCTACATCAAAGAAAGGACTACACACATCACTAAAAGTATGGCTACTTGACATATTTAAGATTGGAGATGTTCCAAGTGTGATGAATAATTATAGAAGGGAGAGACAACTTTTAGAGCAACTCATGAAAGCCTTTATGATGTAAATAACAAATAAGCTCATATATAGTAACAGGGAAGGATATCAATAGGTCTAGATGAGGGACAGGAGCAAGCTATTCTGACATAATGGATAATAGGGGCATAAATTTAGGGTTATGGAAAGTGCCTTCGTATTATGGATAGAATGCAAGATTTGGCCTCAGGAACACTTGAATTCAAATTCTTCCTTGCACATTAACTAGCCATATGACCTCATGGGAGTTAACTTCTTTGAGCCTCAGTTTCCTCATCTGTAAGATGGAAATAATTATATCTCCCTTACAAGGCCGATGAAATTTTAATAATAATACTAATAGGTAACATTTATATAGTGATTACTAAGTGCCAGGTACTGCGCTAAACGCTTTACAATTAGTATCTCATCTGACCTTCACAACCACCCTGGGAGGCAAGGGCTATTTTTATTCCTATTTTACAGATAAGGAAACTGAGGCAAACAGTTTAAGTGACTTGCTCAGGATAATAGATGGAAAGAACTTTTCACAACTTAAAGTCTTAACGTAAATGTAGGCTATCATCATTATCTTACAGATGAAGAAATTGAGCAACAGACAAGGTTCAGTGGATAGAGCTGAGGGTCTGAATTCAAACCCAGCCTCAGACACTCACAATCTGTGTGAGCCTGAGCAAGTCCCTTGGTCTCTGCCTCAGATTCCTCAACTATAATAACATGGCGATAAGGACAGCACCTACCTCACATGTGAGGATTAAATGAGACATTTGCAAAGTACCTAATCCAGTGCTGGGCACATTGTTGGAGCTTTATAAATGCACATTCCCTCCTTTTTTCCCCTTCCCTAAGGTTACATCAATTGGAAATGGCAGAACTGGGGATTTGAACTTGGATCCTCTGCCCATCCACCTGTCCTTTGGCTATACCAAAAAACCTTTCAGATGATCAGACGAAAGAGTTCTTGTAGAAAACTGAATTGGTAAGAGTTGAGCATTGGTCTGATGTAAGGTCTAGGGAGAAGAAAGAAGATACTCAGATTTTTCAGTTTGAATATATATTTTTACTAATTGTTCTTATTCAGTTGTTTTCATTTGTGTCCAACTCTTCAGGGACCCATTTAAGGTTTTCTTGGCAAAAAACATGCTGGAGTGGTTTGCTATTTCCTTCTCTAGCTCATTTTACAGATAATGAAACTGAGGCAAACACGGCTAAGTGACTTGGCCAAGGTCACACAGCTAATAAGTATCTGAGGCTATATTTGGACTCAGCTGGTGCTTTATCTACTACACCATCTAGCTTTCTTTTTAGCTGTACAATGTCATATCATCATCATCATCATCATCATTTCTAGCATTGATCCAGTGCCTTATGGTTTGTGAAGTGCTTTCCATATAATATATCATTTGATCATTCACATTTCTGTTATTAGTTTATGTTCCCTTTTTACATTTCTGTGACCTTGTCATAGCTGAGAAATGAACTCTCATGTAGTAAGAGCCTGCACAGCCATTTGAAAGTCATTGAGAGTCTGTGAATGACGTTATTGGGGTATGAATGAGGAAGAGGCAGGAAAAGACCCAACCCCCCCAAACTAGACCATGTAAACATCTACACTTGCTCCGCATTTGACTGCTGCTCTGTGGCCCTGCTCATATGCTCTCTTATGGATCTATAAGAAAATACACAGTATTTTCCGGGATATGGTGAACTGGACTCTATTTCTTGAGGGGGAAAAAGAAGTCACCATTTTAAGATTCCAAAATATTCAAGAAAAATGGATTTCTCTCAACTGTTATTTTTTTAATGATGAGGGGAAGAAAGAAGGGAAAAAAACACAACTCAGCTATAATTAAAAGGCACTGCCTTTGTAATACCCAAAGGGTAATGTAGCATGAAACTTGGGTATGTGACCCAGTAATATTCACTCTGATTTTCCCATTACATTTTCACCCCTCTCCTCTTAAGGCTCCCGATGACTTCTAAGAGAGCTCTGGGTCTAGAGGGAAATGAAAAATGGAAGAATTGGTCTGATTAGCCCTTTCCATATAGAAATGAATAAAGATTATCAATGCATGAGTTTCTTTCTTTTTTTCTTTTTTTTGTGATTTGGACTATATGACCTCAAGTACTTCTCCCAACCCCCTACTCAGACTAATGCTTAGATTGAGATTAAACCAAAATTATGTAAAATGGGAAACAAGATATTAATAATTCCCTGCAATCACGTAACATAATAGAATTCATGTCTATTTTCATTGGCGCTAGTGAGTAAAATAAGACGCTAAATGAGTTTAGAGATTTAAAATTTATCTTTACCCTCCCGTGACCTACTCTCATCCTCCTCCCTGCCTTTGTGATATGATTGAGGCCATCCCAAGGGGACTCTCTGTCTTTAAGACCCCTCAGTAAAAGTTTGCAGGCTTAAATAAGAATTTTAGCAAAGTTTGAGATTGATGAAGCCATCCTGACAAGGGTTCAATGCACGAATCATCTTGGCCCAGGCATGAATTAACCATAGGAAAAACAGGGACCCAGAGCCATCATGCCACTTGTCATTCTTCAGTTAAACAGGGGGGCAAAGCAAACGCCACCACATGTCACTGTTGCAAATGTTGGCAGGAAATATTTTTCCTGAGAGCCAGCCAGCGGCCAAGAATGACACCAAGCTTAACCAAAATCAGGCAAGGAGCTGGGATGCTGGCAGATCCTGCCTCTCTGGCGGCCCTGCTCTAGTCTTTCTGTGTGTAACACAGACTAAGACTTCCTGTTTGTCAAAGATGTTCGCACCCTCCTCCACCCAAGAAAAGAGCCATGGCCTCCCACAGCTGATCCCATGTTGAAAAGTCTGTGTCAATGCTCCGGCCCCACCCTCCCTGGCTTGTCCACATACCAGTGTGTTTTGGATTATTCCTGGAGATATGAAGATGAGATCTAATTGGAACTCCTGCATGAAAATCACCAAAAGAAAGAGAAAAGAATAGACTAGCCGCTAATACCCCAGATGTAGCTCAAGTATTCTTACAGTCATAGAATTATCAGGAAGACACCAAAAACACAAAGAAATTATTTCATCTGTGTATGATTTTAAGCAAGCTTGGTCTACTGTAAAAAGAGGTTGTTAATGAAGACTACATTTCCCTCCTGAGAGTCTAGGTCATGTAGTCTCATATCAGCCAACCGAAGTTTATTGCCAGAAAAATAGCTAAAAGCTTTGCCACTGCCAATGACCAGTGAAACAAAAAGAAGGAAAGAAAGAAAAAAAGAGCCTTCTCTTAATTTTTTGTTTTTGCTCAGATGTTCGGAAGAAGACAGGCAAATGACATGGAAACTATCTTGCAATTATTAAATTAATGAATTTGAAAATCTTGAATACAAATGGCTAAAAAAAAAATTCAAATGGTATTGTCCGTTCCTGCCTCTGGTGTATTATCTTTCTTTTTCCATTTTTTAATTAAGGTTTCGATTTTTCAATGCCCTGTGGAAAATTGAGTATGGAACCTCAAAGACAAACGTGAGTAAGGACTTACTGGGAGTTGTAAGGGAACAAACTGTCAGGCTTTGGGGGAACTTGGCAAGAAAGAATGTCCCTCTTAGGAAAACCACAGCTCTGGCAAATGGTGCGTACTTATTTATTAATCCACGTTTACCCCAGCGCCAAGGGAAATGACTTCTTTTTCTTCTCTGTCTTTGACATTTCTCTTACCAACCCATACACACCATGTCGAAGTTTAGCCGACAGGCCATTCAACACATTGTGTTTAGTTAAATGGAAGTGCCTTACTTTGTGAGAAAAGCCCCCTTGCCAAAAAATATAAACAGCCCTCGCTTTGATTAATATAAATATTTTAAAACCAGAACACTCTGTTACATCTTACCAAAACAATCCTCATGTTGCTGACGGGAAGGGGGATAAAAGAGGAGGGGGGGCTTTCATGCATCAGCTGGACCCAACAAAATACAGCTGCAGAAAGAAATTTTAAATAAATATGAATGTGTTGGCCTTTTTGCCAGGGCTTGTGTCCTTAGGCTCAAATGGAATTGTTGTCCAATGCTTTTCTGTTTCATTAGGAAAAATGAAAAGTTTTTTTTTCCTTAAGTAACAGTTCCAGTTCTAGGGCATCCTATTTAAATTTCAAAGCACGCTAATTAAAAGAGGCCATTAAAACTGGTCTTCCTGCCCACTTTTAAGGTTTATTTGCTAATACGCAGCTGGACAAGAGATGTGTGGAGTGAATAGTTGAAGGGGGGAAAAAGACTGATAATCCCAGCCAGGGATGGAGGGGGAGGTGGGTTTCTTAGGCCCCATTTGTCCTGAATGGTAAGGCTGCCTGTACAAAAGCAAATCCCTCTACCTTAGAAGATTAATTCTGAAGGAGGCACTCTTGGGTCAGAGTATACATAAGCGTGTGCCTAATCTTGGAGAAATCAGGCTATTTTCTCACAGCAATTAAGCAGAGGTCCAGGGTTTCACCCACAGTGTATTTAAACACAGGATACAATTAAACCCCAAAGTATGAATATCTTTGCTGTGCAAAATTGTCCAGGAAATAGATTTTGCCCTCTCTCAAATGAAAAGCAAGGCAAACGAAGGGGATGCCTGGACTCTGCAACAAACTCCCTAGAAATAAATGTGAGAGGCTCCTTCCTAATTGCAAATGCTTTATGTACATACGAATACTGCTCATTTCCCCCTGACATATTTGAGAAAGGAGAAGATGCACTTTCCAATTTCTGAATGGTCGATAGCATCACACCTGTATGAAGGAGACTGAACTCTGCAGAGATGTTCCCTGGAAGGCCTGGCTTGGACAATGGCCAGGCCTTGGGTCCTGAGAAACCAATGTAAGCGTCCCATCAAAATCAGCCTTAGGAGCTTCACCCCTGAGGTAGCTGGTGGGAAAGGGCACCTCATTAAGAGACGAAAGGCCCTGAAAAATTTACTTTCTCTTGTTCTGCAGTATTTTCTAAACAAGTAGATAGTCTTTCTGAGAAAATGAATGCCACTTTGAAACACTATTTGGAGAGGGGAGAATAAAATATTAAATGGACAAAGCCCGATTTGTTGCACATCGATCTCCTACAGGCAAAAATCTTTTAATAATCCAAGGATTCTATTAAATAAACTATCATTCCTCCTCCCTATCTCCAAGAAATTGGGGGAAAATCCTTTGGGTGTTCATAGACTTTCACATGTGTCACTAATATCATTACCACTCTTCTATTTACATGTCAGATCTATAATCCTGTCTAGGTTGTAGCTGTGAGGAGGGGGGTGAGGAGAGGGAGCTCGGTGGGAGAAGAAAGGGGGTTAGGAAAAAAGTGGATAATTTTTCATTTAGACAGCTGAGTGGAATTTTCTATCACCATAGTTGTTTGTACACAAAACAGCGCATTGTACGCAGTGAGAAATCTTATAAGCGATGTCCTTTGTCACATTCTCTAAAACTGATAGCATTGTAACAGAAAGGAAAACGGAATGAGTCATATGTGAATTATTATTTATGTGTATATGTATATATACACACACATACATACCTATGTACATATACACGAATGACAGCATGCAAAATGAACTTTGGAGTGAATAATGAGGGCCTGGATTCAGCTCCTGCCTTTGACACATACCAGCTGGATCCCTCTAGAAAACTCCCTTAATCTCCCAGGACCCTGGACAAGTCTCTAAAACCACATATTGAGATGTTACCCATCGACACTGGCAGCAGGGAGAATTCACTCATTCATCGGGAGTTCTTTGTACAAATGAAATCACAAGTCAATATTCTCTGTTTCTATCTTTTTTCTATCTTTATTTTCATTCATTACTTAACACTTTTTGGGTTGCTATAGGGAACTTCCAGTGTGGTGATTCACTCAACCACTGCAGGTCAACTTGTATACAAATTATTCAAAGGAATGTGTTTTAGCACTAAGACTTTTGGGACAGATACCCTGTTTGGGAGTTTCCTTGTGTTCCAGTTAAATGTCTTATTCAGGGTCACAAAGCTAGTATGTGTCAGAAATCAGACCTGGAACTAAGTCTCTCTGAGGCTGCTCCTTTACCCTTTATGGGGAACTGCCTCTTGCATGTATATATGCATATGTATATACATATTCATCATTTCTACATTAGGATGCTAGCTTAATTTAGAGTTTTAAAATATATCCGTTGCCTCCTCTGACCTAAACTGGTACACTGAGAAGCACCATGGAAGTGTGGGAAAAAGAAGTGATCAATGAGTCTGGAAAAATTAGGTTCAAACTAGGTTCACTTAATGACACATACAGCCTATGGAATTCACTGAGCTTTTCAGTGATCCTGGGTAAACTTCCTGGATGGAGGTCATTGTGTCATTGAAATCATGGGTCCAGACCAACCAAAAATATGGGTACATGTTCCTAACTAGTTCTTAGTTGTTGTAGCTTTTCTGATGCCTGAACACCAAGGTTAAGGGAATCTGTGCAAAGAAGTGTTTCCACACAAAAAAAGTGCCATAAATGGTTTACACTCTGCCTGCCATGTGCTGAGGGATATGGGGGGTAAATGGAAGCTTTGCATTTTCCTAAGTATTTTTTTAAAAATAGGACCCCTGCCTTTTGGAGTGGTTCTTGCTGATATCATTGGCAAATTGGACCACCATGTAACCTTTAAAAGTGCAGCATATCCCAAAACGAGTTACTTATTAAACAAATGTTCCCTTTTTTGAGTGCAACTGACCTTTAAATGATTATTTCTCAGCACTTGTAACAAAGGGAATCTCACCTCTCACCCTCACATTTTTTGATGCGTTGCAGCAAGTGGCTTCATGACCTTTTCACAACATATAACATGCTGTACAACACAGAAATTACTCACAAACTGTAATGAACCCTGTTCAGAGAAGGAGTCCCACTTGCCTCTTTTCTGGCAGCAGCGTGTTACTGTGAGCACATGGGGAAAAGAAGCCCACAAACCTTATCATTCATCTGTATGGGATAACTTTTCACCAACCAGTAAATTTATTCAAAAAAGCGAAAAACAAAAAAACATTTCTTCAATGCACTAAATGCCCACTGGCTGCTGCTGACCAATCTTGGCCAAACTTTGGCCCAAACTCCCCTAATAGAGCAAAGAATCACATAAATAGGGGTGTTTGATTAAGGAAAGTCAGTGTTCTGGACCCAGGGTGGCAACATAGAAACCAATGGGAAATGCTTGGGCTTAACAAAATGTTTGTGCTTGAACCAAACATGTATATATGACTAGCATGGCGCCCTGTTTTACCTAAGCTGGTCAAGACGGGTAGTGACAAAAGTTTTTGATAGAGGATACTGATTAGATTCATTAACCTGTCAGGGAGTTGGAGAACTGGGTTGCCTCAGAAACAGTTACTTCAGAAAGGAACAATGTGGATAATGAGGCTAAGTTTCTCGTAATTAAGTGGAAAGGATCATTGGAATTCTGATAATTCAGAGAGCAATTCTAACCTACTGTGTATTTTAGTTGATGTTTTACTGGATCCCTTTACAGGTATAAAGAGATCCGAGCTTTTTCTAGGTCTAATGATTTTTTTCTCTAGCTAAGATAACGGTTTACAGCTTAGTAACCTGGCCCCCATTTAAAGAAGTGCCTCTAGAACAGGTTAATTTCTCTTTTAAAGAGATGCAACCCCCAAGTCCAGAGAGGCAGAAGAATATATCTCTATATCTACATATATGCATGTAGAATATAGATAACACATATGAGGATGCTCCTATTTACATATTATTTGACTGTAATGGTACAGGAAAATCTTAATGAATGCTAATACTTTCATAAAGGAAATTGAGTCCTCTTGAAAACTGATTTTCAAATTGGTTAAATAAGTTCAGTATTTTAAAAAGATTTCATCTTCTTGAAAGCAAACTCCCTCCCAACCACCTCTCTCCTCTCTCTGTGTTTCTTTTTCCTCTGTTCTCCCTCAGTTCTTCTTCCTCTGCTCTCTCTTTTACCTCTGTTCTCTTTCTTTCCCTGTTTCTGTCTCTTTTCGTTTTCTCTATTTTTTCTTCTGTTCTCTCTCCTTTTTTCTATTTCTTTTTCCTTCTCTCTCTCTCTCTCTCCCTCCCTCACTCCCTCCCTCCCTCCCTCCCTCTTTCTCTCCCTGTCTCTGTCCCCCTCCCTCACTCCCTCTCTCTCTCTTTTCTCTCCCTTGTTTTGTCTTTCATAGCAAGGATTTTTTCCCCTGGCGCCTAGCACAAAGTCTGACACACAGTATGCATGCTATGAATGCTTGTCTGTCTCTCTCTTCATCCAGTTCTGCTTCTGTTTTTTTCTGTCACTCCCTTCTTACTTGATATTTTTGTGTCTCCATTTCTTTCTCTCCCTGTATTGATCATTTTTTATCTCTGTCTTTCTCCAGTTCTTTCTGCCTATCTCTTTTGCTCTCGTCTCTGTTTCCTTGGTCTCTCTCTTTCTCCCTCTCCTTCTGTGTATATATATGTTTAAACAAAAGCATCTGATTGAACATCTTAAAGTAAGTTGGAAAGTAGCTTGAGGACCATGCTCCATGATTAAAAGCAGTTTGAGTACAACTATGAACTTACAGTTTTCCCTCCAGGTTCAGAAGCAGTAATATTGAGCATAGCCCGTAGGGCAGACACAGTCTTTCAGGAGTTGAATGAAAAGTAATATCCTCCGGAAAAGTGGGGTTCTGAAAGAAACAAAGGAGGAGCAGAAACCAGACTTACTTGGAGTTCTTTAAGTTGGTCCTTCACAAGGCAAATCAGTCACTTGATTGGTGTATAATCACAAAGATAAATAAACAACTTGGAAGTCTAAACTGATTCAGTGTCAATTCCTCCCTGGGCCTTCTCGTTCATTAATGACTCACCCTGCTGACAAACAATCCTGGCAAATCAACAATCTTGGATAACACAGCTAGAAGCAGTTGATATGTCTGCTCACTATTTACATTCCTGAGGATGAATATTTATGACAGGCAATGCTCCTTCAACATATACTGTATTTCAGGCACTTCTCAGTCAGAATTATATTCGAAAAGGCCCAGACACTCTTAACACATCCTTTTCACTCTCATCCTGCCCAGCTGCTAAATAGAGGCCTACTGGACCAACATGGAGAACACTGGAAACTGACTTGAAGGAACTTTCTTCAGTGTCCTCTAATTTCTGAGTCCTCCCCCCTTTTTTTCTGTTTACAAGGATTTGACTTCAAAATAATATCTACTTCTCAAAGAGACTGCATCCCCCCAAATATTGAGTGAAGTTTAATTTGCATTTTTCCATTGGTTGTGAACAGGCCATGTGCTTCCCTCCTTGGGGTTGGTGAACTCGAGTTGTCTGTGTACACAGACAGCACTCCGGCCCCAGATGTGACTGGTTAACTGTACAAGCAAGAAGGATAAATCCGTACAACAATGCTTCATTCACCAAGGAAATCTGCACTGGATTATAGCTTCTCTATGGTTAAGTCTGGTCTTAATTTACTGCTTTTATTCAGTTTTCAACCACAAACGAGCCCCTTATGAGGCATTCACTATGCAGAATTGACAACTCTTTTTATCTATTTGAAAAATATTTTTGGGTAATAATTTATGGTTACAAAATATTTTAAGCAGTTTGAATAGTTATATTATATTCTCTCAATGCTTAATGATGCAGTATCCCCTGTAAAAATGGAATGCAGGGCAATCTGGTAATTTTACATACAGTATTTATAACAACAGAGCAAGTTGGCCATATAGAAACACAAATAAAAAAATGCACACACAACCCTGCATATTTCATAGGAAGTCTTTAAAAAACATTTTTTAAGCTCTTAAATTGCATCTCAAGAGAAAATTAGAGTTCGGGGCAGTGACTAAAGGCTCTATATAAGGGGGGAAAATAACTTTGGCAAGCACCGTATTTTATTTATGGGCTATTATGCTTGAAATGTATATTCAGAACACCCTTTGGAAGGGGAAAATCTGTAACTCTTGCTGAGGGAGGGTTCATATGCTATTTATGTTTTATACATGAAACCTAAATGTCATGTGAGTAGTTGTATATTTTTTCCTTCCTCCATCAAAGGTATTCTCTCTATTTATATGCTGAATTAATGCAGTATCTTATTTATAAAATCCATCTGAAGACACTCATTAGTATTGGGCATTGGATGGTTTTTGAGGATTGGGTTGCCAGTAAGAATTGCTTTGGGAACTAAGACTGGCTGAAAGTGTTGAAGTTTTATATTAATTTTTTTTTTTGCCAAGTTCCGCTATCACAGTCTGTGTCAGTTTCACTGCACAGCCCCTAGGGGGATGCCAGCCATTGACACTCCAACTAGACAGAGCAGAGGGCTCATGCAAATGATGGGGAATGTATCTTATAAAAGGAGACAATGGAAACAATTTGGTCCCTGAGCTCTTCAAGACACCCAAGTTCCTTTTGCTTGATTCTCGATTAATTTAAGCTGTTGGCACCAGAAGCTTTACAACTTTACTCTTGGCAGAAATAGAATACTTTCAGACTCATTGATACTCAGGGATCCTTCCCATTACAGCATGAACTCCCTGTAGATAAACAAAGGGAAACATTCAGCGGAGGTACTTGCCGTGTTTTCCTCATTAGCGGATCCAGTGTCTTGAGCAGAGAATGAGTGTTTTGGGAAAAGCATTCTTGGCATTAACAAGAAAGGACATTGCTTTTACAAGCAGAACCACTTTATGATTTTCTAAGACATCTCTCTCCCGGTGCCATATGTAAATTGTGTTTAAGGGGGAAAAAAAGCTTACCATGAAAGTATGCATTACTTTGAGAAGAAAATGCACAAGCATACTTTCAGAGAGCAACAAAAAGATGAACTGTTTCCCTTCAGTTAGTTAGAAATGATAGCTTCCTTATAAACTTTATTTCTTTGTATTCACAGTAGAAACAGATTTTTTTTTGGTGTTGGGTTTTTGTTGTTGTTTCAATAAATATATTTTTACATGTCATAGGAGGGGCAGGCATCATTATTTAAGAACTTGTTATCTGGTTATCTTTATAGAATAACAGGCTTATTGGTTCTCTAATCTACTCACACTGGTCTCGGTAGCTTAATAGGAACTATATGCGAGGTAGGAAAAACAAACCTGAATGAGGTAGAAAGGTGATTAACGAAATAAGAAGGTTCAGCAAGAAAAACCACGGGGATAACATCACAGTTTTTATTCTCTCTAAGCTCTGATTTCTTAAAATTTATTTTTAAAAAAGGCCTTCCCTTCTTCTCCAGATTCTCTTTGTAAGTATTCATAAACATAATACAAAGAACTCTATTATTACAGATTATGATGCTCTTGGATGACCTTGGGGGCTTCAAGGAGATACTGAGAATTCACTTTGAAATGCCCCAGTTAGGCTGACAGTGGCTATTGGTCCTTAAAAGGATCTGAGACAAGACATTTGAAACTTTGGACAAATCAAGTGAATTCTAATTCATATGGTATCCATCCCCATAATATCCTCATATCCTTCTTGATATCATTCAGTGAGAGACAATGTTTGTCCCCATTCCTTGACTCCTCTTCCCCTTCCTAAAGAACATAGATTTATAGAACTTTTGAACTAGAATGGACCTTAGAAAGCTAGTAATGGTCTCCCAAAACCTTAAAAGATAGGCAATTTATGTCAGCAATTTATCTATTTATATTGGAAGCCAGAAGGGAATTCAGAGGCCATCTAATCCAACCCCACTCCATTTTACAGTTGAGGAAGCCCAGAGAAGATGACTTGCCTGCCCAAGATGGTGCAGGTCATGAACATCAGAGGCAGAATGTGAACCCAGGCCCAGTGTTAGGACTCTTTCCACTGTGTCTTAGGCCTCCAGTCTTAGCTCATTTGAATAGTCCAGCTGATAGTTTTTTGAATGAGGAAATGGGGGATCATGGAGGCTAATGGACTTGGCCCTGGTCATACAGGTACAACTGGGATTAATCCCCAGATTTGCAGGTTCCTAGGCCATTGCTTTTTATAATACACCATGCTGCATTCTACCTGAAGATGTGAAAGTGGGAGGGCCATTGAACACGGAATTTCCCCACTGCCTTACCATTACAAAACTATCTGGGCTAAATGACAGGTTGTTTGCTAAGGTATTATGAAATTTCAGGATTTTAATGGTCCTTAAAATATAATACCCTGTGTCATTTATTTCCAGAAGTCAAATCCATTTCTAGCACTTTGAGTCCATGTTAAACATCTAGTTCAACACTGTTTGAAAAGGGAATGCAGACATGATAAGCAATTAATCTGCCTTGACAGCTTTCTTAATGGTTTGCTTTCCTTACTGAATTCAAATAATTGATCCAGAATTATTAAAATGTGAATCAGCTGAAGTCTCAACATGCAAACACTCACTAACACACAAATGTTAACATGTGATGCATTTATATGACACCCTATCTTGGAACCTACGATTACTACCAGTAACCAGGAATATGGGAATGATACTTCCTTGTGATTTAGGGAGACAAGATCTCAGATGGAGAGGTTAAGAGGCTTCTGAAATGTGGGTTCTATTTAGGAAGTTAAGCAACGAGACTAGAAACATGCAATTTAAACTATTTGGGGCTTCATCCCAAAGAGGAATTCCGACTTGCTTTTGCTGAAGAATTGTCACAATGTATTCATTTCAATTTGTTAGTGGAGACTTTTGCTTTTGATTCTTGGGTAAGTTGAGGAAGGGACCTGGGAGCTCCTCTATGACTTCTCCCTAGGTGAGGTATTGGAACAGGGACTTCTGAAAGGTGCCAATTGAAGAGACAAATGGTAACCAACTTTTTCAATTAGTTAGAAATGCTGAAAAGCATAAAAATTCGGATCAATCTGACTTCTTCTTTTGGGGGGAGGGGGAGGTGGAGGTGTTGGTACCTTGAAAGAACCTTGAACTTGGTGTGCTGAATTTGACATCATCTTGACTCTGCCACTTTCTGTGTGACTTTGGCCAAGCTTTTTACCTTCTCTAGGTTACCTCAGATTATTCATTTGTCAAATGAGAGGATTGGAGTAGATAACCTGAAAAGGCCTTTCTTTCCAGCTCGAGATCTGGGGAGCTACAGGTGTGGAAACTGCCCCTACTAATGTAGGATAACTCATCTGCAAACGCTTGTCTTAGAGAGCTGCCTGAAGCTTCTAAAAGGAAGGAAGGAAGGGCCTACTATATGCCAAGAGCTGGGCTAAGCACTGTATAAATATCTCATTCGATACGCAATCCAAAGGTACTATTTTCGTTCCCATTTTGCGGTTGAAGAAATGGAAACAAAGGTCAAGTGATTTGCTCAGGGTTACACAGCTAGTAAGTCTCCGAGGAGAGATTTGAACTCATTTTCCTGATTCAGGCTCAATACTCTATGCACTGGGTCATCAAAATGACTCCTGGTATGAGTCTGGTATGTTTGAAAAGTAGGATTTGGAGCCAGACTGGCCTTCTAGCTCCACTCCAATCCTACTCGAGTTCATGTCAAAAAAATCCTTTCTTTTTCTTGCTCATTTGCACTTGCTTCTACGCAGTGGAAAATATAATGCATTTTATGAACTCTCCAGTTGACATGCTGTAGGCAAGACAGATTGGGGGGGGAAAGCCAGAAAGTACAACTTTCTTTTTCATGACATCTGGGCAATGAAGACATAATCTGATAACAGTGTATGTGTAGGCAGGGAAAGACTTACCTAAAGTTCGTTCTGTTCTATTGTTTGTTGTAATGCATTGTTGCTGAATCCAATATGTTCCTAAACAAACATGAAATGCAGTTTGCCAAAGAACTGCACCTGAATGTGGGAGAATGGTTCTTCTCAATGACTTTGTGATTCTGGCTCAATGGCTCTCACTGATATTTCCCGGTCACATGACCTTGGACAAGTCACGACTCCTCAGGGTCCTAGGCAGCTCTCATAATTGATGAGCAGGTGCTGATCTGCATTTTCTCATTGAGAGTCTATACCAGTGAAATAACTGGTCTGGTGTTCAAAAAAAGAAAGGCCAAATCAAGACACTGACTACCCCCAATGAATTACAAAAATATTCTTTCAGTTTAATATTTAAGTATGGTATGGGGAAATTTTTTTTGTCCAACTGCAAAATGTTCTTTTTAAAGGTATAATGAAAGAAATAGCTTTTCTTGAGAAAATTGCCAAGCAACATTTTACCATCGTGAAAAAGAAAATGATGGCATATAGCCAATCTTTTTTGGATAATTTGCCTTGAAAAATGAATAAAGTACATTTCTGAGAAACTGGAATTCGTTTTGGAAAAGTAGTCAAATAAGGTTCATAACTGAAAGCACTCTCCATCTCTTCAAATTTTCCTTGAATACTTTCCGAACACCTTTCTTCCTTTCTGTTATAATTATCTGTGTGTATGTCATATCCCACTCAAGAGAATGGACTACTGAGGATCATAGATTAAATAGGAATGCAGAACTGGAAGGCCCTGTAAGTCATTCTGTACAAACCCTTTGTTCATACATCTTAATCTATAGAAATGAAGGCTTAGGTTGACTTCTTGGGTTCCCTGCTGGAGTAAATATCAGAGTGGATGTGAATGTAGGTCCTCTGACTGAAGTGTTCACTTCAAGATGCTACCTCATGGTAAATTCCCGGGTCTGTTGTGACACCTTACACATAATCCATACTCATAGGATCATAGAAGCATAAATATAGAGTGAGAAGACATTTTCAAGGCCACTGAGTGCAACTACCTCATGTTACAGATAATGAAACTGGGTGTGAGAGGAGTTAATTGACCTGTTCTGGACCACATAGCTAATTCTCTGGTGAAGAATTTGAACTTGTGTCTTTCTGACTCAAAAGCCAGCACTCTAGCTACTGCTTAATGTGTGTTGGTTTGAGATGAAATACTTATTCAAGTCTATGGTTTTGTGAATAAGTATATTAAGGGTCTTTTGGTCCATAAAATTTGGACATTAGACATCTTCTAAGATTCAAATTAAGAAAACCATCCACTCCAGTTTGATAAGAAGTTATTCATTCCTATGTGCCAAGCACTGTGCTAGGTAGACATTCAAAATAAAATATAGTTCCTGCCCTCAAGAAACTTAAAATCAACTGAAACAAATGGCCTATTTTATTCTATTTAAGAATCTGTTGAAATGGGCTCCAAATTATGACCTCCAAAACAATTAATAGAAAAGAAAAACAATTTGTATTTATTTCTCAAACTTCCTCACTCTGAAACAATCTCTTCACAATAACCCTAAGCTCATAGATTACATGCCAGATTTGTTTCCTGCGCAGATCAAATTTCGATAAGTTTTAAGTAAAATAATTAGCACCAGTTTCTAGTCCTAATGGAAAAGACTTCCCACCACTAGGTCTTAGAAATATTCGGTACAACTGTAACCCCGATCTATGTAAAATAATTAGGTAGACTGTATCCTGGTACATTTCATTTGTAGCAACATGCAGCAATTCTACTAAACCAAAGGCGAAACGATAAAAAAAAAAACCGGCCTTTCAGCCTTTTGATAAATTTAAATACAAAATGCATCCTGGGTCTGCACATTAATAAGGCCTGTTAAACTCAGTCGAATATTTTACATTCATCTGTACTTCAGCAGACAGGTTCATGACCTTCGTAGAGAGGCTTTAGCTCCTGCAGTTCTAAAACCCATATGGGGGAGGACAGGAAATATTATTTTGTGATTAGAAAACATTACCAGGATTGACACAAAAAATGCCTAATGTGGAACATAAGACTCAGAAATTAATACACACCAAACTGAAGCTTTTGAATGAATTGACTTTTGCTCTTCTCAGTAACTCAGAGAAAATGCAACCACAGAAACTAAATGGAAAATTTTTCATTTGATTCTAGGCGAGACAATAATTTTTGCAGAATCTCAGAAGACGGAGGAACCTCAGTTGTCACCTAGGGCATCCTGGTCTTGAATGAGAATCCCCTTAACAACGTAGGATCATAGGGCTGGTAGGCATGGTTAGGAGTCAGACCCTTTAATTTTTGCCAATGAGCAAACGGAAATAGAAGTTAAAAGAATTGTCCAAGTCCCATAATCGGTGAGTGTCTGAGACAAGATTTAGACCCAGGTTTTCCTACCTGCCATCATTCACTATTCCATCTGGATGCCATTATATGTCATGTCCCAAATGAGATCAAATATCCAGCCTTGCTTGAAGACCTCCAGGCAGGAAGAACCCATTATATTATTGACGAGGTCTAATTATTAGGAAACCATTGTACTAAAATTTACCCTTCTGAATCTCCCACCCCTGGCTTCTGGTTTTCTCCTCTATTCCAGGTCCAACACTCCCAATTCTTCCAAATGATTCTCCTGTAGTATAACCTCCAGTCCCTTCCTCATCCTGGGTGCTCTCTTCTGTATGTCCTTAACTTGTAGTCTGACCTGGGCAGGATACAGAAGCATTGTTATTTCCAAAGTTCTACATACTCCATCCCTCCTAATGCAACCTAAGGCTACATTAGCATTGGTCAGTCTTTGAAGGCTATCTTCCACTAAGCTGTAGCTTTTGTGTGTGTGTGTGTGTGTGTGTGTGTGTGTGTGTGTGTATGTGTTCATCCATCCTTCGTTGCCAAAGAAGATCATGCCACCAGAGAAATAATGACATGACTTGCACTTCTGTTTGTGAATGTACTCAATGGCCTCCAAATGGGACTTCCTAGTTTTCTAAAGTTATGGGAATTACAGCCACAAATGAGACTTCTTCAGGCTTCAACCCCAAACTCAAATAAAATCCATGTTATTTGTTCTCCCCGCTCCCTTTGTCTCTCTCCACCCCATTTCTCCTTTTTAACAACATTTCTTAGACACCATTAAGATTCAGAGTGTCCCTAACTCGAAGAACTCTCTCTGAAGTGGTACAGCCAGGCCAGAGAGATCCCAGGCTCTACAGTGGAATGACTGTTTCACCCACAGAGCTGATTGAAGCGCCTTCTTTGGATCTGCTACCAGGAGCACAATGAGGGATGAATAGAGTAAGCGCTCAGCAGCTGAATACCCTTAAAGACCACTTGGGACCTTTATTTGGTGCCAAACAAGTGACCTGCCAGGATCAGCTGTGGGAAGCATATTATGCCCAGGCTCCACAGTCTTCCCAATGGCCTATTCATTTCTGAGAAAATTTTCAGGTATTGGAATTTAATCCATGATGGTCCAATTACAATTTAGGCCCCTTTTACTTTAAGAGATTGGGCTTCACTCATTTGGCAGTTACTATGAGTTAGAGTGCCTGGTGCCTTGATGTGTGGATACTAATTTCAGGAAGACAGGTGTTTTCTGTGGTTAGTCACCAACCTCTGAATTCCCTTCCTCATTCATTTAAAAGAAGCCACTCTCTGTATGCTTCTCTTTCTCCCTCTCTTCCCTTTTCTCTTTCCCTACTCCCCTCCTCCTCTCCTCTTCTTCTCTCCTTTTCTCCTCCTCCTCCCCCATCCCTCCTTTCCCCTCTCTCTTTTTGTCTCTGTCTCTCTCTGTCTCTGTCTCTCTCTCCCCCCTCTCCCTCCCTCTCTTTCCTTTTATTCATTTCAAAATATTTAAGGAATGACAAGATTTTTTTCCTTTTTTCTCTCTTTCTCTGGTCTCTGTCTATGTCTTTCTGTCTCTCTGGTCTTAATTTTGGCTACTTTAGATTCACAGGTTTCATTATAAAGTACTCCATTTTTCATCTCTGTTTTTGAATATTTCTCAGGGAGCTGTACTGTCTTAAAAAGAGCATTGGATGGAGAAGACTCTGATGTGTTCCTTGGGATCCTGACACTGACTGATGAGCCTTGCAACCTTGGGAGAGCTGCTTAGATTCCTTGAGCTTTCCATTTTCCTTTAAATTGAGACAATGATATTTCCTTACCTCAGTGGTTTGTTCTAAGCATCTGTGAGATATGTAAAAGCTTTAGCTCCATGCAAAGTATTAGCACTAACTAAAAAGAAGCTTTTCTTTGATTTAGGATGTTTGCATCTTCTACTGTTTTTCCCTCCTTTTTGCATTTATTTTTTACTCTTTTTTGTCTCCATCTCCATTTTCCTCCTCATGTTCCACCTTCTCTTTCTCTCCCTCTTATCTTATTATATTTAGACTAACTTTCCAGCTTGTTTTGATCTTTAGGGAGCCTGATTCTACCATCCAACTGGCTAGTATCCCATCTAGCTCTGAGTCATCTGCAGGTTTGATAAGCAAGCTATCTTCAAGGAAAGGCCTTTATCTAAGTCATACCTAAATCAGTCCCTTCCTTTCTATTACCATGACCACTACCCTGGTACAGGTCCTTATTACTGCCCACCTGGACTATTACAATAGCCTAATTGGGTTCTTTGCCTCCAGTCTTCCCAGCTCATACTTATCACAATGGTGACAACTCACATTTCCGTAGTATTTTCACGATTACAAAGCAATTTCATTCCAACAACCCCACTAGGCAGCCATGTTTAAACATTGACCCCATTTTAAAGACAAAAACAGAGGCACTTCCAGATTCTGTGGGAAGTTGAAGAAGGAAAGGGAACTGGAGAAGGTCTTGAGCTGTTATTGTGTTTATTATTGACCTCCGTGAAGTAGAGGAGACACCCAGAGACAAGAGCAAGATGCTGTTTGACGCCTATTTTTAAACCCTCTCCATTTCAAGATGGATAATAGGGATCACAGATCCAGAAGGAATCCCAGAGACCTGTTATCATTCAGAGGAGGAACAAAAAGTCACAGGTTAAGTGACTTGCCCAAGGTCATACAGATGTAAGTGGTAGAAGTTAGATTAAAATTCAGGTCTCCTAACTCTAAATTCAGCACTCTTTCCACCATACCAAAATGTCTCTCAAGAGTTTACAAAGCAACTTCCTCATAAAAATCCCGGGATGTTGGCATGGAAATGTTATTAAGCTTCAGAGGCAGCAAGGTGACTCAGTGACTTGGTGGATAGAGTGCTAAGCCTGGAGTCAGGAAGACCTGAATACAAATCCGGCCTCAGATGCTTATAAGATGTGTTGTTGTTCAGCCATTTCAGTCATGCCCAACTCTTTGTGATCCTGTTTGGGGTTTTCTTGGCAAAGACACTGGAGTGGTTGGCCATTTCCTTCTCCAGCTCATTTGACAGATGAAGAAACTGAGGTAAACAGAGTTTAGTGACTCACCCAGGGTCTCATAACTAGAAAGTGTGTGAGCCCAGATTTGAACTCAGGCCTTCCAGACTTCAGGTCTAGGGCTCTATCCATTGTACCACCTAGCTGCCTTTACAAGTTGTGTGGCCCAGATCAAATCACCTAGCCTTTCTTGGTCTCAGTTTCTTTAATAACAACATGGGGGGAAACAGCAATAACCTCCAGGGTTATAGTTGGAAGGATCAAATGAGACATTTTTGATGCACTTAACACGGTGCTTGGCACATAGTAGGCACTACGTGAATGCTTCTTCCCTTCCCCATGTTACAGAAGAGGAAACTGAGGCAACAAAAGAGGAAATAATTTCACCAGGGCCACATGGCTAATTAAGCCCAACTCCCCTGACTGAGCCCAGTGTTTTCTCTCCACCACAACCACTTCTAAGTTAACGTTTGTAAAGCCATCCATAATTGTGGACTCTTAAAAAAGGAGAATTAGCCCATTAACCATAAGTATCATTAGCAGAGTTAAAATATGAAGTGAAGTATTTTGAAAGGCATATATGAATAAGAATCAAAGCCTTGGGTTCTTAACCTGTTGCCACTGTTCTCAGCTGTTGGCATCTTGAGAAAGACCCTTTCTGAGCCTCCATTGGCTGCTCCAGAGAAACTGATTATAAGAATTAAAATCATGTATATGAAAGTATTTTGTAAAAACAATAGTAAATGCATTGATTAAAATGCATTCTCTGATAAATTTTTGTAAGGTAAAAAAATGATTTGTCAAAATTTCATCTCATTTTTTTCCTGTTTTTAAAAATTCTAATTTCTGAAGCTGTGCTTTTCTTAGAGATTCACATGTGTCTGTTCTATCAACATTAAATTATGATGACTAGAGTTGACAATAATACTTGGGAGGAAGGAAGAACAAAGGGAGAGAAAACAGAGAGAGGCAGACACACATTGTCTGAGACCAGAGCTGGCATAACCCTTCCTTAAACTTCCACCATATTGCATTTGCCCCATTGGATGATGACAAGAGAAATTTCAAAACTTTGGCAGAAAAATACATACATATGACTCTCTTTTAGACAAGCAAACTATTTTTGAAATTTGAAATCACAAAATAGAAAAAAATAAAACATCAAGGGGCTAGATATTTGCTGTTCTGGCTTCATATTTTAGACTTACTCATGACAGAGTTGAATGGACAGTCTTTTTTTATAGAAACCAAACATATGAGTGGTTTCATAAATGTTGACCTAGAGTTGGCCATAGTGAAGAGAGTTCACTAGACTCAGTTGGGGACTTAGATTTAACTAGCCATATGGCCCTTCCTTTTCCTCAGCTTCCTCGACTGTAAAATGGGGAAAGAAAAATTATAATAATTTATATAGCACCTACTATACACTAACCTCTTTACAAACATTTCATTAATCCTCAAACAACTTCATTTTATAGAAAAGGCTATTCGTGGACTCCTTTGTTTTCTCATTCTTAAAAATAGAGTTTGAAGACTCTGAATTAAAGAATTTTAGGGTAGAAGAAATCTCAGAAACCATTGACTCCAGTTGATTATTTGAAACAGACTTTTCTGTATCATATACTTATCATGTATCCTTAACTTGAAGATCTCCAGGCATGGGAAATGGGAGTGGGAAATTCACTGCTTCCCAAGGCATCTCATGCAGTTTTGGCATGTCTTTGAGTTTGTACAGCTACATCTGAATTCTAGATCTGTTACTTGTTAGCCATTTGAACTTGAATAAATCACTCCTCATCTGTGCCTCAGCTTCTACATCTGTAAAATGGTAGGGACCTAGATAATATCTAAGACCCCTTACAGATATAACATTCAGTTTAATAATTGTGTATTAAGTATCTACCACTGACAAGGTTTTTACTAGGGAAGATATAAAAATGAAATATTCCATAAATTCTGCCCTTAAGGAACTTACAATCTAACTGTGGAATAAGACGTACACAAATAACTCTATTATGAGGTAGGATGTGATGAATCCAAAGAGTCACGTGATAATCATCCTATTTTACAGATAGGAATACTGAGGTCAAGAGAGGTAAGTTACTGCCCAAGTCAACACCAATAATAAGGGGCAGAGCTGAGATTGAAAGCATTTGAATCCAGGTCTTTTGTCTCCAAACTGAGGTCCATTAAAAAAATGCTATGTGAAATTTGAGGAGGGAGATATATCACTTTCAAATAGAGGAATATTGGAAGACTTCATGGAGAAAGTAGCTCCAGAATTGAACTTGGAAGGAAGAGAAGGACTTTCAAAATGTAAGGTCCTTGAGTGCAGGGATTGTTTGGGTTTTTCCCCCTTCTTCCTGTTCCTAGATTGAGCACCATGCTTGGAATGTGAAAAGGGAAAGAGGAAGGAGGGAATGTCAGGAATAAATGGAACAAATGCTTGTTAATTGATTGAATGGGTGGGCGAATCTATCTCAAGTGTGGGAACGAGTATGAGTAAAGGTAGAGTAGTGCTGGCAGGATCAAATAAGTGAATGGGTAATATTACAATTTAGCTGGAAGCTGGAATTTTGGGGAGAAAAGTCTGGTATCATGGAAAAAGCATTGGTTCTAGAGCCAAACTATCTAGTCTTGAAACTTGCCTCTAACGTTTATTGCTTTGTGAGCTTGGACAAGTGACCTCACTTCCCTGCATCTCAGTTCCCTTAAATGTAAAATGAGGAGGTTAGAATAGATGATGTCTTAGGTCCTTTTGGGTTCTATAGTCCTATGGCCTTTTGTATGACTTAGATCAAGTCCCTTTTTCTAACTGGGTCCCATTTTCCTCATCTTCAAAATAAGGGGATTAGATGGCATTTGAGATTCCTTCCAGTTTATTATCTTTGATCCTATGACACACTGGTGACAAATTGTGTAGAATCTTGAAGGCTAGACTAAGCGTTTCATGTCTTATTTTATAGTCAGTTGGTCAATAAACATTTATTAAGTGCCTGTTGTGTACAAGGGGGTACAAGTATGAAAGAGAAAAACAATCCCTACCTTCAAGGAGCTTACAATTTAATGGAGCTGAAAAACAGCATGAGGGTGTGTGTGGGGTTGGTGGAGAGGAGAGAGAGAGATACTCAATCCCAAGGGTGTGGATGGAGAAATCAGCCAGAGAAGTCCCAAGGTTGTGTAGCCAGTTGAGAAAGGAGATGTCTGAGCCGGGGTCTCTCCTTAAATGGCAGTTTGGATTCATGACCCTACTGGAGCTCAAATCTGATGGGGTCTTATAGGGAGATGAGGTAATTCTAATAAAGAACTTGCTGGGGCATGGTGAAGTCAATACAAGTCCCAAAGTTTTCCAGACAAGGGATAGTAGAAGCCATAAGGATTTTGAGTAGAAGGTTTTAAATAGAAGACAGGCTCATTATCCTATGTTGGGGAGTATAAAGGGTAGATAGAATATAGCAATCTACTGTTTGATAAACCCAAGAACTGAGTCAAATGTACCAGAAAACGAATCATTCCCCAATTGATAAATGGTCAAAGAATATGAACAGGTAGTTTTCAGAGGAAGAAATTAAAACTATCTATAATCATTCGAAAAAATGCTCTAAATTACCATTAATTAGAGAGATGCAAATCAAGACAACTCTGAGGTACCACATCACACCTATCAGATTGAATAACATGACAAAATAGGAAGATGATAAATGTTGGAGAAGATGTGGGAGAGTTGGAACACTAATTCACTATTGGTGGAGCTGTGAACTGATCCAATTATTCTGGAGAGCAATTTGAAACTATTTCTAAAGGTCTAAAAAAATATGCTTACCTTTGACCCAGCAATATTTCTTCTAGGACTATATCCCAAAGAGATCATAAAAATGGGAAAGGGTCCCACATGTATAAAAATATTTATATTTGTGGTGGCCAAGAACTGGAAATCAAGGGGATGCCCATCAATTGGGGAATGATTGAACATGTCATGGACTACTATTGTGCTATAAGAAATGATAAACAGGAAGACTTCAGAGAGGCCTGGAAGGATTTATATGAACTGCTGCTGAGCGAAAGGAAAAGAACCAGGAGAACATTGTACACAGTAACAACCACAGTGTGTGAGGAATTTTTCTGATAGACTTAGCCCTTCACAGAAATGTAAGGACCTAAAACATTACCGAGGGACTCTTGAAGCAAAATGCCTTCCACATCCAGACAAAGAACTGAGGAATTGGATCTCAAAAATGAAGTAGAATATTTTCTCTTGTGTTTTGTTTTTTCTCATAGTTTCTCCCAATCATTTTAATTCTTCTATGCAACTTGACCAATGTGAAAATGTGTTTAATAAGAATGTATGTGTAGAACCCATAAAAGAATGTTACGCCATCTTGGAGAGGGAGGAGAAAGGGAGGGAGGAAGAATGGGGAGAAAATCTAAGACTTATAGAAGTGACTGTAGAAAACTTCAAACAAATACATTAATTTAAAAATGGATAGATTGGATTGGATTGAGTCTTCTGGAGGAAAGAAGGATAGTTAGATTTCTGGAGTAGTTTAAGAAAAAAATAGACAAAGAACCTGAACTTAGGTAGCTACAGTGGGAATAGAAAGGGTATGGGATTGTTGAGATAGAATCAATAAGACTTTGCAATCAATTAATTGTGTCTGAGTTTGCGTCAGGTAAGGGAAATGGAATAGCTGGTTATTGCAATGACCCAGTTGTGAGGTGATGAGGGCCTGCATCACAACCACAGGGTGGTGGCAGCATCATAGAAGAGAAGGGGGTGTATGTGAGAGCTGTTACAAAGTCAGAAATGACAGGACTTGACAACACAGTGTGTTTGAAGGGCAAGCAAGAGGGAGAAGTTGAAGATGACACCTTGGTTTGGAGCCTGGGGAGCTGGGAGAATGGTTGTACCCTTGACAGTAATAGGGAAGATCAGAAGAGGAGAGAGTTTTGGGGGAAAGAGAAAGAGATCTGTTTTGGGCATATTGAGTTTAAGGTGTCTAATAGAGAGCTAGAGATGTGCGACCAGAGGTTAGGAAAGAGGTGAGGGCTGGAAAGGTATATCTGAGAGTTATCTGCATAGAGATGATCATTGAAACCATGAGAGCTGATGAGATCATCAATTGAAATCTTACAGAAGGAAAAGAGAGGAGGACCCAGGACAGATCCTGGCTGAAGAAGAGCGTAGAAAGAACTTAGGACAGTAGATTAGAAGGGTCACTGATCAATGTGGTTACCATTCAATGATGGTGGCTGGGTGGAAGATGATAGACCAGGTGTTGAGGTCCTTAAGAAAGGTGGGAGAATACCCTAGACGTTTGATAGATGGTCAAAATTCAGTGAAAAGTGGTATAATTGGAATGGTATGACATAGTAGGTTAGTAGGATAACCAGGGTCTAGAAGGGGTTGGGGGGAGCAAGAAGGATGCCAGCTTCTTCTGCTGGCTCTGTACAAGGAAGTTTAGTAGAAATGGCATGGTCTATAATATAATTGCTAGAGGTGAGGAGTCCCCAGGAAAATGTAAAATTTTATTTAATGTTAAGACAGTAGTGGCATTTTGGAGTAAAAGAGACCTAGTCTCAAAGTGACGAAGATGAATTTAAATCCTACTGCTGCCACACATTAGCTCTGTGACCCTGGGTAAATCATTTCACCACTCAGTGCTCTAGGGCACATCTCTCTAATTGTAGAGGTGTGATCTGCTTTGGTAGAAGGAATTTACTCATACTAATGCATTTGTAGGTCCAATGCTTATTTTAAGTCAAGGCTGCCTATTTTATTTCCAAATTCCTCAACTTGTTTTTGTACTTTTTGTAGGGGGGTGAGATGGCAAACATGATGTCACAGAATAAGTAGAAAACTCCCTCTTGCTAATGCAAATCATTAACTAGTTTTTAACTTAAGCCTTAATGAGTTGCCTGAGGGCATTAAGCTATTAAGTGACTTGTCCAGGGTCACACAGCTTCTCATAATAGAAAAGGGAGTTTAATTCAAGTCAACAAGTATTTATTAAGTGCCTACTGTTTGGCAGGCTCTATGCTAGGCATTGGTGATAAAAAGATAAGAATGAAACTTTCCTTACCCTTAAGGAGCTACATTCTTGACCCTAAGAATGGCTTTCCATTCAATTTGTAACTTTTCTTCTCTCCTTAGTCCTTAAGAGTTCATGGTTTTTTGGTGATCTGTTTATTTTTTATTAAATAATGTTTTTTTTTAAATAAAATGGACTATGGATCTTATGCATTTTACCCTACTTAAAGGACCATTATGAAGAGAAGTCTGTGGGTAGAGTTGGTGTTGTAGAAGACAAAGAGGGTAGAGGTACATACAAACAGCAGGAGAAATGTAACTCAAGAAGGATGCCCTCAGGCTGAACACAAATCAGCTCTTGGGATATGTACAATCCCAAGTCTTGAGAATTATAGCCCTCCTAAAATGACTCACCTCAGGCTCCTGAATTTCTTGATACCTGAGAAAGATGAAACTACGTATAAATTTTACACTCCAACCATTACAATCCAGTTTTACACAGACGCATCTTTTCTGTGATCATGGCCCCTGACCACACTGCCAAATACTCTGAAAAAGGACAATATTTTTCTAAATTATGGCAAAAACATTTAATATTATTCTGTCACATAAAATTCAAGATGATTCTACTTACATAAGGGAGAAGTCAAGGGAGAACAATTGCCCACCCAGACAATATCTATGCAAGTGTTATGACCTCATACATTCAAATACTATCTTTATAATATTGTTAGGACCCAAAGAATGTAATATTCAACACCTGGTTATTTGAAGTAATGCATGGGAGATAAAGGTGAAATGGTAAATATATTTCTCTTGTAATTGGGCTTGAGCCTACAATGAAAATAAGAATAAAATTAATAACATGATAAATAAATAAAGTAAGCTCTGGATGCATCTGATTGTCTTTTTATCCTATCTGTATATCTCCACATTTTCCATGAGGATAGTATGAAATGCTTTATTAAAAGCTTTGCTAAAATCTAGGTAACTCATATATATATATATGTATATATATATATATATATATATATTTCCTCTCATTTAGTTTAAAATGATTCTGCCCTATAATTGGTAACACTAGCTACCATTTATACAGTGCTTTGAGGTTTGCAAGGTTCTTGAGATAAAATGTCTTCTTTGATTCTCATAAGCCTGTGTGTGAGGGGCTATTATTGATCTCATTTTACAGATTAAGAAACTGAGACTGAGAAAGATTAACTGACTTCTCTGAGGTTACACTTCTAGTAAGTATCTGACACAAGATTCAAACTCAGTTTTTTCTTGTCTCTAATATTGCTATTATAACACCATGAAATCTAGCTTCTAGGTAGGATAAATGTCCATAAATAGAAAACAAGACTTGCTTTGTTTTTACCTGAAAAAATTAAATCTGAGCACCACTCAAACAGTAGTGGAGATATATAAGATGCCATGAGCAGGGTGGAACTTACTACAAATGAAGGATCACACCAAACTGATGAAAAGGATGTACACAAGAGAAATGTATGGTTGGGAGGAAAAGACAGGCTGGCTATAGAGAGATAGAGTCAGAGAGACACAGAGACAGAGAGTTACCATTGGACAATGCAGGTCCTTCTTTCACATCCATATAATGTCAAGAGGACTTAAGAAAGGTCCCCACCATGTTAGATGGACTCCTAATGGCAGATTTGTGGGAGAATATGGAGAAGAATAACAGAGAAAGCAAGCCTGAATGAACTTCTGTTAACTGGAGGGAATGCCTACATTGGTGAGATCACAAGTCCATTAGAATATTGGAAATAATCAAGAATTGCCTATACGATTTTCTTCCCAGTTTAGACCATTCTTTAATACTATCCAGTCTATCCTGAACCAAGCTTCTGAAGATGACCAATATTCTCCTTGGTTTAATTTGCTAATGAGTAAGATACAAAACAACTCAGATAGTTTTTGGGCAATCACTGTGAAATAGCCAAAAAATGTGATTCTTTACAGATTGTTTGAGTTATCTCTCCCTGCTTTAATCCAAGGGATTACTGAACAAAACCAGTGTTCATTCAACAACATTTATGGAATCTGTTGTGGATTACCAATATGGTTGGTTAAACCTGTTTCAAATTTATTGCTTTCATTCAGGTTAAATACTAAAAGGACCCATTTGTCCTTCCACATGTATGTACACGAATTCAGCTTTCATCATTCCCTACAAGTTTAATCCTGTGATTTATGTTTTGTAACACAGATTCAGGGAATCTGTTGGAGAGTCTCACCCCGACTGATGGAAGAGTTAGACTAGATTAATAGGATGTGTGCTGAGGTTTCAAACCAGCTGATTCAGTTCAGAGGAAATGGGAGAAAAAAAAAAAACCTGAAGAATTTTAACACTGTAACCCTGATCAAAGTTCTAATCATCTTAATGACTTTAGCAAAAGGGAACAGACTCAGGTCAAGAAAGTTCAGAGCCAATGATCCCTGTTATTAGAAATATATTAACACAGAAGAAAAGCCATTTTCTTCACCATTTTTTCTTGTAATGGTGGAAAAATAACTCCTCTTCCTTAGTCGAGCTCTGACTACTATTGAGGTAGTTAACAGTCATAGTTAAAATTCCTGCCTTTCTTTTCCATGGCATCGTCAATCATTCTAAATCAACACCACCAGAAACACCAACAAAACTTAAAAAAATGTCAAACAAGTCTCCTCTAATACGTTTCACAACAATAGGACTCTTGATTTTTTGAGTTCTTCCAATGGAAATTACTTAGAGGCCAATAGGAATACTATTACTTGCCTTGTTTTTGATGATTTCAAACCTTTCATTGCAGTGATTCCAAGTCTTATGGGAATGAAAAGACTGGAATGTGGAAATAAAATCCACACACTTTCCCACTGGAGTGAAACCCATTCATTTCACCAGATTCTGCATTTTCATCCAGCAACATTCTAATCTTGAATCACACATTAAGACTTCCTTCAACAATGACATTTTGTTTAGTGTGAAGGGGGTTTAGCAAACATGTACTTTCCCATTAACTCACCCCGCCCCCATCAGGGACAAAGGGAGATGTTATAAGATGTTATTTTAGTGCTTCATTGGGGGATCTGAGACGCAATACTTTTTCCAACTGTTTCTATACATTTCATGGTTCAGTGGAGCACCTTAGGCCACAAAGCATTTGGCATTCATTAACTTCTAAAATGGAAGACAAATGCCTAATTATCAGAGTTTGGGGTAGAATATCGAACTTCTGAGGTTTTATTTCTGATTTACCAGTGTTAATAAGGCCAGGTATATAAATCTCAAAGGGTAACATATAATGATACCAGAATGGATCTGGGATGCCATTGATGCAATGACACAGCTGACAATTCATCCATGCCTTCTTATTTTGTATAATTTTGTCCAATCCTCCCATAAGTTCACCTAATATGTCTTTGTTATTTTTCAGTCATTTAAATAATGTCCTACTCTTTGTGGCCTTACTTGGAATTTTCTTGGCAAAAGTACTAGAGTGGTTTGCCATTTCCATCTCATTTTATAGATGAAGAAACTGAGGCATATAGAGTTAAGTGACTCACTCAGATTTACATAGCATGTGTCTGAGTTCAAATATGAACTCAGGTCTTCTTGATTCCAGGCTCCAGGCTCTATCCACCGTGCCACTTAACTGCCTCACCTAACATACTGGCAATATAAATCACTTTTGTTAACATCTTGAACATGGCAATGGAACACACAGGGTGATTAAATGGTGAATTAAAACTCCGGAAGATTTTGGGTTACTAACTCACTTCCTCATAAAAGTGTACTTCATCCCTGACCTATTGAAAATCTTTTTTCCTCCATATCCTTTGAATTTTCTAAGATTTCTAAATGGATCTAATTCATGGGGCTATTTTCAAATGTTATACATACTTGCCCTTACTATAGGATACTTATTCTTTAGAATATTTTACTTGCCTGGATAAGAAGTTTTGAGAGCCAATATAGAGTAGTGGCAAGATGGGTACCCTTGGAGTCAGGAAGACCTGGGTGGCAGAAAGACCTTCTACAAATGAGGGATGGCTTCCTTCTTTTCCCTTTCTCTCTTGGTTCTTTACCCCTAACTTGGCCATTTAGACTTTAATGTAGACTGGTTCATTACTCACATGGCTTGAAAAAGATGGGAGTCACTATCAACTCTTTTCCTTCTAGAGAGATGGAGTATTCCTAGGCTTTACCATCTACCCTGCTGATGTCTGACACAGTCATCTAACCTTCTGATGTAACATAAAAACTCCCTGGACTTTTGTATCTGTCCAATAGCTAAACTTTGCTTTGTGTGTTGTATTCCACACTAGAATGAGAGATCTTTGAAAGCAGAGACTGACCTGCTTTTTCTCTTTGTGTCCTTGGGAAGCAAGTGCTTAAATAGGTGATTTTTTTTTTGGTCTTTTTTTACTCATTGGCTGATTCACTTATTCAGATCTAGACTCTTGAATATACTACCTCTGGGCAACTTAGAGTAGAACTATCTATGATAGTTTCCATAGGAATTCCTTATGTTAATCCAATCACAGTTCCAAACCAAAAACATAGAATTTATATATATATAAATATATATAAGTATATATAAGTATATAAGTATATAAGTATATATATAAGTATATAAGGTCTTTATAACTATCACTTGCAAATATATTTGAAATGTTGAAGTAAAATTTAATTAGATTTTTTTCTTATTCGTATTTATTATTTTCTAACATTTTAGGGTTCCATTAAGAATTATTATTTTCCAAAACACAGTAATCAGACTGAAATTTTTCTGTCCTGAGATCATGAATTATTTTCAATGCAGGTAAAATGTCAGTAAGCTATCATTTACATTTAAATGCAATAATAAAGCGTGTTAAGACTGGGCAGTGCTTCAAGTAATCCCTGGGTTTACTTTTCCTTCACTATTTTCCTCTGTCTCTCACCCTCCACATCTAGCATGGTCTTTGGTGCTTGGAGAGTCTGTCTTCTCAGTTGCAATTAGTGACATGTTGGCAAATATTTAACAACTGACTCTCTGAAAAAAAAAGTATGGATAAAATATGCATTCCAGTTTGCAAAGTGCCTTACAAATATTTTCACTTGATCATCAAAACAACCTTGGGAAGTAGATGTTGCTATTATCCTCCTTTTACAGATGAGGTAACTGAGGCAGGAAAATGTTAAATGATTTGCCCAGGGTCACACAACTAGTAAGTATATGAGGCTGGATCTGAACTCAAGTTTTCCTGATGTCTGATTTAGCTCCATCAAGCTTCCTCTAAAGTCTAAGAACAATAAAAAAAACCAAACCCAATATATTAAACCCTGATTTGTAGCATTTGCCAGTTTCTGAGGTGCATATGTTCACACTGAGAATGTCAATGATTGTTTTCTTGAGCCATTTGAACTGGTTTCCATGCACACTTGATTGCAAAGGATTAGTTCTTAAAAAAAAAGAGAACTTACATACTTTTTAAAGTGCTAAATATAAAATAATTATCTATTTTTATGACCGATGATAGGGAAACCTCTACATTTCCTTCTTAACCCAGCTGGATGCTATGTTAGAGGAACTAGGTTCAAACCCTGCTTTTAACATTTACTATCTTAACAATGTTGGGCAACTAACTTCCTTACACCTCACTTTCCTCATCTATAAAATTATGGGACTGGACTAGATGGTTTCCAAGGTCCTTTCCAGGATCCTAAGGTACCATTGTTATTCTCCGATTTATACCTTATTCATAAATCTTCTATAGTCATGACAAACTGAATCAACGTGGAATTGTGGATGTTCAGAAATGCATAACTTGGGTCCAGATCCTGATCTCAGGCAAGTCTCTTAACCCCTCTTGGCCTTCATTTGCTCATTTACAAAAGATAGGCCTGGATTAATGCTTTGGAAGGTCCTTTCCAACCTTTAATCCTCTCATACAATTTCCTTTTTTTCAAATTTATGTGAAGCTGTAATATCTTCATTATTTCAGCCCAAGTCTTCTTGAAATTGGTTGTCACCATCAATGACATTTCAACGTCCACAAATCAAGTTTAGGTCAAATCTATTCACAATCAATAGAAAACTTATAGATCTTATTAGAGCTCTCTGAGACATTTCCCAGAAAGGATATTCTTATCTCATTCTTTTTTAGTGAGAGAGTCAGAGGAGATTTCTACCCGAGTCCCCAAGAAGAAAGACTCATGTATTCTCCTAGCATACCAAAAAGTTCTCTGTACTCCATGGAGTTCAAGATCAAATGATAAGATATTTCCTTTCAATAACATATCAGCACATTACGGATACATTTCAGTGCCTGCAGTTGCTTTGGATGAAGAAAGAAGAGTATGACACCTTAATGCTTTGCCATGTTCCTTCAAAACCACAAAAAGCATCTTTGGTGTTCTTGATCACTTCCTGTACAGTAAACTAGAGTCCATTTGGAAAACTATTTTGAATTACACTATTTTGAATCAAACCTTCCTGGAAAGCTTTGGTAAATCTATTCTATCTGAAAACATTCCATGTTACTACTAATGTTCACTGAAACATCTAAATAACAACATGTCCATTCACTATCAGTAGGCCACTAAATACTATGTAAATTCCCGATTTGAGAATATTTCATTATTTTATTAATGTACCCCACACCTAGTACAGTGCCTGGCACATAGATGCTTAATAAATGCTTGCTTACTTGATTGATTCTTATGTAGGAAATCACACACTGTTCCAAACAAACTGCCTATGATAGCTTTAGAGTGGGTAGATGACATTTTACCCAAGTACCCATAGAGACACCCATCTTTATATCAGAATCTGATGATACTGACATCCATCCATTTTTCACATCACATACCTGACGATATTGACATCCATCTTTTACATCACACGCCTGACGATATTGGTACCCATGTTTTCCATCACAGGTCTGATGATATTGACAACTATTTTTTACTTCTTGGCCATTTAAAATGGTAGCTCCAGTTTTAAACAGAAGGGCTGTGTAGTTTTTATTCTAGAACCTGGAATACTTGGCTCATGTTAGGTATTAAATTAATAAATACTTGTTGATTTGGTTTGATTTGTTGTATGCGTGGTTTTTTTTTCATTTTATTCCTTCAGATAACATAAAGATCATTAAAAGGAGCTGGAGATATTCTATTTGAGGAAGAAAAGATTGAGGGAGTGATATGATGATTAATTTTAAATATCTGAAGACTTGTCCTATAGGAGATGGATTAGACTTGGCCTGTTTAGCCTTAAAAGATAGAACTAAGACCAAAGACTGGAAGATGAAAGGAGGCAGAATTTTTTACTTTAACTCCAGAAACATCTTCCTAACCATCCAGGCAATCCCAAATCAGGAGGCATTGCTTTAGGAGGAAGTGGGCTATTGTGGTGATCTCACAGGAGAAACTGATTATCATTGTTGGGTATATTGTATGGAATTTTTGTTTCTGTTTGAATTGGATGAGAGGAACAATGAGATTTCTTGCAGTTCTAAAACTCTGCTATTCCTTCTATTGGACTAACAATTTTTTAACGTCTTTTTTTGGGCTAGATCTTTTTTGTTACATATAGGACACTTCCAGTGGGGATTTTCTCTGTGAGTTCCTATCTTCTCTGAAATTTATAACATCAGAAAGTTGAATGTAACATTTAGGTGTTAAGCAACTTGCCTCGAGTCATATAGCCAATATATGTAAAAGGCAAGACTTGAACTCAGGTCTTCCTGATCTCAAGGCTAGCTTTCAAGCCACCATGCTATCATGGAAAACATCACTATCATGATAATTCAATGAATCAATCAATAAGTTTTTGTTAAATGCTTACTATATATTGCTGCTGTCAAGAAGTTTATATTCTACCAGGGAGAGACAACAGCTCAATAGATATAGAACTAATACATCTATAGAGAAGAGGTACATAGAGAAAAATATGAAATAATAACTAATGCCTAGTTGTCTAGCATTCATCACAGTGCCTGGAACATTAGAGGCATGTAATAAATGCTTATTTATTAACTGATTGACAGAACATGCTAACAAAGAACCCAAGTTACAGTGATTTTCCCTAGATGGTCGCCAGATCCTTTGGGCAATGGGACCTCATTTTATTGGCTAATATTCTGAAGCTAAAAAAGTATAAACTCTGTAAAAGAACTTAAATTTCACAGAATACTGTGAACGAAGATCAGACACTGACAGTGGAGTATAATACATCATGACAGCAAGTGTACTTCATTCACCCCTTACAATAAACTTCTGCAAATTAAAGTCAAATATATAATCATTGAATTCTACTGTAATATAAAGGAACAGAGAAAAGATATCAAACAACAGGGTTTTATGGATGGAATTGTTTATTTCTCCTTAATGAAGTTTAAAGTTTGGAATCATTTTTTAAAAAAATTACTAAATGTATCAATCTCAGATATTTAGAAACTGAGTACCCTCTATTCTCTATGTAGGACATGGTTTCCTAAAGTCCACATGCAGGACATTTTGAAAGGAAATGAGCAATAAGAACTTCCCAGCTACTGTTGGCATATTGTGTCAACTCAGTTTCATGAAGCTAAAACAGTTATTAAATTTACAAAAGACAGAGTAGAATTTGGAGGAGATTATTTTCAAGTAATAGGTCTCCTAAGAAACAATCAGCTCCCTCTATGAAGGCCCTAGAAGATGGGGGAAACATCATCATAATCTAATCATATTATATTTTTCACTTGAGACTTTACCTTTTATGAATCAGAACTTGATGGAAATGAGTAAGAACGTATTTTTATTGACAGAAGGCAAATCCATTTAATAACAGATTAAGGAAAAGCAAAGGAAAAGGTTTGGGTAGGATAAATGTTACTCAATCTTTGTTTACTAGATGCCAGGTAAATCAGACCTGACTTGTCAGGGTGTAACTCTTTTCCACTTAGACTTGTAGTGCAAATATTTATGGTTCTGTCTGCATCCCCATATCAATGACTGGGCTATTGATTGTTCCCTAAACAGGACATCCCACCTTCTGGCTCTGAGCCTTGGCAGAAGCTGTCTGAAATTCCATTCTTACCTACTCCTCCTCAAATCCTTAGCCATCTTCATGGCTACTCAGGCCCTGACTCCTGAAGGAGGCCTTTCCTGATTTCCCCAATTGTTAGAAATCTCCCCCCTCCAAATTCCTTAGCATTTAGTCTGTCAATGAAGGAAATATAAGCATTTACTAAATGTTTACAATGTGTCAGGTATTGTGTTGGGAATACTGGGAGAGAAAATATGCAAAAAAAGAAAGAAAGTGTACATACAGGTATATATACAATATAAGTGAAAGTAATCTCAGAGGAAAGGTGCTAGCAATATCAGAAGGATGGGTGGGTTGAGAAAGGCCTCCTGTAAGAGCCAGGATTTGAGCTGAGGCTTGAAGAAGTCAATGGTATCAGGAGGCAGAGGTAAGGTAGAAGATGTGATCCACCCCACTTACCCCATCAATTGAATATAAACTCCTTGAGGACAGGAACTATCTGGTTTTTGACTTGTTATCCCTAGCACCTAGCAGAGTGTCTGCTACAGAGGAGTTGCTCCATACATGTTTTTTTAATTGAATTAAATTGAATAGAAATATCAGGTTAAATGTTCATTTTTTCAGGCAAGTGGATGAGAGGTGTAACAGCAAGGATCCTGATGTATGCAGGAGGGGCCTTCTGTATGGGTTATTTGATCTGTGTCTTTTCAAAGGAAAACAACTTTTGAGGGATCAACCATCACTTTAATCAAGTACATGTATCATTCACTTAGTTCAGGGGAAAAAAGTTAGTACCCTGAACTTCAGAGATAATACAGAGAAACAAAGATCAACAGACAGGGCTTCCAACTATCTGACCATAAGCAATACATACATCATAGATCAACAGACAGATCCAACTGTCCGACCATACGCACATAATTAGCAGAGAGAGAAGTACCAATATTGGGGTTTTCAAAGCTGATTGGGGGGGTCCTCTTTAGCAACTTCTCAGCATCTCATCTGGCACGCAAACCTTCTTCTAAAAACTAAGCCCCAAAGTGAAACTTCACCTTTGAGTATATATACTGAGTGAGAGGGCATCACAACCCTTGAGAACCAGTGCGTCATTAGAAATGAACGAAAGGTGTGTCCTTCTAACAAAAAAAATATCTCCCCTAATCAATTGTCAGACCTATTAATGGGGGGAGGGGGAAGATCTTTAACATCATTATTACAGAGGAATAAAAAGGAGTAAAGCTATGATTTTATTAGTACAAGGACTTCTCAGGTGAGGGAGGGTCCTTCACTAATATAAATAAATATCTTTTCTGCAGCTTGGGCAGGACCTCAGAGATCAACTGTTATATCCCCTTCATTTTTGTTGTTGGTCAGTCATGTCCAACTCTCTGTGACCCTATTTGGGGTTTTCTTGGCAGAGATACTAGAGAGATGTGCCATTTTCTTCTCATTTTATAGATGAGGAAACTGAGGCAAACAGTGTGTAGTAATTTGCCCAGGATCACACAGTGAGTATGTGTCTGAGGCTGGATTTTAACTCTGGAAGATGAGTTTTTCTGGCTCCAGGGCTGGTGCTCTAACCACTGTACCACCCAGCTGAATCTTTCAACTTGCTGATGAGCTGAGAACCAGAAAGAGTAAGTGAAGTCTAAGGTCACATGGGTAGAAAATATCCAAGGCGGAATTTGAAATCAGATCCTCTGACTCCAGGGACAGTGTTTAATAGTCTCAGGAAATTACCTTGGAGCATTAGGAGATTAAGTGACCTTTCCTGGTTATTCATCTATACGTATTATTGGAGGGTGGACATGAACCAAGCCTTGCTCTCTATCTACTAACATCAAATAGCGTTCACATATGCACATACATACACACACTCACAAAAATGCATATGTATATATATACACATACATGCATACATATACGAACTTGTATAAACATATTTGCATATATATACATATAGTATATGATGTGATAATGTATACCACACAAATTACATGTAATATGTAACATTTACATATAATGTATTTATAATATATTATAGACTTATCTAATACACATATTACTATATAATTATAATATCACTAAATCATCTCATAATATTGTATCATAATATATTGTATGTCATTGTATGTTTATAATATGTCAATGTGACATTATATATGTCATATGTACATACACATATATACATATATATTTACTTATAAGCTTCCTTTCTTCTCCTATTCCCATATTATTTGCACTGTTGTTTTCCTTTGTTTGCTCTCTTTGGGTTCACACAGTCCCTGCCTCCTCCCCCCTTTCAGGGCATACAAGGTTATGTTCTGTGCAACTGGAATCCCACAATGATAGCTTCCAAGTCTTTATTATTTTCTATAGGGCATTCATGTTGAGCAAGTCTTTTATGCTAATGACACAAACACCTGGGCTCTGTGGGTTGTGGACTGGTTTTGAGGAAAGCCTAAAGGCTGCTGAGTCAGTACAAAAAATAGTTATAGTGTTCTACTCCTGAGACTGGCTTGGAGTCTAGCAGCTCAAATGGGTCTTGAATGAAAGAGCCAAGGCACTCAGCTTCCTTGTGGTGATAGGGGCTCTATGTATGACTTCATTGGTACTGAGAACTCCCTGAAAGGAAACTCTCTACCAACGTACTTTGGTATCTTATCTGCAACTTAGGGACCTGTCCAGGATCCTGAGAGGTCAAGCAAATCACTCATAGAAGGTCTCATAGCCAGTAGATATCAGGGGTAAGATTTGAACCGAGGTCTTCCAGGCTTCAAGTCTGGTTTCATAGACTGCTTTTGGATCTTTCAGGGTGAATCAATAGTATAGGATGATGGAGAAAAAAATCATCTGAGAAACCCAATATGGGGTCTCTGAAACTGAAAAATCTGCTCTGATTAGAGCAGGTGGTTTCAAGAGGGAAGTAATGCTAAGGGAGAGAAAAAGAGGAAGAAAATGCAGAATCTTTCTGCATCTTTGACCATAACTCATTCTGACATGTTCTCCCAGCTCTCCAGCCTCCTGCCTCATCTCCCCAGGCAGCTCTAATGATATTCCTTTCCTACTATTCCTGCCACATTACACACGGCTCTATGCTCATTCACCATCTTCCCTTTCGCCTTCGAGATCAGATTGTTCATCCTTGAGTCTGTAGTTGTCCACAGCTCTGCGCTGCTGACATCCCCTCCTCACTCCAGTTACCTTATTTATTCCCCTCGGTTCCAACCCGTGACACCACTTTTCTGTTATCTCTGTTTTCTTTTTGTGATTTATGCTGGTCTAAATTCTTCATCCATCCTCTCCTTCATTCACAAAGCATTTATTAAGCACTGACTGTCAGCTCTGGCCTGGGCTGGGTGCTATGGGATTTGCAAAAGATGGTCCTGCTTCTTGCCTTTGATGGCTTGCAATTTCATTGAAAAACAAAATCAGACTCCCATATTACAGCGATAAGTCATTTCTCCAGGAGTTCCCTCTTCAAGACTCACTTTTGGGATGTGCTGGTGGTGGGGGAAAAGCTGGTACCAGAGCTCCCTCTGATTCCTTCCATGAGATCTGAATTGACTCCAAAGCAAAGTAAATGAAAACTTTGACATGGTTTTCCATCTTGGAGTGCATTCTAGCTATTACTCTGGGTTCTCATTCATTTCAGTTTACATCAACATATTTACTGAGCACCTTCTGGATGCAAGACACTGCTCTAGATGCACTTGTAAGATTTAGACCTTAGGTGTATTGGATTGGACTGACTACAATACAGTACTTGCCAATCACTGAGCCTGATTGTGCAAGCTAGCTATAATCATCTTCACTTCCATTTTTTCAGTGGCCTTTGTCATGAGACTATCTCTGATATTGGTGTCTGACACCAGTCATGTCCTTTGTGGATGAAAAGAAGGCTTTTTAGCAAGTTGCTGAAAAGTTTCAGGGAGAAGGGAAATCGATAGAAACAGAACCCATAGAGCTGAAGGCCATACATAGGATCCTAGATTTGGAGCAAGAGGAGTCTTTAGAAGTCATCTAGTTCAACCCACTCATATTTTTGAGGTAGTTGGGTAAGTGACTTGCCCAGGGTCACACCGCTAGTAAGTGTCTGAGGCCAGAATTGAATTTAAGTCCTCTTTACACCCATGCCAGCTCTAAATACTGTCCTACCTAGTTGCTTCCCAACCCCTCCTTTTAGAGATGAGAGGTCCAGAGTGATTCAATGACTTGCCCAAAGTCATATGTGGCAAATGACATTTAGTTCTTTGAGTTGGATCTTCTTTTCTTTGAATCTCATTTCCTTTTATATAGGCAGTACTCAGCAGTCAGGATTTGAACCCAGAACCTCTAACTGCATGTCCGGTGCTTTTTTCCACTAGTCAATATTGCTTCTCAGACTGCCACCTATTCCAAGGCAGACCAAAATGTCAGCAAAGACAGATTAATGCAATAGGTGTAGTTGTTAAGGTTTCTCTACTTGCCTTTTGCAAATAATTGTATTAGTGGCTGAAAAAAGACCCTTTATGCCAGACTCCAGTTAAATGACTCTTGGCCCAGCTCTTACTTCAATTCAGTGCAATTCTTTTTCATTCAATTCAACCTGATCCAACCCAGCAAGCATTCAATAAGTGATTGTTCTATGCCAGGCACTTTGTTAGGTGCTCAGGATACAGAGAAACCAAAAGTAATTCCTTACCTCATGGAGCATACAGTCTCCTTTGCTTGCTGTTCCGTCATGTCTGACTCTTCCCGACCCTGTGAACCATATTACTCATGGCTAAGATGCTAGAGTGGTTTGTCATTTGCTTCTCCAGGGGATTAAGGTAAAATGAGGTTAAATGGGTTTCCCTGGGATCACCTAGCAAATAAGTGTTAGAGGCTACATTTGAACTCAGATCTTCCTGACTCAGGGCTTTATCCACCGAGCCTACCATAGTTATCCAATGATACCTGACTTTTGTGAACTCGTTTTACCATATCTTGGTAAAGACACTAGATTGAGTTGCCATTTCCTTCTCCAGCTCATTTTACAGCTGAGGAAACTGAGGCAAAAAGAGTCAAGTGACTTGCCTAGAGTTACACAGCTACTAAGTGGCTGAGGCTGGATTTGAGCTTACAGAGATGTCTTTCTGACTCCAAGCCCAGAACTCTATTTACTGTTCAACCTAACTAAGCCACCTAGCTACCCTATATTCTCCTTTGCCAGATACAATTCCTTTAGCAATACCAGCTTATACTAATGCTTGATCTTTTAATTGTAACTTCAAAAACTTATAATCATTTATATTTTTTTTTGCAAAATTTCATTACATTTCTGATAAGGACATTTGTGTCACCTTGCTTTCCCCTCTCTATTTGCTTTGGGGCTTGAGTTCAGGGGATTTCAAAGAATAATTTATCCACTGAGGAATATACAGTATCTGATTAATCATGTTTTAAATGTTTTAACCATTCAAATTGTAATATTGTAGAAAACACTTGTAAATATCAGGAGAGAACCATTATTTGAGAAAACAAATATAAAGCTATCTTTCCACCTCTAATTCTCCCACGCAGCAATGTGCCCCTGAAGGCACTGTCAATAAGCCAGTGGGTGACACATTTCAGCCACAGAAGAGGTGAAGAACATGCTTATGAGAAGTATTAGGAGTCATACAATACATCCATTCGAAAGATCATTAATTTGCAACTTATCCTTGGAGTTTACAAATTAGCGATTTCAGAAATGTCCTAGTCATTTATGGTCAACAAATCATTAATTCTTTTGAAGAGCTGTCTAAAATAGCTTCTCTGAAGTTTATCTTTAATGTCCTTTGTCATTTATATTTCTATGTCCTTCAGTCTTTCAAGGGCCCAGAAAATTCCTTTTCTGCCTAGCCCTCAGAATTCGATCTTCCATGAGATCATACCATAGATTCAGAGTTGGGAAGTACCCCAGAGGTCATCTAGTCCAATCCCTTCATTAAACAGATTAGATAACTGGGTCCCAGAAGGGTTAAATGATTCCCTAAGTTTGCAGAGTAAGTAGATGAACTAGGGTTTGAATCCGTAAACTATAGATTCCAAATCCAGTACTCTAACCACTGTAACTCACTACTTCTATGTTCTTATGTCCTGAAAGATTATCTGAAAAAATGGCTATTTTACAGATAAGGAAACTGTGGCACAGAGAGATTAAATGATTTTGCATGAGGTCTCCATAGCAATGTTGTAGTGTCTAAATTCAAACCTAGGTCCTCTGAATCTGTCTAGTAATTTAAGCACTGGGATCTTTTGTTTCTCTAAAATAGAAATCTGTTGTTATTGCTGCCCATGATGATGTTCTCCAGAGGATGTTGGGGACATGCTCTCTGTGTGAAGGCGTGGCTGCAAAGGCTGTGGATTATTTTCATATGACTGGCTGCTTATTACAAATGGTTCTTATGAAGTGCCTCAACCGAAGGTGCTGAACTGTGTTCATGATGATTCAGTCTTGTGAGCACTCTAGAAATCAAACGGAAAATCTGGGATCCCAGATCCAGAACTAGAAAGGTCAACATTATCTACTCCAACCGCTACATTTTACAGATGAAGAAACTGAGGTTTGGAGAGACTGTTACTTGCTAAAGACCATAAAGTCCTAAAGTGGTAGACTCAGGATCCAAGTCTAAATGTCCTGAGTCTAAATCCAGTACTCCTCTCACTATGGAGGTTTACTGTTTCTAATTATTGACCTTTGACCTTTAACCTATCTGTTGGGGTGTTTCATGGAATAGTGGAAAACAAAGGAAGTTTGGTTAGTCCAAGGGTCCTCAAGTGTGGCCCTTTGACTGAATTCAAACTTCACAGAACAAATTTGTTCTGTAAAACTTGGATGCAGTCAAAAGGCAGCATCCCAGGACTTAGAGGGCCACCTGAGGCTTCGAGACCAAGGGTTCCCCACCCCTAGATCAGTCAATGTAGGAATCTCTGCTTTCAATGCTATACTGCTTCCTGTGACCTTGCCAGAGTCACTCCCCTGGCTCTGCTACCCTACCTGCCTACAGCACAAGCAAGAATCAACTTTTCTTCTATTCTATCATGAAAACAAAGCTGCATCTGACAATAGCCACCACTCAGCTCAAACTTTCCTTGCTTTAAATAGGTTTGTCCAAGATGAGCTCAGGATTGAACTTTGAAGAAGAGTCCACTGTAATAACAGTAAAGTTTAACGATGCATGGCTTTGAGACTGACAAAATCCCAGCCAAAGTATTGATTCTTAGAGAATTTATGAAGCAACTGCTGTATTCTGTGTCATTATGGTCCGTGTTTTGGCTGAAAGAATCATGTAAAATAGATTTTTAAATGAGGGGTAATAGCCAGACATAAAGAAGGTATTGATGTGGATCATGAAGGGTGAACTCACATGCCAAGTACAGGCTTTTAACAAAGCAAAAACAAGGAGCCCCTGAAGTTCCTTCCAATGGAAATTTGTTTTTAGTTTTAACCAACCTGTTTATGGCAGCACTCGAGCAGTTTTACTTCCCTTCCTATAGGTTTTTTCAGCCAAAAATATTTACATTCAATCAGTGCTGGAGCATAGTTGGTAGATGTTCCGTTGGAGGAAAATTAGAAGGGCAGAATCTAGGCAGACAAATTTGTCATGTATTCATGCCCTCGATAGTAAACAGTAAAAAGCAAAGTAATATACAGGACAGAGAAATGATTTTTGAGTTAGGAAGACCAAGATTCAAGTCTTAACTTCTACAGATGGTAGCTTGTGACTCTGGGCATGTCACTTGAGTTCTTATTACTTCTAAAACTCTCAGACTTTTACCAATTTGCCAACCTTCATTGGTGGAGAGCATCTCCGTCTTGGAGTGGTGATGCTGGGGTTCCTTATAGCAATAAAATTTCAGGTTCAGACATAAAGAGATTCAAACAAAAAGTAAATGATGTATGTTATAAATATGAGTAAAAAAAAAACACCTTTTCCCTACCCTTGCAAAAATAGCTTTATATGCATGAATGACCTAACTGGTGGAAGATATATTTGAAATCCTAAAGTTACATTAATTCATAAAGTACAAAAGGAATATTAGGATAGTTAACTAACCAGCAAGCGTTTATTAAGGGCCTAGTATAAGTTCCAGGCACTGAATTTAGCATGGAGAACACAGACAAAATTCAGTCTCTGGCCTCAAGGAGCTTATCCAAGGAGACAACATGGACACGGATAAGTACAAATATTTCATATATTTCTTGTCTACATAAAATACAAGGAAAGGTTTACAACCATTTTTAAAAATTGTGTCTTCACTCTACCTGACTGGAAAATTCTTTAATAAAGGTTGAAGGTTGAAGAAATCTTGCTGTTTAAAGAATTACATTTAGGAAAAGAGTTTTTATGTGAATAATGGGAAATATTCACGTGGGTATCTGCCACCTTTTAAAATCTTGTTCATTTTCTCCTCTGTTATGAATTAATTTAGCTACAAACAATTGAAAAACAAGTCTTCTCCTCCCTTCCCCCACTACTAGTCGACATTTTATTTGGAAACACTGGGACAAAAAAAAAGTACCATTTTTCAAAAATAATAACTTAAGGTTCGATTTCATGCCTCCCATTGGAATATGTTTATAAAATGCATATCTGACCGATGAAGTAATCAATACAGATTGTGTAGTACATTAGAAGAAAATCATGTCTGAGATTATTAGAAAAAAATTAAATGCCTTTAGTTCTGCTTACTTGAGCAATATGCAAAAATTAACAGCTCAGACCTTTACAGGCACTTACTAAGCTGGTCCTCCGTCAGGACTCAATGTACCTTGGACTTGAAAAAAAGAAAAAAAAGAGCTATATTTACCCTATCCTTTTACCAGGAAAACAATCAAATTATGACATTCACCAGGTTTTTTAATCCTAATTAAAAAAAATAAATAGAGGGAGAGTCATTTTGAGCAAGGGGATGGAATAGGGAAAAGGAATTGGGTGGCTAAAGGCTTGTTGGGGTGTTTTTAATACTAAAAAACAACGCTGTGTCTTAATTGCATCCCCATCACCTTTTTTTTGAGTTAGAGAGAGAGGTCACCTAGGCCTAACAGTGCTAGGGACCCAGGGAGCTGAGATGTAAATATATCTCCCACCTACCCCGTGACAATCAGCAAATCCTTCTTCCAATGGCTGCTTTTCAACAATTCAAGAGTTTATCAGTCTAATAAAAAGAAGTATCTCGGAAGAGAGGAAAAGGCTGAGATTCTCAATAGACTCTTCTCAGGCCTAGTGGAGCCTGAAGAACCCTTCAAGGCCTTAGTAAACAGCGAACACAGAGAGAAGCCTTTGAGCTGGTGCAATCATGTACACCACAAACAAGGTGGAAGACCTACTGAGAGGTCTGTCGTTACACAAACATTTTTCCCAGGCAAAAGGCAGGCCAATTGAAACAAATGGGTTGAATTCAGGGCTTAAAGGTAGAAGAAGAGCTCAGGAACAGGGAAGGTAGTTCCCACCATTCCCCAGCAGAGCCCTTCAGTACCTCTCTGGTTAACTTGTGGGATGCAGATTGAAGTATTTCCCTTTTGTTTCCTATTTCATTTAGCTCATTTTTCTTTATGGAAAATATGGCCATCTTTATGGAAACATAAACCCAAAGTACTTATGACAACAACAACCAACCATCCAATTCAAAAAACAAATACTCAAAAACATTCAAAAGAAAACAACCTAAAACTAAACTTTATTTGTGTCAAGGCTTTGAAAAAATGAGAGGAGGCAATTTTTAAAAATTCTGAAGTACTCATGAAAATCAAGCAATTAAAAAAAGTTGCAACACTCAAGGAAATACAAGGATATTACTTATACTTGGACCAAGCTTTCTTTAAGTCAAGCTGAGCTTTCATCTGGCATTCTCAACTGACTGTACACATACACATGTATACGTAAGTGTACATAATTGCTGCATTTGGTGCTGACAAATGAGCTTTATGGAAATGGAAGATTTAATAGATGAAATGAAGAAATACGTCAATATAATAGCATATTAGATTCTGCAAATGAGCCATTCCGACAGCAATGTGAATTGCTTTGCTTTTATATTTCCACAATCATTCGTTCACTTGACAACTAACATTCAGAAACCATCTTTGATCATTGAGGACTCATACAAATCATAAAATAAAATAAATTCTTGTAACTTGAAACGTCTAAGTGATACCATGCTGAAGAATGACTTCTGATAGGGCCTGAGTTGATTTCTTTCTGCGTTGCTCTGTTTTTCAGGCTATCCCCAAATCCCAGTGGTCCTAAAAACAAAAATAACACCCCCAAACAAAAAACAAACAGACAAAAAACCTTAGGAAACGGAAAAAACTGTCTCCCAAGCTCTCTTTTGGTATTTATTTTCCCATCAGAGATCTAGTACTGTCATGGTGATCTGAGTGTCCATTGTGGAATCTGGGCCAGTCCTCTCTAACCGTACCTAGGATCATATCCTTTCCTGCTCCTTTTCTCTTCATCAAAATCTACCCTTCCAGAAAGAAAGTTCCCATATATGCCATGATATTCACGCCACCTTTCTTAATCACAATTCATCACTTCATAAAGAAGTTCTCTTTTTTTGTGTCAGCAGAGAAGTAGAAAAAAAGAACCATTGGAGAATTGCTGAACATATAATGTAAAAGAACATTTTTATACCATCAGAAATGAAGAATATCTTAAAGTTGAAGGTCATTGAGAAGAAAGAAACCAGGATGGTGAAGGACCTAGAGATGCCATCATATGAGGGCCCCTTGAAGTAGCCACAAATGGTTAGCTTAGAGAAGAGAATCCTCAGAGGGTATAAAATCTTCAGGGTTTTGAAGAACTACTATATGAAAGAGAGAAAAGATTTGATCAGCTTGACCCAAGGAGGCAGAACTGGGAGTAATAGGTAGAAGTTGCCCAGAGACCTATTTCTGCTACGTACACCAGGAAATTTCCCAAGTTAGAACTGCCCAAAAGGGCAAAGGGCTGCCTCTGGGGATTGTGGGTAGCAAAATCCCCCTCACTGAGGGTCTTATATTGAAACTACATGACTGATTGGGATGTTAGCGGCAGTACTACTGCGCAGATGTGGGTTGGCTTACTTGAGTTCTGAGGTTTGAGATATTGACTTTCTGTTCAAAAAGCTGAGTGGATAGGTTGAAGCCAGACCGTGGAAAGTTTTCACAACCAGGCTGAAGAGTTGTATTTTCTCCTACATGCAATTGGAAGTCAGTTAAAGATTTTAATAATAAAAAATGATTTGGGGGGCAATCTAGACCTTCGATTTCATCTTTGTGGGGGGACTCTCACCAGAAATGCCAGTCGACAACTTGTGGGCAACATAGTCAGAGTTGTCTGGGGGCACTGAGAGGATAAAGGGCATGCATTAGACATAGGACCTGAACTTAGGTCTTCTTGACTCTAAGGCTGTCCTTCTATCTACCAAACTTTGTATCCTCTAATGAATAAACAGATTAAACATTTAAAAAATCAATAGGAAATATGTCATCCCCCCTTTTGATGAGCTCTAAACATGTGATCCTATGACTACTTACTGCTGACAAACTAGCAAAAAATTAAGGCTATAAAAGGCCAAGGCATATCCATCCAATAGAATGAGGACTTTTCATTTGCGAATGTGTTTTTTCTGCTATATAGGACTCAACTTTTTGGAAGAATCATTGGCAAGCCTAGTTACATATGTGAAATCATCAAGAAGTTGAAAGACCGAGGGATCTAGGACCCCTAGGGTAACATTAACTATTTAGGTTTACCCATCATCCCAAACTATTTCTTCTTCTGATGGTACTTGGGTGTTGCTTACAGGCTCTCTATTTTGTTTTCCCTGCAGTTCATTTCCCTCTTTTAATTCCCATCCCCTTTTAACCTTTCCTTCTTTTAACTGATACTAGACAATTAGTAGCTGTCAATTTGTTTCAGGTTCCTTACTTAAATTAGTGAGAGGCAGTATGGAATATTGGCTAGATAACGGGACTTAGACTTAGGAAGACTTAGATTCAAGTTCAACCTTCAACACTTATTGACTGTAGGATCCTGGGCAAGTCACTTCTCAGTGTTCTAGGAATCTCTAAGACTAAGGTGTTGACCTGTATTACATAAGAAGTTTCTGCATCTGGGATTCCCTATATCAGTGAAATCACAGATAGAGTTCCTATACCTTCAGAAATTATACTCTGAGAATTTACCTATGAGGTTAATGAATAAATCCTCAAGTGTTTATTGGGCACAGCTTTTGTGCCATGAAAAGGCATTGACAAAAAAAGAAAAATGCTATACACTCATTGTCCTCAGAGAACTTCATTCTGTTGAGGAGATAATTGTTTACAAGTCTTTGTTAAATAGGGACATGATAATGAAAAAGGGTCTTTTTTTTGGTAGTGAGTCTCTAGTAGCTGAAAACAGAGAGGTGGGGAGTGGCATGGGGAATCAGGAAAGGCTTATATAGGAAGTGGCACTGGAGTCAAGCCAAGTCAACAAGCATTTATTAAGCACATATTCTATGCCAGGCAAAGGACTCCAAGAAAGGAAAAAACCAGGCCATGCCCTGAAGGAGCTCATAATCTAATGGGGGAGACAAAATGCAGAAAATGAGAGATTCTAAATACAGGTTGTGAGGGAGAAGGGAGGGTATTATAGACATGGGAAAGATCCTGTAGAAAGGTAGGGAAATGATAGTTCCCAAGGCAAACAACTATTAAATGTTGGCTTCCATAATTGGACTTAGGGTGGGTCAAGTGGTACAAGGGATAAAGGGATAGTATTTTAGGCTCTGTGAGACATATAACGTTAAAATAGGAAGGAAAGCAAGAAAAAATGAAATTCTCTAGTGATTAAAGCAAATCTAAAGCTAAAATTTGGCTCTTCTTGACTATTTTTTCTTTCTTGTCTATCTCTCTCAATGTTTCTGGTTTGTCCTCTAAGGTTGACTATGCAGCTACCTCTAAATTCTGCCACAGTGAGTTCTTCCTCCCATCTATCCTGCTTCAGTAGGTAACTGATGGATTAGCCTTTCAGCATGTCAAAATGATCTGTTTGGTAATACTAATCCAATTTGTAACCACATCCAAGCGCCACTGCAAATGTCTCAGAGGTCAAAGGTATAATTTAGTGAGCTCCAGGAAAGTATAGCAAAGCCAGGAGAAGGTTCATTTCTTGAGTTCCTTGCAGCTGAAACTCAAGCCTATAACACACGGTGGAAGTTAAGTCGGCCTTGGCTCTTGGAGGTAAGAAGAATGACCTCACTGGCCTTTTCTAGGTTTCAGGATCCCTACATCTACCAGTTTTTCCTATCTGTATAACTCTTCTGGGTTGCTAAAGGACTCAAGGGCCAGGATTTCAATTATGATTTTATCCTGCAATTTATTCCACATGGAGAATTCCTCTTGATCTGCCCTTAGAGACTTTGCAATGACTTGAACCCCAAATAGCCTCTCGGCAGCACAGCTGTGTGGGAGTTTGGAGACAAATATGAAAAGATATAGGACTCTTTTTCTGCCATAAGACCAGTGAGGGAAAAAAAATCCCAGGGTATTATTAAATCCTATACCTCAAAATTAAAGGGAAAGGAATCTAAGCACAGATCTGAGAGACCCACTAAAAATGAAAGCTCTGTGAGCCCCAGTGAGAGACATAGGAAGTCTGATGGCCACGAATCTATCCTTGTCTAATCTCTGGATTTCCCCTTGCTGGGGTAAAACCAACTTAGCATCATTTAATTGCCACCTGCTCATCTTTTCACTCACTTTAAACCTTTTATGCATAAGCCTCTCAATTCCAGAACCCACAAATGTAATTACCTTGGCCCTACAGAATAGCTGGAAGGTCGGCTGAGAAACATTTCTGTGAGAGGGCTGGAAAGTCATTGTTAAAATGGAATTAGCACTGTGTTTGCACTCTGAGGGTCTGTGTTCAAATCCCAGAATTATCACTTTATGTCTGTGTAATCCTGGTCCTATAATTTTGCCTCTTTTTGGCTCAGTTTTCTTACTTCTAAACTGAGAAGTTGAAATTAGACAACATTTATGTTCCCCACTTGCTATAAATCTATGATCTTATGAACATTTGTGAGCAGCCAGGTGGTGCAGTGAATAAATTATCCATCCCAGAGTCAGAAAGATTCATCTTCATGAGTTCAAATCTGATCTCAGACATTTAATAGCTGTGTGACCCTAGGCAAGTTGCTTAACCCTTGTTTGCCTGTTTCCTCATCTCCAAAATAAACCGGAGAAGGAAATGGCAAACCACTCCAGTATCTCTGCCAGGAAACCCCAGACAGGATCATGAAGAATTGGACATGACTAAACAACAATAACATTCATGAACATTAATTAAAGCCTGGCATTATCATAGAGGGATTTTAAAAATGGAGACTGGAGCTGAAATTTTTTCTTCTGGAAGTTTTAACCCCATTAATAACACAGCAATTAAGGAAGGAAAACATAAGGGTACAGCTCACAAGATAGAGCATTATATTTCAGAATAGACTAAAAAGAAGGAAATCAATAAAGAAAACAAAGGAAAGAACAACTTAGAAATAAATCAGTGAAAAGAAAATTAGCAAACAAGTTGTTAGAGGGGAGGACTGGGTAAGGGTGAGAGATGTTGAAAAGGGAAAAGAAAAGAAAGAAAAGAAGGGAAAGAACATATTAACTAAGTAAAAGAAAGAAAAAAAGACTCAATAATTTAAACAAAATCTCCTAACAAAGGGCAGGAAAACAAGTGAAGATGAACTTGGTGGTGACGGAAAAAGAGAGTCTGTGTGAATTGTATTACATCAAAGTTATTTAAGTAAAAAATAACATTGGTATAAAATATTAACAACAGGAAAGGAATTTAAAAAACCTAAAAAATACTAAATAAAAAATTGAGGAAAATACAAGCAAATTCTTATAACTTTAAATGTAAATGGAATGAATGTGTCATTAAAAGAAATTGGTAGCATGGATAAGAAAACAAAATATCATAATATATTGTTTACAAGAAGCTCATATAAAAAGCAAAGAAAACAATTGAAATGAGTGGTTGGAATAAAATTTACATCATATGAGGTGAATGAATGAAACAGGAATTGTAAACATTATCATACAAAGTAAAAAGTAAAAGTTATTAATATCATTGGACATAAACAAAGAAAATATATTATGTTCAAAGAAACTCTAGACAATAAACCAATATAAATATTAACCATATATGCATTAAATAGCAATTCATCTAAAGTCACAAAGAAAAATAATTAAATTGCAAAAAAAACCATAAATGGTAACAAAATAAAAGTAGGAGAGTTTACTGCTCCTCTCTTCCATCTGTACAAATCTAACAGAAAAATCAACAAAAGTCGTAATATAAAACTCAACAAACTATTGGAGAATTTAGAGCTAAAAGATTTGGGACATTTTCTGATTCAGAAATTCAAGAATACACATATTTCTCAGCATAACTTCATACTTTTATGAAAATTGGACCTCTAGGACACAGAGAAAATGTAAATAAATCTAAGAAAGCAAGAATATAAAGCAGTAATCCTAATAATCAAAGGGAAAGAAGAAAGAAGACATAGACCCATATGGAGACCTAATAATGAAGTGAATCAAAGAATGCATTAGGAAAAGAATTAATAACTACGAGAAAGACAATGATGATGGCAATGTAACATGCCAAAATTTCTGGGATATATCTAAAGTAGTCCTCAGAGGAAAGTTTTATACCTACCAACATGCACAAAAGTAAATGAGAGGATTAATGAACTGAAAATATAATAATAAAAATTTAAAACCAATGAACTAAACCTCAAAAAATACAGATAGGAAAACTTGAAAATTAGAGGAGAAAAAGATAAATTAAAAACTATAGTCTGCACAATTGATAAACTAAAAGTCTATTCTTTTAAAAAACTAATACAATTGAGAAATCTTTAGTTAAAATATTTAAAATGAGAGGAAAATTCAATTAGCAAAATAAAAAAAAATGAACAAGCTTAAATCACAAAGAATAAAAAGAATTGTCAGAACTTACTATAGATAGATATATGGCACCAAAACTCATAATTCCAATGAAAGGTATATTTACTACAAAAATGTAAAACAGCAAAATTACTGAATACCAATAGTGATCTTAAATAATCTAATCTGAGAAAAGGAAATTGAACTAGCTAAACAGTAACTACTGAGGGTGTGAGGAGATCTCAGCCCAGATATTTAACCAAAGTATTCTATCAAGCATTTTTTAAAACAATGAATACCTATAGTATGCAAATTATTCTTAAAAATTGTAAAAGAAACTCCCCTATCTAGCTACTTTTGTAGCCTTGATACTGTGGAAAGATGAAGCAAAAAGATAACTATAATTCAAATTTCTTCAGAAATTTCAATTTAAAAAGCTTTAAAATCCTGGAAAGGTGGCTATCGCAATTTATTTTTTTTTAAAAAGAAGAAAAGATTTACTACAATCAAATGAGAATGCAAGAGTGGCTCAACATTTAGAAAACACACTAATTAAATGTACAAAAAATCCAGAAAAACTAAATTATATCCATAAATATAGAAAAAAGCATAATATTTATAGTAAAAGTCCACAAAGCAAAGGCATAGAAAAATTTTTAAAATATCATAAATTGTATGTCTCTAAAACTTAAAGTTAGTATTATATGTATCAAAGAAATACTAGAAGCTTTCACAGTTAATATAGGAGTAAAGCAACTATGCCCCCCTTTTTTTTTTTTGCTATTATTTGCTATATAGTAGTTTTAATGGCTATAAATGACCATAGAAAAATAGAAAGCTATTAAAGGCATAAGGATACATAAAGAGGAGGCAAAGTTATCCTTATTTACTCTGGACATGAAGGTATACTTAGGAAATTTGCAAGAATCAGCAAAGAAACTGAGACAATTAGTAGCTGCAGAAGCCTTGCGGATTGCAAGATGACATTCAAACAAATCTACAATATGCTTATTTAATAATAAAAAAATCCAAGAGGAAATTGTTGAAATGGAAATCCTGTTCAAAACAACTACAAGATACAGAGAATATCTAGGTTTCAGTTTACCAAATTATAGCTAATACTTACATAAATAGTTCCAACATACTCCTTACACAAAGAAAAAATTAAGTAATTGGACAAATAGTACTTGTGGCTAGCTTAAGATAATATAGTAAAAATGACATATAGCAAAATGTATCAAAATGAATTTATAGATTTAATGCTATATGAATTTAACTACCAAAGGAATACTTTGTAGAACTAGAAAAAATAATAACAAAATTAATTTGGAAGAAGAAAATATCTAAAATGTTGAGGGGAATAATGAAAAATATGGGAATCAAGATGGAATAACACTCCTAGATTTAAATATATGATAAAGTAGTAATTCTCAAAACATTTTGCTCATTTAAAAATACAAAAAAGTTTTCATTGGCATATACTAGCCAAGCAAGGACCATAAAAAATAGAATTCAATAACTGTGTTCTAGGAATCTCTTAAATTTAAATTGCCTCAGAAAGAATTCTTTATTTGACAAAAAATTTTAAGGAAAATGGAAAAGCAGTCATGTAGAAATTAGGTTTAGATGAAAACTTGCTCTATATAACAGAATGATCTGAAAATGACCTGACTTATAAAAGTCAAATCATTAAAAAAACTAGAAAAGAGCAAATCATCTGGCTTTTATAGTTTATACAAAGAAGGGATTAGAGGTGCTTATAAAAGAAGAAATAGTTAATTATTGTTACCTGCAATTAAAAAGCTTTTGTATGAATAAAATTAGTACAACTGAGATTACAAAAGAAGGGGATGACTGATAAAATATTTATACCAGCTCTTTCCAAGGGTCTGATATCTAAGAAATATAGGCAATAAACAAGAAAATAAGCCTTCCTCCATTGATAAATTATCAAAGACATGAATGAATAATTCTCAAAAGAATTGTAAAGTTTTAATAACTATAAGAAAGAATGTTCCCTCTGGAGTTTTTACTCTCTATACTCAGCAAAATGGGTAAAGATGACGAAAGTAGGGGATAGTCAGTGCTGGAGGGGTTACAGAAAGAGTTTTTATTTGTTTTTGACTATTTCGGGATTATGCAGTTGTGAATTTGTACAAATATTTCAGAAAGCAATTTTTAAAAAGGCAAGGAAAATGACTAAAATATCTATATGCTTTAACTCAGAGATGTCACTACCAAGCATGTACCTGGAGTTCTATGACAAAAAAAGGCCCCATATACTCCAGAATATTTATAACAATATACTTTTTCTTTTTTGGTAGTGGGAAAGAACTAGAAATAAAGTAGATAACCATTGATTGGGGTGTGGCTAATCATTGTGGAATATTACCATACTGTAAGAACCAGTAATGATAGAAAATACAGACATATGCATAAGAAAATTTATATGACTATAAAGTGAAGTAAGCAGAACTAGAAAAACAATATGTGCAATGTATATAATAATGTAAATCAAAATATAATAACAAAATAATGGAATCTTAATGCTGCAAAATTATATTACCACGCTTAGCCCCAAAGAAGGTAAAGAAGGTATTAACCCACTTGTTTTCAGAGCTTGGGAGTGTGTCGGGATGTGATATTGGATTTTTTCGATACGCTGAACTGTTTTCTCCCTCTCTTTTTATTCTATTACTACATATGGCTCTCCAAGAGAGGGATGGGTGAGGACTACATTGGAAAATTTAGGAGATATAAAAACAAAAGATATCAATAAAATTTTATTAAAAAAGAAAGTGCATGGCTAGTCTAATACTAAAAATGAAAGAACTCGGCACCTCTCAGGATCCATATCTATTTCACACTTACATGACAGAAAAGTAAAACGACCCTCTTCTGTATCTCCAGATACCTTGGATTCTTATAGCCTAAAACTTACTTAAATACTGTATATACAATATAGTGTTTTCCACATGACAAAATTTTGTTTCTGTCTGCTTTGATTTCTGGGGCAGCTAGATGACATGGTAGACAGAGAGGTGGGCCTGGAGTCAGAAGGCACATCTTTCTGAGTTCAAATCGGACACCAGATACTTACTATCTGTGTGTCCCTGGGCAAGTCACTTAACCCTGTTTGCCTCAGTTTCTTCATCTATAAAATGAATTGGAGAAGGAAATGGCAAATCATTCTAGTATCTTTGCCAAGAAAAAACCCCAAATGGGGTCACAGAGAGTTAGTTGCTATTGAAACGCCTGAATAATAAGTTTTGATTCCTTATTCCTTCAGTTAAAAGCAGATTTTTCCTACATCATACTTAGTGATATACTGCATGATGACTATTTAAAGAAATCACAATTATTTTATCTGATACAAAGTTATACTTCCAGAGAGTGGTAGACTTGGAACCAGGAATCGATCGACTAATAGGCTTGTATTCTGTATTTCTTATATAATATATACAAGGACTGTTTTAGATGTTGGGGATATAAAGAAAAAATAAAAGTGCCCCTCCCCTACAGGATCTCAGGTTCTACTAGAGGATGTGACATATGCCTTTAAAAGAATATTCAAACTAAATACATGAATACATTTTTTTTCTTTTTAAGAGTAAACATCAACAGTTTGAAGGGATAAAGAAAGACTTCAAAGTAGAAGGTTATCCTTAAGCTGAACTTTGAAAGAAACTCAGAAACTCACTGTCTTTGTGACCCTGGACAAAATCACTCAATCTCTTTGAGACTCAGTTTCCTTTTCCATAAAATGGGGATTAATAATAATGTGTATCTTAAAGGGTAGTTTCATGAATCAAATAGGATATTGTATATGAAGAGTTTGTAAGACTTGCACTTCTATATAAATGTGTTATCATGATGTATACTTGATTCATCAGTTTCAATTAACTACAGTGCGGGTTGGGGGTAAGGAAGGCAGTTAAAAGATAGGGGCTTTGAAAGGGTCAATAGTCCTTTGCTCGGAAGAGAACACCTCAGGCCCACATTCAGATGTGCTTTATTCTTACTTACAGCGGGTCCTAACAAGGGTGGGTGCTGGGTTCTGGATGCTGGGTTTCCTAGGACACAGGAAATTGGAAGGAGGTTGCTATAGGAAGGCATGCTGACAACGGTAATAAATGACTGCTGACAGCCTGACAGGGGCTGGGTGGGAGTAGCCAAGAATTTATTTTGCTGGAGACCTAAGAACTCAAAAAAGATTTGCAGGCTGGGCCAATTAGGGTAAGGGTAACTAGCTCCATGTATCCCTCCCTGGACCTCTGATCGTATCAAGGCCATAGGGTTCATGATTTCAAGGAACTGTAATTTTATCAGTGAGGTTATTCTGGATCCTGAATGGTCTTTATGTGTTTTTATAGCTGAAAAATTTATTACCCTCCAAGTGAACCTGTCCAAAGTTAGCTGGGCTAGGCCAACTAAGAGGATAACCATATAACCCATTCCCTGACCCATCTGCAAAGCCCTTCTAGTTTAGTAGGACCTATTAGAGCTAAATACTACTACTACTGCTACTACTACCACCACTACTACTACTACTACCACTACTACTGCTACTGCTGCTACTACTACTACGGTTGTTGCTGCTGCAGCTGCTCCTTTGTAAGACACTTTAGGGCAGCTAGGTAGTGAACTGAATAGAGTACCAGGTCTACTACTACTACTAAAACAAGAAAAGAGCACTTTAAGTTTTGTAATGTGGGTGCTCTCATTATATCCATTTGACAGCTGAGGCTGAGAGAACTTAGGTGACTGGCCCAGTCACGCAGCTGACATTCCTGTGTCTGAGGCAGGCTATGGACCTAGCTCTTCTGACAAGAAGGCCAGGCTCCATCCATTGAGTGGTCTAGCTACTTACACTCCCCATCAGAGGGAGGCATAGAGATCATCCTTTAGTGGAGGTATATTCTGGCACGGTAAAAGAGCTGATACTCATAATGGTGTCCCTGTTACTAAGAAAAAAATAAAATGATGCCTCTTGGGTAGAATCAAATAATCAATTGAACAACAAAATAGTGATTGCAATTCTGCCATGAGCCAAGCACCGAGGATATAAAAGATAAGGTAAAAAAATATCCTTGTCCTCCAGGAGTTTGTAGTTTGGCTGGAAGATATAACATATACATGCATAGGCTTATACAAATGGATATGAGGTGATTTGGGGGAAAATACTGACACTTGCATGAGGGATTGAGATCGGGGGGGGGGGGCTTCAGGCAGAAACTGGTATTAGACTGTGGCTTTAAAGGAAACGAGGGATTCTGAGGGATGGAGGGATGGAAGGAGGAGAGTCTATGCTTTGTCCTGGCTTTGAATATGCCTGTCAATGCGGTGTTAATGTCTTTGTTGACACCACATTTGGGACTTTAGTAATAGTTTAATAATTTATAATTTAATTTAATAATTTATATAGTGCTTTACCGCCGGAAAAGTGTTTTTACAAATATTCTCATTTGATCCCCACAACAAACCTAGGTGAGATATTATCCTTATTTTACAGATGAGAAAACTGAGTTATAGAGAAATCAAATGACTTGGAAAGGGTCACACGGCAAGTAAATGTCTAAGGCTTAATTTGAATTCAGATGCTTCTGCCTCCAAGTCTAAGGACAGGTGCATACCAGATAGAGTGCTGGATCATGAAGATCTGAGTTCAGATGTTGCCTCAGACACTTACTCTCAGTGTGACCCTGGGCAACTCTGCCTCAGTTTCCTAATTTGTAAAATAGGGATTATAACAGCATCTAACACTAAATACTTTGTGAGGATAAAATACTGGTTGTTGTTGTTGTTGGTGTTATTTGCTAAGCCCTCTAGCTGCCCCTTTGATTATGCTGTGAATGTGGTAGGTACTTAATGTGTGTTGGATTGGATCGGGGTATGAAGAGTGCCCTTTCCTAGGCAGCACTTCTTAGACTGGGCATTGGGTTGTGAAAAATTTGGCTACAGTAAAAGGTTTCTAAATGTGCAATGCCCACAAATTGATTAAAAATCAAACATGTAATGTGTGTTTCTGTCAGTGTTTGCCCCTCCTGCATCGGGAAACTTCACTGAAGCTTTGGTTCTGAACACACAGCATGTGCACTTTGCACTGCGCATGCCCTCAGGCCATACAACACCAACAAAGGCTGCTAAACTGGGCCAAGGGGTGGCTAGTACAAAAAAGTTTAAGAAGCCCTGTAGGATATTTATTAGCCCATTCATACCATATATAGGATGATTCTAATATAAAACCCAGTTATATCTTTTTACTTGACACAGATTTGCAGTGTAGTTTGTGGAGGTCAGAGACCAGGAGTTGAAGATAGCAGAGATGCAGTCTTAATTTCCTAGAGGTAGAAGAGAGTTTGCTTTTGCAAGTACCTTCTCTGAGAACTTTTTTGGCCCCAGTGACCAGCGTAGCAAGGGCAAGATGATCCAAAGAGATTGATTTATGGGTAGATATCTCTAGGAGTGAACACAGTCCATGTATAAACCCAGAACCTGGAACTCTGAACCATGAGTTTACAATTTAAATTGGTTGAAGAGATCAGAAATACGTGTAAGGATATTTTAGAAGTATTTTTAACCACACATGGTTAAAGGAGGAAAAACAAAACACATAAAAGGGAATGTCAATATGGTGCAGTAGAAAGGATGGACTTGGAGTCAGGGGACCTGGATTAAATTACCTGTGTGACCTTGAGCAAGTCACTTAACCTTTCTAGTCTATTTTCCTCATTTATAAAATAAAGGTGTCAGACTACATGGCCTTGGAGGTTCCTTCTAGCTCCTGAGCTTGGGATCGATTTGTGTGGAATAACTCTTTTCTTGAAGTCTGCAGATAAGTGAGATAGCACAGTATATATTTTCCATTCTTCCATACCATATTCTTTGTTCAATAACTGTGCTGAGCAATGTCTTTTGCGTGATCGCTGTGGTGCTCGCTGAGTATGAACACTTAATAGACGCTCAATAATAAAATCATCCCAGCAATACTATTTTTACTGAAAATAACAATGTTAGGCCACTGGATTCTTGGAGTTAGCGCTTTTCTTTCCATAGGAACAGTGGGAAAATTTCACTTTCCCTTCTTTTGGGACTGTGTCACTTTTTGGAGAGTTATGGCTTTCCTCTCTTACAAATCCAGGCTTACATGTTCAAATCCGGTCATTGTCTTGACTCAAAATTGAAAATTTGGCTCCACGTAGGGATCCCCCTTGACTCACCAATGAAGCAATATATACAGTATTCATGTAACCATGCCTCACCAAGCACCACCATGCAAAAGCATTTTCAGGGGCATAACCAGCTAATTGAAACTACAGGGGGGAATCAAAGTAGTCAAAGTGTTATTACTTGGTTTAGATTTTATCCAGGATATCAGAGTTAGCATTCCTGCTCTTGAAAAGGCTACCATGGGATCACTAATGACCACAGATGTTTAGCTTCAAGTCCCAGGTAATATCAAAAATCCAAGGTCCCTTTGGATTCCCTGACTCCACAAGGGGCCAGGGGTTTGGCACAATTAAAATAAAAAAAAGCAAAATGAACCTCTAAAAACATCACAGCTCCATGCAAAAATCATTAACAGGAGACTACTGTTCTTAAAATCCTAAGCTTGTACTACCCATCCATGTCTATGACTTTACAAACTTACGGTGCATAGTTGGAAGGCTTATATTCTAGGAGCTTAAAATAAACCTCCTTTTCCCCTTCATCCTCAGATGTCTTGGATTTTTCTATCCTCTTTAAATAGATATTTAAATTGCAAAAGTAATGGTCCCTTTCATCTAGCATCTTCAAATCTAAGGCATTTTACTCTTAGTTTATCCCAATGCATTTTACTCAGTAAAGGTATTCCTAATACCTTGCACTGACGACTGTAAATGAGATTATTCTCTATGTTTGATTTTCTTTTCCTACTTGAAATTAAATTAGTTCTTTATAAGACCTGGAGGGCAAATAGCTTCTGAAGGCCTTCAGTTAGTTTGATTGTCTCCCATTTAGGAAAGAGTGCTCACAAAAAGAGCTATGTGGGGGAGGTAGGAAATGGAGAAACTGGAAAGAGCATGGGCTCAGACTTCTCTGGCCCTAGAGAGAGTGAGCCTTCTCTTGGTGTGTCTGCACAGTGGGAGCTGTTTAATTTTTGTCTGTGGATCCATAGTAGGTCCTTGTTGTTTGCTTAGCTATTTTTCTTTTTTTAAAATTAATTTGTTTGTTTTCAGTTTTCTACAATCACTTCCACATATCTTAGCTTTTCTTCCCTTCCCTCCCTGCTCCTTTCCCCCTCCCTCCACATCCCCTCCCCAAGATGGCATGCAATCATATATAGGTTCCACATATAAATTCTTATTAAATACATTTCTGCCTTAGCCATGTTGTATAAAAGAATTAAAATGAATGGAAGAAACCATGAAAAACAAACAAAACATAACACAAGAGAAAATATTCTGCTTCATTCTGCTTTCCAATTCCATAGTTTTTTCTCTGGATGAGGATGGCATTTTGCCTCAAGAGTCCTTTGGGAATGTGTTAAATCCTTGTATTGCTGTGAAGGGCTAAGTCTACAAGAAAATTCCTCTCACACTGTGGTTGTTGCTGTGTACAAGGTTCTCCTGGTTCTGCTCCTTTTCACTCAGTATCAGTTCATGTAAATCCTTTCAGGCCTCTCTGAAGTCTTCCTGTTTATCATTTCTTATAGCACAATAGTATTCCATTACATTCATATACCACAGTTTATTCAGCCATTCCCCAATTGATGGGCATCTCCTTGATTTCCAGTTCTTGGTCACCACAAAGAGTGCTGCTATAAATATTTTTGTACATGTGGGACCCTTTCCCATTTTTATTTTCTCTTTGGGATACAGTCCTAGAAGTGATATTGCTGGGTCAAAGGGTATACACGTTTTTGTAGCCCTTTGGGCATAGTTCCAAATTGCTCTCCAGAATGGCTGGATCAGCTCACAGCTCCACCAACAATGAATTAGTGTTCCAACTCTCCCACATCTTCTCCATCATTTATCACCTTCCTGTTTTGTCATGTCAACCAATCTGATAGGTGTGGTGTGGTACCTCAGAGCTGTTTTGATTTGCAACTCTCTAATCAATAGTAATTTAGGGTACTTTTCATATGACTATAGATAGCTTGAATTTCTTCCTCTGAAAACTGCCTGTTCGTATCCTTTGACCATTTATCAATTGAGGAATGACGTTTAGTCATTTTTAACTCGTGTTCAGTTCTTGATGACCCTTTTGGCATTTTCTTGGAAGAGATACTGGAGCTATTTGCCATTTCCTTCTCCAGCTCAATTACAGATAAGGAAACTGAGATAAACTGGGTTAAGTGATTTGCACAGGGTCACATAGGGGTCAGCACTCTCCCTACTGTGCCACCTAGATGCCCATAGTTGGTCCTTAATAAATGCTTATTGATTGCTTGAAGAATTAATTTAGCAGTCTGAACCTAATGAAAAAAAACCAGGAAGTGATGTGATAAAGATGGAAAGATGTCTTCTGTTCTGGGCATCCTCTGTATACATAAGGAACATTACTAATAAGTAATAAGAGAGTAGAGTGGTATAATAGACCCAAGATCAGAAAACCTGGGTTTGTGTTTTAATTCTTCCACATGCCAGCTAATGTAGTCTCTAGTAAGTCACTTAAGCTTTTAACCTCAATATTCACATCTCTAAAATGGGAATAGTAATACTTATATTCTCTCCTTTAAAGGGAAAGAACTTGGTAAACATTCAGATATTATGTAAACAATAAGGTTAATAGTTTAGATTATTATAATTTGCAAAACACTTATTTTGAGTCCTACGTTATCCTGTGGTATAATAAAATGACCACTGATTCTCTAGTCAGCTGATTTGAGTTCAAATCTTACCTCTGATACCTTGAGTTGTGACATTGAACTTAATTTCCATTATCTGATAACAAAGGGGTTAAATTAGATGGATTCTGAAACTCTCTGCTTAGAAAATAAGATTCTTGAGGTAAGAATCATCTTCCTTTCTGCCTATATTTGTATTCTCAAAATTTGGGAATCACTGTTGTTGACTAAATGACCAACTCCCAGCTCTCCATCTGTGATCCTAGGATCCAACAGTCCAGTGGATTTCTAATCTGATGGATGTGGCAGCTCACGGACGATTGCCCATCCTTTGCCTCTCTTGTTGATGTTCTTTCATCGGTTCATGACAAGGGAGTTCAATCTCAATGCTTGGAGTTTTCCTGGGAATTTCTTGACATTAGAAAGATAGCCATCCATGCCCCCTCCATGACAGACCATTTTCTAATCTGATCATGCATTTCTTGGGTCACTTCTTTGAAGGGGCTTCTCCTACCACATAATTGTTTGCTTGTGATGTCTTGTATATTGCCCTTGCCCACCATAAACTCTTTTTTACTCTCTAGGTCAGCCTTGATTTCAGTTCTTTAGAGACTATAGTGTTCTAACACTCTTACCCAAAGAGCATCACAATAAGAATATTGGTATTAAGCTTTTTTTTTCAGGTAGAAGTTTGGGGTCATTAAAGTAACTCTGTAATTTCCTAAGGTCATCCATTCTGTTCTGTTTGCCCTCTTCTTTTTTGAGTCCAGGTTATTGTCTATTTTTGGTTTTTGAAACCCAAAGAGCTGCCATTCATAAAGCACTTTAAGGTCTGTGAAGTGCTTTATACATTTTATCTCAATATATATTAAAAAGAATCTAAAAACCACCTAAGGCAATAAACACTTCCTCTATTTGCTCACCGGAGAGATTTGGCAGCGAAGAGAATCACTAGTTTAGACTATAAACTAATTTTTAAATTCCAGTGGAGAAAGATTATGGAAGATTATCAGCATTATCAAATTACATCCTTAGAAACAGCAGAAGCAGTGGAAGGAGAAAAAATAAAAGAAAACTTGGCAAGAGACCCAATTAAGAAGCATCATTCCAGGACCTTTTAAGGATGAAACTGGAAAGAAGGAAAGAGACAGGGAAAGACAATGATGACCATATCGTTTATTTAGCACCTACTATGTGCAGGCACGGTGCTAGGCGTTTTACAGTTATTGTCTCAATTGATCCTTACAAACACCATGGGAGGTAGGAGCTATTACCCCCATTTTACACTAGGCACAGAGGTTAAGTGACTTGTCTAGGGTCACCCAGCTAGTATGTATCTGAGGTCAAATTTGAACTTGACTCTTGACTCCAGGAAAACATCCATAAAGGTGTTTCTAATGAAGTCTTTTCGTCATTGAGGTCAGTGAAGATGATCTATTTAGATTCCATCATCAAATTCTGAGTGTGCAAAGTTGATAAGAAGACTTATTATCCTTGTTTGGCAGATAAAGAAACTGTTCAAGTAACTTTCCTATTCTTCCATAGCTAATAAAAAACAGAGTTAGAATTCAGATCTTCTGACATAAGATGCCATGCCCTTTTTCCATACTACTTTTAAGAAACCATATTCAAGAGTTTTCTCAAAGTTTGTATGTATGTTCATGTACATCCATTTATTTGTAATGAATAGTATCTCACACCAATGGAAACTATATGTGTGAATATAGGTCTCATATATGTAAAATATATATATATATATATATATATATATATACACATACATACACACACACATGCACACACACATATTCCCTTAATTTCTTGGTGCCTTGCAAACTTGGAACTATGATGTGCGTTATATACGTGTGTATGTGTATGTATATTGTCTATGTAAGTATATGTATATATGTATATGTATACACACAAACTTATAAACAATATGCATACTGTTTATATATTTAGTATAAACAGTATATATAAGTGAATATCTACACATACACACATCTGTATGTATGTATCTCTGTATACAGTTTCCTATTTGTTAGTGTTCTCTAAGGAGATCTTAAGCTCCTTATGGACAGTAATTGTATTTCATCCTTCTTGTTACTTTCCATAGCACCTAGAATTGGATACCTAGCAATTCTCATCAAATACATTTCAACTGGCTCATGGAATATAACACGATGGGATGAATGCTGACAGAAATTTAAATGAGTAGTATGAAATTCTCTTTGCTATATTATCTATGTCATGTAGACATTCTACCACCATGAAATAGGTATAGTTTATGAAAGGCACTGTGGCATGATGAATAGACTTGCTATCCAGAAGACCTGAATTCGAAACTTGCCTCTGTGTCTGGTCACTCTATAATTCTTTGGCAACAACTTGAAATCTAGCTAATAAGTTATATACAGGTCATGCGCTGGGTTGGCAGAGGAGTTTCCTTGATAGCAAAATCATAGATTACCAATGTTTGTTTCATGTACAGAGAAACGATTTTGTTCCAAGTTCCATTTTCCTGTTGTTATATATTATAAAATTGAAAATATGTCACCAGGGGTTCAAAACAAAATACCATCAAACAAATAGACAGTCCCCAGTTGCCTGACTTGGAAATTTTTAGTAGAAAAGTATACTTTATAATAGAATCTTGTCTTATAACCCACTGTGTATTTTAAAACTCTACCCAAACTATCCCTACTGGGACTTGCAGCTATAATCAAAGTTCTTGCTTTTGTTCATCTCAGAAGAACTCTAAATTTTATTTTTAAAATCAATGAATGCCTTCTCAATATAGCAAAAGCACTCTAGGCAACTTTTGAGCTCTTTCCTCCCTATATCCCTGTAACTATTGAACTGGTTCTTTACCTGATCAGGCTGAATACTAGAAGAGAATGGGAATCATCAAGAATGTTAAAGTCCACCAGTTCTCTTACAAGGTACTGTGTATTTTTAAATTATTTTAAATATTTTAAAATACATATTTTCATTCATTCATTCACTCACTCATTCATTCACTTGTTTATGTGTATATTCATGTCCTGTAACAGAGGTGAATTATTGGCTTGGAAAGTCTATGAAAATTAATATTAACAACTAATCTCAATCCTGGAAAAAAGACCATGGCACATAAGGCCCTCCTTTGGATAGAGTGGAGGTGGAGGGATTTGGGTGCAGAATGTTGCCTATGGTATCAGACATAGCTATTTTGTAGTTGTTTTGCATATCTGGTTCTCCCAGTTATATGTGAAGGTTTAATAGATGTGCATGTTTGTGTTTGTGTGTGTGCACATGTGTGCGTGTGTGTGTGTGTGTGTGTGTGTGCGAATGTGCTGAGAGGTTGGCATTTCGTATATCAGAAAATGACCATTGTGTGAAAACAGAAGTCATCAATAAAATAGTGAAAATAAGTAAGACCCATGGTCTAGAAAAAACAAATAAGAGACGGGTGCTTTTGGAAAATATGATTTTAATTAGAAAAAAAGTGCTTTAAAAAGATATGAGACTTAAAATCAGTATAGGCATTATCTTTTCTAGGCATGTGTGTTCTCTCTGAATGTTTATCTGTGTATATACAGACACGTATATTTTTAGTCTCTAAATGTATATAATGAATATGCTCAACAAATTTCCAACAGATTTCAGGTCAAGTGATTTGGAACAATTAACATGTACGTTGTAAGTGGTGTTCCAAATCAAGTCTCTGTGTGTTTAGAGCTCCAAGGACAGAAGCCTTGAATTCCAATCGTTTGTTTCCAACATTCCACTCTCTCTTAAGTTTTATTGATATTGCTTGCTTTCATATGACTAATATTTTCAAATGTATCCTCTTCCTACTACTCTCATACCCTTTTCTTATAACAAAGAAGAAAACAGAAGGAAGAAAAACCATGTAGCAAAACTAACCAACATGTCATAAATGTCTAACATTGTATGCAATGTTCTGTATCCATAGTCCCCCACATTTTCTAAGAAGCAGCAGGGAGGAGTCTGCCTTCACACATACACAAACACATACATACACATGCATATATACATATATAATACACACATACATACACACACACACACATAAACATAATCTTATTTGGGGCCAGACTATTCTACCTTCAATTTCTATGTTTGCAACAACCTATACTTAGGCATAGCAAAGTGTGGATTTTCATAAATATACCAGAACTTGAGAACAAATTGAATTTTATTTCTAAGTTTTATGTGTAAATATGGAATCCCCCAGACAATATGAAAACATTTCACCAGAGAATCTCCAAACACTCTACAAGTTTAACTCCTTACTTTGCCATTACAAAAACTAAGGTTCAAGGAAAACAATTTTTTTTTTCTATAAGGCAGAACTCAAGTCCCAGTAGAAATGAGCCTATGTCTACTTATTCTCCATTTCAAGGCCCTGTTTAGCTGACCACCACTTCCTTTCTCCTTGGGGGAAATCGATGCACAATGAAATTATCTGAACTCATCTCTGGTAAATAAATTGCAGAAATCATTCATGTTTTGAGGCATCTAAGTAAACTGATTATCCACTTGTAAAATATTGTTTCTTCTTTTCATCCCTTCTCCCCCTCCCCTGCTGCTTATATATTTTCCTATTCATATACACAAATATTTGCAAGATATATTAACAGACTGAACATGCATCACATACAAAGCATCAATACATGGTTTTTAAGGTAACATTTCTAAAGCATACATGGCAATCACAAACATGAAATTGATTTAACTTCCTTGGAGTGAGGTATTGCAATATAAAGGACATTTTGGCATAGGCAGGGTGGAGAGGGAGGGTTAGGAAGGGTGTGATGGGAAAGGGATGTCCAGAGAATTCCATGGGGCAGTTGAGGGTGGCTTCCCGGGGATCTCCAGAGGCTTGTGAAGTGAAGTATAAGATAATACCTTCCTGGGAAGGAAATATATCCCCTACCATCCCCTGCCATCCCCTACCATACCCTGGGCCAGAGCCCTGTGGGCCTGATGTGATTCATGGCCTTGCACCAACATTTACATGGTCTTTTATCCTGCAGCTTAAACTGGTAATGGGAGCAAGTTTTCAGATGCGAGCTGGATTTTCAGGAGGTTGCCTAAATTTAGCTTTTAAATGCATCAAGCTAAGAGTGAACATCAGTGGAGCTGTGTGCTTACATCTGGTCATATATTGTGCAAATGTGCAGACACTGACAATATTTGTGTGTGTACGGCTAAGACACTCGGCAATTATGCTGGAAAACACAATTTGAATGCCTGCACTGACAGGTCTGCCCTTACAGAATATTTGGTCCTTTTTGGATGCTTTTTATCCTGCCTCTCTAATTTGTATTTAGATTTTGAACCTTCTTTGCAAGAACCGTGTCTAATTCAGAGCTCTGTGCCCCATCGGGCAGACTGTTAGCCCGAAATAAGTGTTTATCATCATCTAAAGCCTGAAAGGAAATAGGATGCAATCACACATGCCCAAATCCTGAATTTACATGTGGCTTTTAAAAATGCACAGCTCCCAAAGTGAGCCCTTTAAAAAGGGTAGGGTGCACAATGTGGGTCTCCTGACTGAGGCCCATTGCCTTACTGTTTATCTATTTCCACTTCTAATCCCATATCCCCTTCCATACCTTCCAGATCAAAACTACTTCTTAATAACTATTCAATTCCTCCAAAAGATAAGATATTTTCTGACTCTGATAAATATTTACTATTCAGGGAGAAGACAGAAAGGTAAAAAACAAAGAAATTGAGAAAGGGGTCAGATGGTTATAGAACAGCCTTCCAAGGACATAAGCAAATAACTATGGGATTGTTAGCTAAAGAGCTTTAAATTTTAAAGCTTTGAACAAAATAGAGATTTCATTTAAAAAATTAACTCTTGCTTCCTTTATCACTTCCCTTTAGTCCTGTCAAATGATTTTGACAGCTCTGGGAAAACTCTTGTTTCAGAATTTCTAAAACCTTTGAATTTTTATGTACAAACTTTTACCTTGTGACCTTGGGCAAGTCATTGAACACTTCCCGGGTTCAGTTCTCTCACCTGTAAGATGATGAAGTTGATCTACATGGCCTCTGAGGGCCTTGACAGCTTTACATCTAGGATCCTAATGGACTATTTTGTGCCATTTATGGCAGATTTGGGTTAAGGCATCCAATAACTTCACCATGATAAGTGGAATCCAGGCTTCAAGATTCATCCAAGTACCCTGAGAAACAGAGAAAGGAAAGCAATGGCCTAAATTATGGAGGATGCATAGATGCCCAAGCCATATTATTCACCTAGAGTTTGTTTTAATAAGAAGCTACAAAAGTGACTTGCATAAGCTGCTTCAAAAATACTTCAAAACATTTTCTAGCGAGTTCAGCTTTCCTCAAGAATTCTACGGCACAGATCACAGAAAAGTGCCTAACAGGGGGGCCTGATTGTTTTTCTTTTCCTTTTATTTTTAGTTTGTGGAATAAAACAAACATTTCTATAACTGTATAATTTTTTTTTAAAGATTGCATAATGAAACTGCAAATGTACTGTGTACAACTTGCTATTTCTTATAAATATATAATAATGTTAACATGTAAATTTTCTCCCCCTTTCTTTTTTCCTATTCTCCCCCTCTTGCCCTAGAGATGGCTACCATTAGACACAAATAGGTTTTATACAGTCACATATGTGTGTGTGTATATATATATATATATATATATATACATACACATATATGTATATGTGAAATTATTCCATACCTATATATGTGAAATATAGGTATGGAATAATTTCATATGTGTGTATATAAATATATATATTTATGAAGTTATTTCATATATATTTCTATTTATTGGTTCTTTCTCTGAATGCAAATAGCATCTTTTTTCATATGTCCTTTATAGTTAATTTGGGTATTTCTAATAGTCAAAATGACTTATTTGCTCAAAGTCTTAAAACAGCATTGCTCTTGCTGTAAACAGCATTCTCTTGGTTCTGCACATTTTGCTCTTAGTTATTTTGTGTGAGTTTCCCCATGATTTTCTATTCGAGAATGAAGGACAAACACAACCAAAAGATAATAGAGCTCATCATTTCTTATAGCGCAGTAGTATTCCATCACAGTTACACAATACAACTTATTTAGTTATTCCACAGTTGATGGGCATCAATCAGTTAGAGGCCCTGGTTCTTAAAAACTGCAGAATATTATGGCTGGAAATGCTCATAAATGTCATCTAGTTTAAGCCTTTCATTTGCCAACAGTTGATGAGTCTCATTCCTGAGATGGTAATGGTAAACTCCTTCATTAGGTTACAATCTAACTACTACTCTTCCCAAGCAGTGACTTATTTCCATTTTTTTTTTATATATGACTAGTTTAGTACAGATTCTGGCCCATAGTAGATAGAATGTTTGTTGATTGACTGACCTACTGTCCCTTATTCAGTCTTTCATGGTGTCTTTTATGAATTATTACACCAGCTTCTAATGGTTCTCTCTCCTTTCTGTCTCTCATCTCTCCATTCTGCCTCCTGCATAGATACCAAAGCATGCTACAGCAGAGGTCTTATCATGCCACTCATTTACTCAGTAGTGACCAGGGGCTCCCCAATGCCTAGAGGAAAAAATACAAACCCTCCAGTTTGATGTTTCAGGCTTTTCGCAATTTGACACTATCCTGGTTTTTGAGACTTATTTCACCTTTAATCTCATTGCTCAGTCGATGATCTAATCAAACTTGCCTACTTGTGGTTTACTACATCGGGCATCCCATCTCCTAAGTCTGTGGCTTTGCACAAGCTGTTCACCATGTTTGGAATATACTCCTTCTCCACCTCCACCTTTCAGAATGGCTAGCTTCCTTTAAAGTTCAACTCATGTACTACTTTCTCTATGAAATTTTATTTGATGCATAGTTGTTGGTGTATTTTTCATAATAAAAATTATCTTCTATTTCAATATCTGTGTATAATTTATATCCTCCAGTAGAATGTAAGTTCTTTGAAGGCAGGGGCTGTTTCAGGTTTTACTTTGCACCTCCAGCAACTGAAATAGTGATCAGCATAAAGAAGATATTTTAACAAATGCCAAATGAATTTCATAGATAAAGACACTGAGGCCCTATGTCTTGCTTCACTTGGTCAAGACTAAATGGAGGTGCCATGCATTATTCTCTTTCCAGTGTCCTAGGCTACCTTACCATAGCACCCAAACCTATATTCATGCTTCAATCTAGTTATAGTCACCTCCACAGAACTTAAGGGGCTATGAAAAAAGGAGAGTTTTGATAATTTCCACAGACCTGTTCTTATATGGGAATAAGTCGTCTGGGGCTCCTCATTCTTGGAAGGAGTTTCCTATACCAGAGGGCCCAGATCAAGAACCCAGATTTTCACCATACTCCTTTGCTACTATTTTTCTTACATTTCCCTTCTGATGTCTGTTTTTCTTAGACTTTTAGGAAGTGAGAGCTAATAGGAGAAACCAGAGTTTAGAAAGTGACATCTAAGAAATTGACCTTGAAATGGCTTGACCATGTCCTCCCGACTCACTGATCTTTGATGGGAAGGGGACATGGGTCTCCTCTACAAATATATAATCCAGTGGATGATTTTTAGCAAATGAAGAGGTCATTGGGTCTATCTATAGATGAGACCAGGCATATAGTCTCATTTCAGAAATGAGAAAATAGAGAGCCAGAGAGTTTTAAATGACTTGCCCAAAGGCACATAGAGTCACAGGCAGGATCTGAATCCAGGTCTTTGGATCACAGAGCCAGCACTGTTTTTCTTGTACCACACACTGCCTCAGTTTTGTGGGTATTTTTTACTTTTATGTCACCTTCATTTCTGAGTACATTCTTCCCTTGTCCCCTAACCAACGATAAAGATAAAAAAGCTGTTCTGTAAAAGCAACCGTTGTATCAACCACACCTGGCAGTATATGTGATATTTAAACCTAGAGGGTTTTCTCCCTGGATAAAGAGGGAAGGGCAGAGCTGTCCTACAGGATCAAATTTGGACATTATATTGATCAAGGATTAAGTTCCTTGCTCCCTTTTTCTCTTTCTCTCTTTCCTTTCTCACTACATCTCTTCTTCCTCCTTTTTCTTCTTCTTCCTCTTCTCCTTCTCCTCCTCCTTCTTCTCCTTCTTCACTATCAAAGTATATGTATAAATTTAGAGATAGAGGGATCCTTAAATAACTCAATGAAACCTCATTTTATGGATGTAGAAACTGAGGCCCAGAGAAATGAAGAGACTTTCTCAGGGTTATATCTAGTAGATATCTGAGGCGGGGTATGAATTCAGGTCTCTTGAGCAGATCTAGGGGCCATATCTAGAACTCTATCCTCTGCATCACATTGTCTCTTTAAAGATACAAAAAGAAAATTATTGTGATTTAATTGGTTTGGATTCGCCTTCTTTTAATACCCTTCAACGTCTTATTTGTCTTCAAAAATGGGCGGAGCAGAAACATTTCATCCTCTAAGAATAAACTGAATATGATTTCCTCTAAGCTTAATAAAGTTGATCCAATTCAATTCATTGAATGTTTCTTAAGTGCCTTCTATGTGTCAGTCACATAGATGACTGGAGATACAAGTAGGAAAAAGACAGTCCTTACCCTCAAGGAGCTTGCAGTCCAATTGGAGAAGATGGTAAATAAAAGCTGCAAAGGGGTGTACGGTGCTAGGGGCTACTCATCATGGATGATGGAGAATGAAGAGTTACCTAGAAAGTTCTAAGCCCTCTCTAAAGGAAGCATTTTAGAAGCTGACTGCTTATATCTTACAGAGAAGAGGCAATTGAGGGAAGTGAAGTGTTGAGTATCAAAGGATGAGTCAATCTGCATAGTGATGAGATTTTGGATCTTCACCTTATTCTGGAGGAGGGGTGATGTTCAAAGATGAGATGAAGCAAAGATGAACCATGAACAAAAATAAGTTCTTGGACAATAGATATAGAATCCATCCCCAGACTTACAACTCACACTTTCCATTTTGGTATGAAGACCTATTGAAGAAGCCAACCACTTCCCAAGGACACAAGTACAAAGAATGAAACTATCATTACTCATAAGTAGCTTACCTTTTAGTATGCAGGAAAATGATTACATATGCAAACATATACAGTATAAATATGAAGTCAAGCAATGCAAAATGGCTAACTACAAGATAGCTTCGGAGGAAGGGCACTGGTAGCTGGGGGGATCAAGAAAGATTTCATGCAGAAGATGCTGATTGAGCTGCATCTTTGGAGAACAGAGGACCTCTATGAGGTGGAGTTAAAAAGGGAGAATGTCCCAGGAACAGGAGAAAGTCAATGCAAAAGCAAAGAAATGGGAGATCAGAGGATCAGAGAGAAGCCCAATTTTCCTTGTTCCTACAGTGTGGGAGAGAGAGTAATGTCCAATGAGGTTGGAAAGATAGGTTGAGACTGGGCTTTAAAAGCAAAACAGAAAGGTTGTTTTTTTACCCCAGAGGCAATAGAGAGTTACTAGAAATTAGTTGAATGGAAGAGTCACATAGTCAGATCTGTATTTAAAGAAAATTATTTTGGTAGCTGTGTGTAAGGTGGATTGGTACCATGAGACACTTGAGGCACATTTGAACAGTATGAGAAAACATGGATGAACATGGATGATCAGTACTGTAGGAGGGAGTATGCACATTTATGAGTTCCCAAAGCATCCAATTTTTCAAGTGGGTCTTGTTTCTCAACTAGACTGTGAATGCTTAGAGAAACATTATAATTCTTTTACAGCCCTCTTGATGTTTGCCATTTTGAATGTTCAATAAATACTTGTGATATGAATGAATCAACATCTGCCTTTCATGCTAACCAGAACAATCTCAGATTCTGATTTTCATATATAAATATATGTGGGTGTGTGAGTATGCATATAATATTTCTACTTTCAGCACTCTTAGAATCTTAGAACTGATATCTCTCATCCAAGGGTGTATGCTTGGAACAAGCTTATACCAGGTTGTGAGTCAATAGTTAAATTTTCAGAGTAAGCCTTTGCACCTTGGAGATAAGTAAATGCTATAAATCAGGACTTTATTGTTTGGTTGATTATCTAGACAAAAAAGTCATGGAGAAAATGGTAATGGAAGTTTGTCATGTATACACTCTTTTTTTCTGGAGAGTCAATTATGAAACATTTACCAGCATTCTACTGCTCTCACCTCTTAGTAAATATGGATATGAACGGAGATATAAAATCGATGCATATCTCTATTTCCATAACTCTTAGAATCGGTTTTAATTTAAATACCAGTGGTGTCCTATTTTAGCACAGACATAACAAGTCATCTACAAGAGAGAAAAAAAGTGGTCAATATCTATGAAAGGCTTCATCTCCAGATGCCTTTGCATTGGCTAATAGGTTACCAGCTAGCCAGATTAATCAGTGTGGAACAGCAGCATTACGAGGTGTTCTGTGTCCTTACATTGCCCCCAGGCCGAGCTCATGCTGGGACATAAAAAAGCAAGCAAGCAAACAGAACCATCTGATTTGCCATTTGTTGCCAAATATGTGGAGTTTGTGCATTTGAGCCAGACGTCCCTTTGGGCAATGAGGTTCAGGTAGAGAAAGCAGGCATATTCACAGAAGGCAGGTGGTGTTTTCCTATCAGTTGGAAAATATATGAATTTCTGGGGAAAAAAAAACAAAAAAATCTCCTTTTAAGTACATTAATGTCAAGGAAGAGACTTTATAAATAGAAGTCATGATTTAGGCTTATGGAAGTTTAATCTAAGTGACATAAAGCATAATGTTCTCTTTACTTCACATTTAAAGGAAATTTCCTTCGAAGGTTGTTCAATGGGGCTTCTGCTTCCTCTTCCTTCATCTTCATTAAAATTGATAACTTTATTTTCAGACTGTACTCCATGGTCCAGGGACACTAGGCTTTTCGCTGTTCTTTGAACTCAGCACTCCTCCCTTAGGATTCCTGGCTTTACAAGGGCTGTTTCCCATGTCTGGGAGGCTTTTCCTTCTTAACTCTACATTCTGGCATTCCTGGCCTCCTTCAAAAATCTCCTCAAATTCCACCTTCTGCAGGAAGTCTTTCCTGGCCCACTTTACTGCTAGTGTCTTCCCTTAGGGATGACCCTCTATTTACATGGTGGATAACTTGTATGTACAGTTCTTTGGATTGTCTCTCCCATTAGAAGGTGAACACTTTGAGGACAGGGTCTATGCTTTCCTCCTCCCTTTATATCACCAGGGCTTTGCACAATGCTTGGGATATAGTAAGTGCTTAATAAATGCTTGTTGTTTACTGACAGGAAAGCTATAAGGGGTAGGCAATATAGAAAGTAGGCTTACATATACATTATTTAGCTAAAATGAATATATTATTATATATGTTGATTACTATGTGTGAATATGAAGAACCAATAGAGAGGTTAAGGTTGAGTGTGTATGTGGGGAGAGGAAGGAGGGAAGGAGGGAGAGAGAGAGAGAGAGGGGGAGTGAGGAAGACAGAGAGAGGAGGAGGAGGACAAGGAGGAGAAGGAGAAGGAAGAGAAAAGGGATTGACGGTCAGAGCAATGTCAGTGAGAATGTATGGAAGGATGGAGTCAAAGACACTAGAGGACTAGTATTGGCACTTGAAATTTTGTTCTCTGAGATACAAGAGGACAGAATAGGTGAAGAAACTAAACACATTTTGTGGTAGAGAGAAAGGAGTTGAGTGAGCCAATATCATCAGATGGCCCATATTTTTGTAGTGAAGAAGATGATTGTGTTTGTGAGGTATGGGCCTGGAGGTAGGAAATAAAGGACAGAGGAAAATGTTTGAAATAGCTATTTTGGGGAATATGATAGAGTGTCAATGAGAGACAAATAGAAGGATTGCCGAGTGGCATTTTGGCATTATGGAAATCAGCATGATTTCATGGTTTTCTCCAGTGATCCACAATGTGACTTAGGAGCAGGAGAGGTGAAATTGAATGGTGGAATTGTCCTTGAGTTGAGGGGATGGTGGAAGGTTTGTAAGGTAAGGGGATCTTGGATGATGGTTAATGAATGCCATTCTTCCAATGTGAACTTAACAATTCTTCTCATGGGAAAATTTACATGAACTGATGCATAGTAAGATATATAGCCATGAAAACAATGACTCCAACAATATAAATGGGAAAAAAAAGTAACAACTAAACCAAACCAAAGCAAAACAAAACTGAATGCTGTGTAATAATAGCACCATAGCTTGACCCTGGAGAGGAGAAGAGAAAATGCAATCCTGACTCTGGAACAGCAAACCATTTCAGTATCTTTGCCAAGAAAACTCCAGATGGACTCATGAAGAATCAGACATATTGAAATGACTAAACAACCACTGATAGAGGTGGGGAGTTATGGATATGGAATATTGCATTTAGTGTCAAACTCAGTTTATGCATTCGTTAGTTTTTCTGAACTGATGTGGATAGACTATTAGTCCTTGAGTCAGGAAATCCCAAGATCAAATCTAGTCTTGAACACTTACTAGCAATATGTTCCTGAGCAAGTGACCTAACTGCGATCAGTCAGTTTCTTCATATGTAAAATGAGAGCAAAAATAGCATTTATCTCACAGGATTTTTATGGGGATCAAATGAGATAATATTTGTAAATTGCCTGTGTAGTACCTAGGGACTTGATAAATGCTTATTTCCTCCTTCCCCTTCTCTTTTCTTTTTTTCTTTATTATTTCTTTATTTTTTTTTTACAAGGAATGGCTCATTCAGTAGGGAAGAAGAAAGGATTATTTTCAGAAACAACGGTGATGTGAAAACAAAATATGTGAATTTTTAAAATGACTTCTTTTCCCCTTCCCTCCATAGCACCAAATCTCACATCTGCAATGATTCTGACCATCTGTACTATCTCTGTGCCTCCCACTCCATCAGTGTGGATCAACAAAGTTTGGTGAGCTGACTCATATGTAGTTTTAAAATACCCAGAAATAAAAATAAATTTATAGTGGACAGCATTTAGAAACATAATGGAAAAGGGAGCTGTGTTCCAAATCAGCTTACATACTACATTTTAGATTACAAACTCTTTGAAGGCAGAAAATACATAATTAAAAAAAAATTTTCTAGCTATAGAACAGTAGAAAGAGTGTTGAATTTGGAGTCAAAGTTCCCAAATTTAAATCTTGGCTCTGATGCTTATTTCCTGTGTCGTCTTGGGTAGGTCATTTCAAACTTCTAGTATTCAATTTCCTCATATGTAAAATGAGGGGATTGGACTAGATTATACGGGAGTTCCCTTCAAATTCAGAATAATCCTATCCCCAGAATTCAAATATTGCTTTGCAAAGAAGAGGCATGGCACAGTGAATAGACTGCTGGCCTGGAGTCAGGAAGACCCATCTTCTGGAGTTCAAATCTGGCCTCAGACACTTACAAGCTGTGTGACCTTGGGCAAGTCACTTAACCCTGCTTGCCTCAGTTTTCTCATTGTAAAATGAGCAAAGTGCTCCAATATCTTTGCCAAGAAAACCCCAAATGGGATCATGAAAAGTCAGACAACTGGACAACAACAATACTGAATATTTGGACAGAAAATTATTTTTTTTTTGCAATATAAAATGGGTAACATTTTGGCTTGTTTCTGAAATAAGACATTTTAAGGTATATGTTTTGATTCATATTACTGGTTAACTCTCTAACTCCCTTTAAGGTCCAGTATTGTCAGATCATTGCCAGTCAAACCCTGCCCAAAAGACAGATTAACAAGAAGAGACAAGTCCCATAGAAATGAGAGGAAGAGGACCTATGGTGTATATAAAGTCCAAAAAGATGACCAGTGATTTCATTATTATAAGAATGTATAATTTCTAGAGGATTCTTACTATCTATTAATTCCCAAAGGGTCAAAAGTTATGCTGCATACCGATGTACTGCTAAGTTGCTTTCAATAATTAATAGAAAGTACCCGTATTAAATGAGATACAGTCTGTGATATAAGTGGAGTAAGAGTAAGTTTGCAAATCTATTTGATTTTGTCTCCCTAGCATTTATGTAGTTTACTTTTAAAAAAATGATATTTTCAACTTAGATAAGAAAGGAAAACGTTGGGGTTCATCTTGTTTTCTTATCTCTTCATCTTCTATTTTTCTTCTGATTTTCAAAGACACCTCAATTCTTGAATGGGTGTCACTGGATATGGGAAAAGATGTCAATATTCTTAATTATCATTTCTCCCATGAAGATGATTTTCTTTATCTTATATCTTTCATCAGATACTATTCTTAAATAGGGGTCACCTCATATTTTAGAAAAACAAAACCAGTAGGATGCAGGAAGTTTTTGTTGTCCATTCATTTAATAAGCGTTTATTTTGGGCAGGGCACAACACTGCTCCCTTTATATTGGAGGCCTTGTGATGAAAGGGAAAGATTGGTGACCTTGGAATCAAGTAACTGAGTTGGAATTGCTTCCTGCCTTAATGTACAAAATGGTAGGGAATGGATCAAGTTCTTCTTTGTTTTACAGAGAGCAGTTATCAAGAACGACTTGTTGGTTTGTTGAATTCATTTATAACTTTCTAAAAAATGCCACTGCTAGGGGGCAAGATAGCTAGGAAAGCTAGCTGGAACAATGGATAGGATGACTCACCTTCCTGAGTTCAAATCTGGCTTTAAATGCTTATTAGCTATGTGACTTTGGGTACATCACTTAATCCTGTTCACTTCAGTTTGCTCATCTGTAAAATGAGCTGGAGAAGGACATGGAAAACCACTCCAGTATCTTAGTTAAGAAAACCCCACATGAGGTTTAGAAGAGTGGGGACACGACTAAAAACTGACTGGACAACAACAAAAATCACAACAAATGAATAGTGAATTTTAGCTTCTCTGGTTATGAAAGCAGAAACAAGCAAATAAATTGGCGTTTAGTGATTTTTTGGGGAGATGTGTGAATATCATCAGTTGGTCGTCCCAAATGGGTGTGAATACAATTATAGCCATAATTAAATTAATCAAATGATTGGTTATGTCCTCAGTGGATAACTTTTTCTACCAATTCCAATCACATATAATTTAGGAGACCTTTTGTGGTAATTGCTAGAAGCATGTAGAGGTTTAACAATGTCCATAGAGTCAATTTCAAAAGTAGAATCTGAACTCAGACCCTTTGGATTCCACTGACATAGTCTGTCCTTAAGTAACATCCCTGGGAATTTTGAAAGTAAGACCTCTTCCCTGGAACATACTGACATGTGAAATTCTTACTAGAGGTTTGAATATAAATAAGTTGCTAGAAATGTCCTATGGACTTTGGCTGACTAAGAATTAAGATTAGTGAACTCAATTTACGGGACATGCAAAAATGAGAAAAAAAAACATTAAGGGCAAAGATTTATAATCATTCCAGTGATTTAAGAAGCAATACATAAATTGTGTTTCTCTCATCATAATTGAATGTTAGTTCACTAGTCGAAACCATTCTAAAGCCCTTAGCTCTTGTCTTACACATAATAAATAGATGAATTCAGGCACTCTTTGTCATACACAAAAGAAGTCAGCGTACAAACATAAAAGCCAACAAAAGTGAAGATTAAGCAATTCCACTGTATGATTTCTGAAGATATAAATCCATTCCATTAAGGTATAACCCTTGGAATCTTTTTCTTTTTAATAAATAATTTTTCTTTAGTAGCCATTTCTGAATATTCCTCCCCTTCCCATTACATTGCCCCCATTTCCAGAAATTTTCCCTTCTAACAAAGAAAATAGTTCAGAAAACCCAAATATGTTACAGCACCCTCTCCTGCCCCCCCCAACCCTACTTGACAACGTATACAACACATCCACCCAAGTACACCTTCAGTCTGATGGCTTAGAAGAAGGAGGTATTTTTATTGGGCATTCGGAAGGTGGAGTGGTCCGAGTACCCGTCACAGAGTCAGGTAAACCAGAATTCAAATCCTACCTCAGATAATTTGCTAGTTATTTGAGTCTGGGTGAGTCATTCATAACCTTCCTCATTTGTTAAAAGGGGTCAATATTAGCACATACCTCACATGGTTGTTATGAAAGTCAAATGCATTGACATGTAAAGTGCTTTTTAAACCTTAAAATACTACTTATGATTAATATGAGGCTGACGTTCTCTAGGACCTTTGCTCCTTTGAGTTGAGGGCTTCTTTCCAGTTTAGGTTTTTTTTTTCATTCCATCCCTGTAATTATGGTGTACTTCTGGTTATGTTTCTTTCACTCTGTATCAGTTCATATAAATCTTTCCATGTTTCTCTGAATCTTTGATTCTTCATCTGTAAAATGGAAATAATGATAGTACCGACTTCAGAGTCTTCCTGAAGATCAAATTTGTGAAGTAAAGAACTTGGGAAATCTTAAAGCACCATATAAATGCTAGCTTTTTGTTCCTTAATGGATGTGCGTGTACCTCTTCATCTCATTAAAGCAATTTATCAACATACAGTGAGAGTAAAGACCCTTTAGGGGATGGTGGTAGCAGTGTCTTCTCAACTCCTCCCTATTAGAGGTTAACATTCAAGAGCAAATGTCAAGGACCTTGGGCTGATCACTTGCTTCACTCAAACAGCAGAAAGAAAGAGGAAAATGCTATTTCTGAAATTCACTTTTCTAATATCTCACTGGTCTGATACTTTCCTCAATCACCTGCCTAATATGTAGAAAGAAGGAAAACTTTTTAGGAAATCACAGAAAGATAGAACCCCAAAATTATGGAACACTAAATGGACTGCTAGGTATCATTTTCCCTTGAACACAAAACCTACTTCTAACACAGAAGAAATGAAGTCAAAACACTTTTGCTGATTTTTAAAATTTTATTTTAGTGGCAAAAAATTGACATCTTTCTGGATTAACCAATGGATATTTCCTTGTTTTGGCTGAGAAAATCCAATTGGGAAGCTTGGGATCATGCTTGACTCTTTTCTCACTCTCACCTCCTATATTCAATCAGTTGTCATTATTTTATCAGTCCTGCCCATACAATATCTCTTACATCTATCCCTCTTCTCTGCTTCAAAGTTTCTACCCAAGTGAAAGCCCTTATTTTCTCTCATCTTCACTATTACAGTAACCACCTAATTGTTCTCCCTTACCTCAATTCCCTAAAGTATGAATCTTCCTTCTCAGTGTAAATCAATCAAATCACCCCACCTCACTTAAAGAAAGAGTCAAGATGGTAAATCTTGATACCATAGCCAGGTAAGAATACTTCTCAGATGAATCAATCAATCAATCAACCATGACTTTTGACTAAGTGTGGGGAACATCCTTGACCTATTTAGATGTCTTTGAAAGACATTGGATGGATTGGAGTGATCTTGTAAGGGTAGAGCATTTTCAGATTGGTTAAGAAAAATTGGTCCCATTCTGTGGATCATTCCTAAAGTACTAGATACATTCAGAACCTAGAGGTTCAAGTAACTGATGAACCAGAGAGATCAGTTCTGATCAGGAATAATTTTTGAGGGATGTTCCTTTTTGAGGGGCAGCCAGGTGGATAGCACATTAGGCATGGAGTCAGGAAGACATAAGTTCAAATCTGGCTTCAGACCCTTAGTAGCTGTGTGACCTGGGCACGTCACTTAACCCTGTTTTCCTTAGTTTTCTCATCTGTAAAATGAGCTGGAGAAGAAAATGGCAAACTACTCCAGTATCTCTGCTAAGAAAACCCCCAATGGGGTCAATGAAGAGTCAGGCATGGTTAGCATGGCTGAACACCACCACCAACAACAAAATAACAGTAACATCCCTCCCCACCTCTTGATGATAACAGGGCCTTGTTCAATTTATAAGATTAAAGGATGTTGACTTTTCATTGGCATTCTAGCAGCATTTCCAGGACAGCAGCAGCTGACAGCAGTGCCTGAAATAAGAGTCAAGAATAAACTTGCTGTAATGAGTAAAGTCATATTCAAGGCTCTCTAAGGAAGCCAGAAGAAAAACTATTCCCTGCCTGCCATGCCCAAGGGGAACGTCTTGAGGATTCGGAGCTATGAGTTACCCCGCTCCCCCCACCCGATCCTACATGTGCTCTCAAAACTTCAGTGAAGGAGATCATGCCCAAGGTCACACAGAGTTAGCAACATTCAGAGGGAGGATTTGAGCTTAGGTCTTTCTGGTTCAAAATCTACCACTCTGTTTACTTTTCTATGTTGTCATTCAGTCTTTGTGACCATAGCACATCAATACTGTCCTTGAGGTTTTCTTGGCAAAGATACTGGTGTGGTTTGCCATTTCCTTCTACAACTCTTTTTACAAATGAGGAACTGAGGTAAACAGGATCACACAGCTAGTTAGTGTTTGAGATTGGATTTGAACTCAGGTCTTTTGGACTCAAGGCCCGTACTCTATCCACTGAGCCATCTAGGTATTCTAGAAATGGCCCCAAGTTCTGGGGCCATTCATCGTTCTTAGCATTCCACATGGAAAACATCTGAAGAGAAAAAGGGGAAAAAAACAAAAAAAATCCTGTAGCCTGCACAGACCAAGGCTTTGTTGTACCACAAAAAGAAAGGGATTCCTGAGCACCAAAACAGAGGATTTTTACAGGAGAAATACTTTGGGAACACACCAATATTGAAGGATTCATGACTCCTACTCTCTAACACTTTGGGGTATGGACCCCAGCCATATCCATATGGAGTTTCACATTAGGCAGGACTTAACACAGCATTTAGCAGGATAATGACAACATCCAGAGCTTTTCTTTTCATTTCGATCTGGCGCCTTTGGATGGGTATCCAGAAAAAGGTCTGCAACCTGTTCATGTCCTTAAAATGTTTTGTGAACATTTGCAGCCTGGTAAGCTTTTGCTCTGTCCCAGATTAGATTCAATTTGCTTCAGTCTAATTCCGTTCAGTTCAATGTAATGAACATATATCGAGAGCCTACAATGTGAAAAGTATTGCTCTAGGCTAAGAAATGAGAAAGAGCCCTCCTCTTGGAGGAATTTACCATTTAGTAGGGAAGCTGAGACAAGGACACAGGGAACTGGGAGAGAAAGTTCACTGGATTTCCAATCAGATGACCTAAATGACAGTTTAGCTTTTCTTATTAACCTTTGTGATCTTGGCCAAATTTCCTTTAACTTGTCAAGACAGTTCAAATTCTACCTTCTGCAAGAAGCCTCTATGAAATCTGTCCCCTCACTCCTTCCTATCAGGGCAAATGCCTTGACCTTAGAGACCACCTCCGATCGACCCTGTGGATATTCTGAATGTACATAGCTGATTGCATACTATCTCCCACATTAGACTATAATCTCCTCCAGGGCAGGGACTTTTTTTTGTCTTTCTTTGTATTTCCAGCAGCTGACACAATTTTCTGATACAGAATCAGCACTTAGTCAATGCTTATTGACATGACAGTTTCTACAGGCCTCAGTTTCTACATCCATTAAACCAGAGCTGTAGATTTATGATGCCACACCTAATTAGTATACAAAGGAGAATGAGCTCATGTACAAAGCACATCCGAGAGGTATGAATGAACATAGTCTTCTATGAATTCCAAGGAGAGAGAGATCAGAGAAGGGTGGGGTTCATGGAAAAGAAAGTATCTAATCTATGCTTTAAATCATCTATCGGATTTTAACAGGAAGAGACGGGAGAGCCAGCAGGGCAAACCAGGAGGGTTAGGAGCCAAGAGGCAGGATGGTTAAGATTGCCTATTTGGCAAGGGGTGAGTAATTGCTAATAACAGCTGACTTTTGCATTGTGTTTCCCATGTATTGTCTCCTTTGAGTCTCAAAAGAAACATAAGGGGTGGGTACTTCAGGGATAATTGCCTCTCTTCTTCTGAGAAACGGAGGTTCAGGGGGATTTAGATGACTAGTACATAGTAATTGGCTTGTGAGTGTCAAGAGTGGAAATCAGACCTAGGGCTCAGAATCATAGCTCCAGACCTTCAAGGAGTCTCGAAAGGTGCCTAGTAGAGCTCTGTTATTTTACAGATGAGAAACAGGCAGAGAAAGTGACTTGCCTAAGATTATAAAGGTACTAAGATTGTTGTTGGCTCCTCCTTTGTCCTCCAAGAGGATCAGTGACTTCAGGAGGGTTATGTCTTGACTTGAATTGGATTTAAGGAGGCAGAGCTGTCCAACATCATCAGCCCCACTCTCTCCTCCAGAATCATCTGAGTCCAGTGGCAAAATACAGATCAGGACCACTGATGATGGTCCTTGATGCAGTGCGAGACTTTGGCCTTTTTAAACTAAGGTCTTTTCCAGGTCCCAGTATGTCTTAGGCAACACCCTTTCAGTAATGAAAGGCTAGGTAAGAATTGAGGCAAAGGATGACTTAGTTTGCCTTTACAAAAGAGTCAATCTGAAAGAAGACCCTCAGAGATTCTGGTAGTAAGGTAAAAAACAAGCAATGTGTTTATTAAGTACTATGTTCTAAGCATTCCATTAAGTGCAACAAATATAAACAAAAAGAAAGATTGTCCCTGCCTTCAAGGAGCTTTCCTGCTAATAGAGGACATATGTAAAAAGTGACCTGAAAAAATATGTGGGAAGACAGTAGAGAGATGTTTAGAGTGAAATTTGAACCCATATCCACTGCTTCCAGAATCTTTTCTGTAACAGACCTGACAAACATATTCAGTCTTTTCTTGAAGACTTCACTTTGTAAGGAAGCTGCCATCTCAGGAAGCAGTTCACTCTTCCTTGTCATAGCTAATTATCAGGAATTTTTAAAATGACATCCAGCATGAATTTGCCTTTTTGTAGATTCTACCCATTGTTCTTGGTCCTGCCTTCTAAGGGCAAGTAATATAAGTATAATATAACTGCCACAACAGTCCCTCACATACTTAAAGACAGCTATCATATTCTCATAATTCTTTATTCCAGGCAAAACACCCTCAGCCTTTTTGCGTGATCCTCCTACATTGTGATCCCAAAGCCCTTCCTGTCTTTGTTGCTGTCCTCTCCATCTCCTTGACAGCTTATCAACATCCATCCTAACATGTGGCACCCAGAGTTGATTTGGACCAGATTGCAGATGGCTTTGACTCTCAGGATAGGAAACTTGAACTTAATATTGTATCAGTGGGGAGCCATTGAGGGTTGTGAATGATATGATCAGAGGTGCACTTTAAGAAGATTAATATGCTGGTAGATTGAATTTGGTAGAGTCTGAAGCTAGGAAGACTGGTTAAGAAGCTATTGCAATAGTTCATGTGAGAGGTAATGAGGGAATGAAATAGGGTGAAGATAGTAGGAATTAAAGTAGGCAGGAGGTGTAACAGTGATCTGACAGCATAATCTAAAGGATATAGAATGTGTGGGTGTGGAAGGAGAGGGAAGGGTTTCAAAATGACTGGGGCTTGAGTGGTTGGTAAAATGGTGGTGCCAACTGATAGAAATAGGGAAGCAGGGAAAACATGGAGGAAAGATGATCCATTGGGTTTTGGACTGAGTATTGACATATTCATTGGATATATAGATATAGTATCTACATATATTTATATTTATTTATCTATAGGAATGGTAATATATACTATAATGGGAATATATATAACCCAAGGCCATGCCAAGACAAAAAATTTTGTTTTGAGTGACTTCCCACCTTCTTTCCTAGCACCCACTCCTTCCCTACCTGGCCTAATTCTGGTTGGGCAGCTCCCTATGTACAAAACTTTTCTATCCATCTTCCTTTTGCCCTCTCCCTTGCCCTCATCTCTGTCAAAATCTACTGTCAATTAGCTATCATTTTGTGAAGGATGTGACTAACTCACCTTAAGATGTTAATGACTGAAGATGATGTAATGTATCAGTCTTTCCAGTGGTGTTTGTGCTTTAACAGAAGATAATCCCTCCCTCTAAAGTCATGAATCACTAATGATAGAATTTTAGATATTCATACATATTAGATAGAAAGAAATTTGGGAGAAATAAACACTGGGCACCTACTTTGTTTGCCTATAAGATTGATCCATAAAGAAAATAAATAATAAATGAAATGTATAGAACACTTTACTTCTTTTGAGCGTGAAAGTTCTTTATATAGTTTATTTCATTTAAGACTATCAAGAACCTCAAGAAGGAGGTATTTCAGGTATTATAATCAACCCCATTTTATTCACAAGAAAACTGAGGCTTAAAAGTTCAAGTGACTTGCTAAATATTGCAAGATTAGTGTCAATGATGGGAATTGAATCCAGATCTTTCTGAATACAACTTGACTATTCTTTCTGCTGTACTGCTCTGCATTCTTAGTAAGAGGAAGAAAGAAGCTACATAAGAGTAAAAAATGAGACCGAGAGAGATTTCAGCAAGAGAGAGATGTACTGTTGATTTGGAGAGAGCATTTCCACACCATTTCTGTCTCCGTGTGTATTTCTCGAGATTATCCATCATGGAAATCTAACAGCATTTTTATATATAGTAATGAATTTGTTCTCTATGATAACCTTGGTACTGTTATCATATTCCCATTTTATAGTTAAAGAAACTGCAGTTTAGAGAGGTTGAATGACACACCCAGGGTTAAATAGCTAACTGTCTGAGGCAGGACTCAAATTCACTCTTCCCTGAGTCACCTAGCTGCCTCCAGCTATGAAGGTCCACGAATCCCTGGTTCTTCATGTTCCTTCATCTGTGGCCAGTAGGCTAGTACTAAAAGCCATTGTCTCATGGATATGGGATTAAAAAAGAGTTCATCAATAAATAGAACATTTGATTGGTTTAGTAGAATATCAGAATACTAGATTAAATTAATCCAAGGGTCTTAAAGATCACTTTATCCAATGCCTCATTTTACATATGTGCTTGGTAAAAAAGCAAGACCAAGATTCCATCCAGTCCTTTAATTCCAAATGGACAAGTCAGTTTTTAGAAGCTCATTTTCATTTCCTGTAACCTGATCTGTGGGGCAATGAGAATCACTTAACATTGACCCATAGATGTAGGACCCCAAGGAAATAAGGTAAATTAAAATTGAAATATTTCAGATCATTTATGGCTAAGAATTTAATAGAAATTGGAAAACATGCACCTTCTCTTCCTCCCTCTACCTCAGAGAAAGCAGGGCTCTACTCTGTCAGGATTTAATCAGTGTTGGAGGACGCATAGTTGTCCAATGAGTCAACTGTTCTATATGGAGAGCCCATAGAGTATATACCTGTGAATCTAAGAGTTGGAAGATCATCTACTTCAGTCTATTTCTAATCAAGGATCCTCTCTGGAATATTTCAGATAAGATATCCCTGTTTGATGGCATGATACAGTGGGAAGACCTCTGACTCGTTTCAGAAGACCTGGGTTCAAATCTCACCTCTTATTTATCTATGGAGAGGGAGAGTAAGGAATAAGGGAAGGTGAGAAAGACACACACAGACAATGAGAGACACATAAATATTGAATAGATTGCCTGACAGAGCCATGAAGAATTGATTACAAAGTTCTCCTCTGATTCTTACTATGTAGGTGGCCATAGGTAAGAAATTTAACCTTCATGGCCCTCAGTTTTCTCATCTACAAAATGAGGCTATTAGTCTAGATGACCTCTAAGGTCACTGCTTTAGTTTTACAATTGTATGATCCTAAGCCCTAGATTAATTAATCAGTTAACAAGTATTTATGATGAGCATATGTGCTGATGATTAAAAAAAGAAAAAAGAAAGAGCAGATGCTAGCTTCAGGAAGCTTATATTCTAAAAGTGGAGCATGTAGGTATATGCAAGCTCCTTCATTGCTTGTCCTTCATTTTCAAAGAGGATCCGTGACATCACAGGGTGATACCTTGACTCATGTATGAGTTGGATTTAAGTAAGGCAGAATTGCACAAAGTCATCAACCTCACTCTCTCTCCTAGAGTCAATGATGTCCGGGGCAAAACAAAAGAAGATGTTTGGTAACGGCTTAGGACGCAGTAGATGACTTTTGGTGCCTAACCAAGCTCTTGGTGCTCCACAATGCCTACTTCATCTGCCTTCATGGTCATTGTAACAAATTGTTCTCATCTACCCATTTCACCAGGGCAAGTCTTCATATACTTGGGGTAGACACCGCCCTAATTTACCAAAAGGTTTGAGCTGAGTCTTAAAGGAAACCAGGAATTCTAAGGGGCAAAGGTGAGGAGAGAGAGCATTCCAAGTGTGGGGAGAGAGAGAAGGGAATAAGCATTTCCTATATACTTGCTGTGTGCCAAGCATTGTGCTAGACTGGGGATACAAATATAAAATTCAAAAGAAAAGCCAAAACAAAAAATAGTCCCTGGTCTCAAGGACCTTACGTTGCAATGAGAGTTACAAGCATATGCACACATATCTGTATACATTACATACATATATAAAGTGATTGGATGAGAAAGGTGGAAACTCATCTCTATTTTGGAAAAAAAAAACCAAAATGGAACACCAAGAATCCAAATCCTATATGTTCTGCATTCAAAAGACAGACTATCACATCAACATTTTAAGAGCTGAAAGGCAGTGTAGCGTAGTGGGTAAAATGTTAGAATTAGAGTGAAGAAGACCTTGGTTCAAATGCTACCCCTGACATTTACAAATGTGTCACTGTCGGCAAGTCACAACTCTGAGCCTCAGTACCCTCAGCTGCAAAATACAGCACCTATAGTACTCATTTGACAGAAAAGTTGTGACATTCTAATAAGAGCGGCAATGTACACCTCTGCAAAATTTAAAGAACTATATAAAAGTCACTTATTATTAGTCCAACTCCCCTTTCCTTTTACAGACTTTCTTTGAGGTTGTTCTGCTAGTTTCACTTGAGCTTACTCTAAAATCCTACAAAATTCAAGGGAGATTGCTTTTATTATGTAGAATATTTTTATTCATATACTTTCAGAGTTATAGAAATCCCTACTTATTGGGACAGGAAATCAAACAAGTCCAGAATAGAATCCGATTTCTCTCACTATATCCCTTCTCCCTCCAGCCCCTTCCCCCAATCCCTCCCCTTACTTCCCTCTTTCTGTTGTGAGTACCACCACATGTTTGTCAAACACATGTATAACCTAACAGTCATCCTCAACGATTCCCTCATCCCACCATATGCAATCAGCTGCTAAGTCCTATCCATTCTTCCCCCTCAACATCTATTTATCCCTTCTCTCTACTAACATGGCCACCACCCTAGTTTGGGTCCTAATGCTTGGCTACAACTTCCTCATTTGGTATCTCAACCTCCAGTCTTGTCCTTTTCTAGTAGATCTTCCACACAGCTTTACCAAATTTTTATTTTTAAAGCACAAATATGACCATAGCACTCTCCTGCTCAAGGATTCTGGAACAAAGTACAGAATCCTGTTTGGGATGTAAAAAACCTTCACAATCTGATGGTTTTGATCCAATTTAGCTTTCCAGTCTGATTACACATTCCTCCCTTGCCCATATTCTATTTTCTAGTTAAACTGACTGACTTGAAATTCCTTCAGATAACAATATTCTTCTTCCATACAATTGCACAGGCTGTCTTCCATGTTCTTCCAGCTCACATTTGACTTGACATTCTTTTTTTTTTAAATTTTTTTAATCTTAGTTACATATATACAAAAATTTACCATTTAAAAAAATTTGAGTTCCATATTTCCTCTCTCCCTTCCTCTCCTCCCATCCTTGAGAAGGCAAGCATTTTGATATAGATTATACATGTGCAGTCATGCAAAAATTTTCCATGTTGCAAAAGAAAATGCAGTCCCCAAAATCAGGAATAATAAATAATAAAGAAAGTTTAAATAGTATGCTTTGATCCACATTCAGACTCCCTCGGTTCTTTCTCTGGAGGTGGATAACATTTTTCATCATGAGTCCTTTGGAATTGTCTTGTATCATTGCATTATTGAGAAGAGCTAAGTCATTCACAGTTGATCATCATACAATATTGTTTTTGCGTACAATGTCCTCCTGGTTTAGTTCACTTCATTTTGTATCAGTTCATATAAATCTTCCCAGGTTTTTCTGAAATCCTCCTGCTTATCATTTTTTATAGCACAATAGTATTCCATCACAATCATAGACTACAACTTATTCAGTCATATGCCAATTGATGGACACCCCTTCAACCTCCAATTCTTTGTCACCACAAAAAGAGCTGCTATAAATATTTTTCCTTTTTCTTTTCCTTTGATGTCTTTGAGGGTAGTATGATTTGGGATTCTTATAGCATTCAAGACATAGCTCTAGTCCTCAAGTACCACCTCCTACATGACTTTTCTTTATTGTCCATATTTTAACACTGTGTCTCCACCATTTATTTTGTGTTTACTTTGTATGCATTTTGATTTACATATCTGTGTATGTTATCTCTATGCAGTAGACTGTAAACTCCTTGAGGGTGGGGATCATTTTGTTTTTGTCTCTGTATCTTCAGCACTCAGCACAGAACATGGCACTTAGCCTATACTTAATAGACGCTAAGCTGAATTAATTATCTCTTTATAGAGGGCGTAGAGGAAGGCTAGCGGACAGACATGCAGCAGTCACCCACTGCCTAATAGACAAAGAAGCTTTGATCTGTTCTGTTTCTGACCTCAGTGGATTTACCTCTGTTTAGTCAGCCTGGGTAATCATTGTATCCTTGCCAGACACTGAAGGATCAGAGTGACTTTAGTTCTGAAAGTCCCAAATTCAATGGATCTACCAGCCTCAGTCTCCCTAGTAGCAGGGATTGATTATAGGAGTGGGTGACACCAGGCCAGTGAACTGGTTCTTCCTTCTAAGGTTCTCAGTCATGTCACGTAGTGATCTGAACTGAGCACAGAGGAGTGAGTACTTCTCTACATTCTTACCAGATCAACAACTACAAAACTGAAAGGAAGAGGGGAGCACCTTTAAAACAGCAACAGTGGCAAGAGCCTGGATGGATGCTCATGAACTGAAGTTAATATTTTATTTTATTTTTCTGCTATTCCTGCACCCCATTCCCTTACATTGTCAGTCTGAATGGTGATAAGGAGACAGACACAAGGCTGACCCGACATTTGCTCTAACACTGGCAAAATGTAAAGAAATGCCAAGTTTCAGTCAGAGACTGGAAAAAAGATTGTTGGAGGGTAGAGAAACACTAGGTCTAGGTTGTCATTGCACACCTGGTTTTTTTTCCCACTTGAAATTACAAAAGATACATTATTAATATTTAAAGCAATGCAGTCCCAGAATGATCTGTTTTTGCTTTACATCTTTTCTTTTCCTTGCTTTCTTCATTTTGTTTATATGCAGAAAGAATTGTATTTGCATTTTTGCTAAATGCTCATTCCTTTCCTTTGCCCTCTTAATTATCAAATGGAGTATGGCTCTTTCTAGTTTACATTTGTACCACTTTTCTATGTGTCTTGGATTTTTCTTTTTTCTAGACCTGTGATTTCATTGTCATATGGAGTTCCTACTAGGGAAATTCTCTTTACCAATTCTGGTTGGCCTCTAATTTACAATATGTTTATATATTTTATATATTTGTCTCCCTCTTCTTTTGTCTTTCCTCTACCTGTTGAGAGGGTAGCTAGGTGGTACAGTGGATAAAGCATGAGTCAGGAGGACCTGAGTTCAAATCTCACCTCAGACACTTGACACTCACTAGCTGTGTGACCTTGGGCAAGTCACTTAACCCCGATTGCCTCATCCTGGGTCATCTCCAGTCATGCTGATGAATATCTGGTGACTGGATTCAGATGGCTCTGAAGGAGAAGTGAGGCTGGTGACCTGCACAACTTTCCCTCAGAACAAAGTCAAGTGCAAGTCATGTCATTATTTCTCTGATGGCATGTTCTTCTTCGGCAATGAAAGACAAACACACACACACACACACACACACACACACACACAGAAAGAATAGATATCCTGCCTAGTGCCAAGCACATACACATATGCTAATACATGCACATCATTACAGGAGGTGATAGACATGTTGTCTAATTTAGAACACACTGCAGAATTTGAGATCTAGGGTCTTGAACCCAAGCTTAATGCTTTGGTGTTGGAGTACATTTACTCTAGGCAAATTAATTCTTCAGTAAAAGGCATGAAAAGTTTATAAAAGAGCTCAGAAAGCTTTATGTACATCAAATCTCAATTACAAGGCCACATTTTGATACTGTGACTCTAGGCGAATCAGAAACATATGGATTAAGTTTCCTTATAATATCTAAGAGTGGGGAAGGAAAGGTTGGGCACACAAAAATGTGTTGGGAGTGTTCTGAAAGCTTCATTTTCCAGATATTGTTCGCATTTTGGACCAGGCTTTTGAAGGACAGAATCTATACCATAATCCCAGAAGCAAACACTCTCCCTGGCACAGAGAGGAGCAGGATTGAGCGCTTCCTTGATCCTGTAGGGTGGGGACTCTGGAGGCTAGTAGAGTGCAAGAAGGGCACATTCTGAAGCACTTGCCCTTTTGTCACAGTGCTCTAGATCCAGGGATGCGTAATAGGGTTTCGCTGACAGATAAAAGCAGGGTTTTGCTGTTCTATTTTTGGACCAAGCCTTATTTGTGTTTATTGTGGTGCCTGTTTTCTCATGCCAGCTGTGGGACACAGACAGGATGCAGCATTTCCCAGGAGGCCTGAGGTGCTTAGGCTTGGGCAATAGAATTTCATCTTTAGATCATTAAGGGGCTAGGTCTCTCCATAGGAATGTGGAAAATATCCCCAAGAAAACATTCCGAACTGTTGAAATGAGAGAGGAAAAGCCACGACAAGCGAATTTACATTACCCTAGCTGCTGTAGGTTGTGCTATCGGGGCTGGTCTATGATGTCAGCATCTAGAGGAGAAAGGAATCTTCAAGATCATCTAGTCCTTACATGCTTAGTCTTTGCCTGCGTATGTCCTGGAGGACCACTTTGACAGCAGTCTGTAAGCCTGTGGACCCTTCTCAGAATCATGCATAAAATAAAATACATATGATTGCAAAGGAAGTAAAGTATTTTGAAATATTGCTATCAAAGCAACAAAAGTTCATAGACCCCAGGTAAAGAACTTCTAAGTCCAATCATCTTGCTTTAAAGAGAAGGAAACCAAGGCTCAGAAAGTAAAGTAATTGTCTATAGTGATGCAGAAAATAAAGAACAGAGCTGGAATCCAAACTAAAAACCCAGGAATCATGTCTGAATCATAGCGTATGATATTATATCATATCATCACAGATCTCTCTCTATATATATATCACCTCTCATATATAAGATATAGCACATCTCTCCCCTCTTGTCCCCTCCCATCTCATAGCCTCCCTTCACCTTCCTAACCCTCCTCTCGATTTCCAAAGTCCAGAGTTACCTATCCCCTCAAAGAAAAAAAAAGCACATGGACATGGATTAATGCCTGCCAGTACCTCACAGCCTAAGGGATAAGTTATATGAATCTAGTGATTTCAACTATAAGGGAAATGAAGATAAAGCAACCATTAAATAGAACCCTTTGAATACCGATTGCTGTGTAATAGTGACTCCAAGATCATTTTACTCCGCTCAGTTTTGACATCAGTGGCTGAACCCATTTTTCTATCCCTGCTTCAAGGAGACAGGGAAGTAAGCACAGTCCTCCTCTTCCCCCTCCAGTGAAATCCTTGAATTTTTCCCACTCTTCCCTGGTAAAAATACCTTTAGCTACCATTGTGTTCCCTTGTTCATTGTCTCTCATTTGACATCTGTGATTCCATTTAGACATTTGACAGTGGGTCCTATCCCCCCAGCCATGGAAACTTCCCTTTGACACAACCCCCTGTCTATGTATATTCACGATTTCTCTATTTGTCTCTCTTTAAAACCATGTGCTCTTTTTTTTACCTCTTCCTAATTTCTAGGTAACATCTGCTCATTGCAGAATCAAGCATCTGGACAAGTGGCCAACAGCAGCATCCATCACATATGACAGCTTTATTCAATTTACTTTTATCACCAGAGTCTGGAGAATGCGGAGACTCCATCTACTTGCTTAGATGGTACAACTTCCCCATGTGGAGAATCTGGGGAGTTTGCTTCAGAGAGTGTTAGGATGACATGAAATGTGTGCCTAGAAGAGACAGCGTAGACATCCTGTAACTGGTTCTGATTGGCTAGCCACGTGGTCAGGATGCTCTTTCATTGGCTGTGGAGGCATTCCAAAGGTCATGTCAGTATCTGCCATCTCTCTCTCTTGCCCTGGTCTTCATGCTCTCTTTTTTGTTGGATGGTGTCTGGTGAGAAACAACGCTGTAAGGGGGAGAGGCTGTGGGGACTTCTTCTCTTTGAGGTCAAGTGGTTCTGAGAAATGGGCCTTGAGCCTTGGCTTTGTTATTTGCCCTTTTCTATTCTAGGTGAAGGGAGTTGAGTCTCCTTGATCTTGGGAGTTTCCAAAGGTCCAGAGAGCAGCTCACAGTACCCTGTATTTCAGAGATTGGAGGGAGTTTTGGTGTCCTGGCAATACAGACTCAGTTTTGTAGCTAGTGCAGTATCACAGCAGGAGGAGCAGGGATTCATCTACATAGAAGAAATCTAGCTGCTGGGGACTCAAGATGATGATAGAGAAAAGATTCTTTACACCCCTTCAGCCACCCTCTGGAGCCCTGAGAGGTAGATGGAGTTACCCTGATCCTGAGAGGGGCACACCACAAGCTACATTTTAAAACTTGCTTGTCACTGAGAGGAATGGGGAGAAATATCCGAATGTCTGCAGAGAAAATCATGGTGGAATTGTCTAGCTTTGTCCTTAACAAACTAGAAACCTGCTAAGAGTTAACAACAGCAATAATGCCTATGAAAAATAATTTTAATGGCTTAGAGACTGCCCCTCCTTTTCTTCCCACAAATTAGCAAGTGACAGAGATTTCTTTCTTTTTCTGAAAGCCTCCTTTAGAAAACTCTTAAGATAACGTAGATGGTACTCAGTGCTTGACTAAATATTAAGAACTACTGTTTTTGTGAAACAGAGATAGTCTTATTTGTATAATCCCTAAACATGTTTCGGTCTTTCCTATCCATGTCCTTTCTGTCCTGTCTTTCAGGTACCTAACATAGCAAGGAATTTACTATTATCAAACAATGGAGAGTAGGTAAAAAAAAAAAAGCACAAGAAAGCAACGATTCTGATTAAGTAAATTCCATTGAACTCTTTCTAGTAAGCATTATTCAGGTCAGGAATGCTAATTTGTCCTGCAGGGGGCTGTGGGTAATTACCCAGAAAAACTATCAGCTTTATTGAGTTGCTACAAAATAGTATTACTGAATGGTGCATTGTAAAGGAAGACAACCTTGATATGTACTCACAGAAGAGGGTGGATTTTTCCCCTTCCCCTGTCATCCTCCCACTCACCCTCCAACAGTTTTACAGACCATACAGAAATGATAATAAATGACACTTTGCTTAGCAAAAGAAAGTGATGCCAGGGTGGCTTCTGTCTTAATAGTCAAATAAAATGAGCGGCATGCAAAACGTTGAAGGATGCAAAAAACGGCAGACCAGCGCTTCCCTGCTCCGGTCCTCATGGCAGGGTTCAGCTCTGTGCATATTTAAAGTTGCGTTGAATCAGAACCGTCTTAAAAAAAAATGAAGCGAACGTGGCACCTTGGCTGAGTTCCAGCTACCTCAAAGAAATGCTGACGGTCCTAAAATCGAGATAATTTAGTCCCATATGGGAATCCATACCACAATTATATTGTCCCTGTTCCGACACAGCCCTGATTTCGCACTTCTTTCTGCGGGCCTCCTTATAATTTTAATTCCTTTCACCAATAAAGCAATTTACATTCACGTAGTCTTCCTGGCGAGGGCAGAGCGAGGCAGAAATCTGCAACATGACCTTGGTCTCTTTTCAGTTGATTACAGAGAAACAAACTCTCCGACTAAACTGTTACTGTTTCTCTCTCTCTCTCTCTCTCTCTCTCTCTCTCTCTTTCTCTCTCTGTCTCTCTCTCGTCATGGAACATCACACAACTAACTATGCTACAAAACTCACAATGTATAACAATCTGGAGGGTGACAATTTTGTTTCATTTAGAAACATTGACATGATTCATATTTCCTCATTTAATGCACAGAGATCATAAGGTCATGGATTCAGATCTAGAAGAAACTTCATCTGGTCTATCCCCCATCATTTAACAGATGAGGAAACTGAAACCCTGAGAAATTAAACTACTTGCTTAAAGTCACAAAGACAAAAGGATTTTAGAATGGATTATAGATATAACCCACAGCTATACTGGGTTTTCTTCTCTCTCTTCTCTTTCCTCATTTTCTCTTACAGTTTAAATTATCATCTCTATGCAGATTTGTATATTTAGCCCCAGTGTATCCTGCATCATTGATAACATACTAGATTTTCAAACCAGATTTCCATAGATATTTGAAATTCAACATATCCCAAGCAGAACTAATTACCTTTCCCTCGAAATCTACCTCTCTATTGAACTTCCTTATTTCTTTTGAGTGTACCATCATTCTTCTAGTCATCCAAGTTTACAACACTGTTATCCTTGACCATTCTTTGTCCTTCCACCCGTCCTTTCAGTTGACAAATCTTGTCCTTTCTACCTTCACAATATCTCTTGCATCAAACCCCTTCTTTTTGGCCACACATCCATGTCCACCTCATTTCAGTCCCTCATCACGTTACTCCTGGACTATTGCTAGCCACCTAATCAGTCACTCTGCCTCAAGCTTCTCCTCACACAACTGCTATAGAGATTTTCCTTAAGTGCAGATCTGGCCATGTCATTCCACTACTCAGTAACCTTTGGTGGCTCATCATCACATTTAGGATCAAATATAAACTGCTCTGTTTGACTTAAAGTCCTTCACAAGCTGGTCCAAACCTGTCTTTACAACCTGTTATGTATTGCTCTCCTTCCTGACTCTATAGTACAGCCAAATTGATATAGTTGGTGTTCTTCACACATGCCTTTTCATCTCCCCTCTTTAGCCCTTTCTATTTGTATAGTCTCATGCCTGGAATTCTTTCCCACCTTACCTCAGTCTCCAAGAATGCCTCACTTCCTTCAACAGTGAGCCCAAGTACCACCTTCTGTATGAAGCTTTTCCTGATCCTTCCCCAACTGAAGGTTTTCCCCCATCCTTCCTCCATTGGGCATTTAACTACCTTAGGTTTATTTTGTATTCATTCTGTATAAAATTATAACAGGTAAACACTATCTCCCCCAGTAAAATGGGAGCTTGTGGAGACTGGAGATTGTGTTACTTTTTATCTCCAGTGCCTAGCATATATTAGGTGCTTAATAAATGAGATGAAGGGACTTCAAAAGGGATCTCTTCCAACCTCTTTTAGTTCACAGATGAAGAAACTGAAGCTAAAAGAAGTTAAGACCTTACTAAAGGTCATGCAATAGAAACCATTAGAAGTAGAATTTGAACTCTGTTCCTCTGGCTTCAGAGTCAGCATTCTTTTCCACTGTACCCTAGTCCCTCCCGTAATAAATAGTATTAGTATGGAGCAGACCCAGGTCCTCTAACATCAAGTAGAATGATCTTTGTAGTAAAAGCTAAAAAAATCTCCTTGAGTCTGCACATGTACCCGTGCATGCACATGAATGCTCTCACACATGTATACACATGTGGGCATGCACACACATATGCCTACAATTCACATGATCTCATAGGGGGAAATAGGTGCTCTTAAGAAACTCTGAGAATTGAAGAATGAGGAATTCCTAGCTGTTACCAAGTCGCGTCCTTTATTGAAATAAATTGAAAAATATGGTTGTTTGATTCACAAAGGCCTATCCTGACACTTCATAAATGTTTAATAAAACAATAATAATTTCCAGAACTTTGTTTTTGATATAATTTGCTCCAAACAGTGTTGACGTCTCATTTTCATTTGAAACATGTTTTCTTTTGGTCTCACTCTACCAGCCTTAAATGATAAAGTTGAACATTAAAAACATGTGGAAAACATAATCATATCAAACAATTAAACTTTGACTGAAGGAAAGTAGCAGTATTAACTTTTCCTTTCCTTTCTTCCTTTTTTTTTTGTAATTTTTGGAGGGGAAAACTGAGCAGGCAAGTTCGCTGCCATTGTTATAAAGGATGAAATTAGAGAAGTGGAATATTCAAGAAGCTTTCATAAATCCCACTAATTGTCCTATGTATTGAAACATTTCTCATCTTCTTCAGCCTTATTCTTAAATGAAAGGGAGAACAACAGTCTCAGGGAATGAACAGAATTCTGATGGGATAGTGCTACCCAGGGTGGATAGATTTGCTTCAGGTTCAAAATATTTTGCAATAGTGTTAAACAGGTAAGAAAAGGATGGGAGCATTTGATTGCATCAATCAATTAACTTTTATTAAGCACCTGCTATATGCCAGATACTGTATTAAGTGCTAGAGATACAATAAGAGGCAGAAGATGGTCTATGTCCTCAAGGAGCTTATAATCTAATAGAGATATAGACACAATATCCATTTTACTTCAGGGTGGAGGTGGAGAGGGAGGGTAAGGGAAAGCCTCCCTCATGGGATCATAGAATTCAGAGCTGGAATGGAACATAGTGACAATCTTCTTCAATCTTATTTTATCATTCTTTAAAAGTGTGTTGTAAGGTTTCTTCCGATGTCTTTTATTTCCACATCACAAACAATTCATGATGTAGCCCACCCCCAAGAGTTAAGCAAAATGAACCAGTCTACTGACTGTACGATGCCACCTCTACAATTGCTCATTTCCCTGCTGAGAGGAAGGAGGTCAATTTCATCATGTGTTAGCTAGGATCAAGACTATTGTGTAACCTGGTGTGGTGGATAAAATGCTAGACTTGGAATCGGAAGACCTGAATTTAAAAGTAACATGAAATGTTAACTAGCTATGTGACCCTGAGCAAATCACTTAGAAACTCCCAGCCTCAGCTTTCTCCTCTGTAAAACAGAGCTATCGATAACACCTATCTCACAGAGTTGATGTGTGAATCAAATGAAGTAATATATGGAAAGTATTTTGAAAACCCTATTAGCATATAATATTTAAACAATATTAGCTATAAAGCTTTTACTGTTGTTTTCATTACATTATTTAAGCATTGTGTATATTGTTTTCTTGATTCGGCTTAATTCACTACACATAAGTTTATATACACCTTCCCATACTTTGAAGCAGAAATTCCCTCTTCTGTTGTTTCTCATGACACATCCACTTGCTACAATTTGGTGGGTGATTCTCTATTATGAATACCTACTTAATTTCCAGTTGATGCTATCACAAAAAGTGCTGCTAGGAATATTTTTGTGAATATGGAAACTTAATGTTTGTCTTCGATCTTCTTTGGGCATATACACAATAGTGCTATGAACCATTTAATTATTTTTCCACATAATTCCAAATTGTTTCCCAGAATGGTTGAATTAATTCACGACACCACAACGGTATATGAATGCTTTCATTCTCTCACAGCTCTTCCATCTTTTATTATCTTTTCAACTTTGATGTAACTCCCTCCCATTTTACAAATGAAGAAATTGAGGCCCAGAGAATTGAAACAATTTGCCAAAGGTCACACAAGGTTTTAAGTAGTAGAGAGAAATCCTGGACTTAAATCTTCTACCTTCAAATACAGTGCTCAGGACAATTTTTTTGGACAAAATTTCTATATATTCTAATGGAATTTATGTCTTAGAATTTCCCATTAGAATGTAACTTCTTGAGGGAAGGACCTGTTCTATTTTTGCCCTTTCTATCACCAGCACCTAACAGCATCTTTCATAAGATAGCTGCTTAATAAATGATTCAGATTCAAGAATTAGATTTGCTCTCATTTCTCAGGAGCTTAAGGAAATGATTAAAACACTTGAGCCTTTGAATGGACTTGGAATGGAAACTGGGAACATTGCAGCCCAAGGTATCACTCCTGGAAGAAGGAACACTGAATCTGCCATTAGAGGATCTAGGTTTGAATCCAAGCTATCATTGACTATTTGTGCATCTTTGCGCAAGTTGCTTTACCTTGCCTCAGTTTCTTTTTCTGTAAAATGAGGGAGCTGCGCTCAATGGCTTCTAAGGTCCCTTCTAGCTCTAAATCTTTGATCATTCAATAAGTCAGTAAACATCTATTAAACATCCACTCTATGTCAGTCATTGTGCTAATGCTGGGGTTTCAAAGACAGAAATAAAACACAGCTATCCCTTCCACAGGATGACTTTCCTCATCACAGTTTCTATATATCACAGTTTGGCATAAGAAATTAAATGAGAATTTGGAGGGAGTTTTGTGGAAGCTGGAGACAATGAGAAGGTCAGCAGATGACACGGAAAAAGTTTAGAAACTCAGGAATGCCTAAAATACATGTGTAGTACTGTATAATATTGACAAATTTCAACTTTTACTACCACAATGATTCAGATTTCTTTTCTAGTATGAAGGGAGGGCCGAAAAATTTTACACAGATTTTCTAGATAGTGGGGGCACCGCATCCCTAACCTCTGTGATGTGCAAGAGATAACTGTTATGTCTGCCTTCAGAGAGCTTATATTCTAGCAGGAAAAATGACATGTACATATATGAGACATCTGTAAAATAGAAAACATACGCAAAAAGTGAGAGGTGTATGGATAAAGATGTGACCTTGACATTAGAAAGTTCCAGAAGATCTGAGAATTTAATTTCTTTCTCTGACACATTCCATCTAACAAACTCTGGACAAGTCATTTAATCTCTCAGTGGCTCTGGCAACCTTTGGAGCACAAATCTCATCCCCCCTCTGTTAGAAGAAGTTCCTTCTTTGGAAATCTTCACTTTGATCAAATCCCAGGTCCAGTAAAAACAAATTAAAACAAAATCATTAGTGTGATATGACAAAGAGGGAATCTTCAGGTGCACGCGTGCCCATGTAGCAAACCCAGACCACTTGTCCCCACCATCCATGTCGAGAACATTTTTTAAAATGCTGGGAAGAGAGAGTTACCTATGAAAGAAGATGGCTCAATAACAGGGAGTTCACACCATTCACATGTCCTAATAATGAAGTATTTTTCTTTCTTTCTACACCCTGACAATGACGGAAAAGGACCAACAGATCATTCACTCTCCCCGGGCTCCCCAGGGACTCAGTGGCAGCTCTCACTTTTCACTGTAACTGTAACCCATGTCTAATAATGGCATTTTAGCTGGAATTTTTTAAAGAAAAAAATCAATAGGATCACAAATGCATGTCTTCTGGAGTCCTAGCCTTGAGAATATAAAAATTGTCTTTTATTGTAGCTCATTTTAAGGGAAAATGAAGACCATATGCATTGCTGGCCGACCTACAGTATCGCCAAGATTGTATTAAGGAGTGTGAAAGAGTGAGTTTGTCAGGTTAACACTTCTGGTTTTAATAAGAACTTTGGTTCGGGACCTTCATTTCATTACTCACCTCAGTCCTCATCTAGCGGCCCCTCACTCAAGCAAAATCCCACCTCCCCACTCTTCACCCCAGGATTCTAAAATTGGGCCACTGGGGGATTCCTGCCGTCTAGTTCCGTCTGCTTTCAACTATTGAGTGGATAAGCACCTAAGAAATATTGTCATCATATTCAGCTTTCCCATTATCATTAACACTCCAAACACAGCTAGCTCGGCAAGTAGTAATTATTAACATGAATGTTAGTTCAGTCTAATTTGGTTCATTAGCAGGATAATGCCTTTGATTTCTAAAGAGGCATCATGACACTTTAATCAGGGGGTAGCACCCAGCCTGGTTATCGGCCGTCATCGACATTACTTTTAAAAAAATGTATTTTTTTCTTTTCCTGCCAATAGGGATATGTTAAGGAGGGAGAGAAAGTAAACCAGCTTTAGCAACTTTCTATTCTGGAGTGATTTGGACCCTATGCCTGTCGCCCCAGAATTCGCTCTCTTAGGGAGAAGAGTCTTGCAAGGATTACAAAGGCTGCCCTATGCCTGTACACTGCTAAATCCCCACATATCCCCACATGCCATTGGAGCCTGCTGACTGCCTGAATCAGCCCCTCCTGTTTGCATAGAGGGGATGGCTGGTGCAAACAATTCAGTGGAGCAGCCAGCCTGGCACAGACAATCAGGGTGTCATTTCAGTTTGGTGCCAGTTGTTAATCCACTGAGTTTACATAAAACATGGAAAATGGGGTTTTGTTATTTAAACAGGTCTTTCAAGCTCTGTGGACAGAGATCTCTTTTCTTTTTCTACTTAGAAAAACAAAAGCAGTTTTTTTTTTAAACATTACAGTGCTGTCTTTTCGGACCCTAGTAATATGGTGTCCCCTTCAACACAAGTAAGGTGATTATGGTAAATTCATATAAAGGTTAAAATGCTTTATGTTCCATATCAGTTACAAAGTAGTTAGTTGCCTGAATAGGGCACAAGGCTTGTGTGATTGTAAAGTAGCCTTAACTCTTTTGATGTCATGGACCCCTTTGACAATTTGGTGAAATGTATGAACCCCTTTTGGAAAAACATTTTTAAATGCATAAAACAAAATATATAGGATTAAAAAGGAAGGAATTCCATTGAAATAAATCTATTAGAATCCTAAGAAAAAACAAAACAAACAAGTTATTTCTCCCAGTTTAAGAGCCCATGGCCTAGTGAAAGGAATTCATTGGGAAACACTTAGGGAGTTTCATTCCATCAGAGGTGTTGTCTTTTTGCCACATCACATATTTTTCTTCTAAGTGATTTCCCATGAAAGGAAGACAATACACCTTGAGTGGAGCGAGGACTGTATTGTGCTTTGAAGGTAGAAACAAAGGCAGCTGGAGCCCCAAAGGAGAGATGCAGTTTCTGTGGGTGATGGAATTAGTAGAAGCCTTGGTGGTTAGAGGGGTCTTTGTGCACTGATCTCTGATTCACTTAGGCAGCCGCAATGCCGTTAATTCAAGTTTTTAATCATTCTGAAAAGAGGGCTTGGATGTCTGAGCAAAGAGGGAGATTGGGGTAAAAGAAAGGAGTAGGCAAAAATGACTTTAATTAAAATGTAAGGCAGGGTAAGAAAAAAAGCTTGGCTCTGGACGATATCACAAAGATCCAGAGAGGGTAGACCATTAGTTCTGAAGCCAAAGTTTCTTGTTTCAAATACACGAGGTGCTCGCTGCCTTTCTGGGCCAAAGAAACCAGGCATGTGAGTTGGGAGTTTTTTGAGATTAGCTATTTAGAACACTGAAATCTACTTCCAAAATAATTTTTTAATGTAAACTTTCACCTTCTAAAGGTTATGTCAGTGGGAAAGCTGGGAAATAAATGAGGTAACCCTACTTCCAATGTACCTGCTGAAACAGAGATGACCCTCAATGGAATACTTAGTTTGCTAGATGACTTCCATAGAAGTCCTCCTGGGGGAGAAGAGCTCTGTACCAGTAGGGAGAAGAATTTTCTGTGTCTCCAAGCTGTCTCAGCCTCTACATCATTCTTAAAGTCTTTTTTATCTTTTGAGGGGGTGTCACTTGATTCCAAATCCAACAACAACAACAAAGAAAAGAGTCCCTCGTTATATTTTCAAGAGCAAGAAACAAGGCAGGCAACACGTCAATTCCCCGTCACTGTCCCACTGACAACAGCACTGCCAATGTGATGGATCCCTTTCTGTATGTGACAAATGATACAGGCCCAGGCACTCTTATGTGCTACCTTCCACCTAAGGAGAGGAATAAATGGTCGCTGTGCCATGTGAAATAAGGGCTCCAGATCCATCCTGATGCTTGCAAACTTCCAAAGCCCACAGTCACCATGAGAGTGCTACTAATTAGAAGCAAGGCAGTAAACAAATTAGTAAGTGCATTAGTAAATGAAGGATACCCTAGGGGCTCCAAAGAGTTAATTTGCTTCCAAAAGATGAGCAACTTATCCATACCCACTGGTGAAATCAAGCCTGCTATTAGAACCACTTAGTACTAACCTTGCGACTTAGCATCGTGGGATCATAGATTTGGAGAGAGAAGAGATCTCAGAGATCATGTAGGCCATCTTCTCAGCCCCCATGGATTCCCCAATGCATATAGAAATCTAGTGACTTACTCAAGGTCACACAGAAAGTAAGAAATAGCCAAGCCAGGATCCTCTGACCTCAAGTGATGTATGGAAAAAAATTGTCTAAGGTTTAGAGCTGTTGAAAGTCGATGGAGCAAGCTGCTTCAGGGAGGAGAAGACTCCCCTTCAGATTTCTCAACAAAGACCACTTATTGAGGACGTTGGAGGTTTGGGGGGGACTGTGTGACTTCTGAAGTCCCTTCTCTCTGAGTTGGTGTGGTGGTGTGATTTCACCGATGCAGACATCTCAAAATGTAAGCTCCTACATAGTAGGGAGGGAATAAACATTTATATAGAGCCCACTATGCACCAGATGTTGTGCTAAGAGCTTTTATAACTATTATCGCACTTGGTCCTCATAGCAACCCTGAGAGCTAGGTGATGCTATAGCCATTTTACAGTCAAGGAAATTGAGGCAATCAGAGATTGCTTGGGGTCACACAACTAATCTCTCTGAGGTCAGATTTGAACTCCAGGTCCAGCACTCTGTTCGCTGAGCCACAGCTGCCTCTAAGGACAATGTCCAGTTCTAAATAGCTATACTTACGTAATATGGTACATAATTATGTAGTTAAATGTAGCTATCTTTGCTACAATCAGTTTTAGATGATGATAAAATATCAGTGTCCCAAATTTACAGACAAGGGAAACTGAGGTACAGAACCATCCAAAGCCCTACATAAGTTTTTCTACTTCCAGTTTTCATGAGGCCTTTCCTGGTTCCCCAGATAGTAGTGCTTTCCAGTCCTTACCCTGTAATTACCCTATCCATTATATAAAGACTCATCTGTGTACATATTATTTCTTTCAATTGAATACCAGCTTTTTGCAGTCAAGGATTGTTTCTGTTTTGTCTTTTTCTTTAGTACCCAGCACATCATCTGGGGCATAGAAAATGTTCAATTTACTTGCTGGCGACTTCATTCATTGCTAATTTTCCCCTGGTATATTCACATTATTTCCTGAACATGGGGATGGATATCATCTGGGCCAGAATGGTAGAACCCCAATAAAAAACATTAGAAAGGATGCAATTCCCATAGAGGAATTTCAAGCTACAGCTGCCACAGGGCAGAAATAGCTTGTGCTGTGCTCTCAGCATTCCTAACAGCTGACTGAAAGGCCTAGTGCAAACACATTGCAGAGATGCTGGAGCAGGATGTGTTTGTCCTGAGCCCAGAGTACTCTGGGAAGCAACTGTGTGGCCCTTAGCCAAATACAGAAGACCTGAAACCATGGCATGTACTAATGCCCCTTGCTGTAAGAGAGTTTTCCCAACTGCCAAGGCTTTCACCTCTGATACTACCTCCCATCTACTCTAAACGTATCTTACATATACACAGTTATTTACATGTCATCTCCTCTATTAGCATGGAAGCCCCTTGAGGTCAGTTACTGTTTCCTAATCCCTTCTATTCAGTACATAATGCCTGGCAAAGGGCAGACCTAAAAATATGCTTTTGATTGAGTGATTGATTGAAAGGCGCAGTCCAGGAGGTGTAACAGGAGTGATGTGATCAGACAATAAATGTTTCTATTTTCCTCCAGTCTTTCTGGGGGTTCCCTCCTTTCAAGAAAAATAAATACAGTTTAAACTAGAAAGGGATCTTGGGCTCATTCCCCTGCTTCCTGTGCACCTCTGTTCTGTAAGAAGAATGTTACCCCTTCCATATTGCCATCTTCCCCATTGTGGTTTTGACATATTGTAGGTCCGCGTAAGAAATCAAATGGGAATTTTGGGGGAGTTTTGTGAATGTTGCAGATGACACAGAAAAAGTTTAGAAACTCAGAAATACATAAAATACATGTATAGTATTGTATAATATCAACATATTTTATCTTTTAGTACCATAATAATTCAGACTTCTCTGGTATGAAGGGGAGGCCAAAAAAAATTGTATAGGGCTTTTCCAGATCTCAGGGGCACTGTGCCCCTAACCCTCATCATGTGGGAAGGTTAACTGTATTTATGTTTTTTATTTGTCAATCAATGAAACAATTAAGTTCCTACTATTTACAAAATATTTTGTTTACACTGGGAGAAAAAGAAAAGTATAACTCACTGTCGCTGTGGCTTATATACAAAGAGGTTGTAGTCTATTTGGGGAAAAGAAAATGTGTACAAAGGAAAATATATATAATATACAAACAAGAAAATAATAGGTATCTAATGAAAAGCATCTCTTTTGGAAATAGTATAGAAATAAAATTGGGAAGGACTTGAGTTAGAAGTCTGGCTCTTTCCCTGTCTAGTTTATTTAACATGGTCAAAACTGCTTGAATTTCCTGTGCCTCAGTATCCCTATCTGTGCAATGGATACAACAATACTTGTGCCATTTCCTTCACAGCGTTGTTGTGGGGAGAGAGGCAATAAATAGAGTGTTTTCATGGATATAGTGCTGGATCTGGAAGCCCTGTTTTAAATCTCATCTCCAAAGCAGTAGTTCAGTGATAATGGGCCCTTCATGGCTCTGTGCACCTGTGTCCTCATTTGTAAAATGGGCATTATAATTCCTGTAGGACCTATACCTCCCAGGGTTGTGAGACTCACGTGAGAAAAATGTAGGTGAGCAGTTTGGCAAACCATAAAACCCTTTATAAATGTCAGTTATCGTTAATCTTAAAGAACTGTATAAATGTGCGCTTTCAATATGGGGATTAAATGTGAAAATACATGTAAAGCATTTTACAATTGTGAAGATCATAGATCTAAGAAAAAGGCTCCTCAAAGACCCAGCTAGCTCAACCCTTCATTTTACAAATGAGCAAACTGAGGCCAGGGACATGAACTGAGACCAGTACACCCACTCAGGTCATAAGCATCTGAGGTGGGATTTGAATCCAGATCCTAAAGAAGTTGTTGCTGTTGAGTCATTTTTTGGTTGTGTCTGACTTTTTGTGATCCTGTTTGGAATTTTCTTGGCAAGTATACTGGAGTGGTTTGCCATTTCCTTCTTCAGTTCATTTTACAGATGAGGAACTACAACAAGTTTAAGTGACTTGTTCAGGGTCATACAATTAGTGTTTCTTAGGTTGGATTTGAACTCACCAAGGGGAATCTTTATGATTCTAAGCACTGTGCCACTTAGCAGCCCCAAAGTTTTGCTGTTAAAAATAATTAATATTAGGGCATATTAAGGAGTATTTCATTATGTGAATTCTGGCAACCTAAACTGCAGAAAGATGTTAACTCGGTCTCTATAATTACGAGTCTCATTTTCTCTGAAAAAAGCCCCAGGATAACGGAGGAGGGGGTTTCTTTCCAAAACTCTCCATTCTCCCCTCTCTCCTGTTTATCCCCAAGATTTTTCCATTGCTATGTACATACAACTGCTTTGGGAAGTAGATTCTAAATATAAAGACCATCCCTGTTATCACCTACCAGTGCATTCTTCCAGCCTCAGAATTTCAACCACAATTAGGGGCATAAATATACCCTGCCCTGAATGAAGGTGGCAGCAAGCCTTGTCAGGGAGCCTTTAAAGTTTCCGTGACTGCAATGAGAAGCAGTTGACATTTCTAGTCAGGATCTGATGGATAGAATCCCTCTTTTGGCCCTACCAAAACATCTTCCGTATAAGGTTACCTGCCATCTAACCTTTGTGTTTCTTAGACCTATTTATTTATATGTCTCCCCCATTAGCCTTTTCCCTGAGGACAGGGGTCATTTTTCCCTTTCTTTATATTTCTAGAACCTAGGGCAGAACCTGGTATACAGTAGGTACTTAATAAAAACTTGTTTACCATTGACAGATTGACACTGAAGTGTCTCATTATTTTGCTACTTTTTCCCTAGATGAAGTTTTTGGGTTCATCTCATCTCTGTTTATTTTATGAAGACATTTTTTGTCTTGAGGATTGAAATGTTCTCTTTCCCTCTCCCCCAGCCTCCTTTTTGGCCAAGATAGTAATTTTCTTTAACTAAAACTTCTCTGACTTTCATATTTTATAAATCTTTCTTTTTTTTGGCATTTAATGTAAAAGTCTATGACATCTAAGCTGAGTGATCCAAAGACGATTCATACTCAAGACATTTTCCAGGCCAAAGGAGTATTATTTTCCTTCTGGTTCTTGGCCCTATTATTTGTTCTGGAATGGCATTTTCCAGACTAGTAGTAGTGTTGAAAAATAGAAATATGCTGTCGTTTTATTTACACACCTTTTATTGGTTGCTTTTATTGTATTATTAATAATCTTTACTGATAAATGGATAATGAAGTAAAGACAGCAGGCTTCAGATGAGGCTGGCTGTGTCACCAGAATATTAGAACTGATGCTACAGAATAAATTCCAGCCTCTAACATATACACTTATTAGTTTTGGGACCCTGGGGAAGGCTTTGTATGTCTTGGTGTCCTCATCTGTAAAATGGGCACGATAACAGCATTCGCTTCATAAGGACCTTTGTGGGGACTGAACAGGATAAGGTATGTAAAGAGCTTTGCTAAATGTAGAGGGCTATATAAATGTGAGTTACTGTCATCACCATCGTCAAGGGAACTTTGACATTGGATGTTCCCAGAAGTGATACTATCACAGCTTTATCTGACCCTTCCCCTCAAATAGTTGTCATTTACATAGCACTTCAAAGGTTACAAGTGCTTTATACACATTATCTCATTCAATCCTATGATTTAGGAACTATTGGAATTCCTAATATTATAGACTAAGGAAGATTTGATTCAGAAAACATATGTCCGTTAGCCAGTCAGTAAATATTTATTAAGCACCTACTATGTGCCACATCCTGTGCTAAGCCCTGGAGATAAAAAGAAAAGTAAAAGATAGTCCCTCCTCTCAAGGAGTTCGCAGTCTAACAAGAGAGACAACATATAAACAATTATGTACAAACAAGTTATAGATAGGATAAATTGGAAAATATGAATAGAGGGAAGGCACTAGAATTCAGTGGGACAGGAAAAGGCTTCCTGCTGAAGGATGGATTTTGTTGAAGTAAGCTAAGGAAGCCAAGAGGCAGAGATGGGAGGGAAGAGCTCTCCAGGCATTGGAACATCCAGAGAAAATGCAAGATTTGGGATATGGATTGTCTTATTTGAGGAACAGCAGGAGGTCAATGACACAGGATAAGAGGATGTGAAAGGGACAATTTAAGAAATAAGAAGACTGGAAAGATGTGTGAGTGTGTGTGTGTGTGTGTGTGTGTGTGTAGCAGATTAAAAGGGATTTGAACATCAGAGGATTTTATATTTGATCCTAGAGGTAATAGGGAGCCAGTGTAGTTTATTAAATGGCAAGGGTGGGCATGAGTGGGTGGGGGAGGAGAGAAAGTGATATGATCAAACTTATGCTTCAGGATGATAACTATGACAACTGAGTGAAGGACAAACTGGAGTGGGGAGAGACTTGCGGCAGGCAGACTGACAAGCAGATTGTTGGAAAGTCCAGGCATGAGGTGATGAGGGCTTCCACCAGGGTGGTCGCAGTGTCAGAAGAGATAATGTGATGTATGTGAGAGATGTTATGAAGGTAACATCGACAGGCCTTGGCTACGGGTTGAATATGGGGTGGTGGTGAGAGAGGGCAAGTTGGGGTTTTATTTGCCCAAAGGCAATAAAACTGTGTATACCCTTTGCCTCAGCAATATTACTTCTAGGTCTGCGTGACAAAGAGGTTTCTTTTCTTTTAAAGAAAAAGATCTATATGTACAAAAATATAGCAGCTCTTTTTTTCTGGTGGGAAAGAATGGGAAATTGAGGGAATGCCTATCAACTGGGAAATAGATGAACAAGTTGTGGTATACAATTGTGATGGAATACTCTGGTGTATAAGAAATGACAAGCAAAATGCTTTCAGAAAAACCTGGAAAGACTTATATGAATTGATGCAAAGTGAAGTGAGCAGAACCAGGAGAACCTTGTACACAGTAACAATACTGTATGATGAACAATTGTGAATGACAGCTATTCTAAGCAATACAAAGATCTAAGACAGTTCCAAAGAACTCTTAATGAAAATGCTATCCATCTCCAGAGAAAGAGCTGATGTAGTCTGAACGCCGATCAAGGTATACTTTTTTTAAATTTAATTTTTCTTGTTTTCTTTCTTTTCTTTTCTGGTCTGTATTTTCTTTCACAACATGACTAATGGGAAATATGTTTTGCACAATTGTACATATAAAACCTATTGCCTTCTCAGTGAGGGGGGAGGGGAATGAGGGAGGGAAAGAATTTGGAACTCAAAACTTTTTTAAAAAAATGTTAAACATTTTTACATGTAATTGAAAGAAACATTTAAAGGTAGGAAAGTAAATTAAGAAGAAGGGAGGGTTAGGAGGACTTATCTAGGATCATGCAATAAATACAGTAAATATCTGGGTTGAGATTTAGATCTAGCTTTTCCTGACTACCAGGTCAGGAATTTATTCACTAGCCCACACTCTCTCAAAAATGTATTATTAGGAGTAGTTTGTGTAACTACTTCTATACATAATATAAATAATAGTAACAACTAGCAGTTACATAATTTTCTAATGCTTACAAAGCACTTTACATATGGCATTTCATTTGATGCTCACAACAATCCCACAAAGTAAAGTAGGGTTATTTTCTCCATTTTGCAGATGAGGAAAGTGAAGCTGAAAAAGGTTAAGGGATTTGCTCGGGGTTATACTTAGTAAGTTTCTAAGGTGCGATTTGAACTCAGGTCTTCCTGACCCCAAGTCTAGCTCCCTTACCTGTTGTACCATTGCCGTATCTCTAGGGATACATATGGGGTCTGTTTCCAAGTGCTATAATTTGAATCCATTGTATCCCTTTAATTTTTAGCGTCCGCATCTTGCTTCACATTCTACCTCCTTTTCTCCCTCAGTACTGCATCATGTCATATTCATAAATGCAGATACCTCCTTGCCTGCATCCCTCTAGCATGGACATAAATCGTAGGCTCCGATGATGAAACATCACCTTTATTAGAAACAAACACTGGCAACCGGGCAGCCAGCCTGAGAAAATAAGACAAACAGGTGGCCTCTGTGTTCGGGTGATGATTTTCCGAACCAGCCTTGGTACCTTTTCCCTTTCCTAATTGAAGTGCGAGATGGATGCACTTGGTCGGCCAGTAACTTATGTGGGCGACTGCATGGGTCCGCCAGTAGGCACTGGCGATCATGCATGTGAATCATGGCATTTATGTGGCCTGGGGCTCTGGCACACACAACGCAGGAGCAAGCTAGACCCAGCTGATTAAGCTGTAGCATAAAACAACACCTCAGTAGTGAAGAGCATGACAGCCCAGGATGGTTTATTGGACCAAGGAGTATAACGTTATAATTTACTTCTCTAATACATGTCATGTTCTCTCTTATTGTTTCCCCTTATGGAGTGAAATATATAGTTAGGAGATTGCTACATGAGTTGCATGTGTGTGCTCCTCCAAAATTAGAAGGTAACAAAGTGTCTTTATTATCCAATGCATTTGGTAGCCCAGTCACAAATCACGGGCACCACAGCAGGTGAGAAGAAAGCGTTTTCCAATAGTCAAGCCAAACGTAGCCTCTGCCTGAAGCCTTTCTATTTTTTTATTCTTTGAACTACAGTGTAGCGAGACGGAATTTTTACACTTCCCAGCCCTTCCTTCTTTATTGTACGTTCCTAACCATTATGTCTTTGCTTATTGACAGGAGAGTAGAATTTATCCGTCTGGCTGGATGCAAATAGCGAAAGATCTAATTTTTTCTCCCCTTCCCCCAAACATAACAATAGATACCATCGAGAGTTTTTGCACGAGGGGACTTTTCTTTTAAAACTGGAATCTCGTGGCTGCTCTCCAGCTCCAAGCTGCTCTGGTCACAGACAATTTGGAAAGAATGGTTTGCTTGTTTGTCAGGCAAACATGTGTAATCTGATGAAATTATAAATGTCATAGTGTTAACTCGCTTCTCATAAATACAGTTAACAGTGCTGACATCGCGATTATGCTCAAATGTTCCGGCCCCTTGCTCATTCTCTCGATCTGTCAGTCCAGTATAGGGGAGACAAATTGTGGTGGGCATATGACAATGCACAAAAGAGACATAAAACTCTTCTGATTAAACCTTGATGAAAGATTAAATGGTTCTGAATGCTTGCCAGATTCCTGGGACATGACATTTTTAACCAGTGGCAATAAAAGTTTTACTCACTGGAGGTTTAAAAAAAATATGAGCTCTCAATGATATATGTGTAAATAATAGAAACATACATATTTACTTGTTTACATGTGTTTGTAGCAACATAGATTCAGAGTTGGGAGGAAACATAGAAACCATCTAGATGAACCTTCTCATTTTCCAGATGAAGTTGAGAGCAAGAGAGGCAGGATTTGAATTCCCGCTCTCTCATTCTCGGTCCAATGGCTTTGTTTTCTGTGATCCTCTTTCAGATAGACTGGAGTGTCCTTGAAGGAAGACATTAATTCTTTTTGGATTTCTAGAGTGTAGGACATTGCCTTGCCCATAGGAGGCAGATAATAAACACATTTTGAATTAAAATGAATACACATAAACACTAAATTACAAGTAAGAAATCAACTTCTTCATAAATTTTCTCTCATTCTCTCTGTACTTCTCCCTTGTATCTGTGCCATGCACACTTCACATTTATTTATATATTCGTGGTGTACCCCCTTAGTAGAATATAAGCTTCTTGAGGGCAGGTAATAGTTCTGTTTTGGTCTAAATACAGTTCTTTATACATAGTGGATATCAGATAGATGTGTGTTCAATAAAATGGAATTGAATGAGATTCATTCAGTAAGCATTCGGTAAATGTGTCCTAAGTGCCTGGCACTGTGTTGAGTCCTGGGAACACAATGACAAACTGAAATGGATCAAATGGAATGTATTGTGAAGAGAAAGGCACACACACGTATGGGAATATATATATATACACACAAAAAAAAAGAAAATTAGGAAAGAAAATGATTTCTTCCTGCAAAATCAGACTCTCCACAAAAGGTAGAAGAATCACTTGTCCCCTTGACTGGCTTCATTTTGTTATCTGTTCTCATCAGGATTTGGTTTGTTATACAAATATTACCATTTTTATTTAGCATCCTTTAATTTTGCATCCACTTCAGTTCTTGCCAAACTCTTATCTGTCAGCCAGAGTCATGCTGTCCAAAGCTGAATGAACATCAAGCCTCTAGCTTTCCTTCTTACGTTCTTTAACACAGTGAGCATTTTCTTCATTCTTAGATCCCAGGCGGCACATTGTAACTGGCTTGTAAATAGCTCAATTCAAGAACCTTTCACCAGCGTATCTCTACTTCCCAAGCTTAAGAAATTGTTGTATGACCTTTCTGCTTTTTAAGATCAGAAAAGTGGAAAATCAGTCTATTACATACAGGGAAAACATGATGACCCCTGGCTCCAGATCCCCTCAGACTCCCCCCGCAAAAAAGGCAAAATGAAATTCTTTGAATATACCACTTTAAATATTTAGTTGGGTATGAAACAATATGCAGAAATAGGAATATGTAATAATTTTTTTTACAAAGAAAAATAACATGCAGTGGGAAAGTTCCATTTGTAAAATGTCCTTTACTTTGCAGTGTTCTACTTTTGTCCATAGAATGCACGCATCTATTAAACGTGAAAGGAAATGCGGAGCTGAGATGAGGTAAACCTGGCAACTAAGACCTTACTGTTGACTTATTCAGAACAGATAAATTGAAATAATAAAGAAAGCTGGCAGCTTCCAACAGACTCTGTTATTGCTTAAACCTTTGTTGCAAATTCAAAAGGAATGCATATTTGTAATTCTGGGTCCCTTTGTCTTTTTTTTTTTTAACTATACACGTTTATGGAGTGTATGGGGGCACACATTCCGCTCCTCATAAACACGACACATATAGTATACATAGACATTTATATGCCTGTATATAAGCAAAAGGGAAAAGACCAAAACGTCCTTAAAACCCAGATTTCAATTAATTTGAAGAGAACAGATTTGTTTTTTTTTAACAAGTTGAAAGTGGAAGACCTTTCACTTTTCCTTTCCCCCTTTTCCCCACTCTCCACAAACACCTCTCAATATTAGAGCGTTAAAATACTTTTGTTGATTTCTTTCCTCCTGAAACTTTGCGTCGTTTCACTTATTTCTCAGCCAGGGAATAAATCTGAGCTTGTTGGTAGCTTCTCTGCTCTCCTTCCAATGAACAGATTCATTAAGTTTATCTCTAATCTAAAAATCTGTCTTCCTAAACTCAATAAGCACGAAGAATTTCTTCCCTTGTATGGGAATTCTAAGAGTTTTTTTTTCCTCAACAGCTTGAATTCCTGTATTCTGATTAAGATAGATGAAGTATTTGCATCCTATCCATATTCATAATCCTCTTTTACAGAGTCAACCTAAAATACCACATTTGTTGCCCAAGCAGACACAGGCAATGTGAGGAAAGGTTTTGTCTGGATGGAGAAGGATTCGACCCCTTTCAAATTCAGGAGAAGTGGTCACTAGGTGAATTCATGTTGTTAAGAGACCAGAACAATTATTGTTTCCTTTGTGAGGTGACAGAAACTGTAATTAATGATTTCTTCCTTTTCTCCTAAGGAGAATAAGAGAGATGTGGAGTTGACAGACATTTTATTAATAGTTTCTGCCAACTTGCCATACATAAAAGGTTTTTATTGGTGGCATTGCCATTTGAGAAAAAAGATTCCTTTTTGATGAAACGTTCAAGATGGTTGTTTTATGGATGAAAAATGAAGGCAATCTGTCTGCCGCCATAGAAAGTTTGGGCTTCCATAATAAAATTAAAACTCAGCTGACAGTTCTCTTTGTGTTATTTAACCATCTGCCTCCTGCTGGTCTAATCAATAATGGCATTATGGTGTCCCTTTTACCTACTCCTTCTCTATTTAACCAGAAGACCTGTCAATATCGTGTCTCATGGCTGATTTACTAGGGAGATTGATGATTGACAGCACTGGTGAGGTATAGCTGGGAGCTGTTGGGTGGCTTTTATACAGGGGTGCCCACAGGGAGTATCGTAAGGGTCATATTTCAGGAATCCAACCTTCTGTTTCCATTAACAATGGAGGCTGCACATCACCTACCTCCACTGCTTGCAGCCTTGAAAATTGACTCTGAAAGGAACAATGGGGAACGCTCGCCAAATGACAAGTTCTGTTCAAGTCAGGTGCGATTTTCCAAAATGCAGAGCTCTGAATAAGCATCTGCATTTTGCTTGCTTAGCAGTTAACAGAAACTGCATCTTCCAGATTGTTTTCTTGTCATCTGCAGATGAGATCCAAAGTTCATCTTGATTCCCCCCCTTTTCTTGCCACGTACAATGGAACACTAATTCATACCAAGTTTTCCTGTATGGGTGATGTGTTGATTAAATGGTTTCTGTTGATCAATTAAGGGGGAAAACACCTTTGCTCCATGGATTCACAATAAAGCAGTCAGGGCCACTTTTACTGCAGCTAGCTTAATCCTCTATTGCCAAAGGGGTGAGAAAAAGAGGGATATTCAATATTTTTTAGGTCCCCAGATTTCGTTGCCTTCTACACAGAACCTTAATTAGGATCCTGAAACTTTGCAGGCTCAAGTATCCCAAAGCCTATTGACTGCCTTGACAAATCCACTGGCCTCAGTACATTTACAACCACTATCATTGTCAATTTTTTCCTCAAAAAGAACTCTATATTTGTCCATTTATTTCCCACACTTCCATTTTTTAAAGTCTTAAGAATCCCTCATTTGGGGAAGAGGGGGGGTAGCTGGAAATGTACGACTGGCACATTGATCATCCGGCAGTCATTCCTTTTCTCTGGGAATTTTTATATAAGCTCCCTTATTGGGAATATGCTAATGACATCCGCCATGATTACTGATTTTCTTTGAATCGTTATCCCTCTGTGGGCAAAGCAATCAGAAAGGGAGAACAGGAGATTTACTTCTTGCTTGTGTGCCTTCTTCAGCCATCTGCTCCATCCCGAGCCATTTTAATAAGATCTGCACTTTTCAGATTCTTTGCTCTGTCATTCTCAGGCATTTTAAAGCTTAAAAAGGAGTTAATAGTTATCTATCTGTGTCACAAATGTGGAGCTGTGATGCATTCTAAGCACCAACTCAGCCAACCCAAGGTTTACACGGACAGATTAATTTTATTAAAGTAAAAAAAAAGAAATTATAATGGGGCTTAACAGCTTCCTTCTTTGGATTGTGTCATTTCAAGACGCCTTGGTTATTAAGGGTCCTGAGCACAGAAGTTGAAAAACGAAGAAAAAAAGAACTGATTTCTTAAAGAAAAATCTTTCGAAAAAATGTCATTCTCTCTCCTCACAAAGGGAAAATAATACCTTAGGAGAAGAAAAATTGGTGAAAAGGTAATGACAATTTAAACATTCAAAAAAAGCAGTTTGGTAGAGGCTTAAAAAGACTGGATTTGGAGTCAGGAAACTCATCTTCAACTTATGTCAGTGACTGCCTGGGTAATCGTTATAGGACTCAGTTTCCTCAGAAAGGAAATGGAGGACAAGATTGGTTAGACGGACTCTCTGGGATTTTCCTGCATTAGCATTCTATAATTTTGGATTCTAATATTTATTCATCTCATAGATGAGGATAGTTGTTTTCTTGAGTAGTCGTTCACTGTGTGACCCTGGGCAAGTCATTTGACTTTTCTGAATGTCAGATACCTCGCTATAAAATGCAGATAGAAGGACCTATGGAGCATAACTCACAGGGTGGTTTGAATATATTTACAAGCCTTTTAAAAGTACTTAATAAGTGCTAGGGACTGGATTAAGCAATAGGGAAAACAAAGACACAAATGAAGCAGCCCCAGTCCTCAAAGAGTTAACCCATATAAGCATATAAAATATATTTGAAAGAAATACAAGGCATTTTCTAGGGGAAGACATGACCAGTTGAAGAGATTAGCAAAAGCTTCATGTAGAGTCAGTGTTTGACCTGAGCTTTTAAGGAAACTGGGGATTCTAAGAGGAACTGGTGAGAAAGGGTACATGTCAGGCATGGGACACAGCCAGTGCCAAAGTATAGAGATGAGACATGGAGTATCCGAATAACGAGATGGGGTGATTCATTCAAAACCCCTTGCAAAATTCCAAACACTGTATCAATTTCACATATTATGGCCACCTTTTGTTGATGTTGCCACTCAGTTGTTTTCAGTACTATCTGACTTTTTGTGGCCCCATCTAAGGTGTTTTGGGCAAAGATACTAGAGTAGCTTGCCATTTCCTTTTCTAGTTCATTTTGCAGATAAGAAAACTGAGGTAAATGGGGTTAAGAGATCTGACCAGGGCTGCATAGCTAATAAATGTCTCAGGCCAGATTTAAACCAAGATGATGAGTTTTTCTGACTCCAAACCCAACATGGCACTCTCTCCCCTGTGCCACCTAACTGCCGATTGTGGTTTCTATTTTCATTATGTTTCAGGTATCCTCAACTTTAATGCCTGGTTTCAGGAGAGGCAACCACAGTTTTTCCTGATTACAGTGTTGAAAAATAATAACTCTCCTGAACTTGAAAAATGGGAAACCATGTTTTATTCTCATTTACAAGAAAGAGCAGACATCCAAAAGAAATGTGGCTGATTGACTGAAGGTACTCTTCTACTTCAAGTGAGAAAAAATCGGTAAGATTCTGACAGTGCCAGGAAGACAGAGAAAACTGAATATGCAGAGAAGATGATTAGAGAGAGTTTGCAAAGTGGGGAGCTATTAGGCCACTAAACATTGTCAAAATATAAAGGAATCATCAATTGGTAATGGCAACCCTCTTTGGTATTTGTCTCATTTAGAAGAAAAAAATCACCATGGTAAAAATGTTTCCCAAAGTGGCCTGGTCGTGTCACTCCTGTTCAAAACTTTCTTTCCCTTCCTTAACTTTTCACCACATCATATTCATGTGACCCTACATCTAGAGTGATCTCTTATGAATCATATACTATGTGCCAGCCTTTTCTGACCTCCTGTAATGGAAGAGACTTTCTTCTGTTGATTGTCTCCCATTTGGGGCAACTAGGTGGTACAGTTGACAAAGCACCAGTGCAGGAGTCAGGAGGACCTGAGTTCAAATCTCACCTCAGACACTTGACACTCACTAGCTGTGTGACCTTGGACAAGTCACTTAACCCCAATTGCCTCATCCTGGGTCATCTCCAGTCACCCTGCTGAATATCTGCTCACTGAATTCACATGGAGGAGAAGTGAGGCGGGGGACCTGCACAGCTCTCCCTCACTCAAAAACAAAGTCAAGTGCAAGTCATGTCACTATTTCTCGGCAATGAAGGACGAACACTTACACACATCTCTGTATATCTCTTGCTTGTACTTAGTTGTTTGTATGTTGTCTTCCATGTTAGATTATGAGCTTCTTGAAATAGGGCCCATCCTTTGCCTTTCTAACCCTAACCCTAATCAGCATTTAGCACAGGACTTATAAGAGAGTATATGCTTAATAAATCTTTATTGACTATGGTGTGCTGAGGATATAAATACAAGCTAGAAAGATATTCCCTGCTTTCATGGAGTTTATATTCTAATGGAAGAAGACTATACATAAAGGGGTACTAAAAAGCTGAGGAGGGTGTACATGGTAGCATCCAAACAGAGGCCCTGGAGAACGTTTGGTCCAAACCATCCATTTTACAGATACGCAAGCTGAGGCCCAGAGAGGTAAAGCTATGTAGGCTTCATTACACAGGTAGCAAGTGGTAGGGCTCAGATGTGAATTTAGGGTCATTGTCTACATAAGATCAATGCACTTTCTACCATGTTGTTTTTCTTATCCAGTAGTTTTAGTCATTTCTATTTTGTACCAGGCTCTGGTGCTAGAGATAAAAAGATACTGTTGTTCAGGCATATCCAATTCTTTGTGACCCTATTTGGGGTTTTCTTGGTAAGGATACTGGAGTGGTTTGATTTTTCCTTTTCCAGCTCATTTTACAGATAAGGAAACTGAGGCAAACAGGGTTAAATGACTTGCCCAGGATCATACAGCTGATACATACAGGGTCATACAGTGTCTGAGGCTGGATTTGATCTCAAGTCCTCCTGACTCCAGGGTCACTGTTGTATATCACTGTGTCACCAAGCTGCCTCATAGTTTTCCACTATACCATTCTGGGGATTACTTCCCTACATACTTTGATGCCTCATCCAAGTGTTTTGGTGATCTGGGTTGTTGAGACCTGTATCAGTGGAGCAAAAGCTCTGGCAGGGTTGACCAAGGATGAATTGTAGCCTTGCTAACCAAGAATCAGCCTAGTACTTGAGAGATCCATCACCCAGAAGTTGACTATCAGGTAAGCAATTTTCTTAGCCATAGCAACAAGGGAGAAACAATTTAGAGACAAAAGAAAACAAATGAACAAACAAAATCGACTGTTTTAAATTCAGAGGACCTGGATACAAATCTTCCCTCGAAGACAGTAGGGAAGTTCCTTAATCACTCTGTTGCTTACTTTCCTTATCTGTAAAAATGAAAGAGTAGGACAGATAGCTTCTGGAGTCCCATACAGTTGCACATTAATGGTTTCAGGATCTCCCAAATCATATAATAGCTGTGATATTTGGGTCAGTGAAAGGAGTACCCACTTAAGCTTTTTGAAAGCAGGGTCTGTTTTGTTTCTGTATCACTGTGCCTAGCACAGTGCCCGACACAGAGTGAGTGTAGAATTTACACGTGTTAAAATGATTGGAACAGAAACTTTTAAGCAGAGGAGACAAATAGATTCGATTAGGGAGGGAGAGAAAGTTCGGGCTGCCTAGACTCTCAGAAAATCATTTGGAGAAGACCCCCTTCCAGGCAATCTTGGCAACTTGGCAAGTGGTTCACACTTTGCCTGGAAGATCTCTCGTCACCTCATTTGTTCGTGAAACTGTTAGCCTACTAGGTGAGTGACCACTGAGCCTTCTGGCACTTATGTCTCATTACTTGTCAGGCTTTCCCTGGCAGCAGTTGCTGATGGAAGTTCTTGGTTCTCTTGGATAATGCAGGCTTCTTACAAACGACATAGCAAAACCAGGACCTAAATAGCAATGACCACATTGCTAGGATTCAGCTGACCAGAGACAAAGTCACTCTCAAAATAGTCTCCCCTCCCTTCCTTCCACATACCCCAACAAAGGGAAGAGACCTAGAGGCACTCTGTCTTATCTTTTGATGTATTATACAAATAAACCACTTTTGAGAAATAGGACTAAAAATAGGAAAGCCCAAGCATCCCTTAATATTTCATGAGATAAGATCTCAAGGACCTGAAATTAAAGGTAGGCAGGTAGCCAATGATGTATGGGAGAGAAATGTGGGCCTTGGTTTGATGGACAGCATAGATTCTCTCACGGGGAGGGGGCAGGGAGGAAGGAACCACTGGCTCTCAGCTGCCATGGTGTACTGTATTGCATTTACGATCTATTATACGAGTTTGGAAGTATCCTGCTTCAGCATACAACTTTTACCTGTCTTTTCTTTCTCATGACTGGTAAAAAATATTCCATTTATACACATTGAGTTGGAGTGAAGTTTCTAAATCATCTGGCAATAGTTCAACTTATAGAAAACTTGGAGTCCTGAATAATCTCCCTTCTCTACCCTGGTCCTCCCTCCTTTTTCTTCCTCCTCCTCTCTCCTTTCTCTTCCTCCTCCTCTCTCCTCTATCCCCCCAAAAGTATTGCAGACATTTATGTATAATCTTGCCCTTAACTCTTAAAATTGCTTTTATTAATAAACAGTTTTTCAAGCTCGATATTCCTTCCTCTAGCCTTAGAAGGAGTAGTTTTTCTTTGTAAGGCCAAGTCTTTTCCTTGTCATATTGATCTCACCTTTTCTTGTTTCCTCTGGGAGCTCGTCCCTTCAATAATAGAATCATAGATCTCGGACTCAAAAAGGACATCGGATACCATTTAATCTAACATGCTTATTTTGTAGATGAGGAAACTGAGGTTCAGGGAGATTAAATGACTTTCCCAACGTTATAGGATCATAGTTCTAAAGCTGGAAGGGACTCCAGAGGCCATTTAGTACAACTCCCTTATTTTATGGATTAGGGAACTGAGGCCTGGAGAAGTTTCGGGGCTTGTCCAAGATTACACGGGTAATAAGCATCAGAAGAAGGACATGGACTCAGGTCTTCTGACTCATGGAGAGTCAATATCTTTTCCAGTGGACCACATTGCATCTTGGCATCTCCTTCTTTCTAATGATCAATCTTTCTTGATCTCCTGGTCTTCTCCCCTACTGCCCATAAACACGTACAGGATTCCTCATTCATAAAAAAACCTTTATTCAACCATGCCCTTCCATAAAATTATCATCTTATATCTCTCCTTTCTTTCATAATCCAATTCTTAGAAAAAAAAGCCCTCCATGTTCATTCTTTTCACTTTCTCTCTCCCTTACTCTCTCCTTACTTAAAAAAAATTATTAGATAGGCTTAAAAAACCAAATTATTACTACCGCTTCCCAGGAAGCTTTCTAAGACTAAAAGTGGCAGAGCTGCTCAGGAAGGGTAGTTTCCTCATCAGGATTTTCCAACACAGAAGAAATCACAGGTGTAGACAAATCCTTTCCAAACAATAAATACTGTTAAACAAAACAAATCTGTTTGTCCTTAGTTCTTTAAAGCCACATTTGATTGTTCTTTACTCTGTTTGATTTTTTTTTATTATGAAATTAGCAGATATCAACAAATGATTTAAAGAAAAGAAAAGAAGGTTGTTTATGAAACTGGGACTTCCTAGTTTGCACAATTTGCTTTTTTTTAAAATTATGCTAAATTTCATACATAGCACGACTATTCTGTTTGTCTGCATTTCTTTCTGAAGCTCCTTCTGCTCACTTCTGCGCATTTAAAAAAACTATTTCATTGAAGTCCCTTCCTTTTCCTTCCCTTCCCTTCTTTTCTCTTCCTCGTCTTCCTCCTCTTCTCCTTCCCCTTCCTCATCTTCCATTTCTTTCTTCTGTTCCATCAATTTCATGACCTAATTCCTCCCTATCCTCCTTAGAAGCCCTCTCTTATAACCAATAAATACAGTCAGGTGAAATATATCAACGCACTGACTTTGTCTATAGGAAACCTTTCCTGATTTCTCTTGCTTTTAGTGCCTTCTCTGTGTTGTTTATTTACAATTTACCATTTACATAGCTTGTTTGTACATAGTTGTTCATATATTTTCCCCATCAGACTGTGAGCTCCTTGAGATCAGGGACTTCTACTTTTCTTCCCATCTTTAGCATGTATCACAGTACCTGGTACACAGTGGTGCTTAATAAATGTTTACTGACTGACTGAAGATGCATACAGCGTTCTGTACTTCAATTCCATTACCTCTCTACTAAGAGGCAGGAAAATTATGATTGGTTCTGAAGTTATGATTGGTTACTACATCAATTAAAGTTTTGATGTCTTTCAAAGTTGTTTTCCTTTACATGACAGTGGTAATGTAAATTATCCTCCCAGTTATCTTTGCTGCAATCTGCATCAACCTTAATCCATTATATTTTATCTACACATGGAGATATGCATATTGTGAGATTAAAAGCACATTTGGCACAGGGAAGTTCAGAATTTAGAGCCGTAGATAGGAGGCTGCTTTTACACCATTCACAAATATTCTCCTTGTCTCAAAACAAATTTTTTCCCATTTAGTTCTAGGATAGTGGGGTGGGGGGAATCCAGAGAGTAGGTTTATTCACCAGTCTTTACACAGCTAAATTTCCCATTGACATCAGCAGTGATTCTGCCTGCCTAAGCATATCAAAATAGGAGCTCTAATTAAAAAAAAAAATGCTCCAGCTCTTAAAAACTTTAGAACGCAGAGTATCAAATACTGTAACCACTGCTGGTATTTTTATTTACTTGAAATCAGTTTCTACAAATTTAGAAGTGAGCTTTCTGGGTTGGAAAATCACTGCTATTTCTCAGTGACTATATGGCTGTATGCAAATCCTTCTAGGCACAAATGTTTCTCCTCTGCCAACCCACCTTCCCCCTGTACTCTCGGAGCCAGTCTAGATACCTGTGTAGTCTATATTGTTGAGCGTTTTATTACATTTTCTTCCCCATGTGGTCTGGGTCAATATACTGTCATTATCAGAATAAAGGTCTTTTTCATTTAACTGGATTTTGAGCTTATGAAATATGCACAAAACCTATGTGAAACTTGATATTAAAGAAATGAATGATATTAAAGAAGTGAATATGATTTTCAGGCATTCTTCCAATCTTTTACAAAGATGCTTGTGTAAGAACTGGCTCCTCCTAAGGTACACATACAAGATTTCTTTGTTTCAAATCCATTTAATTCGATTTGATTAGGTTGGCTTGATTTGGTTCAATACAGTTCAGTTCAATTCAATTCAGTTCAATTCAACTCACATAAAGTGTCTACTTTGTACCATAACTTAGTACTAGAGTTAAAAAGATTCTCTGACTCCTCATGACTCCATTTGGGGTTTTCTTGGTTTACCACTTACTTCTTCAGTTCTTTTTATAGATGAGGAAACTGAATCAAACAGGGTTAAGTGACTTGCCCAGGATCACATAGTGAGTAAGTATCTGAGGCCAGATTAGAACTTAAGAAGAGGAGTCTTCCTGACTCCAGGCCCAACACTCTATCCATTGAGCTACCTGGCTGTTCCAATAAAAAGAAGAATGAAAAAAACAAGAACACAACTTTATAATGCAATATTAGAGGTTAGCAGTGTTATGTCACTTTCAAACTTCTAAAAGCTTTTATTTAGGCTCCTAGACAAAAAGAGACCTTTCTATTTAGTTCTAGGATAGACTACTGAACCTGTGATTTCACTTAGTGAGTATGGAGAATTCCTTCCACTCCTAAGTTGGCACCTACTTTGTAACTTAAAGTCTTTGAGAATTGCCCAGCATTGAGAGGTTAAATGTCCAAGGTCACACAGCTTGTATGTATCAGAGGGAGTATCAGAGAAATCCAGGTCCTCTTGGCTTGAAGGCAAGGTCCTTATCAATATACCATGCTGCCTTTATCATAGACCAGGAGCTAGGGTGGGGGATCCAGAGAGGAGGTTTATTCACCACTCATTATTCAATTTAGTTTAATTCAGCTCATATCAAGAGCATAGCTATATTCACTGTTGCTGAGTCGTATGAATAGAAAAGCTAAAATGATACAGTCCCTGCTCTCAGGAAACTTTCTAGGGAGAAACAACATGTATATAGAGAAATCAATTTTATATGTATATATATGTATATATGCACACAAATGTATATGTGTTTACAGGAATATATATATATATATATATATATTTAAATACATCATCAAAATGATCCTTATTTCATTTTCTTCTTAATTCAAAGTACAATCCCAGCTTTATGGGAGTACTCAAAGAAATCTGCCAAGCGTCATACAAAAACTGGAGAAGATCATATGGAACTAAATTGAAAGATGAGGAAACTGATGTCCATGATCAAATTCATCAATTGGGGGGAAAAGGGAAAAAAAACCCGTCAAGGGTATTAACGAACTTTAAAACTCCCATTTAAAGAGATTCCTATTGATATTCATGGCAAGTTATTGTCCTTTCTTTTGCACTTATCACATTCAGTCAGTCAATATAAGCACCTTTCTCAGAGATTTGTTATACAGCACTGAATTTGCTCATATGGGTTAGAATACTTTGCAAACACCAAGACTGGTTTGATGAAAATGATGGAGAAATTCAGAAGCTACTAAATGAAAAACAAGAACTCCACAGGATATACCAGCAGGATATTTCATCTGTCTCTAAGAAGGCAGCATTTAATTCCATCAAAAGCAAAGTACAAGCAAAGCTTGAAGAGATGCAGGATTCCTGGCTCAGTAAGAAGGCAGATGAAATTCAGTTTTATGCTGATAGTAACAATCCAAAGTGCTTTTATGATTCCCTGATAGCTATTTATGGACCAAAAACCTATGGTGCATCACAGCTACTCAGTGCTGCTGGAGCCACATTGATTAGTGATAAGGACATGATCCTAGAGGGATGGACCGAACACTTCCGAAGTATTCTTAACAGACCATCATCAATCAATGCTGAGGCCACTGATTGTTTAGCTCACGTTGAAGTCAATCCCTTGTTAGCTGAACTTCCACCTGAAGAAGAGGTTTTGAGGGCTATTAGGCTCCTTTCATGTGATAAAGCACTTGGTGCTGATTCCATTCCAACTGAGATTTACAGAGTAGGGGCACCATTGCTGATACAAAAGCTGACTAAAATTTTCCAGGTTACATGGCAAGAGGAAGTTAGCTTCCAGGAGTTCAAGAATGCCTCCATTGTCCATCTCTGTAAAGGTAAAGGGAATAGGTTGTCCTGAGACAATCACGGGGTAGGGGGGTGTCTCTCTTAGTCATTGCTGGCACAATTCTTGCTAGAGTCCTCCTTAATAGACTGATCCTTCACTTAGAAGATGGTCATATAGCTGACAGCCAGTGTGGCTTCAGAAAGGGTCAAGGAACAGTTGATATGGTGTTTGCTGCCTGACAACTCCAAGAGAAATGCCAAGAGTAGAACAGGTCTGTACACAACATTTGTAGATATGACCAAGGCCTTTGACACTGTTAGTCATGAGGGCTTATGGAAAACTATGTCAAAATTTGGTTGCCCAGAGAAGTTCATCAATATTGTACATCAATTTCATGATGGCATGTTTGCCTGGGTTCTGTATAGTGGACAATGCTCTTGTGCCTTCCCAGCTACCAATTAAGTGAAACAGGGTTGCTCTCATGCTTTTTAGCATGATGTTTTCAGTCATATTGTCAAATGCTTTCAATGAGGATGAACACAGCTTCAAGGTCAACTACCTTACTGATGGTAAGTTCTTCAATTTGAAAAGGCTACATACAAGCCAAAACCAAAGTGGAGGGAGTGTTGGTGCATGATTTTCTGTTTGCAGGTGATTGTGCACTCAATGCCGCCTCTGAAGCTGAGATGCAAAAAAGTATGGATCAATTCTCTGCTGCCAGTGCTATTTTGGCCTAATAATTAACACCAAGGAAACAGGAGTTCTGTCAGCCACCACCATACTAGCCATACACGGAACCATCAATTACAACAAATGGAGAAGTTTTGAAAGCTGTGGATAAGTTCGTTTACCTCGGTAGTGTACTTTCTAGGGATGTACACATTGACAATGAGGTTGATGCATGCATTACCAGAGCTAACTCAGTGTTTGGGAGGCTCTGAAGAAAAGTTTGGGAAAGAAGAGGTATTAGACTGACTCCCAAACTGAAGGTCTACAGAGCCATTGTGCTGACTTCATTGTTGTATGCCTGTGAAACTGACAGACTACCAGTACCATGCCAGGAAATTGAATCACTTCCATTTGAACTCTTAGGAAGATTCAGAGGATCACCTGGCATGATAAGGCACCAGACACTGAAGACCTTGCTTGAGCTGAACTGCCAAGCATTCAAACTATACTTCAGAGAGCACAATTCTGATGGATTGGCCACGTTGTTCGAATGCAAAATGTACACTTGCCAAAAAGACTATTTTATGGAGAACTCACATGGGACAGATGATCACATGGTGGTCAGAAGAAGCGATACAAGGACACTCTCAAGAAGTTTGGATTTGACTGTGCAACATGGGAGACACTGGCACAGAACCGTTCAACATGGTGTGCCCACATCAGAAGGGTGTGCCTACATGTATGAGCAAAGCAGAATTGAGACAGCACAAAATAAACATAGGATGTGCAAATTTGGAGTATCCACCTCAAATGTTCACATGGATTATCTGTGCCCAACCTGTGGTAGGGCATTCCAAGCTCATATTGGTCTGATCAGCTACAGTCTGACACACTGAAATTTCATTTTATCATGGTGATGTCATTTTGGTCTTCTTTGAGAATAAAGGAAAACAACCATAAGCACCTACTCTGAGTCACCATGTTAAATGTTAGGGATACAAAAAATGGTAAAGTACATTGCCTGCCCTCAAGGAGTTTACAACCTAATGGGGGAAGATAGCACATAAAAAGAAGCTCAAAGGGGAGGAGGCTGAAAAGGTGTGTGTGTGTGTGTGTGTGTGTGTGTGTGTGTGTGTGTGTGTGTGTGTGTATGTGTGTAATAAGGGAAGAATCTGAGAGGAATTCTCCACTATCATCCCTACATGGCTTCCATTGCTTTCATTTGGGTTTGAAGACTCTTCATGACCCCATTTAAAGTTTTTTTCATGGAGATACTGGAGTGGTTTGCCATTTCCTTCTCCAGATCATTTTACAGATGAGGAAACTGAGGTAAACAGGGTTAAATGACTTGCCCTGGGTCATATGCAGCTAGTATCTGAGGTCAGATTTGAATTTCAGTCTGACTAGGCTCAGTGTTCTATCCACTGCACCACCTAGGTGTCCATAAAAATAGTATTATCTTAAAGCATAGTGTTATTAGCTTAATGTACTATAGGAATGTAGGGTCATATTTATTTTTATTAACAAGAATACTATAACTTTACTAGTTTTATGTTGGGCCCAAGGATAGAGATTCCAGTCATTCAAGACCTAGTTGTCTTGACATATGTATTATTTACTAGAGAGGAAAGGTCCACTGCACAACCTTGGTTGGTCTACTTGCCTTGACAGAGACTTGTGGTCCTGAGGGAGAGGAATGGGTGGTGAGATTTTTAAGTTAATGGAGCTAGGGGCAAGTCATTGGTCTGGAAAAAGGTTGGTTTATAGACTATTTGCAATAGAGGGTTAGTTGAGATACTAATCTCTGCCCCCTCGCATCCCCACATGTCCCTTTAATTTCACATAATCTCAGAGTTTTCAGAGTTGAGAGACTCAGGAGCAATCTGTTCCAAAAGATAAATGAAAAAGGATCAGTGGAGTACACCAGGTGTTCTTTTGACCCCTGTTTGAATGTTAGGGAGTTCACTACCTTCCTCCAGAGGCAGTCTATTTCACTTTTGGATGGCTCAAATTGTTAAAAAGTTTTTCTTTACATTAAGCTTAAATTTGTCTCTGTGGGACTTCTGCTCTCAGGAGCCGAAGAAGGCTTCACATAATGGCCTTTAAAATGCTTGAAAACAGTCACTGAGTTAAAAAAAAAAATCAATTTAAAAACATTAAACTTTTATTGTACCCATCCTATGCTAGGTGCTGGGGATACAAAAAATTTAAAAAAATAGTTATTACCCTCAAGAAGTTTACATTTTATTCTTTAAGAATGAGCCTGAATACTTCTGGAGAAGCCAGATGGCTATGACACTCCAATTAACTATTTAAGATTGACTCAAGGGGAAGAATAGCCTGATACTAATCATGCCTCCCTTTCTCTGAGGGACATTGTGGTCCCTTCAATATCATAGGAATAGCTTGCTTTCTTTCCTATCTACTCATCCTTTCCAACTGAGTAATTGTCTCTGTAATAAGTCTGTCAAACTATACGTCTTCCAAAGGTTGAGGGTCTTCAACTATATTCTGCCATCTCACTATTGGTATTTTTCCTGAAGAATTATTTCTCGGAAGGAATGAAAAGGTCTTGACCCTAGTAGTTACTCAATACCTGTGTATCAGTATTAAGGGTCTGTGTTTTTATTGGGGTGAAAACTCTCAAGTTAGAAGCCATCCATTACACAGAGCATAATGCGCAGCATTAGCCTTAGAGAGGTCAATGGTCAGACAGTAAATGTCAGTGGAGGGATATGAACCCAGGACTTTCTGAGTCTAAGTCCAGCACTTTGTCCTCCATTATGCCAGGCTACCTCTCAGATGCTCAAGAAATAACTAGGTATTTATCATGTATATATTTTGCATGTATTTATCAGCAGAGTATAAATTCAGGGGAAAGATTGCTTTATTATTTTCTTCTTATCTTCAACTCCTGGCATACAGTAGGCACTTAATAACTGCTTGTTAAAATTGTGTAGAATTATTTCCATATCTTCTCCCTTCCCCCTCCCTAATCTTACATGCTTATCTATGTTCTCTGAAGGTCATGCATGTAATTTATTGCTATGCCATAAATAGAAAATGCTCAAATACAGGTTTTCCTTACTCTATACCTATTTTGTTTGGTCACCCTCAGTGCTCATGCCTTCCCTCTGAGATTACCTTCAAATTATCCAGTACATGTCTTATTTGTACATAATTGTTTACATGTTGATTTCCTCCCACTGAATTGTGAGCTCCCTGAGAGCAAAAGTCATTTTGTCTTTATTTCCCCAATGTTTAACGAAATGGCTGGCATGTAACAAGTACCTACTTAATGCTCATTAACTGACTAAATGTATACCTGAAGAAATGGTTTTATAAAATTTTATAAAATGATTTTATAAATCATTGAAAATATTTGATTAATATTTCAAATATGAAATATGAATATGAAAGGACCTTTCTGTATAATGAATGCCTATTTATATAATGTTATTTAAAAGTGGATGATTGGAATGTCAAAGATACTTTTGGAAACAAAGTAATTATATCCTAATTTATATTCTAATGGTTCCCCCCAACTGTTAGGGCTCACTCCCATTAAAAATGATTTTTATTTCTTGTGTTTATATTTTGTATTTAACGATATAGTATATATAAAAGACTCTTTACATACCTAAACATGCTATATAAATGCATTATAATTTTGGTTACCTGTACACATATTGGTTCCACCAAGTAGAATGGAAGTTCTTTTTTAATCTTTGTATACCAAGCCTAGTGCCTAGTACACAGGAGGAACTAAATCCATACTTGTCAAAATGAATTGAATATTTTTAAAATAAATGAATGCAAAGAAAAATGTTAACAGAAAATTAAGTAAAAAACAATCTTCAAACATGCAGTGTGATTTAATGTGAAACTTAATTTTTCCATGTTGAAACTCTTTGATCTTTAGTCTGTCCCTTGATTCATCGTTCACATATAATTCATGAGACGAACAGTTTATCAACATTTACTTGTGTGAATCTCGTTATCTTTTCCCCAAATACTTTCTTCCTTCTCAAAATACATATTCATTTTGCTCTGTAGCAACCTTCATCATGGAGGATAGGTAACCTTCCTGCCCCTGAAAAGTCACACTCACCCTTTTGGCATGTGTGCCCTGCACCAGAATAAGCTAAGGTACCTGATGGACCCCAGACAACTGGGGTCACCATTTTGAAACTTCATTTAGAAACATCTTTCATGATAGGCAGCCAAGGTACAAAAAAATCTCATATCATGAAACTACTTTTAACATATTTTTTCTTCCTCTGTGGTATCAAATACACTCCAAAGTATACCATTCTTTTAAAATAGGATAGAGAACTTGAATCACCAGTACTGTTACAAGTATTCCTAACTTAAGGTGAGAAACAAGACAGACCATTGGAACTTTGTGCCTGAGTCAATTAAATATGGGTGGTACTTTACCCTGTATATCCTCCACTCTCAATGCTTTTCTTCACATCTACTTTCGTACCTTTATACAAGCTGTACCCTATGTCTTGACTGCTCTCCCTCCTCATCTCCTCTCTTTGGAGCTAGAGGATCATTGGTCTAGAACTCGTAAAGACCTAACAAACCATCTCGTTCAATCCCTTCTTTACAGCTGAGGAAACTGATACCCAAAGACCTGAAGTGATTTACCAAGTTCTCTCCAAGGCTCAATATAAATGCCAGCTCTTACTCCAGGCCTTTCTTACTCTACTTCCCATCAATTACTTTGTATTTTTTTGTATATATTTTGTACCTGACATCTTGTTTATATGTTGTCATCATTTTCCTCTGAGTTCTTCTGGCAGGATAGGAAGCTCTCATTTTTGTCTTTGTACCACCAGGGCCTAGCATAATAGTGTGTTGGAATGAACTGATTAGAATACAATCAAATTCTATCTTCTGGTAAAGACCTTTCCTGATCCTCAATGGTAGTGCTTTCCCTCTGAGATGAATTTTCATTTACCTTGTGTGCCTCTTGTATGTATGTAGTTTTTTGTTTCAGCTCCATTTGATTGGAAGCTCCTTAAAGTCAGGTACTATTTTGGGCATGTTGCCAATGGTTAATGAATACTTGGTTGACTTGACTTGTCCCTTTACTAATAATTTTCATGTCTTGTTTTCAGTTTATTCCAAACTGACTCTGCGGATAATGTTCTTCCCCTTCCAGTAGGCATATTCTCCTTCCAGGTCCCTGCTGGTGTTCTCGGGAACCATTTTCTCAATTCAGGTTTTTGGTCAGTTATCTATGGTTTAGCATCAGATTTGCATTTTGGTCATAGCATTAACAGTAGCAATACCAATACAAACATTTATTCAACAACTACTATGCTTTTGTAAACATGCTAGTCTGGGTATGCAAAGACAGAATTGGAAATGGTCCCTTCCCTCGAGAACCTTATAGTGTAGCTAGGGGAAATAATATGCATTTAAAATAGATACAAGGTGATTTGTGGGCAACAAACTGGCACTTGGAAGATGAGGAAGGATCTCTGAAAGAAAGGGTCATTCAGAAACTAGTGATCCTGGGAAATGGGTGAGGAGTAAGTGTATTCCAGGCATGGGGGACAACCAGTGAAAAGACACAAAGGCAGAAGATAGACCCTGACCAGTGGATAGACTAATTTTCTGTGAACACAATGTAAGCAATATCATTAGACCCTGTGGTTGATGCTACCCTTTGGCCTCTAAATTAAATTTCTCCTTTGGGAAAAATGAAATAAATGCACACCACCACCAAAAAGCAAAGCTTATTTCTCCTTTTGAGTTAATTTATGAATAGTCTATCTCATTTACTTTTATTTCCCTCTCTAACAGTGGGACAAGAGGAACTGAAGCATTCAGGAAATCCAACTGAATGATTATGTAGCACCAGCAGTTTTGGGCTCTCAAAGACCATTTATGGAAAAAAGAGAAGGAAATCATGGTAACAGTTTATATTGTCCCCTTTAACAGTGTATTAGCTTCCTTTTTAAGACTCTGTTTGCTGCCAAGTTGTTTGCAAAATGCAGAGCCCAAATGCTACCTGGATTGTATATCAAATACACAGCTTATAAATAGAAATCCAAGGTAACCGCATTGCATTGTACAGTAGAAAACTCAAAGGTGGCTTTGCAGGCTACTGGTTTTACTTAGCAGTAAAGAGAGATTCTTGCAAAGGTTGTTTACACAGTCCTAAATCCTTGTAAAGTCAGACTGGAACAAGTCTGTTATCTGACCTAGCCCTTAGGGCTACTTAAACACCTGTGGATTTATAGAGTTCAGATGTCTACCAGGGTCTGCCTTGAAGTTCATTCAGAAACCTGTAGCCCAGATGAAATAGACTGCTAACGTGGCTAAGCTGTTTCTTCACCCCTCCACTCCACCCCACCCCCATTCCATACCCCCCACTTCTGGTCCTTTGGTCCTGGCTTATGGAGCTGTCATATGAACCAGAAACAAGATCGAGATTTCACAATGCCCTCTCTAATTCAACAGGGGGAGTGAACAGAGGAAGAGGGGGAAGCCCTCACTGCTTATCTGTTGTGTGTATTCTAAGGATTCATCAAAGAATTTAATTTCTCAAGTTTAGAATCTTAAAATCAAGATCTGTCGTGGGTCCATTCTCCTTTAATTACATGGGCATATAAGTATTTAACTCCCAGTCATAAAGCAGAGATACCAAGAACTTTGCTGCTAACTCACTGAAACTCAAATTCAACACACATTAGACAAAATGCACACGCAAAAGAATTCATGCTCATAGAAAGCTTTGAGGTTTGTATCATACTTTCCATATGTTATTTCTTTGGACCCTCACAATATTTGTAATCTTGAGAAGGGCTATTATTACACCTACTTTAAAGATAAAGAAACTAAGCCTGAAAGATATGAAATGACTTGTACATGGTGACATAGATAAAGTATTGGAGTTAGAATTTGAACTCAGGTCTTCCTGACTCAAAGTCCAATGTACTATCCATTACGCTATGGAGTTTCTCTTATTACTGTAATGAAGTTTCCTAAGTTAAATCTAATCAGCTGATATTTTATTTTCTTTGGGGGGATTCATGTCTGGACTTTTTCTTTTCATGGGAGCTTGTCATATAAAAGTTAAATCACAAATCCAGGGCTGCAATAAAAATAGTATTTTTTTGGAAAGGTGGAACATATCAGTGTGGAAATTCCCAGTATATAAACTCCCTCAACTGACAAAGGTTGGAGACTTCTCTGTAACCTATGGTTTTAGTATTTTGTGTGAAGCTAAGATGAGATCTTTGCCTGTAGTGGGTATCAGTCAGGACTTGAACTCAGACCTTTCTGGTTCCAAGGCTAATCTTCCATTACGCCAGGCTGTCTTTCAATGATCATGATAATGTTGATGGTGATGAAAAAGAAGGGAGAAGAGGAAGAAGAAGAAGGAGAAGGAAAAGAATTAAATGGAAACTTAGAGGGTGTCTAGTACATTCCCTCATTTTACAGGCGAGGAAACTGAGATGCAAAGACATTAAGTCACCATTTGTCCATGGTGACACAATTAGAAAGATGCAAGAGTCAGAATTTGAGCCCAGGTCTACTTATTACAAAGCTCATTGTGGTATATCATGGGGACTCCTGAAAGGGATTTAACACTAAGGAAATTTTAAAAAGATGGACAACTTATTTAGGTTCAAATATTCTTTGAAGAAACCAAATACAAAATAAAATTGAACAGAGCACAGGTTTAGAACTGGAAAGATCCTTAGAGGCCATCTCATTCAACTCCCTTGTTGTACAGAGGAGGAGACTGAGGCCCTGAAGTTAGGTGACTTACCAAACTCAGATGTAGGTAGCAAGTGGCAGAGATGCAATCTGAAATCATGCCCCCTAATTCTAGCCTCTTTTTTCTCATTGTATTAAGCTAACGAAGCCTACGGGGCAGATGGGTGGTGCAGGGGAAGGAGGTTGGGCCAAGTAAATCCTAAATGGAGTCACCAAGAATCAGACACAATTGAAACAACTGAACAAAATCCAAACCTAAAGCTCACACATGTGCACACATACACCTGCTCACTCACACACACATACACCGCTTTTGTCCAGGCTTGAACATGCTTGACATTACTAAGTTCCAATTAGATATCATCCAGTGAGTCTATCTCCCACTGTTGCACTCTAATAACTTGAGCTCTCAGAATGGAGAAGTATGTCTAATACGCCATTGCAGTGCCTGACCCCTTGATCCATCCTGTTTATACATAGCTAAGTTTTTTCTTCAATTGCTTCTGACAATGTGTTTTTCCATAGCTTTCCATCTACACATACATGGTTCTCCTGTTTATTTACAGAATTATCATTATGAGGCCAAATTACTGGGAAGCAGAATATCTTTTTATCAGATAATACTTGGCTTATTTATCCTTTTTTCTTTTTTTAACCCAGAAACTCAAAAGCTCATATTTGCAAATATATTTCTATGCTTCTAAATGCATAAAGAAGCATTCAGCTTTTTATCTCAAATTTCTGTCATTCCTCTAGGCTTTTTGTTAGGCAATACCAGAGCAACAGTGTGGTGCAGTGGAGAGAGTGTTGGACCTACAATCAAGTGGATATAGATTCAAATCTAACCTCAGACATATATTAGCTGTGCGATGCTGGACAAGCCTCTTAACCTCTCTGGACCTGAGTTTTCTCAATTGTAAAATGAGGGGGTTGGACTCAATTATTTTTAGGATCTCTTCCAGCTCTACATAGATGAGCCTAGGATCCAACAAGTTCAGCTTTCTAACATGGGACAATTAAGTATCAATCCATGCATTCACCACTCCAAGGCCAGGTTAAAGTAATAGCAATATTGTTTTAAAAAACGTGTCATTTTGACTATTATAAATAGACAAATTCAAAATAAAGAACATATAAAGAGAGATGCTATCTTCATCCAGAGAAAGAACTGATAAAAAGGAATATATATGGAATAATTTTACATATATATATACATATATAACTATATATACAACACACAGAGATATATATCTATATCTACATACCTATTTATATCTAATGGTAACTATATCTAGGGTAGAGATGGGAGGAGGTAAGAAAAAGAAAAAAAATTCTATGATGACCCTGTTGTATATTTGGACAGAATAACAAGTTGTACATGACAGATTTGAACTTTCATGGGCAATCATCTTTTTAAAAATTGTACTCTGTTATGGAAATGCTTGTTTTGTTCCTTCAATTGAAAATAAAATGAAAAGAGTCCAAAGAATATTCCATAAGGGCTTGCCTAACTGGAACTTGTGTTGACCATAGCCTTCAGATGCTCATAGAAAGGTTACGGAGCACCAGCATCAAAAGTTTTCGAGTCTCACCTGATGGGGATGTCTGTGGATGATGGTTTCTCTCTCATTGGGCTGAACATTTAATCATTCTCAATTCCTAAAGAGCATGATGATTTTACAAAAGGATGCAGGAAAACACAAACGCACATACCAACAACACAAACCCATATAAGATCTGGAAAAGAGGGAGGAGGGAGCAGGAAAAATTTAAGACTTATGGAAGTCATGGTTGAAAACTGAAAACAAATAAATTAATTAAAATTAAAAAAAAAGAAAAGCAGTAATGCAAACAAAACACACACACACACACACACACACACACAAACCTACAAATGTGCGATGACACCTTAAAGGAGCAGCTTGGAGATCACTTGAGAATGAACAATTCAACAAGTAATTTATTAAGCACATTCTACATGCCAGATGCTATGCTAGGCATCAGGGGGAAGAAGGGGATACTGATTGGGGCAATCTAAAAATTAGATGTGTCTCATCAGTCCCAAATTGTTTTATAATCACTCCAATATCTAATCCATATATAGACTGCAGAATCTACTTGTGAAGGCCTTAACCTCATATATATCCCCCAAATCATAGTCGCACTTTTTTTTTTGTATTAGAAAACAAAGCAACATGGAGAATGGCTGAAAAAATTGTGGTTTATGAATATAATGGAATATTCCTTTCTGTGTGACCATGGGTATGTCACAAACCAGTCTGGACCTCTGTGGGTTTTTTTTTTAATCTATGAAAGGAGAGAGTAGGCCAGGTGGTCTCTGAATTCCCTTCTGGTTCTAGATCAATGATCTTAATGTTTCTTACATCATAAGTAACAACAGATAGAAGGAATATGTGGAAGCCTATGAAGACTATGGCGTGTATCTTTGCTTTATTTTTTTTCTATGTTGCATGGGGACAACAATAGAGATAGGGAAGGTGGTATATTTGGAGATGATTGTGGTATAAAAACATAAGATATCCATAGTATTTTTCTTTTTTAAGAATCAATCTGTAAAATAAAGGGAAAAGACTTGGTTAGTAATATGCATAATTTAGCTTCCCAGAACCAACTTTGCTTTCATTTTATGATTCTAATAGATAAAATTTCTTATTTTTCTTGAGATATATCTGAATAGTGGCCACATATTATTTGCATTATTTGTACAGATCTGGAGTAACTGAAAGAAATTTGTAATCGAAACAGTTTATTCTGAATGTAAGACATGATCTAATGTACTATTTCTACAAGGCCAAAAATATCTCCCCAAAAGCCAAAAAATCCTAAATTTTTCTGGTGGTAAAAAAAAAACCCAACAATTTGGTCAGAATTAAAAAAAAACCTCAGCCAATTGATTGATTGGATTTTTCCAATCCAATTTGGGTGTAAGGCATTGTGTAGAAAGTGGCAATTCAACTGATTGATTGAGTTTTAATGAAGGGCATTTTTAAGTTTATTCAAAGTTCAGTGGAGAATTTTTTTGTAAGGCATTGTGTAGAAACTGGCTATTCAAGGGGAAGGAGGGACAAGTGAGAAAGAAGGAGAGATAAAAACGAGGAAAGAGAAGTTGTAAACATAATGGAGCTAGGGTCATGCTCAGAAGAAAAATGCATCTGAGAGGGAGGATCCATGCAATATGCCGGATCATTGGCCCTGAAAAGATAGGAAGTAGATTTGCATTAGATGGAGGTAGAGAAAATCAAAGGCAAAAATATTAGAGACAGGAGGGAAAAGAAGTCTGTAGCAGTGTGAAATCCACACAGCTCCTTATTTACAAAGTAGTTACATACGATCTGGTATTTTCCCTCTCTAAAGGTGTTAGGTATATAATCTCATATTTTCAGGGTGGCCTGACCCTCTTTGGGGTAAAAAAAAAGATACATTAAATGGGCCAGAAGTGGGTTAGAGAACACTGTAACCTCATTTACTCTATTTAGCTGTGTGTGAAAGATCTCAGCAAGCAGTTCAATTAACTCCCACTAGTTAAATGAGATGAAAATAAGGTTACTCAGATTAACAAAACAGGACCCTTTGGTCCTCCTCCTTCCAGGTCAGGCGGAGGTAGAAGCCTCCTTTAGCTCCAGGCCAAACCATCTTGGCTGTATGCTCTGTGGATGCTGGTGCATCATCTGAGAGCTGCTGCAGTGAAGTAGCCATGTTGTTGCACACACTGACCTCTTCCTTGCACAAGGACATGGAAGAGAAACTAGAAGCTCATGCCAAGGTTGAACTTGAATTTGAAACCTGCAACCTGAATTCATATTATTATGATGAACCATAAGAAGTCCTTCTCTAGCTGCCTATTCCTCTCTGTTGAGATATGTCTCCTTGTCTCTCTCTCTGTGTCTCTCTGTCTCTGTCTCTGTCTGTCTGTCTGTCTCTCTCTGTCTCTCTCTCTCTCTCCCCCTTATGCTTTATCTTTACATCTCTTTCCTTTCCTCTTTCTTTCTCTGAGCACCACAGTCCCAGGGTGAGGGAAAACAATCCCTAAGTGGTTTGCCACTTGAGAGAGAGTTCTAAAGAGTTTGGATTCATTTTGCAATTCTTGACCTTTCTTGGCATTATCTCTGTTTACTGAGCTTCACAGTTAAGGAATCTCAATTTGCTCATAAATTATCTCCCCTAAATCATCTTCTCCAATATCTGGTTATTTCCAATATTTCTTAAATAATTGTTTCCAAACATAGATCAAACTACTAGGGAAGGGTTTTAATGAAGGGCATTTTTAAGTTTATTCAAAGTTCAGCCCAGAATTTCTTTGATTTTTATTTTTTAATTTAATCTGTAACTGATTTTCAGTATTTAACGAGCTAGGAAATATCATAAACATATTCCAGTTTTCTTTGTATATATATTCAAGGATATTCCTCTTTGGCTTTGGTACTACAATTACCAACTAAAATAGTAATTGCGTTTCACAAATAAAATTCTTTGTGAGATGAACTGACCATGGGTGTTTACAAAATAGATATTTGTCTTTCTGTGTTGTTCCTTTCCTAGGTTACTCCCTCCATTTCATAAATACTATGCTCTCTATTCTGCCATCTGAGGAGGGAGCAAATTTGAAGCTATTTATTGTCAAAATCAAAATGTTACTTCAAAAATTTTAATTAGAGGCACATCCCAAATAAATTTTTCTGACAAATATAATTTTCTAACAACATCCATCCATCCATTCAACAAGCATTTATCAAATACTAGTTATATTTCAGGTACTATGCCGGGAACTAGGAAAACAAACATGAAAAAAATAGTCCTTTCTCCAAAGGAATACACATCCTACTTGGCATGGGTGGGACACGAGGGGAGTCTACACAAACATATAAAATGTAGGTTACAAAATGTGTTAAAAGTATGTACATTCAAAATAATTGGGGGAAGAAACTAGGGGGGAATCAACTCAGGGAAAGACATTTTTAGAAGGTGGCATTAGAGCTTAAAGGAAGTTATGGATTCTAAAAGGAGTGAGTGAATTCTAGTCATGGGGGCTGCTTATCCACAAGGCAGAAAGCAAGACAGAATACTGAGTCCTGGGAATAGCAAATAATTCAGCCTGTCTGAAAAGTTCAAAGAGTGAAGGAGTCAATCACCAAAGGTTTATGAAGCACCTCTTATGTGCCAGACACTCCATGAGTCTCTAGGAATGCAAAGACAGAAATGAAATATTCCCTGCCCTCTAGAAGCTTATAGTCTATCAGATGAGACAACATGCATGTACAAATAGACATACAACATTTACAGAACCTAATATAAATATGCTAAATCACCCATCATTTGGTCATTACAGGGGAATTCCCTGTGTGGAGTGAAAATGATTTATAATTTCGTACATAAATTCTAGGTAACAGCCTAAGGAAAAGATTGAGTGATTTGCCCAAGGTCACACAACTGGTTACTTAGGAAGTTCACACTTGAATTCTTTTTTACTTTGAATAGTCCCAGTCTACTAGGGCAACAATCCATTACATTAAACAATGTTTATTGTTGTTTTGCAAGTTTCCATCTGAGATCTCTGTCCTTGGTTCTGCTTTATCATACTTCTTTCCCACCCTCATTCCTCACCCTACCTCTCCTCTCACCTATAACCACCAAAAGATCACCACAATTGCCTACAAAGCCTGAACAATCTGGCTGAGAATAGGGGATTCTTCCCCAGAAAAAAATTAGAACAGTAGTCTATTAATATGACTACTATAAATGGGAATGGGGATAGCTTAGCACAGTTCAAAGCAGAAGGAGCCTTGAATGCATTTCCCTGAAACTGCCTTTGACTTAAACATCAAGAATTTGAAACAAACTGCTCTTAACACCTTTTTTCTCCAAACACAGACTTAAATTCACAGAGGAAATGCCAGTACCAGCTGCACTTTAAGTAAGAGGCACATGTCTTGATGAGATCCCAGAAAATGGAAACCAGCCCAGCTAAAGCTAGAGGTGTCATCTTCCTCCAGCCAGCTGGGTGACACCAAACTGAATGTGATGAGGTGCTAATTAGAGTTTAGGAGGTGAATCTCAACATAGAAATTTGCCTAGTGGTCCACACTGAATACCCTGCCTTTTAACCAGGCTCTTATCTGCCAATACAGAGCCTTGTCAGACTCACAGAGAACAAGTATGAATCTGGGTAGTAGTGGATTACCATGTTTGTGTTTCCTTTACAAGCACCATATTATATGACTAAAACCACTTTCAGCCTTTTTCTATCCAGTGTCTAATGCCTATCATAGAGAAAGTTGAGCTGGAAGGAACCTTAGAAGTCACCTAGTCCACCCCCTTCATTTTACATATGAGGAAACTGAGACCCATAGTTGTGACATGGGTCACATGGATAGTAAAGAATAAAGCTGCGATTTGAACTTATGTCCTATAACACAAAATCCAGTACACTTCCTACTACCCTATGCCATCTCACAAGACATTTCTTTTGTGCAAGTTAGCACAAATTTGTTCCTTCTGGGCAAGTTGGTTGGTTGTGTGATCCCAGAGAAGTCATTTAATTGGCTGTGTGACCCTAGAGAAGTCACTTAACTTCTCAGTGCTCCAGGTAACAATCCAAAAGTGTAAGTTTTAGAGAAAATGTTTGATCTGCTTTGGTGGAAGCATTTCCTCCATTGGATCTCCCTATACCAATGAAGTCATAGGTAAAGTAAAAAAAAATTAAAAAAGGAACAAAAGTAGCAAGTTGTTGGGTTATCAGAAGACCTGGGTTCAGACTTGACTCTGTCCCATATCTAGGACATGGAGTGAATTTTGTTGGTCAATAATGTCTGACTCTCTGTGATCACATGAGGAGTCTTCTTGGCAAAGATACTGGAGAGGTTTGCCATCCTCTTCTCCAGCTCATTTTACAAATGAGGAAACTGAGGCAAGCAGGGCAGAGTAACTTGCCCAGGGTCACAGAACTAGTAAGTATCTGAGGTTGGATTTGAACTCAGGTTTCCTGACTCCAGGCCCAGTGCTTTGTCCATTGCACCACCTAGCTTTCCTATGGAATGAATTATTTAGCTATTTTTTTTTCTTTTTTGGTGATGAGGAGGGAATCTAATTTTCTTTTCTATAAAATGAAAGGATTAGACAAAATAACCCTAAAAGTCCCTTATGATAGTAAGTTACATTTGCATAGACCTTTTTCCCCTTAGTTTTGTGTTCAGTAGTGTAGGGAACTCTCAATTAGGGATTTTTTCTATGTTTAGCAGCCGGCACCTTTGCTGTTAGTGAATTGCTTGGGACACTGAGAGTTTAAGTGAATTGCCCAGAGACACGTGATCAGTACCTATTGGATACAGGGCTTGTGCCTCAGTATTCCTGATTCCTAGGCCAGATCTCCATACACTAGGCCATGCTACCTCTGTTATACAAGATTTATACATTACAGACATCCCTTATTTGAGTCTCCTGAAAATTCTGTGAAGTATTGCTAATTTAATTATCCCATTTTACAGATAATAAAAAAGGGGTTCATTGAGGTTAAGTGACTTGTTTAGGGTCACACAGCTAGTAAGTATCTAAGGCAACATAGGAGCCAAGATTTTCCTGAGTCTCAGCCCACTACTCCAATCATTAAGCCGGATAGCCATCATATCTCTTTTAACTCTAAATCCTAATTATCCTGGGGAAATTTTAAGAAGCAAAATGCCTACTATGACCACTTAGATAAAAGATTTTGATGAGACAGTAGCTTACTACAGAGAAAAAGCTCTGTTAATCACAGAAAGGGTGGGGAGGGCACCAGTTCTAAAGTTTCTTCCTATGCTTAAGGGTAAAGTTTTCTTGTACATCTTGTCCCTTCTCAAGCTTCCTTTCTTTTTCCCACCCCCACCTGGTAGGCTGAGGTCCTATTTTAATTAAAGTTCATAGAAAAGTGTTTGCAGCTGCTCTGAGGGCTGATGCCCTAAACATGGAACCTAGTGACAATTTCCTAAGGCAATTTAAGCACTTCAAAAAAAAGTTTTATTTCCTGTTTGAAATTCTAACTTCATCTTTTATCAAAGTCTCCCCAGCTTGAGGCATTGTAAAGATTATTCAATATGTAGCCCTTGATGCCTTTCCTTTGATACGTTAACAGATCTTTGATTTTGTTGGTTTGGGTCCCAACCCTTCTGTGCCTTCTCATCCTTTGTGATTCTTGCTCATGTCTTTCTAGAATTCTTTCACAAAGGATCCATCCAATGCACAGGATGCCCACTTCTTCATTTTGTGATAATTTGCCTAAATGATCCAAGTTTGCTTTGCCCAAGCCTATAGAAAGAGAATGTGTCATACTGTTAATTATCCAGTAAGGGAGTATATTATCAGGGTAGTCTACCAAGTGGGTCTATTTGCCCCCAAGAGTTTCTCTCTGTCACTTGTGTGGGATAGACTTTGTAAAAGATAGCAGTATCACTGATGGCCAGAGGGTATTTGACCTGCAGACATCTAAGTGCTGTCTCTCCCCTCTTCCCCCCATCACCATCACCAGACAAGTGACTTCAGTAGTGACACTAAATGATGCATCTCAAACCTGGATCTAGGCTAGATCCAGAATTAATGTAGGGGTGAAATAGTTTATTCAAAATAATAAAATATAAAACCTATGCTCTATACAAGCAACACAGTAGTACAGTGAATAGAGCACTGAGTCTGGAATCAGGAAGACACAAGTGCAAATCTGACCTCAGACACTTGCTAGTTATGTGACCCTGGGCAAGTCACTTAATCTCTGCCTTCATCCACTGGAGAAAGAAATGTCAAACTACTTTAATATATTTGCCAAGAAAACCCCATGGATCATAAGTCAGACATTACTGAATGATAGAATAGCAATGATGATCTCTATACAGTCCATGCCCCGTACACTTACAGATTTGAAGTTAGCATACTATGATCCCATAGTTTATCCTGTGTAGTGAAAGGTCAAGCACTCCCACAAGGAGACAATTGTTTCCAGCCATTTCCTAAACCTTCCTCTATTAACTCTCTCAGATCTTATGAAATGACTTGCAGTCATGGAGCAGCAGCCATTATAGGAATAGATATTTAGCTACATTTAGTTAGCGTTGGTTTTATTGTTGGTTAAGTCATTTCAGTTGCTACCGACTCTTTTACTGAGGCCACCAACTGGAGTGGTTTGCTATTTCCTCTTCTAGTGAACAAAGGCAAATAGAGGTTATGTGACTTTCCCAGGGTCACACAGGTAATATGCCTGAAGCTGAATTTGAACTCAGATCTTTCTGACTCTAGGACTAGCTCTCTATCTACCTGCCCCATGTAGTATTAGTAACTAGCATTTATATATATATGTATATATGTTCATATATATAATATATTATATTTATATATAGTATTTTAAAGTTTGCAAAATATATCAATGCAGTAGACTATTGCTATTGGAAATATGGGTCTTAATTTCTAGGAAAAGTTCAGGGTTATGAAAACAATTTTACAATTTTCTGAAGGTAATCTATTCTACTTTTCTTCTCCTATTTAATTCTTGTCCCTCATGTCCATTCATTCTGTCTGTCTAAGATGGACATACTGATAGGTGAACTCAAAATGCTGAGCACTTGACTGAATGGCACAATCTGGACAATTGACATTCTCTATCTGCTTGGATCTTTGGGAATATTTGAATTGTAAAGGTGTATTGTTAATGTATTTTTGCTTAATCTGAAATATTTCCAATCCATTAAAAGGCCCATGTGACCTGCTTAAATCACATAGAAGCCTAAGTCACATATGGCAGGAGGAGCTTGCTTAAAGGGTAGCACAGGAAGGGGTGGGACAGGAAGAGACAGGGCTGGAGCACAGCTGAGAGAAAGTTGGTCAGATTGGTCAGAGCTGGGAAGGACAGAAGAAGCAGGCAGCTGGCTGTGAGTGAGAGAAGGGCATTTTACCTGTTTGTGGGAAGGCCTGATAATGTCTATAGACTTCTTGGTTACTATGATGAATTTCTTTGTTGCTATGATGGATTTGGTCTTCTGGTGTTGGTATTCAGCTTTCTTGTATTTGAATAAATGTTTTGGTTCTGTCTTACCATGCAGAGAGTCTTGTTACATTTTGGGATTTAAAACGGTGCTGGAATATTTGACTGAGTCCAAGTTTTATAGAACAAATCCTTTTATTAAGGAGATTTGTTCTGTGAAGTCTGGATTCGGTCAAAGCACTACACTTGAGGACCTAGAGGGGCCACATGTGGCCCTAAGGCTGCAGGTTCCCTACCCTTGGCTAGATTGTCATTATCTTTCCTTAGGGGTAGCACATAGGGCTAGGCAGGATGTCCCAGCAGTGGCATGATTAGCATAAATTACAATGAAATGATCACTACATTTACTTCTGGGTGCTGTCATATCACCATTAATCCTGCCTTGGCCACTAGGCAGGATCAGGAACCAAACATTTTTTGCCACTCCAAAACCTTTGTACCACTTTGTCAGAGGTTGAAAATCAGATCAGCATTCCCTCCATGGGCTTCTCTTATATTCTCTGTCATTAAGAGCCCTGACCATACCCCCTGCCTACCTCATGTCCATCCATATCAACCTTATCCCTCCAGTTTCTAGGTACCAGTATCACTCTTCTCTACCCTTCTCTTGTGCCCTCTGAGGCACAAGTTGTATCCTTGAGAAACTGTTCTTTATATTAGATCTTTGCCACTTTCAAAAAAAAATAAGGGTTTTGTACATATTTTGAATTTTCTTATAGGCATATAATATTCAGTTCTTTCCAACAGGATGTAAGTAAGTTCTTCAAGGAAAGGAAATGTCTCATTCTATATTTTGCCTGGTATCTGGTGGTAAACTTAATAGATGCTTATTGAAGTGAATTTTATATCAGGTTTGTCTCTTGGCTTTACCTAATTCTTACCTATACTGCCTTGGGCAAGTCACTTAATGCAGTTTCTTTATCTAAAAAATGAGGGGGTGGGATAAACTCTAAATGTCTTCCCAGCTCTAAATCTCTAATTTCTAATTTCAAAGATCCCTTCTAGCTCTAAATTCTGTGATCCTGATAATTCAGGTTTGTTTTGTTTTAAATAACTGTATCAAAGTACTGACTCTCATTGAGCTTGTGTGCAGTAAAATCATCTTAATCTTTTGTATATGACATGCTAATCATACTAGGCTTCCACCAACTTGTACTCTTTAAATTAATTTTAAAATCTTAATGTTGGATTTTTCCTTTATCTGTCTACATTTCATTTTGTTGATACTGGTTCAGAGTGGTTTACATTTTGATGGGGGTGGGAGAGAGCTTCCTGAAAACTCAAAGGACTTAATCCCTAATGGTGAATTGCAGGCACACTGACAGATGGTAGAGTAGATTTTGGGGAAGCAGAGGGCCCTTCCAGGCACCCTTAATGGTATCTACTTTGCCTATTCATAAGCTTGGTCCTAGTAACTCCATTGACTGATAAGTGAAAAAGCTGATCAGTGAGAGACTCTGCCAATAGATGAATAAAAGGTTCATGAATGAGAATCCTTAGGCTCAGCCACATAATGAGAATACAGCTGGCATTCCCTGTCACCGAATGGGGAGGAGAGGCTACAAGCCTTGGTTAGATCTTCTGGGAGGGCAGGAAGGCTCACTACTTTGCCCCTAATTTCCATCTGTTCTCTCTTTTCATCACTCTCTGTTTCTTTCTTCTTTCCTTCTTCACGCCTCAGTGAACAAATCTATGGTCACTGGCCTCTTATTGTCATTGCTTCTTTCCTACTTTTAAGACTGAACATTTCTCACAGTGTTAGAAGACGTTCTATCTACTTTTTTCATCTTTCCCACACTAATATGAAATAAAATCACCAGAGTTTGCTCACTTGAAACAAAGATTACACAGCTGAATCTCTGTCATGAGTAAAAACAACTAAACTTGTTTATTCTTTTGGACCTGAGGACAAAGTTAGGAACAACAGATAGAGGTTTCAAAGTCAGATAGAAGCTTGAAATAAGGAAAATTTCCTGACAATGAAGAGTTGTCCCAAAGTGTATTAGAAGGGCTAGTAAGTTCCCCATCATTAGAGGTAATAAGATAGAAGGCAGTTGATTACTTGATTACCTTGCCAGATTGGGGATTCTTTTTCAGGTATGGGTTGAACTAGATGGTCACTAAAGTCCCTTCCCAATCTGAAGATCTGGAATCTTTGCCCTTTCCTTAGAAATCTCTGTGTTCTAGATCTCATGCCTTTCTATTGATTTGTTTAACGAATATTTATTCAATCCAATTCAATTACTATCCATTAAGTGTCTACCATGGGCAGGGCACTAGTATGCTTGGCAAGTCACTTAATTTTTATGAGACTCAGTATCTTTCTCTGTGAAATGAGTACATTGGACTTGATCAATTAAACAGGCACTTATTTAAGCTCCTACTATGCCTCAGGCTCTTTGTTGAACACACCAGATATAAATAAAATAGATAAAACAATCCATACTTGCAAGAAACTTAGGATCCTATGTAAAGAGATGAATAAATGCAAGGCTAATTTAAAGGAATACTGTTAACAGTTTACAACATACTTATCGAGAGTAAACAATCACATCTTGTTTCCCAAATATGCTATTTGATAGTTTGACAGTAATCTTATTCTAAAAAGTCAACTATATGTCATTTAGTGCTATTAGCATTAGGAATTGTTTAATGGTCATTAAAAAGATATTTTTGCGATGGAGCACTCCAAAGTTTTATGTAAAACAAAGGATCTTACCATAGCAAAAAGTTGGAGAACCACTGTTCTAAAAATAGTACAGTGTGCTATTTATAACTTCAAATGCAGTAGGAGGATTTCAGGGAAATAGCATAAAGAGACAATCTGGTATAGGGCAGAGACTGTGACATAAGTAGACGTTGAGTTCAGTTTGGGGTTTAACATTTCTGGAAGGACATTGTTCAACTGGAGCACATCCAGAAAAGAGTGACCAGGGTGATGAAGGGTCCTTGCCATAGAAGGATCAGGAAGTAGACGTGTTGCATTCAGAGGAGATAATGGCTACCCACATGATTACAATCCATTCAGTAAATGATGGGTTATTATATGTGAAAAAGGGATTGGTCTTATTCTTGACCCTAGAATCAGGAGGAGTAGGTGCAAGCTTCAAGGAGTCCATCAGTTAATGAGCATTTATTAAAAAGTCTGTTATGTGTCAAGTAGAGGCAGGTAGGTAGCTCAGTGCATAGAACACAGGGCCTGGAGTAGAGAAAAGTGAAGTTCAAATCCAGCTTCAGACACTCACGACCTGTGATCCTGCACATCATTCACTTCACCTCCATTTGCCTTAGCCCACTAGAGAAGGAAATGGCAAACCACTGTAATGGCAAGGACCTCAGCTTATGCACGAGGGCCTGCTGTACAGGTTCTTAGATCTGCTTTTTTAAAAAGAAAGCAACTTTTGAGAGGTCAACAATCATTTTAATCAAGCCTATAAACCATTCACTTAGGTCAGAGGAAAAAGTCAGCACCCTGAACTTCAGAGAACATACAAACAGAGAAATAAAGACCAACAGATAGGGCTTCCAGCTGTCTGACCATAAGCAATATGAACATCACAGATCAACTTTACCCCTCCTCAGTGCTCAGTTCAGTGTTCTCTCACAATGGCAACAAAATGCTTGTTGAATTCAAATGAATTATACTTTAGAGTTTGGAGACATGCACTTTTGCTACTTTTGACTGTTCTAATTAGCCATATATTCATAAATTCTGGTGTCTGAACATATTTATATCAGAATTTGCAATTATGGAGGAAAAGTCACTAGTTATGGGGACAGAAGATGAGGGAGGAAGTCACTTAATGGTTCACCTCCTTGGATCCAGTGATCCCCAGCAAGTCAAGTCAAGAAATATTTGTTAAGCATCTTGTTGTTACTTGTCCTATGTTCTTGAAGAAGACCAATGGCATTATGAAGGTGAAGACTTGATTTGTACATGAATTGGATTTAAGTGAGGCAGAGCTGAGGAAAGTCATTAGCCTCACTCTCTCCTCCAGAGTCACCAAAGTCCAGTAGCAAAACAAAAATCAAGAAGACTGGGGATGGCCCAGGATGCAGTAGGTGACCTTGGCTTTTTTAAATTAAGGTCTTTCCAAGGTCTGAGGCAACACCTATTCAATGACTACAGGCTAGGTGAGAATTGAGACAAAAGATGGTTTAGTTTACTATCACAAAAGTACCTATCTGGGAAGGGAAGACCCTCAGAGTTTCTGGTTGGTACAGACAACAATTTGTTAAGGGCCTACTGCACGTCTAGGAATATTCCCCTATATACCACAATATTTGCAAAATATTTCTTATGCTGGCAGAGAAAACAAAACAGGTGCCCACTAATAGGAGATAACTAAAGAAATTATGATATGCAAATGTAATCGAATACTATTGCCCAATAAGAAATAACTAGTATAAGGAATTCCTGGAAACCTGGGAAGATCTATGGGAAGTGTTAGAGAGTGAAGAAAGCAGAAGCAAGAGAGCAATATACAGAATGACTACAAGAATGTAAATGATAAAAATGCAAAAAGAAGCAACTGAGCATAATGAAATGCAATGGCTAAATTTGCAGAAAAAAAATGAAACTCACTTCCCTACTCTCAACTGAGTGGTGGGGGACTTGAAGTATGGAATTCAGCTTTCTTTCAAATTATGGTTCCTTCATCAGTCAGATTTGGTTATTTTATTTTAATTAAAAAGTAGAATTCAAAAGATTAGGGTGTATGTTGGAATGTCAATCAATAAACAAATATTAAGCACTTCCTATGTGCCTGGCATTGTGCTAAGGACTGGATGTGAATGTAGTATCTAAGCAAAAAGTATCAATAAATCCCTTTTTTCTTTCATAAAAAAAATTAAGAAAATGTGTCTGTTGGGTTTTGGTATTTTCTGTTGCTGCTGAAATCAGCGAGACATTGACCTGAACAAATCTTCTTCACCCTCAAAACTAAATGTCAACCAACTGACCAGTGATTGAAAAATCAAAACTACTTTGTCTTGAATGACAGAGGAAATCTTCTATGGATCTCACTGACTGAGAGAGTTCAATAAAGCAGTGGAAATATTTTAAGCATGTCGGAGCTTAATCTGAGTCCATAGCAAAGGAGAAGTTAGCAGATTCTCTGTGCTGGAACATCATGCAGTGATTTGACTCTATGCTATCATTTCTAAAATAGATAATACCTGCAGAACTGACTAACCATATTTCCTCTCAACTACCAGCTACTTCTTTGCTCATTAAATTGCAAAGGCAGTCCTTTCTCTAGCACAAGTTCTTCTCTTTATCCTGTCCCACCCCCTTTATTTCTTCTTGCTTCCTTCCCTAGTGCAGCATGTCTAGTGGATAGAGTGCTGAACTTGGAATCAGGAAGACCTGAGTTTGTGTTCCAATAAAAGCTGTGTGACCCTGGACAAATTACTTGAACTCTCTAGGTCTCTACTTTCTCATCTATAAAATGAGTGGGGTTAAACTTGATACACTTGAATGTACCTTCTAAATCTGGGATAGTGCCTGCATTCTCCCCACCCCCCAAGTCCTTTCTTCCTTTAACTTTCTTCCTTCTATTATTGTGTTTCTCATAGTGACCCGGGTACTGAGGTGTTACAGGTAGCCCTAGGCACGATTTGGATAGGCCATTTTACTTAGTTGCAGGAAAAGAAATATACATATATACATATGTATATATGTGTGTGTACACATATCACACATATATAACACACACGTACATATACAAATGTGTGCATATATATGATGTGTATGTTGTGTATGTATAAATATATATAATGTGTATTTATATATATAAAATCACAACCAAAACATTCCTTTGTTCATCTACCCATATAATTATTCATTTATCAATCCATTTGTTCAATAAGCATTTATGAAAATTTTTGTTGCTTTTCAGTTGTTTCAGTCATGTCCAACTGTATGATCTCAATTTTTTAGGGAGAGTTATTGGTGTTTTTGGCTAAGATATTAGGGTGATTTGCCATTTCTTTCTTTAGCTCATTTTACCGATGAGAAAAGGAACCAAACAGGGTTAAGTGACTTGCCCAGCGTCACGCAGCTAGTAGGTATTTGAGGCCAGATTTGAACTGACAAAGATGAATCTTCCTGACTCAAGACCTGGCACACTATACACCATGCCACCCAGCTGCTTTATTTATGAAAATACTAACTTATTTAAATTATAGTCATATATACCATAATTCAGATTGTATGTTAGTCCTTTGTTGCCAAAGAAAACCAGGCCATCAGAGAAATGATGACATGACTTGCACTTGACTTTGTTTTGAGGGAGGGAGGGCTCTGCAGACCACCAGTCTCATTTCTCCTTCAGAGTCATCTGAATCCAGTGACCAGATATTCATCAGAATGACTAGAGAAGACGCAGGATGAGGCAACTAGGGTTAAATGACTTGCCCAAGGTCACACAGCTAGTGAGTGTCAAGTGTCTGAGGTGAGATTTGAACTCAGTTCCTCCTGACTCCTGCTTTATGCACTGCACCACCTAGCTGCCCCAATTCAGATTGTAGCTCCTAATATCAAGGAGTAAACAAGAAAAGAGAAATCAGGGAAAAGAAAAGGGTCCCTGCTGCAGTAAGGGTTCTGATCCTATTCTACCCTTAGTAATGTGGCCATGGCAGCCCTTTCTTATCAATGGTCCCTAGCACTCCTTGTTAGTGGAAAAACCACTTAAGGTTCCTATCATACTTGGGAAAATGGCAGCCACATTCTTTCTGTGCTATCTGATTTCTACTAGAGACATTCTAGTTACAGTAAGGTTTGAAACTGCTCCCAATCAGAAATTGAAAAAACATCCCAAAAATGGATGCCTGTTGATGGGAAGTATAATGGATTCTAGGCATACTGTTTTCAAGTGCCATCAAAAACATTTGGGCTATATGGCCCAGGTACCCTCTACACTCTAGCTCCAACCTATTTTTCCAACCTTGGTTCATCTTACTGTCCTCTATGGTTCATTGTTTTTATCAAAACTAGACTAAATGCTGAGTCCCCCAAGCTCGTTGTCCCGATATCCCATTCACTCTATGAATTTGATCAGATAGATCAAATTTACAGTACTCTATATCTGAGGATCTTTGTGTTTCTTCAGCAATTAGCTCAGATGCCAACTTCTTCATGAAACCTTTCCTGATTCTCCCCTCCCGCTGATCCCATGTTGTTAGTACTCTCTTAGAACTCAAATCACTTGGTATGGATGTATCTGTGCACCTGTCAAACCTCCCAGTACAATAGAAGCTCCTTAAGGTGGAGTGAAGCAGGACTTCTTGTCTTTATATTGTTAGTGCCTAGGTCAGTGTTTTGCAAACAGTAGGCACCTGATAAATGTTTGTTGAATTGAACTGGATTGTTTTCATATGAAAATGTCTTGCAAAGAGAATAGATATTCTTTCAATAATGGAAACTATTTATAAAACTTCTTTATTAAACATTCCAGATAAACATATTGCATTGACATCTAGTGGCTATATAGGCTGATAACAGACCTTCTCTACTGATATTACTCATAGCATCTTCATGTGTTTTGTCTTAAAGTCCTATGGATCAAAGCTTGCATCAAATAAGATAGCAAATCCAAATGAGTTAGGAATTCAAAAGCAGCTCAGAAGTCTGACATGATTAATACATGTTATTTGAAGAGTTACAGGAGTACAAAGGCAAAATATCTCATAGGACCTTAGAAAGTCACAACTGGAAGAAACCTCAGAGGTTGTTTAGTCCAACTAATACCTGAAGGGTGTGTATGGATGTTGTTCAAAGTTTACTAATCAATGGTCATTCAGCCTCCACTTGAAGAAATCTGACTATGGGAAACTCACTACTTCTTAATATAGTCTATTTCACTTTGGGGTAATTCTGAATTTCTACATATGGGGTCTAAAGTCTGCTTCTCTGCAACTGCTGTTCATTGTTCCCGATTCTTCCCTGTGGGGACAAGTTAAGAAAATGTTTAATTCTTCCTCCCCTTGACAAATGTTTAACTATTTGAAACAACTATTGTGCCATTGCTAGATTCTTCTACAAGAAAAATCTCTAGCTCCTTCAATTAATCCTGTTGCCTCAACATTTTTGTCACTCTCCTTCATCTGTAGTCTCTTGCTCTAGACCTTAATTTTTTCTTTTGGGGAACCTAAGATACTATGAGCTTGTCAACTTACCTTGGGCATGCCATTCATTAAATCTGCGAGGTCTATTACACAGGGACAATTATGACCTAGTGCTGGCTTTTCTATTCTGTATTTCTAGAGTCATTTTTTAAAACTGAAATTATAATTTTACATTTATCCCCATTGAGTTCATCTTGTTAAATGTAGCCCATTATTATGAGATGCAAAGATCTCTTTGTATTCCATTTTTTGTGAAGTGCTTTGTTAATGATTCTTTCCAACTTTGAGTTATCTGCAGATTTGATAAACATAACACATTCATCACAAGCCAAGGTATTAGTGAGGTAGCTAGATGGTGCAGTGGATAGAGTGCCGGATTGGGAGTCAGGAAAATTTGTCTTTGTGAGTTCAAATCTGACCCCAGATACTTTTCAGCTGGGTGACCCCAGGCAAGTCACTTAACCTTCTTTGCTTCCATTTCCTCATCTGTAAAATGAGCTGAAGAAGGAAATGGCAAACCACTTTAGTATCTTTGCCAAGAAAATCCAAAATGGGGTCATGAAGAGTCAGACATGACTGAAACAACTGAAAGGTATTGACGAAAATGTTGAAAAGATCAGGGTCAAGAGGCCCATGATTCCCTTCATCTGACAGTCTAGCAACTCCATTCAAAAAAGAAATGAGTCTAACCTGGTATCTCTCAAGGGTATCCCAGAGGCAATATGGAAAAAAAAGATAGAATTCTGTTATTACAATGATGGAGAACCTGTGTGGAATGACCTCAGAGATCTTGAAAAAGTCATTTAGATTTTTTGAGCCTCTGTTTCTTTTTCTGTGAGATGAAGATAATAAGAGTTTGGGGTTTTCTATGAAGTTCAAGTTCAAGTAAGACTTAAATTAAAGAACTTGAACTGCAATGTAAACATGAACTTCGGCAAATTTTAAAGTGCTATGTAAATATCAGTTATTTATTATAATTGCCCTTTTTGATAACGTTGAGATCAAGCCAATAAGAATTTTCTTAACCTAGTTCTTTATGAACTGTATTTTTTTTAAATTAGTAAACATTTTTAAAGCAATGACTGCGTGTTCAAATCTTGCTCTGATGCTTTACTACCCACATGATATTGGCCAGTCACTTAATATCTCTGGGTCTCAGTTTTCTCATCTGTAAAATAAGACAGTTGGATTAGGTGACCTTGAAGTTCTCTTCCAACCTGAAATCCATGATTTTCTCTTAGCATCTTGGTTTATAATTCCATTGTTTTTTTAAATTCCTGAATCAAAGTTTTCTTTGTCCTTGGGTAAGTACCAAATGCCAAATTACAAATGGGCTGATTTCTGCATCTGAATGTCTACGCAACCCAATGCACATGTAGAAATGGGAAGAGGATTAGACATATAACACATCCAAAACCACAGGTGTATGAGTTTCCTTGACTTTTTTTTCTTTAAAGAATCCATTTCTTTTCTTTTCCTCTGGGGAAAAACGTCATTGAGAAGCTGTCATAGAAAGGTGTCACACGAGAAATGAATTTTCTAGAGGGATTTGAGAAGGTGGTGACCTAGCAAATGACAAAGTACAGAGAGGCTGAATGCATGGAGATAAGAGAAGAAAGGGGGCCAGGGGGATCAGTACTGCCATGCCTAAAACGAGGGTCAGAACTGGGAGCAACAGAAAACATAACGGTAGAATGTAGGTGGTACTCAATTCTGCAAGGAACCTGGCCTTTGGTTATTCAACAAATAATCACTGAATGCCTGCTATGTTTGTAGTCAGACAGGAAAAAGAATCAAGATTAATATTCTCAGCCTCAGGTATGTGGGTTTAGAATGAATGAGATCAGGTATGGGGAGAATGGAAAAGAAGAAGCTGGAAAAAGAATGAGTTACTTCCTTTCATTTGGGATTATGTGGAAAATCTAATTTAACTTTTGATCAATTTTAGTTCCAGAAGAACCCTGTATACTCCTCATTTGAGCAAGTCTTTTATTAGAAGCCAAGGTTATATTATAGGAAGAACGCTGGATTTAGAGTCAGAACACCTGGGTTTGAATTATGGCTTTGTTATTTACTAGACATGTGATTTTTGGACTCATTGCTAAGTATCTCTGAGCCTCAGTTTTCCCATCTGTAAAACAGCAATATTGTATTATATGACCCCTGGTGTGCCTTCTAGCCAGGGGAATGTTACAGCCATTTCTGACTTGGATCTATAGAAAGTGTCAGATGTTCAGTGGGAGTATTTACACTTCAGAAATCAACAAATACTATAAATTAGGACTTAGTTTATTATTTTGTTGATTTTTAGACTTTAAAAAGTTATGGGAAAATGTTAATAATTCAGATTAAACTTTAGGGTTTCCTGCATTTTCGAAGAGACAGCAGTTAAACATTTACCGGATTACCCCTGAAGGAAGAGCGCTGTCATTTAAGGGGGTCAGGAAAGGCTTCATGTACAAAGTTTTGCCAGTGCTGCATAGTGAAAAAAGAGAAGAATTCTGTGAGGGAGGAGTAGAGGCAATGAATTCTGGGACAAAAGCACAAAGGCCATGGAGTGCTGTTATGTGGCTTCTAGCTCGAAATCTCTGATCTTAGCATTCCAGATGCCTGGTTTATCTAGAAGCTCGCTTTATCTAAGCCACACTCCAGTGGTTTACTTGGAAATGGATCAGCCATTCATAAGAGAGGACAGAGAACTGTATTTTATATTAGGGGAAAAAAAGACTGTGAAGGCATTTTAGACATACACTGACAAAGCTTTCATATTGTGCAAGGAAAATGGAGAGCAATCTGGTGATGGTGGTTTGTTTAGGAAAAGGATTCATTGAGATGAGAAGGGCAGTGATAATGTGATAGTGAATTGAGTGCTGGGCTCAAGCGTCAGAAGAACTTACCAGCTATGAATCCTGGGAAAAATCACTTAATCTCTCTGTGCTTCATTTTTCTCAGCTGTGAGAGGATAATGGAGTCCTGATGGACTCTGGGGTCCTTTCTGGGTCTAAATCTACAATTCTATGACGTGATGAACTCATCAAGGTGAGAGATTATTTCCTAATAGGGAGCAGGTCAAGGAATCAGGTACACAGATCATCTGAATGGTGAAAAAGAAGGGTTTTTTATTTTTCCCCAGGACAGGTTGTTGGTAACTTTACACAATTCAATACTTTAGGTCAAGTCAATAATCATTTATTACATGTTTACCATGTGCCAGGCATTCTATTAAGTGTTGGGAATAAAAATAAAGGCAAAAACATGGTCCTTGTCCTCAATGACCTCATCTCAACAGAAGAAAGAACATGTGGCAGATATGTACACATGAGATATGTACAAGGTAAAAGGAAGGTAACCTTAGAGGAAAGGTATTAACATCAAAGGGGAGTATAAAAGTTGGGGGTTTTTTTGTGGGGAAATAGGAAGGGAAGGAAGGAAAGGAAAGGGCAAATCTGTAATACAGGCAACTTGGAGATATAAAAGTACCTAGGTGAGACATCGCTAGATTTGGAGTCAGGAAGACCTTGATCTGAGTCTGCCCTCACAAACTTCTTAATAGCTATGGCCCTGGTCACATCGCTTAACCTCTCTGATGAGTTTATTCTTTTGTAAAATGGGCATAAGACGAACATCTCTACCTCAGAATTAGCACAAGGATCAAATGAAACAGCAAATGTAAAGCACAACAACTAAGTGTTGACTATTATTATTTCTGCTATTGTCATCACTGTTACTACTACCACTACATCAAAGCAAAACGAGCCAATCCCATGATCTCATGCATTTTCTTCATCCCTTGCTTCCACCCAGGTTCAGTGACAGTTTCTATTTGTTAGCGTGATGCATTGGTTTTCTGCTGCTATCACAGCATATTAAAGTCCTGCCCACGTGAGTTCCAGACCTTTGTGTATCAACTGAAACAGGAAAAAATACTAGGTTGATGAAGGCATGGCACAAATTCGTCACAATCTCTTAAATGCAGCTTGACTAGAGAGCAGCACAGAGAGAGACTTAAGAATAAGATGTGGTGACGACTGGATATGGAGAGTATTGGGTTGCTGACATGCTCCATTAGGTACCTACAACTTAGGAGAGTTCATTCAAATGTGCAACTCCAATCCTAGTGGCATGCTTTGCCCTGTTTTATCCTACCTTTCTAACACAGTTAACTGCTTATTCAGAGAGCTGCTTTTCCCTGGAAAAAGTCAACCCTCATTAAGTGACTCCTGTAGAACAACCTTCTTTGATTAGACTTGTGTAATTCTGTATTATCAGGCTTGGTTTTGATGCCAAACAAGATTAAATTGTCAAGCATAGTATGCTAAGTTCGTAATCTGAATTTAAAACAAAATTACTCATAAGAAACTCTGCTCCATGCAGCATCAGCACCCAGGGAAGATGCTGCCCGATTAGCATAATTTACAACAGTGGTGATACATTCTTCCCTAATTATTTGTGGCCAATTATCAATTACTGGTCAATGCTAGAATCATTCACCATAATTGTTTCCCTAAGGTATCTTTCCTTGGGTGTAATGGAGAGTTTCATCATATCTCACTTCCAGTTTTTCTTAGGAAAACAATGCCCCTCTCTCTTCTCAACCTATGAGAAAATCAAATGCAGTTACTTGGGTCTGAGGAGTCTCTACAGAAAAAGAGGCGGGGAGAGAGACAGAGAGACAGAGAGAGAGACAGAGACAGAGAGAGACAAAGACAGAGACGGAGAGAGACAGAAAAAGGGGGGGGGGAGAGAGAGACAGAGAGACAGAAAGACAGAGAGAGATGAAGACAGACATAGAAAGAGAGAGAGAGAGACAAAGGGAGAGAAAAAGAACTATCTAGAAATATCATAATCAAAGAACTGATTAGAGTATTTGCAGGATATAAAAAAGAATTCTAGACGATTAGAGATTGCCTTTTCTTAATTGTTTATGGCAGATTTTGTGGGCAAAAAAACTCACTTTTTTTTTCCTTGAAATTTACAACGAAGATGCAGAGTACATATTGAAAATGACAAAGTTTTCTTCTTTCTGGCTATCATTCACTACAGCTAAACTCCAGTCCTAAAGCCAACACACACTAACCTTACATTTGAATTCCTAATGACTCTTCCTATTGTCTCCTTTCTGGTTGAACCTGTCAATCACTGATGAAAAGTGCTAATCACTCCCAGAAAATGCCAATCTGGAGCACAAAAGTACCAGTCACTGAAAAAATAATGCCAATTGGTCATGGATGGGAAAGAAATCTCACTCGGGATAGAAAAGCACAATGGAGTTTATTAAGTCCATTTTGTTCCTCCGGTTTAGCTCTGCTTGCATCCAAAGTATAGAGACTTTAATTTCAAAGTTAGCTCAGATCCACCAAGGTAACTTATATTCATTAGCTGAGCTCTGACTGAACTGCTATGAAATTTTTTAGCTGGGACTATTGCTTTTGGTACAAACAGCAATATTTTTTCCCCTTGCTCTTTTCTAAAAGGAGAAATAGAGATAGTTAGATGTGAGTTCTACCACGTTCTTAATTGGGCTATGTGTTCCTTCACTGGTCTTTCCTTATTTTCAAAATCGGTTCTTTTAGGTTTGACTAATTGTTCATGGGAAAAGATAGTTCAGAGGAATTTTCTCTATCATAGAAATGTCCCCTGGTGCTATCACGATTATATTTCTTAAAAAAAACCCACTAGTGGTGGTGGTGAGGCTAGTATGGACTGTCCAGCATTGTGGTCTCCTGTCACAGAGAGTGCACATTGGAACAGAAGACTTTAGGAGTCTTATAAGCAAACCAATAACTTTGGAGTAGTTGTTGCATGTTTGTTTATTATAGATTATGCGTTTCTAGTTAGGTGGTTATAGGTAGGTGTTGGTAGGCAGGAAGGGAGAAGCAGAAGAGGATTATTTTAATGTGCTATAATTAAGGAATATACAATAATTACCTCTTAGAAATCTCTAGGGTGATTATCACCTCTCTAGTTCACAATAAAAGTCTGAGGATGGACAGTAATTAATTTCTATTGGTTATGTGTATTTTACTCTTAACTCTCCAAAGAGTCAACTTATTTTAATTGGCTGGAAATTTCTGCTCAGTTGATTTAGTTTTAACATTGCATGTGTTTTGTTAAAAATAAAAAGGGTTGAAAGTGACAGTTCCCAAGTGGATTTTTATCAATATACTGAAGGAGTACAGATTTTTAAAAAGAAGGGTGTTTGCAGACTTTGGGGCATTTCTCATAATCAGTTGCATATCTTATCATATCTTGTTTAGTTTTTCACTCTGAGACAGTTATGTTTCACTTAGGTAGCTGTTACAGCAATGCTGCTTCAGGAGAATTTTAGTGTTTATCAGCTGATAAACTCAAATGAGAAAGTGAAGGCTGGATAAAATGAAGTCTGACCTAGGATCTCTTGGCACCGGACCGCCTTTTAAAGGCAGATCTGTCAAGGATTTACTAGACACTAATCATGCTAGAACCGACCTTACTAATCACTCCAAATTGTCCTCCTTCTTCCACTGTCCTACAGCCCACAGAAATCTCCACAAGAACACCTTATTTCTGAGAATCCAATTTTGGTTGAAACCTTAAAGACCAGGCAAGTGGTAAAATTATTAGATCTGTTTTCTTTGTTGGGAAACTAAGGTAAGGATTAAAAAAAGTTAAAAAAAAAAAAAAGGACATGAAGTATCGATGATAAACTCCATTTCTTTAGATTTTTTTTCACGTAGACAAAGGCTGAATCCTGTTGGCGGTAGGGGTAGGGATGGGGGAAAGAGAGAGGGGGATTAAATCAGCTGGTTTTCTCTGAATTACTTTTGGCTGTTTGAATGCCCGAATTCAAAACAAGGGGTTTCAATAGTCAAATCATAGATCTTATTTGGTTACTAAGACCTTTATTGTTTTTGTAATTTAGAAAATGTAAGCTCTTGGAAGATAAAGACTATTTCATTTTTGTCTGTAAACCTAGCATCTGGCACATAATAGGTACTTAATTTTTATGGTGTTTTTTTTTTTTTTTAGAAGATGGATTCTCCCTACATCACCCAAGCTGGAAGTTCAGAGGATACTCATAAGTCTGTTAGCACTGTAATTGGCCTAAGAGCTTTGATCTGCTCAATTTTTGACCCGGGCTAGTTTCCCTCTTTTTGGGCAACCTGCTGCTACCCACTTCCCGACCTCGTTGCTTGGGCCACATTGCCACATCGGTACTGAACTTTGGTGGTGGACATAAACTTTCAAACTCAAGAAACCTACTAATTTCAGCTTTCTGATAGCAGAGATCATGGGAGTCTAATACCTTTTAATAAATACTTATAGACCTGGATTGGATTTATGTATTATAGCAATTAGATGTCAAAGAGCATAGTGTTGGACCTTGAGTCAGGAAGACCAGAACTTATATTCCACCCTAGTCACTTACTAGTTGTATAAACTTGGGCCTCCCTTAACATCTGTCTGCCTCAGTCTCCTCTTGTATAAAATGGAGACAATAACAGCATCCACCTCTCAAAGTTGGTGTAAGGATAAAATGGTATATTTTGTAGAGTGCTTTGCAAACCTAAAGCACTATGTAAATATTATCTGTTTTTATGGTGGCTATTTCAGTTATGCCCAACTATCAGTGACTCCTCCTGAGGTTTTCTTAACAAAGACACTGGAGCAGTTGACCATTTCCTTCTCCAGCTCATTTTACAGATGAGGAATTGAGGTAAACAGGGTTAAGTGACTTGCCCAAGGTCACACAGCTAGTAAGTGTCTGAGGCCAAATTTGAACTCAGGCTTTCCTGACTCCAGGCCTGATCCTCTATCCACTGTGCCACCTACCTGCCCATTATGAGTATCATTCTTCCCTGCTCCAAAACTCCCCAAACCAAACCAACCTATACAAAGCCCTAAAAGGAGTATCATCTAATTTCTAAATTGCAAAGAAATTCTAAGTTAAATCACTTTAACTATCTAAATTTTCTTCACAGTTCTATACCTGTGGTTGAAGGCTCAGAGGAAATGTGTAAATTCTAACTAGATCTTTGCCCCCTTGAAATTCTGGATTGCAAAGGTTTACTTTATAAATAAGCACCTGACTGTATACAGATAACTAGCAATTTTTGTCTAGCTGGATATTTTTTCAGTTCCCGAATAAACTAATTTAAGATGCTAGACATCTAATATACAAGTGAAATAATCAGATTGCTTTTCTGCCACAATGATAAATACAACCATGCTTTCAAAATTCAAGGAGAAAATATCTATAAGAAGTGTACTAATAACCTCCCCAAAATGTGGTTGCCTCATCAACTTCAGACAATTCAGTTGCAGCTGAACATGGCTCTGTCTTCACTTTTGGTGAAATATGAGTTACAATGTGATGTGCCAGAAGTTAAATTTCACCATTCAAAGCCAATAATTTAGTAAGGTGTCATTTCACACTCAGAAACAATAACTATGGAACTAAACAATGTCACTTACTTATATGACTTCAGGCACTCAAGGTACCCATTACCCATGATCACCAATGATATGATGGATAGTTCATGGCAAAAACCATAGACTACCCTGGTTTCCTTTTCTTTCTCTCCCATCATTTTTGGAGAACCACTGACTTCCTTTCATGGAATCTTTTTGAACTCTGTTCTCTTTGAACATCCATGAGACTGTAAAAGAAACTATTTACCAGGCAGTAATTATAAGCCACCCCTTTCCTGAAAAGCATGTAAAGGTAAATGGTAATTAGAAATGTGTAAAGAATGGGCAGTCCTATCAGAAGAGGAGGGGGAGCAGGTTTTCTTCCTTAAAGCTATACAAAATGCCTTCCAGACTTCTCTGGGTTAACTGTATCAATTAACCATGCTGAAAGCCTAACTCAGATGGGCACTGTACACAGCATGTCTGCCAGAGTTTTATTACCAAGTCCATTATGATGAGTTCTTGTCCTAGACAAAGGGAGAACTGAAAAAGAATTCAGGCTGACAAATTAGACTTGAAATCAGTTTCATTTACATAACGACTGGAAGTTCATTAATAACAGAGTTTTAATTATTCATGCTCTTGTTTCACAAGATACAGCAGTTTTCCCCCTGCTGTGCTGGATGGCTGGATTAGCTAAAATGAACCATAGCAAACCAAGAGACTGCCTGGATTTCTCAGATTCCATTTGCCTTTCACACTACGCAGAGAAGGAAGGGAAAGTCTTAGAATATGTGTCAGTCGGAAGGAAGCTACAGTGATTTCTCTGGGCCTAATTGACAACATGCCTTTATTATTTGGGGGTGGGGGGAAGGGTACTTAAATTTTTTATTTTTTTAAGAGCTTCTCTTGGAGAGTATAACTCCTTAAAAATCCATTATTTCGAGATTTCCTAAAGCAGTGGGCAAATGAGTTATGTATATTTCCTATTTGTCATTCTTTTCACTCACATCTAGCAGCACTAATGGGTTTTCATTTGGTTTGCTTTAATTTTAGCAAATAAAAGGACTTTTCTCCCATGTAGAGGAGTGGACAAAGCAGGGAGACAAGTTTGGACTTCATTTTATTCATCGGTTACGAGAGGTAGCCAAGGTCATCTTGCACTTATTGTGGTTAATAAATAATCCTAAAAGTGGTATAGTTTTTGCTCATATAACACATCTAGCTCTGGCAAGGATTTTCAAGCAGGTGTTTGTGGAATATTGGCTTTCATGTTCATTAGATTCCTTCTCTAAGTTCATTCTCCAGAGCTGTACCTAAGGCTGGGCTCTTTGGGCTTTGTCCTATAAGCACCAAATTAAGCGGGTAGTGATAGCACCTACAGAAGTCCAGAAGCTTTAAAAATGATTAAAAAAAATTTTGGGGGGGACTGGATCTGTGAAGTCCCAGGGAAGAAACCCCCTCTACAAATACAAATTTACACCTACCTTATGACTGGAGTGTGAGAGAGTTGTTTGGGTCTTGAGAGGAACAGGGACTTGCTCAAGGTCACAGAGTCAGTAGCTCACAGAGGCAGGCCTTGATCCCAAATCTTCCTGACCCCTAGGTTGGTGCTTTATCTACTAAGTCAGTTATATAGGAATCTCCCAGGTGCTGGGCTTGCTGATTGAGTCCCTTATTCCCTATGCAGAAGTTTCTGGGAAATAATTTTTAAAAACCACTATCTCAGGGAGATTCAGAGCTCTCCCCTTATTCCAAATTCCTGATTTAAGTTTCCCTTAAAGGACATCATTGGTAAGATTACATTAACTCTCCTCAACTTGGTGAGATGAGATCAAACTTTACAAAAATTTAATCCAAGTTGTGTTCTACTCAAAGACAGATCATTTTGTCTAGATAGTGCAATGCTATCTAGAGATAATTTCTCTATCCAAGGTTGACATGATGTCACTGGCAGGCCCTCATTGCTTCAAAGGGTATACAAACTGTGAGCCCCACTACCATGACTGTCTTGGGTCTAAGAGAGATGGCCAAATGACCATCCTTTTATTAATAACCTGGTGGACTTAGTAATAGTAAAATGATTATGTTACCCAAAAACCGTGACTCTCGAAGCCTGTTTAAAAAAAAAATTTCACATTAGTCATGCTGTAAAGTAGAATAAAAATTGATGGAAGGAACCATGAGAAAGAAGAAATGATTCAAAACAACAACAAAAAGAGCAAATAGTATGGTTCAATCTAGTCAGACTATCTTTCTTCGCTGGATGTGGATGGCATTTTTCATCATGCATCTTTTGGAGTTGCCTGAGATCCTTTCATTGCTGAGAAGAGCTAAGTCTATCAAAGTACAAAGCCATCGTACAGTGTCACTGTTACTACACACAAAGTTCTCCTGGTTCTACTCTCTTTATGCAGCATCAGTTCGTCTAAGTCTTTCCAAGTCTTTCTGAAGTCTGCCTGCTTATCGTTTCTTATAGCACAAGAGTATTCCATTATATGCACATATCATAACTTGTTCAGTCATTCCCCAACTGATGGGCATCCCCTCAATTTCCAATTCTTTGCCACCACTAAAAGAGCTGCTGTGAATATTTTTGTACATGTGGATCCTTTTCCCATTTTATGATGTCTTTGGGAGAACCTTTTTAATCATCACAAATTTCTCCAGTAGCAGCCAATGCCTTGGAGCTTTAGTCTGATTATTCAAGGGGTACTTTATGATTTTTGCCCCAGCTATCTTAAAGATTCTGATGAAGTTGGGGCAAACTGTCTTAACTAACTTTTCTTTTCCCTGCTTAATTTCAGTGCCCATTTTACCAAAAGAAGAAGTCCATGGAAAACAAAATAAAAAGTAACCTGCAAAGTTATGCGGTGGTAAGAGATACAATTGACCCCAAAACAGATCAACTTCATGTGAGAAAGCATCAAGCATTTTACTTGACACACAGTAGATCCTTCATCCATACTTCTTGACTTGACTCTTTTCTTGGGAACCAGCCAGTAGCTAAGGGTGGAGTTTGCATCATCTCAGAAAATCTCCTGGTTTCACAAGTACTATGTCAGTTAATCAGCATTTATTGAGAACCTACTATATGCCAGGCATTGTACTAAGCAAGGAGGATATAAAGAAAGGTAAAAGAAAGTCCCTACTCTTGAGGAACTCATAGTCTAGTGGGGGAGACAACATGCAAATAACCACATAGAAATAAGCTTAAAAACAGAATAAAGTGGAAATACTCAGCAGATAGGAGGCACTAGAATGAAGAGGGGTTGGGAAAGTCTTCCTGTAGAAGGTGGGATTTCAGATGGGACTTAAAAGAAGTTAGTGAAGCCAGGAGGCAGAAGGGGAAAAGCCAGAGAAAATGCCTGGAGCTGAGGGATAGAGTCTTGTTTGTGGAATAGCCTGGAGGTGGCGCTAGGGAATCACTGGAGTTTATTATGTAAGGGGGTGTGTGTGTGTGTGTGTGTGTGTGTGTGTGTGTGTGTGTGTGTTGGGGGAGGGGGGATTAATATGATCCAACTTGCCCTTAAGGAAAATCTCTTTGGTGGCTGAATGGTGGACAGATTGGAGTGGGGGAGACTCAAGGCAGGCCCACCATCACTCTATGGCAATAATCAAGGTATGAGGAAATGAGGGCTTGCACCAGGGTGGTGTCAGTATCAGAAGAGAGAAGGAAACCTTCTCAAGGAATGTTGCACTGATTCATCACACCACTGCAGGAACTTTGGATACAAGCAACGACCTCGAGCACAGAGCAAAGAAGAGACTTTAGAGAAGAACTTTTGTTCACTACTGCTATCCAGTATTGCATGACCAGCTCTTCAGGAATTATATTTTTACTGCTTCCATTTTATCTTCTCATTGTGTTTTCTCCTTTTGCTCAATTTTCTCCTCTTACTTCTCTCCTTCCCCACCCCCTTGAACTCCAACTTCCTTTTTATAATGCCTTCAAAAAGTTCTCTATTCCTCAGAAGAAACAGAATGTAAATGTAAGTAATAATGGAATATCATACTTATATCCTACCTGACAGAAATGTCAGGAGAGTTAAGTACTGAAGCTGTAGGCATGGCATCTTGAGAATCTCAGGGGGAAAGGTGCCAATGTTAATAAGTTCCAAATACTAATAAATAAAGATGTCTAATAGTCAAAAAGGACTCTGTGTGTTAGATCACAAACCCTGCTATTCTTACTCCAATCTAATGTTCCCAAATGATGACTCCCTCCCCCAAAAAATGAGTAACAGAGAGCTATCTGTAGCCCTTCTTCTGTTTAATCAAGTATGGAAACTTTAAGGGTGTCTTTCCCCAAATGCTATAAAGGGCAGTTATAGACAAATAAAGCCAATCCATTGCTTGTTGAACCAGCAGTACATTTGTCTTTTTATGGAGTATATTCTTTTGCTGTTTAACCTGAAATCTTGCCCACCCTCTCCACACACACACACACACACACACACACAAAGGAAGGTTTAATTATTTTTATTTAAAAATTTGTTTTAGGTAGTTTTCAAAAGACTTAAAGCTTCATGAGAAATCAGGTGCTATTAATAAGAATGAGAATAACATCTTGCATTTATGTGGCACTTTAAGGTTTGCCAAGTAATGGACAAATAAGATCTCTTTTGCTCTGCGCAAAAATCCTTTGAGGTTGGTTGCTATTATCGCACCAGATTTACAGCTGAATCATCTGAGGTATCCAGAGGTTAAGTGACTTGCCCAGGGTCACAGAGCTGGTAAGTGTCTGAGGCTGGATTTGAACGGAGGTCTTCCTGACTCCAGGCTTAGTCCTCTATTCCCGGTGCCAACACATTTTATAACATTTTAACCCTTTGAAATTGTCTTGTTGAACTAAAAAGAAACTGTGGAAATGAACATACAAACAATCATAGATTTAGAGTGAGAAGGCATCCCAGAATTCATTGAGACAGCAAAAGGTGGTGCAGTGGATAGAAGGTGAGATTTTGAATGGGGAACACTGGAATTTGAATCCTGCCTCAGATAAACGTCGTTTCACCTTTGTTTGTCTGTTTTTTATCTGTAAAATGGAGGTGATAATAGCACCTACCTCATAGGGTTGCTGGAAGTATGCAAAGAGGTAATGTGTAAAACACTCTGTTAACCTTAAAGTGCAATATACCTGGAAGCTATATATATTATTTTAATACCATCCTTTTTCAGCCCAAAAATCTAAGACTGTGAGAGGTTCGAACACCTGCTTCTAGTAACATAGGTAGTAAGTTACACCACCAGTATTCTAACCCAGTACTTAGCATTCTAAGTCCTATTATTCCATCTCCCAAGATTTTCCACTGTGCCACACAAGTCTCTCAGTGACCAAGAAAACACTCAGCTAACTTGAAAGAGAATTCAAAACCTTAAGCTTGCATTTACATAGCCTCCCTTAGTACAGTACCTGGCCCAGCAGCCATTTAATAAATCTTTGTGGATTTGACTGAATACTATATAGTATGCCCTGTGATACATGATCAGACAGTAAAACAAAAGAAAGCAAAAATCAACCAATCAGTAAATATTTAACAAATGCTTACTATGTGCCAAGCACTGTGCTACAAAAAGAAGCAAAAGACAGTCCTTGTCTTACGAATAATGAGAGAGATAACATGCAAACAAATATATACAAAGTAACATATATGTGGGATAAATAGGAAATAATCAAGAAGGGAAAGCATTATAATTAAGAGGGGTTGGGAAAAGTCATCTTTAAGTTGATACTCTTAATACATTATCAACACTAAATGAAATATAATGCTTTCTTGAAAATGGCTTTCCCTAATCTGTAATTTAAGCTGAAAAAAATGTATATTTCTTGTATGCCTTTGACTGAAGATGCAAAAATAGCTAATCTATTGTTTAAAATATAATAAAAAAAACTCCCAAACTACTTATTGCTGTGAGTAGTGTGTTTATTTTCTTCTAAAAATGTATTAGAACTGTTTTCCTTGTCCCCCCCTTTTTTCCTTTTCAAAATTTAAAAATATTGCCAAAGGAAAAAAGAAAATAATGGCAGATTGTATGTGGAAGAGGAGAAGATGGAAGAGACATCTGGATTGTATTTGATTTGGAAGTTCTCTTCTCAGTCCCCTGTTAGGTTACTGCCGTAGGCAAGCAGGAGGGGTTTCCTATGCTTATATTTGATTTCCAGGTGCAAGTATGCACTCATCTAAATCCTATCCATATGCTGACACACATCTGTATAAGTCCTGAAATTTTCTTTTTGAACTGGGCATGAAATATACACCTGACTAAAGCATGGAAGATGTATGGCCTTGAAGAGCCCACCAATTATGGGAGGAAGGCTTAAACCCTGGAGATTTCTCTTCCCGTCCCTGATGTGTTATACTTACCTTTTTCCACTTTTTTTTCTAAAAAAAAACAGCTTATAGAGATAGTATGAAAATAATGGGAAAAGATACCAGACCAATAACCGAGACATGTTCTTGAGCCATGTTGGCCACTAACTATTTTGGTGACTTTGGTTAAATTTCAATTTCTTTGTTTCAATTTTCCTACCTGAAGGATTATAAGGTATGGAAGGGCAGAATAAGTGTTCCCTGAAACCCATTACAGGTTAAAAATTCCACCATTTGGGTTATAGTTATGAAATATTATGACTTTGAGACTTGTTTCTAAAGTTCAATTTCCATAGTGAACTTCACCATCTGATTGTTTGTGAAACATTAGAAAAGCAACAGGTTGTTTTTATTTGTTTGGTGGAGAGTCAAAAATTAACCAAGTCATGACAGTCTGGATATGTTAATTTCATTCTATGAAATAAAGTGTTATTATTTTTCTATCCATGAGGTTATACATAATATCTTTAACTATAGATATATAAATAGATAGATATAGCTATAAATAGAGATATATTAAATTGACAGGCGAAAATCTCAGGTAAATTATTCCTCACCATTGGCAGAGTCATACACTTCGCCAGCCTGTTTTAACTAGAACATTCCTGTGGCCCCTTCTCTCTAATAGAAATCCTCTTCTCTAATAGGAAGATTCTCTACATCTACTCAGTAGCTCTCTATTGCCTCTAGGAGAAAAGCACAAACTGCCCTGTTTAACTTTTAAAGCCCTTCACAATCTGGACTCCAACCTTTCTTGCAAGCCTCATTATGCATTATTTTCCCTCTGGTGTTCTGTGATGCAGTCTAACTGGTCTTCTCTCTGTTTCTCACACGTGACACTTTATCCCTGTTTCTATTTCTTTGTGTCTCCTCTCTGCTCTGCTTCCTCCCCATGCTTTCTCACTGTTGGGTCATTGAATACCTCTTTTCCTTAGAGATGAAATTCAAGTACCACCTTCTTGACTGACGTCTTCAAACACTAGCTAGTATCCTTCTTTTAAAGCTATTTTGTAGCTAATGACTATATTGAATTGTATTTATTATCTTTACATAGTACATATATACATATGTATATCTATATGTGTGTACATAGGTATATGCATGCATGTATACACACATGTATATATGTATGTATTCCCCCCCTGCCCCCTCCATTCTTTCTTTCTGGTAACTTTCATTTCCACATCTCACCTCATAGAGAGGCAGATGAACCTTAGAAATCATTCAATCCAGTCCCCTCATTTGTAAATGTGAATTAGAATGACTGGTGCAAGAGCTCAGATAGGGGCAGATAAACAGAAACTAGAATTCAGATCTGACTCCTACCGAGGACAGTGCCCTTTCCACTATTCTACACTATAGAGTAGAATGATATTAATTGCTCATGATGATAATCCAGAGGAATTAGGTGGAGTATTTGATTAATAACAATGTGTCCTGAGAGACAGAGCAAGCCCTTCTGGGGAATCAGAAGGACTTAGATACAACTGGGCGTGTGACCCTGGGCAAGTGCTCTAGGCACCTATCTAAGACTGTAACAGGGTTCCTCAAGTTGTAAGAAAGAGTTTATCTCAGAAGGGTCAGGGAGTTTCCTATGCAGATGAAATTACAGGTTTGGTCCAAAAAAAAATTCCTCATCTCCTCCATCTCTGATCAACCTGGATAATGCAGAGATAGCAGATTGTTTCTTTCACAAAGAACCTTCAAAAACAAGTTAACTTCTGAAGATTGCCTCTGTAAGCCACTCCCTGAAAGGGCAACTAGATCCTAACATCCTAACATAGCTCTAAAATGATCTATACCCACTAGCGTTACTGGAAGAGTGGGTGTACGTGTAGGGCAAAAGAAATGCATACATTGAGGAACACAGATCCATTAAAAACCCCCAGTTTATTACAAATTAGTTAGGACAGCCCAGGGAGAACTGGCAATTGCTTGGTGAGGAGAAGATCGTCCTCATTGGACTTAGGGAGCCTGAATTCCCCCCAGAGGCTATTCCCATCCTCTCCTCCCCAGCTCTGAGTGTGTCATAATCCTGCTTTGTGACAGATGGAAAATGAATTTAGCTTCAGCAGGATCTAGGAGGAAAGTCGTTCCTTTGCTCCTTAATGGATCCAAATGCATAAACCAAATCTGAAGCAGCTTAAGAACCAGCCCATTTGATTTCAGGTATTAGGAAATAGCCAAATAAGGCAAAAATTAAAGATAGGGCTACAAACACAGATACATGAAAGATGGGGGAGGTCTTTTTTTTTCCTTCTAAGAAACAATAGAGGGGCCCAAATCAAGGCCATTTAACTAGTGGCAGACTGGAATTCGGTTACCCTGCTATAAAATCAGCGAATACTCTAATGCTTTGGAATTTGGGGATTTACCATGTTGACAGGTGCAGCCTGATTAGGAGAGGTGAGCTGGGTCTCCTTGGAGGGCTGTAGAGAAAATAGCACTACCCAGAGATGACTGCAAATTAGCAGTTAGACTAAAGTGTGCTGGGAGCGGGGAAGGGAAGGGTAATCCATGACTAAAATCCATGAAGGAAAGGGTTTGGAAATGAGGAAAAAGAAGTTATAAGAAAGTGATGTAAATGGATAAGGTCAGGGGGGAAGGTTGATTTATGACTTGGGGCATTGGCCATTCACTTGAACATCACATCCTTGACACCTTCTTTTAAACTAACATTAATATATGACTATAACACTTCATATAGAACAAAAATCGATTCAACACATTGTGTATCCAGGATTATAATGGCTACAAGGAGGCAGGGAACAGAGTTCTTGCAATGGAGTTAGGAAGACCTGAAATAAAAATTAGCCTCCGCCACTTATTAGCTTTGTTCTCTGGGCAAGTAACTTAACCACTGCCTGCCTCAGTTTCCTTAACTGTAAAACTGGATGACAATAACGCTCACCTTCCAGAGTTGTTGTGGGTTTCAAATGAGATAATATTTCTAAAGTGCATAACATAAGGTTTGGCACACAATAGGTGCTTAATAAAAGCTTGTTTCCTTCCTTTCTTATAAATTTAATTGCATAAGAAACATACATTCTCATTATCAAGCAACGTAGCTGCAAAGGCACTTTATTTGGAGTCAGGAAAATGTAGGTTTGGATCCCAGCTTTGTGACTATGGGCAAATCATCTAATCTTTTTAAGCACCCATCTTCCCCCTTTTTCTTTCTTTCCTTCCTTCCTTCCTTCTTCCTTCCTTTCTTCCTTTCTTTCTTTTCTTTCTTTTCTTTCTTTCTTTTTACAATGAACAAGCATGTATTTCCTCTCACATTTTCTCTTGCCACTTGTGGGGGAGAGGGGTAGGGTGGGAGAAAAAGAAAAACAAGGCCCTTGTAACAAATAAACATAGTTAAACTGCTATACTGGTCAAATCTAAAATTCTAATTCTACATATTTGGTGCATCCTCTCTTGAGATGTCAGGGGTGGGGGACATTCTTCATCAGTCCTCTGGCATCATGCCTGAGCAACCACATTGATCAGGGTTCTGAAGTCTTTCAAAGTTCATTTATATCATATCATTATAGTATAAATTATTTTCTAGGTTCTGCTCACTTCAGTATGCATCAGTTCAAGTCTTCCCTGGTTTCTATGAGAACATCTCCTTCATTGTTTCTAATGACACAATAGTTGCTATTGCATCCATAAGTCCCATAATTTGTTCAGATGTTTCATAATTGATGGGATACTCCTTCATTTTCAGTTCTTTGCCACCATGAAAAGAGTTACTAGAAATGTTTTTGTCCTTATAAGTCCTTTCTCTCTTTCATCGCTTTGGGGCTACAGGATTGGTAAAAGCCTTGCTCAGATAAAGGACTTACATTTGAATAATTTTTTGTTGTTGTACTTCTAAACTGCTTTTCTGAATGCCTTTCCCTTGAAATTACTTCCTATTTATGTACCCAGTGTACACAAAGTTGTTAACATGTTATTTCTCCCATTAGATTATGAGCTCCTTGAAGTCTTTGCCTTCCTTTCCTTTCCTTTCCTCAGTGCTCACCATTGTGCCCAACACATAATAAGCACTGAACTTATTGACTTGACTCAACTGGACTGGATTGGGCTCTACCAGCAATGCATTAATGTGCCTGGTTTCCCTCAGGCCCTCCAACATTTGTTATTTTACTTTTCTGTCAACTTTGCAAATCTAATGGGTTTGAAGTAGAACCTCAAAGCTGCTTTAATTTATATTTCCTTAATTATTAATGATTAGGAACTTTTTTCATTTTTTATGTGAATATTGATAGTTTGATTTATTTTCTGCACACATCCTTTAACTATCAGTTGGAGGATTCAAACCCCAGTTTCTTTATCTCTAAAATGGGTGTGATACTTACACTGTCTACCTCAGAGGATCAGTGCAGGGAAAATGTTGTAACCCTTAAAGTGCTGAGGAAATATGAACCAAGATTATTCTTATAAGAGATGGAGGAAGAATAGGTATTGTTGGGATAACCCACAGAGCTTGTTCATGGGGGTGTTTGTCATGGATAGCTCCACAGATGGACAATGACCTTGGCTCAGAATTGAATAGGAGGAAAAGAACAGGCCTTAGGGAAATTGTGCAGTACTTTTAATGACCCCAAACATCTCCCTGAAACAAAGGTCATTTCTGAACAAGCATTCTTCCTGTGATGCCGTATGACTACGAAGCTTTGAATAAATGGCACAGACTCCAAAGAACTACCTCAATGCTAAATGAAAAATTTTAGAGTTTGGAAATTACCAGGAAGTGGTATTTAGGATATGTATTTTATAGGATTTCAAGATCTAAACAAACTTAAATAGCAAGAAGGAAAAAAACACACACACACAATAAAACATTACAAACTTTACGAGATACCAGAAGTTTCCTATTTCTATCTCCAGCATGAGGAATTTCCTGATCTCTGAGGGAGTTAGTACATTCTCTCCTTCCTCTCAAATAACTTTTAAATTTATTTTCTATGTATTTTTTATTTAAATCAAGTCATGTCAAGTCAACAAGCATTTATTAAGAGCCTACTATAAACTTGGCCCTATGCTAAATGCTGGGGATACACAGAAAGGCACAACAGTCACTGTGTTCCAGCAAAACTGGCCTTTTTACTGTTGTTCACATAAAACACATCATCTGACTCCAGGCATTTTCTCTGACTGTCTTTCCATATTTGGAATTCTCTGCCTCCTTATCTCTTCTTCCTGGCTTGCTTTAAATTCCTGCTAAAATATGACCTTCTATAAGAGCCTTTCCCAATCTCTCTTACTTCCAGGGCCTTCCCTCTGTTCCCATTCCTTCTAAAGGATGGGTGTGTTCATCCCATCTAGACTAAAAAAGGACATTATGGTAGATTCAAAGCTAGAAGATACTTAAGAGGCTACCTAATCCAATGTTAGGTGGGGAAACTGAGGCATAAATGACTTATTCCAAGTCACACAGCAAGTAAATCTTGGAGGTAGGAATTGAACCCAGTTTTTTCTGATTTGGGGACCAGCATTCTCTTCACTAGGCCATACAGCCAAAGGTGGCAGTTTGGTAAGAAAATTGGATTTAGAATCAGAAGACTTGAATTCAAATCCTGGCTCTTCTACTTAATGCCTATGTAATCTTGGGCGAGGCACTTAAACTTTTGGGTTTAAGCTCATTTGTGTGGTGTGTTCGTCCTTCATTTCTGAAGAAGACCATGCTATCTTTGTTTTGAGTGAGGGATGGCTGTGCAGGTCACCAGCCTCACTTCTCCTCCAGGGCCATCTGAATCTAGTGACCAGATATTCATCGGGATGATTGGAGATGACCCAGGATGAGGCAATTGGGGTTAAGTGACTTGCCCAAGGTCACACAGCTAGTGAGTGTCAAGTGTCTGAGGTGAAATTTGAACTCAGGTCCTCCTGGCTCCTGCACTGGTGCACTATTGAAAAACAAAAGGGTTGGAATAGATTACCATGGAGGTCCCTTCCAAATCTAAGCCTATAATTCTTGTATTCTTTTGTTCAGTGAAACCATTCATGTCCTTGGTTAATGTGTAATGTTGAGGACTTTTTGGATATTCCATCCTGACTCCTAAATGAATTGCTATTTTAGTATGTTAATATAAGTGTGACTTCCATTCTGTATTTCTGGAAATGTAAAAAAAAAGAAAAAAAAAAGAAAATGGAAACAGATTGAATGCCAAGATAACATTCTACTAGAGAATTTGGGGCATTTCCTTTGATAGCTTCTGGTTTCAGACATACAGACATGATCTGACTTTATGGAGCCTAAGGGGGTAGAGGTAGAAAGTAACTACCATTCCAGGTGTAGAGACAAGAGATGAAAGGATTGATTTCCATGGCTAGATATTTGCTATCTGCATTGTCCAAGTGGGCTGTCCATTTCACCACTGGGTTCAGTCATGCTTTCTCCAGGTGTTTTTCCAACCCAGTCTTCAAGTTTCCCTGATAGCTTCTAAGGGGAAACCTTCAGGTAGGTTTAGTACAGAAGATTAAGCCTGCATTAAGATTAAGTCTGAAATGTTCTGCTACCAATTAGCCCTCTGGTATTTCTGTAAGCCTTGAATTTTTGATGCGATCAATGACACCAAGTGGAGCCATCTTCTGTGGAGTGGTTATTAAAGATATAAAAATCAATACAAAGATGATACTTGGAAATCTATATCACAAGATAATGAATCACCATGAGAGCCGCCTAAGAAGGAGTGTCAGCAAACTGAACAGAAGGTTTGTGCATAACAAAGTATTGCAAGCCATTCGAATTTAAACTAAATTTTGCATGAGACAAAAGTCTTCAGGCAACACTTATGAAACATTTGCATGTCAAGGCTTTAATGAGATGGAGACAGAAGCCCAACTAGGCAAGGGGCTACTTATGCATGAAAGAGGAAGGAGGCAGGATTGAGACATCCAAGACACTGCCAATAGTAGCATAATTTGACTTTAACTAATGACAAAATGGCATCAAAACTTTCTCTGTCAGTAATCCTCATTCAATTTCTTTTAAACGAAACATTATTTGCCTGCACCTTAAGTCCTTAAGTACTGATTGTTATTGGAGCTTTGCAGAATTGTCCAAATTCAATTTGAACTAGGGATTGATTTAGCTTCCTTCAAAGGAAGATTTTTCTTTTCTTTCTCTCTCCCAAATTGAACCAGTGTGCATGACTTTGCAAATTCATTTGGTTTCCCAGCTTGACACAATTCTAAGTGATATGAAGGTGGTGTTGGTATATTTCAACCTTCAGGTAACATGATGGGTTTTTCACACTTGTGGGTCATTTCCTTTCCTTCCAAAGACAGACAGGTAAGTAGGGCTGTATGCACTCAAAAAGCAAATATTCCAAGCAAGGCCGCCTAGCTGATCCACCAAATTGTAGTGCATTTTTATTATAAGGTGGATTATAAATAGCTTGCGTGATATTACCTTATTGCTTCTGGCCAAACAAATAGATAACCCAGCATTTGGTACCACGAGAGATTAGATAATCCCTGAGTAATTCTGGTCAGTTATCTGCCCCTAAGAAGACTAAGTCTTTTGGTATACATGATAAACCCTGACTGGTCCCTTGGACTGTCCCTAGCCCGTGACAGAGAGGGAGGGTATTGGGGAGGTAACAAAGTGGTGGTTAAGATGTGAGTTAATTAAAGAAAAAAGCAGCTTGTCTCTTCCTCTGAGACCTAAGGAGGTGGCATTAAGTAAGTCTGGGACTCTTAGTGAAAGGCAGTCAAGACAGGCCGTTCTTCATGGAATCATGGTGACTTTATGCAAGTGGCAGCTAGTTCAGGGGGAACTCCAGTAAGGTGAGTTTATGCCTAGCTCTCTGGTTGCCTGAGCTCAAGAGTTTTGAAGGTTCACTGAGTGTCACTGCCTGGTGGCCAATCAAACTTCACCACTGGAGGGGAACAGAACTCAAACCTGGCTTGCTTTGCTGGTAGCCATGTACTGGAAACTGCTTAGACAGCAAAGACCCAAGATGAAAGGCAAAACGCTTAATCAGCAATCCCACAAACTATGAACTGATGAGATTTAAGGATCAGTCTCCCAGTCAAATGAACCAGGTAGCAACACCACTTACTGTGGCATTGACCTTACTGTGGCATGTTTCTGTTAATTTTAGTATTCCTGTTATTGTACCCTTATAAGAACCTTTTCTTAAATATCAGAAAGAAATAACTATTCCATATCTGATTCATAATGTATACAGAGTACCTTTTTTTTCTCCACTTTTGGAGAAACCCTAGACAAGCGTCTAAATCTAGGTTATAAATAAGTAAGGAATGGGGCCGATATTAACAAGTCAAGGAGAGTGAGAAAAAGGAAATTTAACTTCATTCTCATTAGAGGCCCTGCTACCCATCCCCCCACCTCTAAACTGAACTCCGGTCTGGTGTGCACACCTTTATTCTGAGCAGAGAGGTCCCTAAGGGGGAGAGAATGGGCCCAAGGCCCCAGCCTCTGGGACCCAGCTGTAGTTTCTTATTGTTAAGACTACAGAAACTTCTAAGCACAAGATTTTTCTGTTGACAGCTATGTAAATAAAGTTTTATAGACCAGGATTAAGCAAGGGTGTGTGTTTGTATGTGCATGTATTATGTGGTGTAACAGTCATAAATATTTCTATTTCCTTGTTTCTCTTGGAGTTCCCATTTGGAAGTCTTAAGTAACAAACACCATGGAGCAGTGTGCTCATAATCACTGCTTATTAAGTCTTTAACAGCACACCAAAGGCTCAGGCCCAGACTCTCCACTAATCGGTAACTCTCCATGGTGGATTCATGGGGATAGCTTTGTTTTTGTTGGATTTTCCCCTTCCTCCTCCTTCTCCCAACAGTGCCAATGTAATTTCATGTAAGTGAAGCCTTGACTGGTTTCTGGGATTGGCAGCCTTGCTTTGGTCTGTCTCCTTTTCCTGACCTGTATCAAAGCTTGACTTGTTAGATCAGTTGTGAAGTTGTTCCTGAGTCAACTGAGGCTATTCCTGGAGAAATTGCTTTTCCTCCTCCCCATGTGTAACAACAACAACAAAAAAAACCAACCAAAAACCAGGGAGCCAGACACACCTAGGGTAGCTGGAACTAGTCATTTGCCCTTTTTGGACTTAATTTGTTCCCTGCCTCCTCTCTCACCCTCTGAGGCTTTGAAAGCAAATGAACCATTCAATAGTATAAAACAAGAGAAATTAGGGCAAGCTTCAATACAACCCAGACCTCTTGCTGGCAGCGTCCACCAAGGCAGAAGTGGGGCTTGGTCATTCTGTTTCGACCCTTTGAGAGCTGAGGCCCAGGTAGCCTTGCCATTGCTAGTTCAGGTACCCAGGTTCTCAGGCTTGGATTCAAAGCCTGTCATTCAAAGGACACTCCTTTATCTTCATCTGTAAACTCCACACTACAAGCCCAGAGAACAGACTTTGTGGTTTGTCAATGATTATAGAAGCAGGGGCTTAACATGGATAGAGTCTCTGATATCTTGTTTGGGTGGGGAGGACTGAAAGGTCTGGGAAAGGCTGTGATCTTTAGAGGTGAGGGATCAGTAACATTTAAGAAATCATTAGATCTCCCAGAAAAGGGGGCAGGGCTGCTTCACAAAGCCTCTGCTGCTTTTTAACTCTTATGAGATGCAACTTTCCCCAGTTCTGCTCTCTTCATAGTGGGGAGAGTGGAAGAGGAATGTTAGGTACTTTTTAAAGGACCTACTCTGTGCTAGGTATTGGGGAAAAAGAAAAGGAAAGAAGAGGAAAGGAATGAAAAAGGAGGGAGGAAGAAAGAAAGAAAATTTTGTAAGCGTTTACTACATGCCAGACACTATGCTAAGGGCTGGGGATATAAAAACAAGTGAAGCAACAATCACAAAACAGTCAAAAGTTGGACATTGAAAAATTACATAATACAAGCTATGAGAAGAAATCTCTCTTGATTGTTTTGCAAACACAGGAAATCCACAGGTGTAGAACATTGCATATATTTTCAGATTTTTTTGGAGCATAGATTGAGTTTAGTGATTTTTTTTCCCTTTTTTCCTTTTAAAAATAGTCTGTTACATGGGATGGCTTTCTTGGAGGGTAAAGAAGGGAAAGGGGTGGTTTGGGAGAATATTTTTGTTGTTGAGTTGTATCCAACTCTTCATGACCCCATTTGGGGTTTTCTTGGCACAAATACTGGAGGGGTTTGCCATTTCCTTTTGTAGCTCAGTTTTTCAGAGGAGGAATTGAGGCAAATAGGGTTGAGTGATTTGCCTTGGGTCACATAGTTAGTAAATGTCTGAGGCCAGATTTGAACTTGGGAAGATGAGTCTTTCTATCTCCAAGTCTGGCACTCTATCCACTGGCCATTTTGGCTGCCTTGGGGGGAAATTTAGTCACTGTAAAAAAAAAAAGCAAGTGAAATTTGATTTCAAACATTACATTCTAATGAAGATAGTAAGTAATGGGTTGATGGTGTGTGTGCTTGTGCTTGTGCTTGTGTGTGTGTGTGTGTGTATGTGTGTGTGAAGATGGGAGAAAAGGAAAGGGTCAGGGACCATGTCAAAGAAACTTCAGGAAATACCAGTAGAGTTATAGACTGCTTTGGGAGAAGATAAAGCAAATGACTCCCTGTGGGGAGGGGACTATATAGATAGAGACCAAGATATGGTGTGGGGTGGAGATAGTTGGAGAGTGGGAATGTGGTCTGGAAGGGGCAGTGGTGTGTTTGGTGGCCTGGTTGTTGAAAAGGGAAAAAAAAAAAGGAACATTTCCTGTGCTTGGGGAGCTTCTTTTTTTGGGCGAGGCACATAAGGAGGAGTAAAAATTTGCATAAATTTAAGATTCAATGGGAGATAGCACAGATTCATATAGGGGGTGTAGTTATAATTCATAAAAACATGTAGGGAGTAAGGACTGGACCTGTGTTTTCATTATTATAGGGAACTGCCAAGTGAAAAACTCCTACTAATGAAAACTTACTGTTTTAGAGTTGCCAAATACTGCATTTGGCCCATAATATTCTGGAGTGTAGGTTGAATAAGATTAAAATGTAAATGGGCAATATTTAACAAAATAAGTAAAAAATATAATAAACCATAGATAATGTTAATACATGTTTTTTTCTAAGTCAATGTGTGGCCTCCAGAAATCTTTAAATATGGGGCCCGTTTCTGAGTTTGACATAGTTGCTTAGCCATTAAATGACTTGAAGAATTTAGTACAGTACAGGGTAGAGGGTAATCATTTAATAATTACCTGTTGACTGACTGATGGATTGACTGATTCTTGGGGCCCATGTTCAAAAATATTGTAGCTTGATGGGACCAGCTAGAGATTGACTTCCAATGTCATGGCAATCACTGAGACATGAGGGAGATTCTGAATTATTCCCAAAGGCAATGTTGGAATGCAAACTTTCTTAGGAGCCTTCTTACCCTGAAAGATTGTTTCACTCTATGTCTTTCCATCCTCACATTGGTTAGTTTATCTCAAAACCCCCATTTCAAGGAAAGTGCCCAGGTCAGTCACATTTCACTCCTTCATTCCTCCCTTGCCAGCACTCCTGACTTTCTGGACTTTCTTTATCAAACTGATATGACTTCTTAACTTGACCTGATTTAACTCTGGCAGGACCTACCAAATTGGAAAAGCATTGTGTATCTGACTGTGTATGGACTTCAGGTCTTTTGTATTGGGGACCAGCCTAGCTAAGTGATAGGCTTCTTGCTATGACTGGTCATGATGATTTTTTTTTTTAGGGCATCTAGTTGTCATAGTAGATAAAGTGCTAGGCCTGGAGTCAGGAAGACCTGCTTCATCTTCCTGAGTTCAAATCTTGCCTCAGACACCTACTAGCTGTGTGACTCTAAGCAAGTCACTTAACTTCTGTTTGCCTTAATTTTCTCATCTATAAAATGAGTATAAAAATGGTACCTATTTCCAGAGTTGTTGCGAGGATTGAGAGATAATAGTTGCAAAGTGTTTCATATAGTGCCTGGCACATAGCAAGCACTTTATAAATGTTAGCCTTATTTTTAGTATCAGTAATTGTCTGACTTTGGGCAAATCACTTCCCTCTGACCGTGTCAGTTTCCTCAGTTATGAAATGGGCATAATAGTAGCCTACGTCCCAGTGTGTGGTAATAATCAGATGAGATAATATTTATAAATCTCTTAGCAAAGTGCTTGGAACATAGTAGAAGATGTAGAAATGCTCGTGTTGGTGTTGCTGGTGAGGTTACTAGAGGTGTTATTACCCCATTTTATAGTCCAGAAGGATGAAGCCTACAGAAATGAAATGACTTGCCCACATTTCAGGCCATCCTGCCTCTAAATCCAGCACTCTAGATGCTATGGCACAAAAGCAACCTGAGTTTAAAGTAAGATCGATTTTCACTTTTATGGCTATAAATCACTAGCATTGGCCCCGTTTTATTAACGCTATAGTTTTGTCTATATCACCCAGAAAAAGAGCACATCAGAACAAATAAAGCTTTTGCTATTCATAACTCAGTTGCTTACTTAAATATCCATTGATTTCCTGCCCCCACCGTTCCCCCTTGAATCTGTAGACCATCTGCTCACAAAACATCCATTGACTTCTTAGGGACTGAAAGATAGTATTGGTTGATGTTAATGGACCTACATTCAGTTCATAGAAGCACTAATGATTTCAACTCAGTCATCTTCTCCATAAACTTGAATGTATGACTGGGACATTATTCCAGTATGAGACCCCACTAGAGGACCTTTAACTCTCAGTATAATCTGTTATTAGTTTCAAGACAGTGATTCATCCACAAGCTCTCTTTTTATAATTTGCTCTGTATAAAGATGTCTTGTCTCCAGGAGGCAATGATCCCATCAGGGTCTTAGATGCTGTCTATGGGACAGATAATCCAAAAAAGACCATGTCCTGTTCTTCTCCAAACTGTCTTCACCTTTTTGACCTGTCACTATTAACAGAGTCACAGACTCTCTGAGCAAGAAGACACCTTAGAGATCATCCAATTCAGGCCACTTCTGAGCAGGGAACTTCTATGGCATCAGCTCCTTCTTGAAGATCTCTGGGGAGGAAGAGTTCTCTACCTACCAACTAACATAACCTATAGAAGTAACCCCTTTACACTGCATAACTCAAATTCTTTAGGGAGATTTTTTAAATAGAGCCTAAATCAATCTCCCCACAACTTCTATTCACTGGTATTAGTTTTGTCTCCTGATGCCAAGGAAAACAAATCTAATCTCTTTTCCAGAAGAGAAACATTAGAATATTTGAACTTAGTTAGAATATCTCCCCAAAGACTTCTCTTCTCCAACCTAAATCATTGTCAGGTCCTTCAAATGGTATTTTTAAGGAATAGCTTTGAATTTCCTCACAATCTTGGCCGTTTTCCACTGGAAGCACTGAAATTTGCCAATTTCGTTCCTAAAATGTGGTGTCCGGGGCTAAACGCAGCAGCCTTGATGTAGCCTGACCAGGGCAGAGTACAGTGAGACTATCTATCACCTGCTGTCTGTAATCTTCAAGTAGGCTTTTGTGACTGCAGTTTTTCCTTTTATTCAAATAATTCAGCTAAGTGGCATGTTCCATAGTGTGCTAGACTTGAAGACAAGAAGATCTGAGTCCAACTCCCAACTCAGATATAACTTAACTGGTTAAGTCGCTTAATTTTTCTCAGCCAACCTTAAAGAGCTGTATAAATATTAACCATTGTTATTACCATATTTCTGTTAGAGTTTCCTAAAGTACCTGTAAAATCAAATTACACCTCTATTTATGGACATTTCCAGGGGCTTTTGATTTCCTACCACATCAAATATAAATTCTTTCGTCTAGTTGTCAAGAGCATTTACAATCTAGGAGGATGTCACCCTTCCTAGCTAACCTTATTTCCCCCCATTGCCCATTATAGACTTAAAGCAGTAAGAGACTTTATGTCTCATCTAGTCCAAAACTCCCCCACCCCCCATTTTACAGATAAGATACAGAGCCAGAGAGAGGTTAAGTCACTTGCCCAATGTCATACAGGAACTAAGTGGCAGATCTCACATTTGAACCCAGGTCTCTCTTTCCTCTATAGCACAAAGGTATTTGTTGTCTTTTCTTAGGTTGTCTCCTTAAAGTGGACCAGGAAAATTCTACTAATTCTTGTCTGGGACCATAAGTACTATTTTAGTTTGTAAATACATGTGTCAAATTAATTTCTATTTATTTTGTCTAGGTTCCTCCCACTTGAAATGCCTTTTCTTTCTCTCAGAGTTCCTGTGACTAGATCCTTAATCCAAATGGCCAATGATGATGGAAGCAATAGAGATGTCCAGGATCCTAACTAATCCTTGAATGTTCAGCTACTCCTCTTGTATCTCAACTCCAAGTAACACTGACTGTAAGGATGACTGGTCAGGGACCCTAACTGGCTTCATAAATCCAGAGGGGCTGGCCACTCAGGTAGGGCTCAGCTGTTCCAGCTTTGGAGACAGCAGAAGCCTTTAGACAGCTGTGGGAACAAATGTTTGTTTATACCTCACTTATCATGTTCCGTTTTGTATTACAGTAATCCATGTTTGTGTTATATCTACCAAGTAGATCATGAGAAGGATAGCAAGAGGCAGTGGGTCCCTTCTCACTGGAGGTCTGTGAGGAAAGGCTGGGCAACCACTTGTTGTATGTGTCGGTGGGGGAGGTGAGGTGTTAAGGTAGGAGTTGGACTCATGTGCCTTCCAAAGTTAGAATTTTGTGATTTTGGAATTCTTTAAATTCCATGACCTTTCCACTCTTTCTGTACCTTATTCTTGTAACATGTACTCTTCAGTCCAGTGACACTGGTCTTCTTACTGTTCCCCAAACAAGATGCTCCATCTTTTGACTCCAAACACTGTCTCAGACTGTCATTTCCCCTCCCCTTTCTCCTCTCCACCTTCTGGCTTTCCTGGCTTCCTTAAGTCATAACTAAAATCCCATCTCTATAGGACCAGAGAGTTATTTGTCATCATTTATTATTTTGTTATAAGCATCAGTTATTTTATTACAGTTAATGATAAGTTAATTACAACAATAATAGCTGACATTTTAACAGCACTTTAAGGTTTGCAATTTATGGTTGAAGGGACCATAGATAGGATCAAGTCTTAGCTCTTGATTTTTAAGACATGGAAATCAAGTCCAAAAGGGGGTAAATAACCTGCCCAAAGTCACATGCACAGATATTAAGGGGCAGATCTGGCATCTGAACTAAGTCCTTTCTTCCTTCCTCTCTAAACTCTTTTCCTGACTTCTCTACCAGACCAGAGCAGCCTCCCCATCCTGCCAGTTCACTCTGTCCCCAAAGTCTCTTCCCTCTGGATTCTCACTCTACCCTGGCCTTCCTGCATTAGAAGCTCCTTCGGCCTCTTCAGCCCACTCCTCTGAATGATTGGTTCCTCCCGGAACCTGCATATTAAGGAAAGTACTCAGAACATTCATGGCATTATTACATTTTGGGCTCTGTTCCAAGCTCTCCAGATATTACCATGCTCCTCCTTTCCTCTGTTTTCAGCTTTCTTTCCCACCCGTCCTCATTAATCAGTCAAACAGCATTTATTAAGTGCCCACTATGTGCCAGTCACTGTAATGAACTGGGGATATAAAAAGAGGCAAAAGACAGTTGCTGCCTTCAAGGATCTCAATATCAAATGGAGAAGACAATAAGCAAAGGTATGCAAAAAGCATACTCTCTCTTTTTCTCTCTCTCTCCACATACAAATACACGTATATACACACATAAATACAAATAAATACACAATATACTTGTACATATGTACATATATGCACACACATATATAAATATATTTTATATATGTAAACATACACACATATATATGTATACAAACATATATTAGAATGTAAGGTACCTGAGGTCAGGGACTATCTGCTGGTATTTTTTTTTCCATGCTTAGCACAGTGCTTTGCACATAGCAAGCCCTTAGTAAATGCCAATTGGCTTAGCTTGTTGACTTTTGCTGAGAGATGGAATGTAGCCCAGTGGATAGGGAGTGTGAAGACGCTGGTTCAAGTCTGGCCTCCAACATATATGAGTTATGTGACCCTGGACCAGTCAGTCAACCTTTGGATATTTACCCCAGGGAACTAGGTCTATAAGCTATACAAGGGTTGTGGAGGGAGTTTTCAGAATACTGGTAGTTGCCTATGCCACACCCAAAAATTATTTATTGTAGTGGAGATTGCTGTTTCTTCAAAGATATCCACATAGCTTGCCCTGATCTTCATCTACAGTGATTCACTATTAAAGGAAGGGTTTGGACTAACATTGAGATCATGCTGCTGGCCAGATGACCAAAATACATCAACAACTGTTATAATCCTACTTAGCACCCAAGAGGTAATTTGTATCCAATCTCATCCATAAAACTGTCCTTGGTCTACTCCAGTTCACATTTCTTTCTCCCTCCTGTGAACTCCTTATAGCCAGTACTATACCATTTATCATTTAATTATATGCCGTGAAATGTATCATTAAAATCATCACTCTGGTTTCACCTCTGTTAGTTTTATCTCCCCAGTGAGATGGTGGAGAGCAGAGACTGTGGTTTATACTTTTTCATCTCTTTCTGTACCTACATTGTGTAGTGTCATGAATAGGAGGTCAATGAATGCTTTAATTTAAGCAATTCCCCTTCACATCTCCGGGCCTCAATTTTTCATCTGCATCTTCCCTTTAAGATGCTCTCCAATTTATCTCCAAATCTTGCTTGTGCATGGTAGTTTGCATGTTGTCTCTTCCGTTAGACTGTTAGTTCCATGAGGACCAGGACTGTTTTTTCTTTGTATTTCCAGAATACAAAGTCTGGCAGGCAGGATGTGCTCCGTAAATGTTTGCTGACTTGATTTGACTGATATGACTTATAAAACAAGGGTGTTGCACTAGATGAGCTCTGAGATCCTTCCCAGTTCTGTTCTGGGACCCTATGAGCTATATACACCTAAGTGGTTGTTGTGAGTGTAGAACAAGACTAACACTTAGCCTGGTGCCTAGCATATTGCTGTTCAGTTATTTTCAACTCTTTATGACCCCATTCGGGGTTTTCTTGGCAAAGATACTGGAGTGCTTTGCCATATCCTTCTCCAGCTCATTTTACAGATGAGGAAGAACAAAGTTAAGTGACTTGCCCAGGGTCACACAGCTAGTAAGTCCCTGAGCTCAGATTTGAACTCAAATCTTCCTGACTCCAGGCCCGGCACTCTATCCATTGAACCATCTAGCTGCCTTTGTGTATAATAGGCATTGAATAAATGTTTATTGACTAACTCGCTGACAGATCATGACATGAAAAGATGCTGTAAGAGTGCTTTCCGAAATAAACTATTCAGAAATGACTTCCCAAAAGTGGTCAAAAGTGGTCCTATGAATCTAAAGCATGCCCCCAGTAAGCTGATGATCTCTGTCCCTTCTAGACTGTTTTAGGTTTTCAGTGATTATTTTTCAACACTTCAGGGAAACTATGATCTTACTAATGTGAGCAAGGTAATTTTTCATTTATTTGCTTTTTCCAACATGTACATGTGGAAATTAAATGCATCTGTTCAGGCAGGTGTTTTTGTTCTATCAGCCTTTTGATCATCACTGTAAATACATTCTGAGATCTTGGTCCACGCTAAGCTTGTGTTAGAAACTCTGAAGGAGGGAATGTGAAGAAGACTGAGTCTGGTCCATGCCTCCAAAGAGATTCCAGTCTAGTAGAAAGACAGACACAAAGACCTTCTTCCTAGGTCTTTGTTTCCTCTCCTTAGGTTCCTCCCTACTTTAAGATTTTAAGAGCATGGTAAAATTCTGAAGAATTCATAGGAGTGAAGAACAATAAATTTAGAGGTAGACGGAACTAACTTTGAGGGTCAGCAAGTCTAGGGATTTTAACTATTTGTGTGTAATGGATCTCTAATGAAGCTTAAGAACCCCTTTATCAAATAATGTTTTGAAACTGTGTAAAATCAAATATAGAAGATTACAAAGAGAGCCACTTATTTTGAAACAGAACCATTAAAATATTTTTAAAAACTAGGTAGATCCCAGGTTAAGGACTTGTGATTCTAATCTCCTTCCCTCCTTTTTTTCAATTTTTATTTTTCCAGTGTAAGGGAATCATTAGTGGTGAGTGCCAGGGAATGGATTTGATGGAAGTAAACTGGTAGAAACAGTGTCATGGAATGATTGCCAGATAAAGAAGACCTGGGTTTAAATCCTGCCTCAAATGCTAGGAATCAGTCACTTAACCAACAAGTATTTATTAGGTGCCTCCTATGTGCCAGCATTATGCAAAGTGTTCAGGGTACAACCTTCCCCCAAAAAACCAACCCTCCCAGATAATCCCTGACCTCAAGTTGTTTATAGTCTAATAGGAAGGAAAACATATACATGTATTGGTATTAGATTGTTGGCAGAATGGAGGTAGTACAATTCATGATCACATTACCAGATAAATTGTGAGAAAAGTGCTTTTACAAGCTTTAAACCATCATGTAAATGTGAGGCATTACTCTATATGAGGGGAGGCCATATGAGAAATAAGGAATGATAAGCAAAAACAAGGCTGATGGAGAGTGGAGGAATATTCTATGAATAAGAAAAGGTGGGAATGTCTAAAAAAAAAAAAGGGCAAAGATCATAGGGTCATAGAATTTCAGAGGACCGTCTGATCCAAACTATGCCTGAAAAAGAGTCTTCTCTATGGCATCTCTGATTGAAGACCGCCAAAGAGGCAGAACTCAGTATAACCCTAAGAGGTCAGTTCCACTTTTAGCTACCTCTCAGCCTTAGGAAGATTTTGTTGACATCAAGCCTAAATCTATATCTTTATGATTTCTATCCATTACTATTAATTGGGCCCTCTGGGAAAAAATACTTTTATACCCAAAGTGAGTTCCTATATATTTGTCACTGAGTACTTAAAATTTGTATGACCAAAAGGATTTTTTAAAAAAATCTCCGCTCTTCTTAGTTAAGTTCCCTTCATCTACTCCCTCAAATGGTAGATGAGAAAACTTCATCACAGTGATGCTAATTGCTCAAGATCACTTAAAGAGTTCAGCTGCAGAGTTGGGAATAGAACCCAGAAGTTCTTTTTCCCAGTCATCTATTTTTAACCATGACACTCTCCTAAAATGCTGGTTACAGGGAATAGATATTATCCATTCATATTTCTCACATTACCATAGCAATCAAAATTATTTATAGCATAAAGACCCCAGAAAAAAATCACACTGGAATATTTTAACATGAAACTTAATTTTAATTTTTTAAAGGATTACACTGAAGCATTGTATTAATCCCTAACATTACCCCTTCAGCTCTAACACTTACTTGCCTTCCTCTCCCAGGTTTATATATTTCCAGTTCTGCTTTTATTTATTGTTTTCTGAACATTTTTCCAAATGAGAAAATAAAGAAATATCATTTTCATTTGTGCCCAAATTGCATGTTAGCACAGTGGAAAACATCGGATTTTTTTTGTAAGTTTCTAAATTTCAGCTTTGGAAGGGACTTTTGAAACATCCTAGACCAATTCATACCCGGTCACAAAACATTCCCAACAAATGGTAATTCAGTATTGGTCCAAAAACCTTTAATGACAGCATCCCAGCTACTTTGGTGGGCAGCTAATTCCATTTTTCACAGGTCTAATTCTTAGGAAGCTTTTCCTTATACTGATTCTCAGTTCTTTCCAACATCTAGCTGCGGCTTCTGGTTCTGAATCTTAGAGTCAATCAGAACAAGGCTAATTGTTTTCCTGCATGAAATATATATTCAAATATACCTTCAAATATACTTGAAGACAGTTGTTATGAATTCCTCCACCACCCAAGTCTTATCTTTTCTAGGTTAAACATTCTCAGTTCCTTCAACTTAGTCCTAATTTGATATGATCTCTAGACTATTCAATATTTTGTTTACCTTCCTTTGGTTCAGTCAACAATCAATAATTAATTATTAACATCCTTCCTAAAACATAATTCCCAGAATGGAATACAGTACCCTAGAAGCAGAATAGGCAATAGATTCTTAGACTGGGATAGATAATTATAGGACTGTTACCTTCCCAGCCATTGACACTTTACTTCTCTTAATACCATCTAAGATTGCATTAGATTTTTTGATTGCAGTATCACATTATTGACTCTTACTCTACTTGCATGTCTATAAAATTCCTAGATCTACGAAATCATGCCTCCCCTGTGAAATCTGGCAGGATCCATCCCTTGATAAAGCCACACGGCTCCTTAGTGATTATTGCTTCCTATTCTAGATATTTAAAAACCATTCCTTTAATAATAACCATCTAGAATTTTGTCAGGAATCAAAGTCAAATGCAGTGACACATAATTTACAGACTCTCATCCTTCATGATCTTTCCCAAACCACTGACAGTGGCTCCATAATGAAATTTGCTATTCATTTCATGTAATATGCTGGTATGAAGTTTTTTTCTGGACTCGAGGATCTGAACTCATCAAGAAAAGCTAAGCAATCTTTTTCTCTTTCCCTTCTTATCTTGAATTTCATGGTGCAGCAGATTAAGTTCTGTCCTCTGGAGTCAGAGCATTCCAAACCATCCTTCTTCTATGTGATTTTCTATGTGTGCTTTGTGTGATTTTGGGAAGAGATCATTTCATTGCCCTGACCTCACATTCTCCATCTCTAAAATAAAGGGTTGGACTCGGTGGATTCTGGGGTTCCTTCCAGATCTACACCTATGACTCCATCAGCTTCTTTTATTTTCTCTTTCATTGTCCAAAGATTATTCTTTTTGGCAGAGAAAACAAGTACAACTAGAGGTGAGTGGTTCTACCTTCTTATCATTGCCTTACTCACCATAAGCAATGAGTCCCTCTCTTCTCTTCTCGTCTTTATCTCAATATAGGCAAAACAACAAAAAACAATTACAATGGCAAAAAGAATAACCATTCTATTTTTAGCTTCCTTTGGGAACCCAGCACTCCTGAAGATTAGCACACCCAAAAATATTCTTGATAGACCATGTCATGCTTTTGTGTTCATTCTCCATTACACGTCTTTGCTTTCTTCTTTTCTTTGGGGCCTGACACACAGTAGGCACTTAATTAATGCTGGTTGATTGATGGATTCATCTAATGTATAAGACCAGATGAGGAGGTAAAGAAAGTCATGCCAAAACAGTGAGGGATAACAGAGATTGTAGATTTAGATGAGTAATCTGAAGCCCACAGAAGTTAAGTGACTTGCCCCAGGTTACACAGCTAGTGAATATTGGAGGTGAAATTAGAAACCGGGTGTTTATGAGTCAGTGACCAATGTTTTACTCACTATAACTCACTATAACTGTAACAGTTTCTAGATGAGCAGAAGAATAGCCCTAATGTTTGCCATGTGTCCCAATAATGGTTCATTATCTGGCAAAATAGATCACTCAGAGCCTGATGGTTCAAATAATCAATCCTCAATCCTTTTAATAAAAATATATACAAATACCCACTGGCAAAAACAGTTTCCAAGGCAGTTAGAAAGCATTTCACAAAAGAAAAAGTAAAATCAATAAGCAGGGACATTTAAAGTAGTCAGAGACAAGGTTCCCTGTGGTTTCAAGAGCTGTATGCCAAAGACTTAAAGTCACCTTTTATATTTGACTTATTTAAAGGGCCCATGACTAGGTCCCAGATCAATTCACCCAGGGGGCATAGTTAGCTAGAACTGTCCCAATGTTCCCCATAGAGCTTCTTTGTTTATAGAAGACATGGTTGGTGTAATAAGAATGTGTATGGAGGTAGGGTGGAGAGAAGAGAGAGTTAACTTATGCCTTCCTGGCTCCACTAGTATTCTGGTCCACAAAACATTGTGATAGTCATGAAACTTTGAGCTTTCACATTGTTTTTGTCCTCTCAATATCTCTTTGAGAAAGGATAGATATCCTCATGCCTACTTGAGAGGTCAAGAAATCAAGGTTGTCAAAGGTTAAGGAGTTTGATCAAAGTAACTAACTGAATAAATGGAATTCTCTAGGTCTTACGCCTTCTACTAGGTCAGGATGCCTTTGGATCTTCCCTTACTACTCCTGGTAAGAAAAAGGAGAGTGGCAGGGTTGGAAACCAGACTTTTGGCTAGCATCTTGGAGGGAGATCTGGTAATTTATGAAAGATCCTTCTACTAAACAATGCCCTTTATTTGTGTGTGTTTGTCCTTCGTTGCCGAAGAAGACCATGCCATCAGAGAAATAATGCCCTGACTTGCACTTGACTTTGTTTTGAGTGAGAAAGGGCTGTTGCAGGTCATCAGCCTCACTTCTCTTCCAGAACTATCTGAATCCAGTGACCAGATATTCATCAGGACGACTGGAGATGACCCAGGATGAGGCAACTGGGGTTAAGTGACTTGCGCAAGGTCACACAGCTAGTGAGTGTCAAGTGTCTGAGGTGAGATTTGAACTCAGGTCCTCCTGACTCCTGCACTGGTGCTCTATCTACTGCACCACCTAGCTGCCCCAATGCCCTTTTTATCTTTCCTATCAACCGACAAGATGTAATAAACATCTACTGTGTGCTGGGTATCAGGATGAAGGAGAGAAATGGAGCAATCCTTGCCCTTAAGGACAGATGGGGGAAGACAACATAGTACATATACAAATATGTATAGGATAGCTACAAAATTAATGTGAGGCAATTTGGGAAGGAAAGACAACTGAGAAAGGGGTGAAGAAAGACATCACGTGCACAAAGGCAGCACTTGAGTTGAGCCTTGAAGAAAATCAGGGATTCTAACAGGCAGAAGCAACGAAGGAATGCATTCTGGGCTTGGGAGATTCTAGCTATTGTAAGGCATGAGTGCTGGAGATGTAGCTCTGTATGGAAGACAGCCAGTGTGGTTGGACCATGGAATATTTGGAGGATAGGCTCATAGATTCAGAGCTGGAAAAGAAGATAGCACAAAGACATCAGGACCAGAGGTGTCAAACACTTCTCCAGTGGCTGCAATTCTCCTGAGTGTAAATGGAACTAAATTATAATATAACTGAAAATATTTAACAAAATAAATAAACATACAATAAAATATTTGTTGTTCTGTTATTTTAGTCACTTTAGTCATATCTGACTCTTCAGAACTCCCATTTGTCATTTTCTTGGAAGGCAGCTATGCTAACCATTTCCTTCTCCAATAATGACAATAGAACATAGATACTGTTAATATGTGCTTTTCTAAGTTAATATGGTTTAGTGCCCCTTATTTCTATTTGAATTTGATACCATTGATTTAGATCAATTCTCTCACTTTACAGATGAGAAAATTAAAGAAGCTGAAGGTAAAGTGATTCCCTGAGGTCCTACAAGCCCCAGAGGTAGAGGGGAAAAAATATAGAAGACCTGGAAAGATAGGGAGGGGCCAGATTGTGAAGAACTTTAATTGACAAACTGGGGTTTATATTTGATCATAAAGGTAATTGTGAGTTTTTGGAGTTTACTTAGGGGTTTGGTGATTGTGACATGATCTGACCACTACCTGAAGAAAATCTCTCTGGTGGTTCTACAGAGGATGCATTAAAGTAGGAAAGACCTGAGGCAAGGATATGGAAAAGGAGGCTATTGCAGTAGTACAGGAAGAGACAGCATGGGTGTGAACTAATACTTTTTTTGTGGAGGAAGAGGACCTACTGGGGAATTTTACCAGAAAAGGGAGGTCACTAACTGACTTTTGGCTCATTAGCCATGCATGCCAATTAGAATTTTCCACTTGTTTTTTATTAGGAGAGGTGCCTCAGCTACCCTGGAAAGACCTTTGTTTTTATAGGTTTCATTTTCTCCTTCTTAAAACTATGCCAATTGATATTTGCATGTTTCTGAAAGGGCAGCAGACTTCCTCTTTGAGTCTCTGACTACCCTTGGAACTCCACTAGCTGTCACCCCTGCTCACAGGTCCCTTTACATTTCAGATCACCTAGGGCTAGAAGTGACCCCTTCAACTGGCAAGAGGTTGCTGGCATATTTTTCCTCCTGGCTTTTACATGAAAGGTATAACATATCTCCTTTCGAGGTATAATGTGTTTCTTTTAGAAGTCAGACTGCCAAAAGGGGAATTTTTATCAATGGCTTTTTAAAAATCAGAGACTTGGATGAAAATACAAATCTGTGGATGACATGATGCTGGAAGGGAGAGTTAATTCACTAGGGACGAATTCAAGATCCAAAAAGGTCTTGACAGGCTAGAATGATGAGCCTAGTCTAACGGGGTGGCATTTAGTAGAAATGACATGGTGACTAGGCAAATAGATCAGGGAAATGCTGCAGAAATAACACCCAGAGATCTCAGCACAGCAGTTGATAAAGCTCTTCAGAATATTCCTCTACAAGAGATGGATGCACGTGGAGGACAGGGTAGATTGAAAACTGAATGAAGGACCAGAGCCGGAAAATGTTGATAAAGTGATTGATGTTAACCTGGAGTGCCCTCACTCAACACTGTTTTTCAATAAACAGGGAGACAACTTTAGAATGTTTTGCAGCTTTGGGGATAATATTAGTATAGGGGCTGGGCACATCCCTGTGCCCGGTGAGGAAATTCCCTCTTCCAATGTAGGTCACTACTTTCTCTGCCATTTGTAGTCTTATTAGAGAGTTGCCTAGAGGATGGAGAGGTTGAGACTTGCTCAGGATGATACAGCCAGCATATATGAGAGACAGGACATGGACTCAGGGCTCTTTAGATTCTGGGAGTAGCTATCTATTGGCTATGACACGATGACCTTTAGGCTAGTAATGACTGACTAATATGGTACTTCAAGGACTGTAAGGCATTTTTACATGTGTGATCTCATGTTATCCTCCTAACAATCCTATAGGACAGGTACTATAGGGATTTTATGCCCATTTCACAGATGGGTAACCTAAGACTTAGCAAGATTAAATGAATTGTCCCTAGTCACACAATTTGGAGGTGTTAGAGGCAGCATGCTTGAGCCCAAGTGGAGAAATATTTCTAATGCACACTGCAGAAGGGAATGAAATCAATGAAGATTTCTCAGTATTTAACAAAAGACTTTTAGTAGATGGGCCTAGGTTTTAGTAGTTAGGCCTAGGTTTCAGTTTCCCAGAAATCATCTGCCCCATCAACATAACACAACCCCCCTTGAGTTGCCATGTCAACATAATACAACCCCTTTCTCCCTACTTGGGTTGCCATATCAGCATAACACAACCCACCTTTGGTTGCCACATTAACATCCACATCAACATAATGCCTATTGGTTATTCACAGGGTAGACTGTCATGTTTAGATTGTGATCCTGCCTCCCAGCCAATGGGAGTAAAAGGCCAGTAGCGGGGGGGAGTGGGATCTGTGTTAAGGCTATATAATTTCTATTTTTGCCTTCTGTAATTGCCTCACTCTCCTGATTACTTATCAGAGAGGAGATGCCCTTTCTCACAAGATTGTAATAAAATCTTGCTGCTTTGCTTCTACCTTGAGAAGTCTCTGATTTTTATTTGAGTCATTGGTCTCTGACCCACAGACTACTATCTCTCGAAACACAAAAGTGAGATGGGTATCAAATACATGGGATGATAGGGTCAAGATCTATAAAGGCTGGTATGATGGGTGTATCAAACAAAGACTTTAAGCATAGTTATCCCTTCCCCATCATGACTTTCCCCATCATGGTTTTGATATATTATGGATTGGCATGAGAAATTAAGTGGGAATTTGGGGGGAGTAGAAGCAGTAGAAGACAGAAAAAATTTGGAAACTCAGAAGTACATAATATGTAGTACTGTATGGTATCAACATATTTTATCTTTTAATGCCATAATAATTCAGACTTCTTCTCTGGTATGACGGGAAGGCCAAAACATTTTGTATGGATTTTCCAGATTTTGAGAGCAACTTGCCCCTAACCCCCAAGATGTGGAAGGGTTAATTGTGGTTTGATCATAATGGACATTGGAAAGGATGGAAAACTGAAATCAGGAAGACCAGCTGGGCAGCTATTATAAGAGTCTAGTCAAGAAGAGATGAAGGCCTGACTTAGGTAGTGATGGGCTCCCAGGAGTTAATAACAAGAGCTAGCATTTATAAAGCACTTTAAAGTTTACAAGGAACTTGATATGTATTATCTCAGATACCAGGAAGTAATATTAGTATTTCCATTTTATAATTAGGAAACTGAGGCACAGAAATTAAGTAACCTGCCCAGTATCACAAAGTTAGTTAAAAGTCTGAGATGAGATTTGAACTCAAATCCTCTTCACTAGGACCTGAGCACTATCCATTGCATCACCTAGCTCCCTATTCAGTTCTAGGGAGAACAGAGGAAACGAGGTGTTAATCTGGAGGAGGAATTCAGGAGTCTAACAATGAAAAATGGCATCGTGGGGTCCTAACTAATGAATTATTAGTATGATGTAATAAAGAGAAAAATGAAAATACCTAACACAAATTTCTTTTGTTTCCCCTTTCCTTTTAGAGCTTCTCAGGTACAAGATAAGCTAGTCTCTTTTTCCACTGCTTCTGGATAGGAGCACACAATTCTGGATCTTGCAGAAGATGACATTTGGCACAGCTGCCAGTTTAATCTTCCTAATCTACTGCTTTGCTTATAATGTTCCTTTACTTGAAAGCTTTTGGCAGCTTCTTATTGCCTATCATATAAAGTTTAAACTACCTATCCTGGCATTTGAGACTTTCTAAAACACAACGACAACCTGGCCTCCTAGCCTTATCTCATGATATTCCTCTTTCAGGCACTGTGGAACTAATTCCATTTGACTCATCACTACTCTTCCATCTCATTCAGCCTGTTACATTTGTTCAAACTGTCCCATGTCCAGAGTGGGTTCAGTCTCTGTCTTGAAATTTCTACCTTCCTCCAAATCAAGCTGAAGTTCTGTTTGCCTACAAAGTCTTCCCTCATGTGCTCCATCCACCACAGAGCCAAAAATGATTTCTCCCTTTTCAAATATTTCACAATGCTTTGTCTAGACCTCTCTTTTCTACTTACCACATTCTGCCAAGGCCATGGGCATATGATTACAGATCTCATCTCCTATATTGGAATGTAAACTTCTTAAGGTCAAGGTCTGTGCCTTGATTTTCTTAACCTTACATACACTTTATAGGCTCACTAAGTACTGGATTCATTTGAATCTAATCTTAGAGTTGTTTTTCTAGAGATACTCACTTCCCTTTCTGTGTCCTTCCCTAATCTAGTCTTGTCTCCTTTGTGACCAAGGGCATGTATTTATAAACCTGCTATCCAGGGTTCAGGGGTGACCTTGAGGCTATGGAATAGAGAAAGCAAATTGTGCATAAGGGGATATAAAACACCTGGATCTCCTGTCCATCTAGTTCTGGCCAAACTCTCAAGTCACATGGTTCTGATCTGAGCTTCAAAATTACTGAATAATTGAGAAAAAGAAAACATTTTCTTTTCCCCTTTTTTCCTTTCTAATTAACATTTGTTTTTCTCTGCCTTTTGTCCAGAACTGCATCCCATTTAGAAGACAAAAAGAAAAACATAACCCTTTTAACCAATATTCATGTTTGCTTCATCAATAAAACGTCTTTCTTTCTGTTATAATGTAGGAGAACTTTGCTTTGTTCTGAGGCAAAAATGAGGATGGATTATTTACCTGGGTTGAGCAGGCTTCATGTTCCTCGGGACCAGATGAAATGTTCAGAGTAAATGATTTGTTACCTAAAAGAAGAAAGGAAGTGTTTGAATGAGCTATTGATAAAATAATATCACCCAGCTACTTTCCAGGCATTTGTAAGGATCAAAAAAATAATACATATGGACCTATGGTTTCATTGGGAAACTCCTTCTACTCAAAAAAATAGCGATTATTACAATTAATATCTGACATTTATATAGTGCTTACTAAATAACAGGCAATGTTCTACAATCGTTATTTCATCTAATCCTCACAATGATGCTGAGAGGTGGGTGGTCTTACTATCCCCATTTTACAGATAAGGAAACTGAGGAAAAGAGAGGCTAAGTGACTTATCCAGGGTCACACAGCCAGGTTATGTCAAAGGTGGAAATTGACCTCAGGTCTTCATGACTTCAAGACCACTTCTCTATCCATTAAGCTATGCTGTCTCATTTAATTAACAAAATAATAGCTACAAGATTTTGGTTAAATTGGACACAGAAAACTGATCAACATCAAGAAATTTAAATGAAATTTGTAAAGTTTGCTATGTTTCTGTCTTTATTGACTTTTGAAAAAATTATTGAAAAGAATATGGATAGCAGAGGTCAGTTTTAAGTACTTCAGTAAAACTTTCTCTTCCATTTAACTCGATATGGACAAGATTTACAAGATTGGATATGAAGAGGAGTGGAGGATGGAATTGAATAGGGGCAGAGGTGTTTGCTAGGGGGAGGTGACCATGGTGAAGCAAGAAATGGGCCAGAAATGCTAGTGGCCAAGAATAAGAAAGCAACAATGGTGTTTGGATGAGCTTCGTAAACGAGCAGCATGGCTGAGCCCAGGAGGGCAGGGAAGGTTCTCACCAGCCTGAGGAAAGGGGTTAATATGAAGATCAATCGGCCTCTTATCTTGTTAGCTTTTAGACAGCCCATTGATGCCACATGCTTACTCTGAATGTAAAAATCCAGGTTAGCCATTGGAAAGCTGCCACCATCCTGGCCCGGAACCCCAGTTCTCTCTGCTCTGCCAGTAGGAGGGAGAAGGCCAAACTGTGACCCATGAAAAAATCTTGCACCTGTTCCTTTTGCAAAAGCAGATGTAGGAGCCATCAGTGAGTAGACTTGCTGTAGGGAGTGAGCAGTGGGGGTGGGGTTGGTTGGTTTCTTTGTGATAAATATCCTGGGATTTGATGTGTTCATGAAACTATCATTATAGCACGAAAAACACTTTGGTTTCCAACAATAGAAACAGTAGGAGGATTAGTTTTTCCCTATGGGAAAAAATGTCTCTGGAGTAGGATATGGTCACTTGATTAAAAAAAATACAATGATTTACCAACTCATTTTCTTTTCCATGAAGGTCAAGATAGATTTTCAAGAGTCACTAACCAGAAGTGTCCCTTGTCACTTGTTACTTGTTAATCATTCCTTTTCTCAGCCCTCTGGGATAGAATTTTCATCTTGGTTCATAACAAATAGCCAGCAATGAAAAGTCCAGAAAGAAAGCAAACAAAAAATGATCACAGAACTAATGACAAATGCCTGGTCAACCATTGGAAGAAAATGGGAAAATTTCCTTTTAAATACACTAGTGACAATACTTTCATTCCTAGTTATACCTGAACTACACTACTTGTCAACATATCTTGCCAAAGTATAAAATAATGGATCCCTTTGACTTCCCCCGCAAACCTTCTCCTGGAAGTTACTCTTCACAAGGAACTATTTTACTGAATTGGAAGAAAAAATCAAAATTCATTTGGAAGAACAAAACATCAAGAATATGAAAGGAACTAATGAAAAAAGATGTAGAGGAAGGAGGTTTAGCAGTACCAAACCTCAAACTACATTATAAGGCAGCAATTATCAAGACTATCTGGCATTGGCTAAGAAATCGAAAGATAGATCCGTGGAAGAGAGTAGACTTACAATTTACGGTCATAGTAACTTTGTATTTGATAAGTATAAAGACTTAAGATTTGGGGATAAGAATTCATTATTTGGTTAAAAAAAGAAAGACTGTTGGAAAAACTGAATGGTAGTATAGCAGAAGTTGGGCATAGAATATCTTATGCCATTTATCAAGGTAAGGTCAAAATAGAGATATATTCAGCTTTGATGGGACCCTCTGTAGTTAGAGAAATATTCCTTTTTCTTTAATTAAAATGTTTATAGTTAGTTTATCTTGTTTTTTTATTTTATGCATATTTATTATTATTTATTATTAAAGACATTAGTGTTTGTTTGGCAACCAAATAATAGTTTCCATTTTGCTTTGTGTGTTTGTATTCAGGGCAGACAAAAACACATATCCAACAGTAAAGGCAAAGAGAGATGAGAAATGGCCTAGAAGTTGGTCATGGACTTTTAAAAGCAGGAAGATGGAGGAAGCAAGGAGGCTGGCTGAGTATTGCTCTATTTCTGTTCTCATTAGCTGTAAACATAGGTCAACTGAGAATGTGTGTGTTCATTGCTGAAGAAGACCATGCCATCAGAAATGATGACATGACTTGCACTTGACTTTGTTTTGAGTGAGGGAGGGCTGTGCAGGTCACCAGCCTCACTTCTCCTCCAGAGCCATCTGAATCCAGTGCCCAGATATTCCTCAGGATGACTGGAGATGACCCAGGATGAAGCAATTGGGGTTAAGTGACTTGCCTAAGGTCACACAGCTAGTGAGTGTCAGGTATCTGAGGTGAGATAAATCTTTTGATAAATATAAGGTCATACCAATGATCAATTACAAGTGACTAAATAAGGATAGAACATTTACCTTTTATGTATGGAAAATGTAAAACCTATGTGTAAGATTATTACTAATAATTAAGTAGCTTATAAGATAGATTGGGGTAGACCTGAGTATGATATGACTTTAAAAGTAAAACCATTCAAGAACAGCTAAAAGAATAATTATCTTAAACAAATGAGGTACAAGAGGAAGAACCAATACAGAGGGGGATGAGGGGGAGGGGGTCTGTTAATTCTGGAAACCTACTGTTATTGGGAATGGGTTTAAGAAGGGAAAACATATATACATCTAGAAGAGTATAAAAGCCTTCTAAATTTAAGAAAGAAAAAACTCTAAGGGGATAGGGAGGAGTGGGAGAGGATAAAGGAAGGGTAGGGTCAGGGAATAGATTAAAAGGGGGTTATAGAAAGGTGTTTACATCTAAAGGAAGGGGAGGATTAGGGAGAGAGCTTTATAGGGGAGGAGGCAGAAAAAGTCAAAGGGGTGTGTAAAAGATGTTTAAATTTAGGGGAATAAGAAGATATGGAAGAGATTCCTGGAGTGGGAGTGGGTTAAATAATAGGAGGGCAAGGTAGCAGGTAGAAGTAAAGGAAAGAAGTTAGGATAGAGGATAAAAGAGAGATGCACAAACAAAAACAAGATTAGGAGAGGAATTTCTTAGGGAAAGCACATGTTTATATATGTATGTATGTGTATACATGTATATGTGTACGTATGTATGAATACTTACAAAAATATATACATGCTCAATTGTAGCCTTGGGGTAGCAAGTTGGGAGAAGAAGGGGGAAAAAAAGAACAAGGCAAAAAGTGCACAGTAGAGCGCAAAAGAAAACCTACAAGGAAGCAAAGAAAAGTTGGACGGCTTTCAACATAATGCACAATATTTATTATATAAGCTTTCTTGAAATAAATTATTGGTGTATATTCTGAATCTTCTATGTTCTGCCATGCACATGGCATTTTGTTTTCTTATTTTATATTTAGGTTTAATATTTAAGCTTATAATTTTTCTTTCTTTTCTTATGATGTATTTAAGTTTTACTATTTGTGTAAAATAAAAAAAAATTAGAAAAAGAAAAAGAACCAGAGTTTTCTTTCCTGCTAACCTCAAACATAAGGGAAGTTAGTCCCTGGTCTTTGAAAAATTAGGTGTGATCCTGATCCTTTTCTGAGGTCAGGGGTTGGCTTCAATCCTTTCATGGTGAAGTTTTATTGAAATACAGTACTTCGAGTTTGCTGGTGACACAGTGTCGTAAGTAAGTGAAGGAAGACTATTGAATACTGATAATAACTAATAATACCTAGTGTTTTGAGATACCTCATTTCATCCTCCCAACAACCTTGAGAAATCGGTGCTACTATTATTCACAGGGAGAGGGGTTTAGTTAATCAATTAGGGTCAGACAGGGTAAGGGTAAATTTGAACTCAGGTCCTCCTGTCTCCAAATCCAGCATCACTTAACTGTGGAAACTGAGGAACTTCTTGAATTTTGCTTAAAATAAATAGCAGTTCCAGCATCGTTAGAGAAGTCTGTGAAGCAGGGCTGGAGATGATTACAAAGGGCAATTCGCTGGACTGTGAATGCTTGACGCTCTCCTTGGTGAAACACAATTATAGAAATAGGGCTGTGGGAAGGTAGAGGGCACACACTGGACTGTGGCTTACTTTGCTAAGAGAAGAAAGATGCATTAAGAGCCCTTAGTGAATTACATGTTTCTCTGTTTGCCCCATCACAAAACAGTGGCAAGATTTGTGCTTTAGTAAAATGATAGACTGAGAAATGCTTGGGAGACAGGCAGATTTTTAGCTTAAAAAAAAAAAACAAGGTTCACATATAGGGTATGAGTGAATTAACATTAAGTATAAAGCCACTCCACCTCTCGCCACATTTCAATCTCAGCAAGAGCTGAGATTCATGGTCATCAATGTTGCTCTGGAAGTGATTGGCCCATCTTTTATTTTGCTTAAATGGGCACTCTGATTTGAAAATTCAGGGTTCAAGGAGTTTTCACTACTTCCTTGAGAGGTTCAGTCGTACTAGTACAAGGTTCAACGGCTGCCAAGCGTGATAAAAATTTGAGTCTAACAGAATGAGAATGACTTCCTTTAATGAAACTCAATCATGAGCCTCTTCCAGGCCTGACTTTAATACAGGGGAGAAGTAGAGGCCAAAATCAGCCCAAACTGCTCATTCTGAAGCTCTCTTTTCCTAAGCCCAACTTCCATAGGTTCCTAGAAAAGGATTTTCCAGGATTCTAATGATCCTAGGGATCCATTCAGAATGCCCTCTCCATCTCACCTCTGCCTCTTAGACTCTTTATGCTGCTTCATAGCCCAGACTTGACATGAGTCCTTCTTGATCCCCTTCGGTTCAAGTGTTTCAAATTGTAAAACAAAACAAACATTTAGGACCACAGTATCATAGATTTAGATCTGGAAGAAACCTCAGAAACCATCTAGTCCAAACAGATAAGGAAATGGGGGCCTAGAGCTATGAATCAACTAATCCAAAGTTACACATGTAATAAGGGATGGACACGTGAATTGAATCCTATTCTATGGATGCCAAACACTATTCTACTGTACAGTGTATACGTACTGCACATGTGTGTGCTGTATGTGTTTTTTCCCCTAATATTTCATGGATACCACTGCTCCTGGCGGGCAAGTATTTCTTTTATATTCCTCTCTGTTTCCACTGTCTAACATTATCTAGCACATAATGGGTAGTGGCCATTATTATTAAGCAAAAAAATGATTGTTTATTGATTGCCCACTGAACTGACCACCTTTCGGATCCCCCAAAAGAGTGTGTATTCTTTTCTTTGGCAACTTTTCCTAAGTCCTAAAATATCTTAAAAGAATATAGAAAAATGAATGTCTTGAGTCTTTGGGAAGCCTATAATGATAAAAGTTGAAGTGTTATAAATACAAATTCAGTACTTTTAGAAACCAGTTAGACTTCTGGTTAAGAGATGGTATTTACAATGTAATTCAAGGGCAAAGCTCAGCTGACTAGGGGAAAATCAAAATACTTCCAATGCCTAGAATAACTACTTCCAGTTGCAAATGGGGACAGAGGAATCGACAGGGTTTTCAGTTCCCTGAGTTGAAATGCTGACATAATTGTAATAAAAACAAAACCAAACCTCAAACATTAAACCAAAAAAAGGAGATCCAAGAGAGAAGAAGAACAACTTTAGAATATCTAAGTACATAGTTCCCTTCATAGGGAACAGGTTGAAGTAGTTGAAAAAAAAATAAGCTTTGTCTGAGAAGACTAGAAAGTCCCAACTCTCCCCTGTACTAGATGTGTGATGTTGGTGACTTCACCACTCTAAATCATGGTTTTCTCTTCTTTAAAATGAGAAATCCTAGATCCACAGAGTTAAATGTGACTTGAGAAACCATCAAATTTAACCAACTTGATAGTTGGAAGTAGCTAAGTAGCACAGTGGATAGAGTACATGGCTTGGAATCAGGAAAGCTCATCTTTATGAGTTCAAATCCAACCTCAGACACTTCCTAGCTGTGTGATTCTGGGCAAGTCACTTCACTCAGTTTCCTCATCTGTAAAATGAGAAGGAAATGGCAAACCACTCCAAAATGTTTGCCAAGAAAACCTCAGATGGAATCGCAATATGTTGGATGACTGAAAAATGACTCAGTAACAACAGTAGTGGTGATGGTCACCTAGCTTTTTCTGGAAGACCTCCAGTGAAGAGAAAGCTTCTGATTCTCAATGCAACCTCTTCATCTTAGAGATAGCTCCAATTATTAGCAAATCTCTCCCCACCCCCATGAAAAACTAAGCCCAAATTTGCTTCTTTGCAACTGCTGTTCCTTGTTTCTTGTTCTACCATCTGGGATCACAAAGAGTAAATCTATTTCTTCTTCCACATGCCAACCCTTCAAATACTTAAGGACTACTAATAAGACTGAAAAACATGATATAAATAAGGGAGTTCCATGGATAGACCCAATATATAGGATAACCCCCTTGGCATAGTTTGTGCTATCCTAGGATTATATTTATAGTTAGACCAGTTCAAATCCTGGCTCTGTCCAGATCACTTAATCTCACTGGGCCTCTCATCTATATCATGAAAATGTTGAAGCCCATTCAGCTGAAAATGCCATAATCCTACATGTTGGGTGGTCATGAGCTTCAAATGGGACAACATGTATACATGGTTTTATAACCTATAAAACATGATAGAAACCTAAGCTAAGTTATAAACTCCAAGTATGTGAAGGGTAAACAGGAAAATAAAGCAAAATTTCACTCCTACATACATTATTATTTAGCTATATTGCCACTCTGTATCTGACTTCTACAAAAGTGGTTGCTCCTCAAAATAAAATGTTCAGAAACTTGCAAACACCAAAAGTTTCAGTTCCCCCACTTTGCAGTTATTATACAACTTGGCAATGGCCTCAGAAGGGACAATTATCATATTTTGCAAGCTGTCTTGTCTTGATTTATAATTTGGATTTACAGAAATGATATTGGAGAGGGCAATTCTTATGAAATTGAAAACACAGGGCATATCCAACAGAATGAATGACTGAGTTTCACAGACTGTGGTTCTTGCTACAGATCCAAAGGCTATCATGGGATGGGCTTCAACTCTCCCCTTCCTCCTCTAATCATCCAGATGACTTGGGTTCTTTTCCCCCTTTCCCTTGGATGAGAACTCAGAGGCCCCCTAATCGAGTCTGTCTGAATACTGACATTACTGGGAATATGCAAATTTATGAGACTAAAGCAGTTGCTGTTTGCTTGGTGTGAAAAAAGCATTCCTTCTTATAAAAACAGTAGGGAAAAATTAGATCTCTTGTTTGTACATTTGTGATTCTTGGAGGCTGCTGATGTCTGCCTCATCTGTTCTTAACCCTTGTCATGAATTTTCCTTACAGAAGCAGTGGCAATGTCTTTGCTCCAAAGTCAGACAAATTGACTGGCCCAAAGAATCCCCTCTGCGGCATATATCTTGCCCATAGACATCCAACCACTTAAGAGCCAAACCACAGGCATGAGTTGCACTCGATGCCTAGATAAACAAGCAGGTAAATGTTGGGGAACACATTTGGTGGAGGATTCTTACCATCTGGACTTGCTATTTAAGGGAGTGAATTTATAGACATTCCCTGGAAGGGGTAAAGTGTGGAAGGGAAAAGCCCCAACAAATGCCTTTGTGGGAGATTATACATGTTAAAAATAGCAAAGGGACGAGTAAAAATTCTTCCCTGAATGCTTAATCCTAATTTCAACAAGCATTTATGAAGCTCCTACTGTGTACAAAAGGAGGTTCTTCCCATGCTAGGCATTGTGGGTATAAGTATTAAACCAAAAGGAGTCCTCACCTTCAAGGGGCTTATTTTTTTTTTTTTGTAGAGAGGAGAAGGGTTTATAACATCTACACATACAAACATACAGATGTTAATCTGAGGAAGAATGACAGACTCAGAGTTTAAAGGACCTCAGAGGCCTATCCCAACCCTTACCTGAACTAAAATTCTCCCTATATCATCTCCAGCAAGTGATCAGCCAGGCTTTTCTTTCAAGACTTTTTGTCAAGGAATGGGCCACTTCTGGAGACAGGCAAGCTGACCACTCTGGGGGTCTGGCAAAGCGTTTCCTGATATCAGATTCAAATTTGCCTTTTGGCAAAATCATCCCTTCCCTCAGGGAGCTCACATTCAAATAGGGGAGATATCATACAAACGACTATACTATAATATGGTATTTAATAGATATTACATATATAATGTATACTATACTGTATAAAAATAATAGTAGTATATATGTATACGTATATATATATACGTATACATATACACACATATGTATATATGTGTGTATATATATACGTATACATATATACACATATGTATATATATGTGTGTATATATATATATATATATATATATATATATATATATATAGCTCTTAAGGTTAGCAAAGTACTTTTCAGGGCATGTGGTGCAGTGGGTAGAACACTGGACCTGGAGTCAGGAGGACTCATTTTTCTAAGTTCAAATCTTCCTTCAGACACTTACTACCCCTGTGACCCTGAGTAAGTCACTTTACCTGCTTTGTCTTAGTTTCCTCATCTGTAAAATGAGCTGGAGAAAGAAATTGTAAACCACTCCAAAAGCTCTGTCAAGAGAACCCAAAAAGGGGTCACGAAGAATCGGACACAACTGGACAAAAAGTGCTTTAGCCCTGATCCTCAAAACTACCACCTTGGGAGGTAGGCGTTATTTTCCCAATTTACAGATTAGGAAACTGAGACTGAGAGAGTTTATATGACATGCCCAGCATCACACAGGGAGGTTCTGAGGCAGGATGCAAACTCTGGGTTCCAAGTCAGTTATCTTAGAAGGAAAACACTAGCAGTGGAGAGGGAAGGGGAAGCAGGAAAGGCATCCTATATAATTTAGGATTTGAGGAATGTAGGATTTCTCAAAGGAAAGCACTCCTACTTGTATGCTCTAGGACTAAGCAAGTTGCAGAAACATAGAATCTCTGGATTGGCAAGGAACTTGGGGCCATCTCGTCAAGGTCAGAACCACTAAGTGCTCATCCAGTTTCCTATGAAAAACACACTAACATCTAAGGGAATCCAGAAGGGCTTCTCATAGGAGGTGGGCCATGTGCAGAGCCTGAGGTAGAGGTAAGGAAAGAGTTGCTTTTACTCATAGGTCATCGGAGATAAGAGATGGGGTTCAAGGTTCAGGAAAGAGGAACCAGGCCAGTTTGACTGGAACGAAAGTGTTTATTTGTTAGACTGATCTAAGACAGTGAAGTGTCTTATACAATCCCGAGATCATTGAAGTGGAAGAGTTAGCATTTTATCCTAGGAACAAAATAGAATCACAAAGGGTTCTTGAATCTGGTGGTAGCACAGTTAGATTTGTGGTTTAGAAAGATTATTTTGACTGCTGTGTGGAAGATAGAGAGGATAGAGAGAAAGGGAAGCCAGGAGTCCAGCCAGGGAGACCTGGGCTCAGCTAATCTCCCCTAAAATTGATAAGAGATGAAAAAGCTTCCTAATGAATTCTAATAATACCTTAATTTTTTTCCCTGACGTGTTTTCTCCTATATTATCTTATTAGAGATGCATGATAGCCCTGTGAGATGGATAGCACAAGTATTAGCATCCCCATTTCATAGATTACTAAACTGAGGCTCAGGAGTTTACGTGACTCCCTTGAAAAGAGAAAGGTAGGGTAGAAAAGTCAGAACTCAGCCATTCTCAGTCTTTCTGCTCTGCCCCATCATGTATACTCTTTAGAGTTCTTACACATTGCTGTCATTGTAGAGAAGGTTGCTGTGCTCAAAAGAGTGGGGAGGTGTAACAGGAGAAGGTGAGGGATTTTTAGTTCCATTTCTGACTTAATTCAGTAGAGTCATGAAGCCACTTAGCATCACTTTGTACTTTGGGCAAATCCCTTAATTTTTCTGAAACTCAGTTTCTTTTTCTATTAATTGTGGGTATTGGACCAATTCAGCTTTCAGTAAACTGTGGCCCATGCCAGATGTCCCACTATCCTTATATGAATGGTTTTTACTTTTTAAAATACAATAAAATATTATTTTAAAAAATTAAATATTAAATTAATAGTTAACAAAATTAAATTTAAATAATTAAATAAAACATAATTTTTAACATACATTAAAGCATTATTTTTAAATTTAAAAATTATCCTTAGCTTACTGATTGTACAAAAATAGGTAGAGGGCTGGGTTTGGTCTGTGGGCTACAGTTTACCAACCCTTATCTATATGAATAGTAAGGTCACTTCCAAATATCTGGTGCTCCTATGATGCTACTTCCTCATGAATATATTTAAGGTGAGAAGAATATTGTTAAGCAGTTTTCCCTTCTTTCCACTCTCAAAACATATTTGAAAGTCTTTAAACCAAATAGATTTCTTCATACTTGTTCATCCTTTGTACTGTTTCTCAAGTCCTTAAATCAAGTCTACTCCTCAATTAAGTCACCCCCAAAACCTATTTAGCTTCAGAGGAATGGGAAATATGAGTTTTGATCTAATAACAGTTTTATCAATGTATTCAAAGTGGCTTGTTTAACATCAATAAGCCAGTCTGGCTAGATGGACAGCAAGTATCAGACCCCTTCTTAGAGACTTACTGAAACCTTCCAGAGTGATCACAACAGTGACAATTTGTTCGTTGATGCCATGTCATGTCACTTCTTTCTCCTCATTTGAATTTCTGATAACAATACTAGATTGTTCACTTTAGGAATCTCTGAGCTGCCTTAATCTTGAAAATACAAGGTAAGGTTCTCAGACAATCCACTCCCCCCCCATCTTTTTTTTTTTATGACAGCATTTCAAAATCTTTTCCATTTCTTTTTCTTTGATGTCTTATGAATAGAACTTCTCACTGATGGACACCCCTCATCTAGTTATAATGCAACTTTCCAGACAGATTATAATTTAAGTGTTGTATCTTTGGTAAATAGCTATTATTTATAAATTAACCTGGAACATCCCCCTCTCCCGAATTTTGAATTGCACAACGAAAAGGTGATACCTGAAAAGCTTTAGAATGAAAAGCAGGTCTGAAAAAGAAAGGAGAAAAAAAACCCCAAGTACTTTAATTATTTCTCTCTTTCCACAGGAAAGAGAAGGCTCAATTGTCCTCCTAGGACCCTTTAAGATGCTTTAACAAAGACATCTAACAAGATACTAAATGGAAGACCGGAGTTTTCAAAACCTGGTAGATCTATCATAGGAAAAATGGAGAAACCTCTAGGTAGAGCTAGCCTAAGGGTTCTAGCCCCATTTTAATTTTCATAACCAAAGAAAAATTTCTCTCTCTCTCTCTTCCCCTCTCTCCCCCATGTGTGTGTGTGTGGGGGGGTGTGTGGGTGTGGGTGAGTGGTGGGTAGGGAAATGAGGAGTGGGGAGAGGCATGTTGAATTGGAGGGAAAATCAAACAAAACAGGATGTAGAAGGACAGTCTAGTTATCTTAGTTTATGAGATTATAGCCTATATTGATTTTACCTTCCTAATAGGTTATCAGTTATTAGAGTCGAGAGCACCTGTCACCAGTTAATTTGTAACCAGGATAAGCTCATTGTACTTGAGTTGCTTGAGATGCAGAATTCTTCTGATCAAAATGTAGTCCTGTTCTCTGATGGGTAGGATTATTCATTACCTGGATAAGATAAGGGACAGTTATGTTGTGATTTGAGGCCTACAAGACCCTTCAGATCTCAATTGATAATTAATTTATGAAATGGGGAGGCATACCTGATTCTTTCGGTTTTTGCTGAGAAAGACTAAGGCAGCAGCGAGAAATAGGACTGAATTACAACTTAATAACCATAGAGAATTTGGGGCCAAAGAGTACAGAAAGTACCAAGATAAGAAGCAAAAAGGGGCATAAAGGCAGATAGCATGGAGACAGGGCATGGGGAGGGGAGGCAGAAAACATCATTCACATAACCATGGATTAGCATTTGGGAGCACTTGGTAGCATGGACCTGAAGGTTTGGCGCTAGAGGTTTCACTTTTAGGGCTTTTTGTTTTTTTTTAATAGACTAACTTTTATATGTGTCAGTGTTGGGGTTAGTTCATTAACATATCCAAATGGTTTTAGACTTGTCAGTAAAACCACTGTTTTGCTATTGTTTCTAGAAGCCTGAAGCACTATTGTGCAGTGGATAGAGAGGTAGGTGGGGAACCAGGAAAACCATGTTCAAATCTGCTTTAGATACTTGCTAGCTGTGTGCTCCTAGCAAGACATTAACCTCTGTTTGCCTCAGTTTCTTCAGAGCAAAATGAGGATGACTGCATCTACCCTATTGTTGCGTGAGTTCCAGTGAGAATATATTTGTAAATAAAAATATTTGTAATGCTCTAAGCAAAACTCCTAGCACACAGTAGGTACTTAATAAATATTGTTAACCTATCTTGCAGGATGATTGCTAAAATCAAGAGAGAAAATACTTGTAAAAAAAAATCCCAGAAAACGAAAGAACAAAACACTGGCAAATAGCAGACACTATATAAATGCTTTCTCCTATAAATGCTTATTCCCACAAGCCCCAACGTGATATTATTTGCTGATATAGCAATTAAAGTTCATAGATTGGGATTTGGAAAGGACCTTGAAGGTCATCTAACTCAACCCCTTCATTTTACAGAGGAGGAAACTGAGGCCCAAAGTAATTAAGGAACTCATCCAAGTCATACAATTCTATGTTGGCTGTTTCCTTTGTGTTCTTTCTAAATCTTAGACAAATAGGAAAGATACAGAATGAATGACAGCACATATTTAGGAGAATCTTGGATTTGCAGTCTAAGTTTTAATTCTACAGTTACCACCTATATGACTGTGGTCTAATCCAGTCCATATCCACAGTCCAGGTTTCTTGTGAGAGAAGATCTTATGTTTCACATTATCTATCTCTCTATGTATCTATCTGTCTGTCTGTCTCACTATCTATGTCTATCTATCTATCTATGTATCTATCTGTCTGTCTATCTATCTGTCTGTCTGTCTGTCCGTCTCTCTATCTGTTTATATCTATCTATCTCTATCTGTTAAGTTGGATGTAATCTTAGAGGGAGACCACAATGAATGCAGGCAGCCAGGATACACCATGCCCAACACAGAAAACAGCTATTTGTTCATTTGGTTGCAATGTTAGCACTGAAAGGGAAGCAACATAAATAAGGTGGGGAAGATAGCCTGGAGTCTGATTTTAAAGACCAAAGTCATAGGTTTCTTAAGATTTAAAAGTAGATAGGACTTTAGAGTGATAAAAAAATCACACATGAACTAAAGGAAAGGAAATTAGAATCAAATAATCTAACTCTCTCATCCAATTGATAAGAGAACAAAAACTCAGAAATGATTAGAACAGAGGTTCTTCATCCTTTGTGTGTCACAGACTCCTTTAAACTTTCTGGTGAAGTCTATGGACCGTTTATTATACTAATGGTTTTAAATGCATTAAATAATATATATATATATATAATTACAAAGGAAAATTATGTTTACAGTATCAAAATATTTGAAAAACAAATTTGTCACAGTATAGCCAGCAATAGTTCTAACAACTACGGTAATTTCAAATTAAGAGTATATAGAATGTTTTAAGATATCTACAACTGTTAGAATATGTAAAAATATCTGTGGCTTCTATTACTGACAAAATCACAGGTATTGTTTACTTCATTATTGCCTCCTTTCATGAATGAAGGAAATGCTATATTTGATTAAGAGGTTAGAGAAAGTAAAGTTTTTTTCTCATCCAAACTGACATAATTCTGAAATCTGTCCACAGATCCCTTGGGGTTCTGTGGGCCCCAGAGTAAGAAGCCAGAGCAATGGGTACAGGTAGCACAGGACAGCACAGACCCTGCCAGCTGTTTCCACAGCTTAATTAAATTTCTAAATTCCCTATATTATGTGGCAATGTAACTTCATGGCATATCTCCCCTCCCAACCTCATCCCCACCATTACTCCCCTCCTCTTAGCAAAATAACTTCATTCTTAATATAAAGCATATGTTTCATAGTCACACCCCACCAATCACACCCTGTTGGTATAAGTTTCATATAGATAAGTTTAGGTGGCCCCAAGGCACTGAAATTCACTCCATATAAACCTCCAACCCCTCATAGATAGTTTACACATAGATAGCTACAAACTTCTAAAAATTGAAACACACCCCCACCCCCCATGATTCTGTCAACTGGTTAGCCAGCCTTAACCAGAACAGATCAACCAGCTTGGTCACTGAGGCTGACTCACTAGTAGCATGAGGTACCTTACTCTGCCCAAGGGATCTTGGCTTAAGAAGACTTTCTCATACCCCTGCAAGCATGGACAGCTTTGGGCAGATACATCCCATTGTCTTGCTCAGTGTCATGTCCTAGGCAAATATAGCTGCCATTATAATAAACATCATGTATTGACTGGACCTGTGTTATTCATGGCACTACCACATTTTGACAGATAGATAGGCAGGTATATCTTGTATGTACATAGTTGCTTGCATGTTGTCTCCTCTGTTAAACTGTGAATTCCTTGAGGACAGGATGTATTTCCTATCTTTCTATCCCCAGTGCTTGGCATAGTGCCTGGCACATAGTATTTCAGTTTAGTTGTTTTTCAGTCATGTCTGGCTCTTTGTGACCACATTTGGGGTATTTTTGGTAAAGATACTGGAGTGATTTGCCATTACCTTTTCCAGTTTATTTATAGATGAGGAAAGTGAGGCAAACAGGTGAAGTGACTTGCCCAGGGTCAAAAACCTTGTAAGTTTCTGAGGCTAGATTTGCACTCAGGAAGATCAGTCTTCCTGACTTCAGACCTAGTGCTCTATGCACCATGCCACCACCTTATTGATGATTTGATTTGGTCATCCCCATGCCAAGAAATTCTCTTCCTTTAAGTCTTCTGGTTCATATGCTATCTTCTCTGATCACAGATGAAAGGATTTCCTTCCTCTCAAGTTTTTGTAGAGTAGGGTCCTATATTATGTGTGAATATAACTTGAATAAGGCAAATTCCTTTGCCCTTACCTTGTACTATATTTAGCTCTATGTGCCATCTTCCCATCCTCTTTTCGTTCCAGAGGAGTATGTAGAATATAAGATCCTTGAGGGTAGTGACCATTTCATGTTATTTATTTCCCCAGCATTGAGTCCTGTACATAGGCAATAACTGTTTGTTGAACTGAGTGTGAATCTTATTTGCTTTAGTACACTACTCACTTTATTAAAATTTAATAGACTCTAGTAGAATGTGAGCTTGAGTATAGGGACTTTATTATTTTTAAAACTGTGCTTTTTCAATGACCAATAATCCTCTCTTGATCATGCTCAATTTATTCTATACATGTTTCTACATAGTTGCTTATATTTGTCTCCCCCATTAGATTGTGAGTTCCTTGAGGGCAGAGTTGATTATTTTTGACTTTTCTTTATATTCCTAATGCTTAGCACAGTGTCTGATACATAGTTGAGTCTTAAGAAATCTTCTTTGACTGATAGTTTCTGGAACTCTGTAGGTGCTTAATAAATGCTTTCTGGATTACTAATCCATAACATAATTATATGTTCATCTGAATTCATTTAGTTTTGTCATAATTGTATTATAGTTAGAGAGGCTATGTGGTGTAATAGAGAGCTGACTGGATGACTAGAAGAGATAAGTTCAAGGTCTATCTCAAAAAAAATATTGTGACTCTGTGCACCTGGGCAAGTCACTTATATTCTCAATGCCCTGAGCAATTCTTTGAGACTCTCAGTTGTAAAGAGAATGCTGCTTTGGATGGTAGAGTTTCCTCACCACTGAAATCTCAGGTTTAGTCCCTAAGCCTTGTCTGAGATAAACAGGTCCCTGTGAACAGTAACATTTTGAGATCTGGAACAGTTCATAGCATTTTTATTTAAAAAAAAATTTAAGCCAACGATGGATAACTTTAAAAAACACATTTCTTAATTTAAAACATTAATTACAAAATTAAACAATGACCTATTTTAGCTTAGACCACCTTCTTGACTTATGATTATATATGTCCTATTGTGGTGATGGAGCTGCACAGAATGGCTGCCCATTTGAAAGAGACATGATCAGATACCTGTCTCCTGATAGCACGTACCAGTGTGCCCCTTCAGCAAGGGGATCCTTCCTTCATGAGGAAGGTTGGCCTCCAGTACAAACTATAGACTGTTCATATTTCGCCAGTCCTTTTCCCTAGATATGTTTACAGTCAGGTGCTTTCCATTCTGAAGGCTCCATGAACACAATAGAACAATTAACTCATGGGTCGACAGAAGAAAAAAAAAACGTTTATAGATGAAAAAACAAAAAGTCTTTTCCCCCAAGTCTTACAGGGGAAACTGCTGGCCCTCTCGAAACTTTCCTGTTAGAACTATTATTCTGTTAAGTGTCTTTTTATAAGCAGGAAATGTGACCTGGCAAAGATAATTTGATCTTCTCCTGCCTGGAATTGAAAAAACAGGTATGGGTCCTGAGTAGACCTAATTCACTGGTCCAATTGCAAACACAAACAAATAAGTTAATTTTGTCAAGAGTGCATAACAATATTTCACTTAAGGCAAAAAGCCTCCATCATTTGTTCTCCTTTGAAGGGCTGCTTATGCATCCTTGAGTATTCCAAAGTTCAAGTGTGGCATCAAAAATCAAACATAATTATACCACGCAGCCCTTTGAATAACAGCATCCTGTTTTGTTTCCAGTAGGCTTGCTGGGATGGCTCCTCAGAGCTCCCGATAACATCCAGCTCTGAGAAGAAAACACTAAGATGTTACACTGAGTGGCTTTTAAAGATCTCCCTCTGCAGGAGAGCTACTGGCCCCCATGTGAAAGCCAGTGACTCCAAGGGGAATTTCTAGGTCCCAAAATTTCCCTGTTTTTCTTCACTGGATATCAGTCCACAAGCATTTATTAAGTGCTTTCTCTGTGTTGGGTCCTGTGCTAAGCTCTAAAAAGGATGTATTTGGGGAGGCTATAGGTAAGCATATACTGGAGTATATGGAAAATAATCTCAGAGAGTTGGCATTAGCATCTGGGAGAATTCTCACATAACAGAATGGCATTTGAGCTGAGGCTTGAGGGAAGCCAGGAGGTGGAGGGAAGGAGGGAAATGACTGCAGGCATGGGACACAGCCATCGGAGAGCAACAGAGGCATTGCAGAGGAAAACAAAAAGGCATTCAATGTCCCTGGATCCTATGTGGAGGGGAGTAAAGCATAAGAAGGCTAGAAAGTTAGGTGTGGTCTTTATACCTCCTTTTCCCCTGCTATGTTCATTCAGCGGTAAATTCAATTCCTGAATTTTCCAGAGGAATATCAAATGTCCACAGATGGTTTAGCATCTCTGGGGAGATCCAACAATCATACCCATTTTCCAGTGCAGAAATCCTTCTTTGAAGGACCACTCGGTTCCCAAGAAAGAAAGAAATTAGTGCGAAGTTGAGTGGGCTAAAGTAGCTGGACTGAGGGGACAATGCCTTTCTCTGAAACCCTGTCATCATCATTCTCTGGCTCAACATTTCATCCTGTTTAAGGAGAAGGAGGAAAAAGGGCCCAATTGTATAGTGATGAATCAGAAAACTTCACAAACGTTCAAGAAACACACATGCCACTACAAATTAGCCATTAAGACCTGCGAGGTATTCATCTTTTCTGTCACATTCTGTGGGAAGTACTTCTGATTAACATGGGCACTATTTCCTTACCTTGGAGATAGAGAACCCACAATCAGTTTACAGGGTGAGTGTGCGGTGTGGACCAATGGTTATCCTTTTCCCCATTTTAATGCTGGGATTTAACACTACCAAATGAAAACCTGCCATTTTTTTCTTTCAGGTTTGATCTCTCTTTACAAGAAGGTTTTACCTACTTTCTCTGTTTCATCAGAATCCAGAAAGTGATTAAGAGGTGAACAAGACCTCTCCTCTCCTTCTTTTTGTTCCTTATTTCTCCTTGCCCTCTCCTTCCCTCTTTCCTTTTCTTTTCTCCTTTTTCCTCCTTTCTCTTTCTCTCCTCTCTTTCTCACATGCAGACTCACTTTCTCCACCCCTGGCTCAGGCTCTTTGAAGTTGAATGGGACCCTCAGAACACTCCCAAAGGCACAGATGTGGCCCTTATAGAAACAGATGTGGCCTCTCTGGCTTTTTCAGTTAGCTTCCTGGCCTGTTTTACTGGGATTTGTGATGAATGTCAGCCAGCTCTGGATTCACTTCTCATTCTTGTCAGGTTGTGGGTCTTCCTTGTCATACTGGCTCTTAGTAGCCAACTCCCTTGGAAATATCTGTTTTTCTATCATTCCTTTAAAAATAATGGTCATCTTATAGAACTCTTATAGAAAAAGTGGGAGGGCATGGGAAGAAGCCAGATCTCCTCAGCCTCCCAGTTTAATGTTAATGTTACTCTATAAAAGACCTTGGGAGGGCCCGATACCTGGTCTACTTATGTGCTGTCTTATTAACAAATTTACGCTAACGTTTACCACCCCTTTTCCATGTTAAAGAAAAGAAAATCAAACACATAAAAGTGACTTTTTGGAAGCTTGCTTTGTCTCCCTTGTTTCTTTCAGAATAAACTTGTAAGAGAAACAGCAGCAAATGCCAAACACTTGAACAAAAAGCTAGGGTAGCATTAAACAGGGACCTCCCACTGACCCAGAGGTAGGGCTGGCATTTTAAGCTCATACTGTTTTAAGCAATGGAATAAAAAAGGCCCTGTGTTGAATTGATTATGGCACCCCTGGAGGAAGGGGAAATTTGATGCAAAGGCCCTTATAGCAACTTCTCTCAAACAGTAACAGTGGGCTTTGGTGGGAGAGGCAGGGGGAGGTAGCAGCAAATGAGTCGGGGACAGAAGGCCCAACTGGACTTTACTGATCTACCTAGGATGATTTCAATCAGACTGGTCTTTTGAAAAATGTTCTCCTCAAATTACATGAAATTAGATGAAGCAATCATATTTGTTCTTTCTCAGCATCTTGTTTACAAGTTGAAAACCAATTGAATTATATGCATATGCATTTTTTAAACAAAACCCAACATATATCTCTAACTCTTCTAGTATGAACAATTTCTGGGTCACTGTATCAAAGAAACAGCAGCCCCGTCCAGATGACTGCAGCATTCTGATTTGATAGCAAGTGCACCCTCGTGGAAATTAATTTTAAGCTCTTGCAAAGCCATGGAGTCACGTTACTGGTCCCAGGGCCTGGCTCAGCAGCAAAGGATGTGGATCATTTGAGGGGGGATGAAAAAGCTTTTCTGGAAATGACATATTAGGGAGGGGCACTTTCCAAATGGAGGTAAGAGGCTTCCTCTGCAGATTCAAGATCATGTAGCCATTTCTACTTTCGGCGGAACTCAGGCTCTTTTCCTTCCATCCTATACAACAGTTCTTGGTAGGGGGGGGCTCATTTGAGGAGGGATTTTTTTTTCCCTATGTAGTATAGGGTGAGGCCTTTATGTTCTTAATACAAGCACAGTATAGGAGCTCTTTATTTTGGACTGACACCTGCCCTGATTGCTGAGTGTGGATTGTTTGTTGGTGATTTCTAAGACTGAGAGAACGGAGAGAGGGGCATTTCAGTCATTTCAAGCAAATGGTCCAAATGTGAGACATGATCAGTGGAGGAAAGGGAGGACCTAGTGCGTTGCACATAGATGGAGTTTAATATTTGTTTGATGATGATGATAGAAAAATAAATAAGGAATTAGATCTGCTTACCTTTTTGACCCCTCCCCTTTCTCTTTTAATGGTGCCTCCCACTGAATAGATCCCCTGCTGATTAATCACTCTGTTTCTGACAGATAAGGTCTCAGGGACAGGGTAGAGGCTCTCACCGTGAGGTCTGGGCATGACTGGGGTCCTTTCCATGCCCTGATTATGAGGCCTGACCAGTCAATTCTCCCATCTGGGCAGACTTGTCAGAGGATTTGCTATAAGAGGTAAAAAGCCAGATGGCAGTCGAGCAGGCTTGTAGAGACCTTCACTGGAGGGGAAGGATAAAAATGCTAAGTGGTTAAAAAAAAACTGCAAGAGAGTGATATTTCTGACCCTAATGGAGCTCAAAAACAAGACAACTAGATTGTCTCATGTTAAGATCCCCAGGCAAAAGGTATTAATACTACATGGAGATTAAAAAAAAATTACCTATAATTCTATTTGGAATTATAGAATATATACACGCTCATTTCAAGGGGGTATTTATTTACTTCTGAAATCTATCCTGGCAAGGGGATACTGATAGCTATTTTTGGTCAAAGTAGCTTGTGGACAAAGCATCTAGGGCAAGTGCTATTAAGTACTCAACTAAGACAGAGATCTTCCTGGCACTAGGAAGTCTCCACTGGTTTTTTCAGCAGCACTGTGGTTTATTGGGGACTCTAAATCAGCTCAAAGTCTACACTACATACCACTGTGTCTGTTAGAAAATCATTACCAGGGCAATTAGAAGCCGTGTTGTTTCACAAGCGAACTTGGAATTTTTCTCTATATGTGTCTTGGACGGCTGTACGCTTCCTCCCCCACCTCTCGTGATTATCTGCACTTGCGATGGTCAAGAGATACAGCTGTCGGGGAACACTCAACAGATGGCAGTTGCCGGTTGAGCTTCATCCATTTTTGGATGCTCTGCTGACATCTGAGCTCAGGCCTTCCATGAATGTGAGATTGTAACTGACTCCTTTCAATCTACTGAAGACTGGAATACCCAGCAACCACATTCGCTTTTTTCCAGAAATATCGACATTGGATGACTCTTCAGAGACATATAGAACGATGTAATATTTCAGCTCATCTCCTAGTGAAACTTTTCACCATTATGGGTAGAAAGATAGACTGGTACATGTATGCCTTTTTCTTAAGGATGAATAATAATCATACCTAACATTTATATAGCAACGCACCTTACAGATGTTCTGTCATTTTATCCTCATCGCAACCTTAGGAGATAGGCATTATTAATATTCCTGTTTGATGAGGAAACAGGGAGGGGAAGTGACTTGCTCAGGGTCACACAGCTAGTAAATAAAGCAAAGGCTGTGCATCAGTATGGAGTAGGATAGATTTGCTTCATTTAGAATTTACCGTAATTTTAATCCCTTTGGTCAAGGGCACTGACTATGAGGAGATGCAGGTGATTCATTAAAACTGGAATGTAAGTTCCTTGAGAGCTAGTTTCTTTCCAGAGCATAGCATGATGCCTTGAATGTAGGAAGTGATTAAAAAATGCTTAATAAATGAATTCATTTAAGAATGAAATAGCCTCATATTATGGGTAACATTTTAAAAGTAAAAAAAGTAGACATCTACTCATATTATAAATATTTATTGTGCATAAGAAAGAGAGACAGAGACAGAGAGAGATGGAGAGAGAGAGCAAGCGAGCCCTGGTTTTAGAGTCAAGATTAAAACTGAGCTTTAAGGATGGCCTCTGACACATACCATTTGGGCAGTCACTTATTCAGTTTAAGACTATTAAGTTACAGAAGGTTTGCTGAGGATGATGTTTCCACAGTGGAAATTTCCTACACGGATGAAATAAATATACATATATGGATACGGATAGATACCTAGATAACTATCTGGGGCATCAGATATAGTAGATAGGTATCAGATATAGTAGATAGAGCCTCAGTTTCCTCATTTGTAAGTTGGGAATAGCAAGTTTTTTATAGAGCTAATGTGAGCTTCAAATGACTATATACGTGTGTGTATGTATATTTTGTATTATTACATAACATTTTGTTTATAAAACTCTTTAGAAACAAACCTCATAATTATCACTCAATTAACAAGTATTTACTAAGCACTTACCATGTGCCCAGCACTGTGCTGGAAATACAAAGATAAAAGTGAAATAGCCCCTACCTTCAAGGAGTTTGCCCTCCATTAGGGGAGGCTGTATCTACATCTATCCCCATATAAATCTATCTATCTATCTATCTATCTATCCATCCATCTAACCTATCTATTTATTCATATTGATATTCATACCTGTTCTAATCTATATGCAAATTTTTGGCTAGATTTCCTTCTACAGGACCATGCCTTAAACCCAAATCATTCTGGCTCTCATTGATTGGCCAACAATAGATCCCAGTTCAAACCTTTTGGTCATCATTTGGGCCCTAATGGCTCAGAGTAAGTATAAATAGGAATTGTTTCTGTTTTGGCCAGAAACCCCGAGAGTCTTCCCTCCCAGATTAATCTCTTTTCTTTTCTTTTGTTTTTAACTAGGTAAAAGAGGCCATTCTTTGCCTCATTTCTTATCTAGCCTTAATCACTGAATGGATACTGCCTCAGTCAAACTGAGACATGGAAAGACCTTAGCTTAAAAAGGTGGAGGTTTCTCACTGCATTTAGGGCCATCTCCAGTCCTCCTGATCTGTATTTTGCCCCTGGATCCAAATGGCTCTGGAAGAGAGAGTGAATCTGATGACTTTACACAGCCAATTACATCCAATTCACTTACAAGTCATGGCATCCTCTTCCTGATATCATGGCCCTCTTCAACAAACAATCCATAACTATCTACTGATCTACTCTTTCTATCCAAACACCCGTTTTTCTCTCTTTCTAGCCATCATCCATCTGTGTTTCTATCATCTATCTATATGTAGCTTTATCTATCCATACTATAGTCCTACCTATATCTAATCTTCATTCATATCTATCTACCTATCTACTCTTTCTATTTATACACCGATCTTTCTTTTCTCTCTTTCTACCTGTTCTCCATCTATGTATCTATCATCTATTTTTATAATTCTCTCTTTTTAAGCAGATCTATAATTTTGTTGGTTTAGGAAACTTTTGGTAAGGAATACAGATCAGCATCGCTCAACCATTTAAAGTCTTAAGGAGCTGCTTGAGGCACTCTTAGGTTAAGTGCCTTACCCAGGGTCACTCTGTCAATACGTTTTAGACAAAGACCTTGAAACTAGGTCTTTCTGATGGAGAGGCTAGATCTCCTTTCACTACGCCATGCAGGCTTTCATATACAAAATACATACAAAAACAAATACAAGGTAATTATATTTGTGGGGAGGGGGAAGACAATGCTTACAACAGGGTAATAAGATTCCTTATTTAGAACATGAATTCCTGTCTCCATGTGGTTAAACTTACACATGCCTTCAGTTGCATAAAGCCTGTACAGCTGTGATGCCTCAGTGCCCAGCTCATTGAACATTCTGTACTGTCTGTACGTATATTTTTAATACTATGAGATTGCATTAAATAATGTTTCCCATTCGCTCTTGGATTTCTAATCAGACAGCAGCAAGCCTGATGTGAGAGAGAATGAATTGACCCTTAGTTACCTGTAAATAATCTTGCAGCCTTGTTTTCTTAGACCTGGATTGGAGTATGTGGCTCTGAAATCCTCCCAGCTGATAACCTGGGGATAACCCTGCCCCAGAGGACTCGGTTTAATTCTGTGCAGTGTAAAGTGCTCAGTTCCCTTTCTTGTGTTAGGCAAAAGCATGTCCAGCAATTCTCCAAGATTTATATTTCTTCTTCTAAAACATGACACTCTGACATTTTCTGTGAGTACAGTATATGTCCCCAAAGAGGCCAGTGTATGCCATATTAAATAAGTTTTCAGTTAATATATTTGCAACTTGGTCTCATTGGTCTCTCTGCATAAGGATTTTCAGTGAAAGAAAAGAAAAGGAGCTGCATATTGGGGAAAAAACTCATCATAAGGTATGTTGGATTGGTTGTCAGAGGGCCTTGCTTCTGATCTTGGCCTTAGCAACGTGACCTTGAACAATAATAAGTTGTTTGTGAAATGGTTCCAGTGTGCCTAGAGAAGAAGAGTTTACATTTCAAAATCTGATTACAAGAAATGATTGTTTAATTCTCCGGTCCAAGAGCCAAATTAAAAAAAAATGCCATGATAGTGACTTGTGCCTCAACTATCTCTAATGGTCATTATATTAAAAATGACAATATTAACGTTCATCTAGCACTTAGCACAGTACCTGACACATAGTCTATTGCCTGATTAACAATTATAACAATAAATTATAACATCTGGAGTTGTACCAAAGATTACGGGGAGCCGATGGAACAAAACACAATCATTTGATTCATCTGTGCCATAATAGATTATATGGGAAAGAGTAAGGTAAGTTAGCAATTTTTCTCATGACTGCTTCTAACTGAACATCACCAGCAATTATGTTGACTCAAAATTTAATGATGCTTTAAAATTTGCAAAACATTTTACATACCTTATCGCTATGGACATCAGCTTTCATGCTTGTAGAAAGAAGGGGTTGGATTTGATGACCTCTCAGGACTCTGCCAGCTCTACATCTAAGAGTCCATGATCCTTGGATTAGTTTATTTTAAATATTTGTTTACTTAGACGCTGATCTACTCAGTATGGATTTCAATAAGATTGCATATTTCTTTAGAATGGTAATATGTCTTCTCTGTCTCTCCTTATTCAAACCTAAGAACCTGGTAGAATGTTGTACACATAGGAGAGACTTTATAAAAATCTATTTAATTAGTTGGGGAATCTTCTACCTTTGAAGTCACCTTTAATTTAGTATTCTCAGAGTTACCCAAGGCTCACAGAAATTTAAAAGGTTCAGTGTCATGCAGCTAGAAAAGGACAGAGGAATGATTTGAACCTGGGCCTTCTAGATGCCAAATGTCCCACTCCTCTTCTCTCCTTTCTCACCTTCTATAGAACTGGAAACTCCTCTTAATTCCAATGCCTTCCCTCTTTGAATTATTTTCTATTAATTATGTGTAAAGCTCATTTTCTATGTATTTGTGTATGTACATATATGTATACATGCACATATGTATGCCACATACTTCCCTGTAAGTCTGAGAATGTCATTTCCTCTTTCCAGATCTCAAATCTTCTTATCTATAAAACTGGAGTTGGATGAGAGGACCTCTAAGGTGCCTTCTCTAGCTCCATTCTCCTGGAATCTCTACCATAGCTGTTATAAGATGGTACCATGGCTGCCTCCTACGCTGTGTCTTGGCTCAGTTTCCAACAGTTCAAAATGACATAGAGATGATAGTGCAAACACTCCCGTGGAAACAGTCCCCAAATGATGCTGCTAGTGGTGTTCCACTCAGAATGGTGCAAAATCTAGACCAGTTTGTGGGCTTCTACCATCCACATTTCCACCTGAGATTACTCTTGTCATTGAGTCATTTTTCAATTACGTCTGACTCTTCATGACCTCATTTAATATTTTCTTGACAAGGATACTGGAGGAGTGGTATGCCATTTCCTTCACCAGCTCATTTTACAGGTGAGGAAACTGAGGCAAAGAGTTACGTGACTTGCCCAGAGTCACACAGATAGTAAGTGTCTGAGGCTGTGTTCGAGTTCACTTCCTGACTTTAGACCTTGTGCTCTATGCGCTGCACCACCTAGTTGCCCCAAGATTCCACTTGTGATTGTCTGTCTTCTAATTCATTTCAATAAATGTGACCTAATTTTTGCAACAGCTCTACTACCCAAAGATATCTATTATCAAACAAATTGAGTTTGGAAGCAGTCTAATGGCAAGTGCTTTTATCTGTAGGCACAATCTTCATACCTCCATAAGTAAGAAGGATAAATATTTAAAGGAGCCCAGAAAATTGTAGGCTTCACCATAAATCTGGGGTATTTAGGTGGACATAATTTAAACAGGCTTTATTTTCCCTCTTTCCTTTTGTAAAGAATAAACACATAGTAAGAGAGATGGGACTCAAATGGGATTAGGAATCCCTAAATAATTTATAACGATGGTAAATGCAATGTCGATGCCTTCCTTTCACAGTTGAAGTTTTCCCAATGATCGGTTGCTCACCAGTTGAAAACCCAAAAGATACGATTTGAGGGTTTTTTATGAGGTTTTTCACCTTGGCCCTTCTGGCAGCATGCTACTGCAAGATTGCAAAGAGCAACTCTTTGCTTGTGAGAAGACAGATGCCGGTGCTTTAAGCACAGTGCCGCAGCACACTGCTTTTACTCAGCTGATCTTTAATGATTTACCATTTAATGTAGTTCATCTTTCATAACCCTGAGTTCAAACAGAAGCAGCTGCTATTAGAGATGCAATAATATTGAACTTCCCACCAAAGGCAGAGGGAGAGCTTCTTTTATAGCATGAGCTCATGGGCCCATCTGGCCCTTTTCTTAAGCACTGCAGATGAAGGGGAGGAAGAAGTTGTTTCCCTGTCAATGGGGTCCTGAGCAGAATGTATAATTATTCCAGATACTTTCAAGTCCAAATGAGTTGCCTTAATATCAGTCTTTAACTTTGGCTGGACAAAACATCCCTCTTTATCTTATTATCAAAGAACTCCTGAGAAGAGACTAGAACCATATGGAAAATTATACTATGTCCAAATCTATTATAAATGCTGGAAGTGTCTTGAAATTTCCAGATTGGGAGATGGGATTCACTCTTTTGGGATTTCCATTTCCATTTCCATATATTTCTCTTTGGGTGAGAGCAGCTAGTTTCTGACCCATAGTCTTCCTAGGTCAAAGCTCCTGAAATATGGCAAAAGGCAAAGTTGTACCTTCCAGAGGACCCAAAAGTCACTGAGGGTGGAAATACTTGGCAAATTGACTTCCTTCAAACTCCAGGTAAAATCCCACCTTCTATAAGAAGCCTTTCCTTTAATGCTAATGTTTTCCCTCTGTTGATTATCTCCCATTAATCTGGTTTAGATTTTGTTTGTATATAGTTTGCGTATTGTCACCCTCATTAGACCATGAGTTCTTTGAAAGCTGGGGCTGTCTTTTACTTTTCTTTGCTTAGCCTTGTGCCAGGTACATAGTAGGTACTTAATAAATTCTTACTGTCTGACTAGAAGCATGATCAGGTAGTTTCTCTTTTAAATCTCTCTCTCTCTTTTTTTAAATCTCTTTTGCTAACAACAACCACTACAACAACAAAAGCCTTTCTTAATACAATAATCTGCTGTTTTCATTTTGTGGTTGTCAGAGATCTAAGGGAAAGTAGATTATCGGCTATGTTTACTTCATTTTTTTAACTTTTAAATAAACTTTTTTTTTTAAAAAAACTAACATCTGTAAATTAAGATTTGCAAGGAAATAAGAGGATTGTGAACCTTCATTACAATTATAGGCCTGCTATACAACAACTGTTGCCCAGCTATGATCACGGCTAATCCCTTCCTTGCTTGCTTACAATAGACAAAAGATATTTTCTTTTCCCAACAATTTATTCCTTAAAGACAGAGAAGGCAGTTAGACCAGATGTTTTCACTGTGAGAAACATACTTTAGAAGTGTCCAGTCTGATGAGATTAGACAGATTGAAACTACTGTGTTCACTTTTCCAGCATTTTCTATTTTTAAGACCAGGGTCAGAGTTTTCCTTGATGTATTTTCTTTTAAAAAGACTTTTAAATGTATATCTGTGCATCCATGCATACATATATGTATATGTTTGTATGCAGGTATATTCAAAATTCTCTTTCAAGGAACCTCTATCGTCTTGTACATCAGGTGAAGGTATTGTCTATGTGGCATCACAATAAATTTTAATAGCAGATGAAGTAATTTTGATTTGTCATACATAAGGATATGATCTTCTACATGTACTTTGGTTATAGAACCAGGGTTAGAAATGGAAGAGAAGCTAAAGGAATCGGTTCCAATGCTCTCATTTTACCAATAGGGAAACTGACACTCCTAGAGGTTAAAGGGTTTTTCTCAGGTCATGCAGGTAAATCACAGAGGGAGAACTTGAGCTCAATTCCTTTGACTCCATTCATAGGCTCTTTCCATTATACTGTTTTTTGTAGACATTGTATTTATCTGTAAGAAGTGATTTTAGGGGAGAGGAATAAAGTTAGGGTCTGGAGGTAATATAGAAACAAAGAAACTCCTCTACAAATAGAAGAGTGAAGATTAGAGAATCTTTCCTTTTCCTTCTGTTAACCCAATCACTCATCCACCCAACCAATCGGGCCCTCAGATCTCTCAACCTACAGGTGCCAAAGGTCAGTGATGGTTTTTTTCAGCTGGCCAGGGAGGGAGAAGGGCCTTCCCATAGCTCCAGCCTCAGGCAGCAACTGAAGAGGCCACATCGGGCAGGGAGCAGCAGTTTTCACGACATCCTAAGACCATAGTTGAATCACAAAAAACCCTGGGGGCACTGAGGAGCTGATTCTTGCCTCTGCCCTGTGTAGAGGCCTTGAGGGAGATTGGTGGCCCTGCCCCTCACAGTTTGACTGAATCCTAGCCCCCTAGTGCTGGCTTGGCGGAATTGGAGGTCAGGTGACTGTGGAGAGGAAACACTGTTAAGATTCCGGGCAGAAATCCCTGTCTACGCCCAGATCAGTACACGCTTGATTGTGCCACCTTGGAGAAACTGAGATTTTACAGATTCCCAGAGTATACCTTACTCTTGATAAAGGACCCAAAAGTCAAATAACTGGTTGGGAAAATGCCCAAAAAGGGGAAAAAAATAAGACCATAGCAGGTTACTTTCTTGGTGAATGGATATCTCCTCCCATCCTTCTGGGTGAGGAAAAACAATGCTTACCATCAGGGAAAGACATAAAAGTCAAGACTTCTGTATCCCAAACATCCAAAATAAATATTCAATGGGCTCAGGCCATGGAAGAACTTAAAAAGGATTTTGAAAATCAAGTTAGACAGGTGGAGGAAAAACTGGG